>CM076584.1:1551157425-1552357425 GCA_034641835.2 Pinus albicaulis
TTCACATAGATAGTGTTTGACTAGTATTAAATGATAAATAACTAATTTAACAAGACTAATGCAAAGCATCAATGGGCTCATTCAAGTACATGAAACTACCTTGATGTCTAGCTTTGACATCTTGGAAAATTTTAATGGTATATATGTTGCTTGTGTTTGGGGAATTTCGCTGAGTTTCGAGTTTTATATTTTCTTGGAAAATAATTATTGATATTTGGAAAATGTGTGATTTTATATTGGTATTGGAAACGAAGCTAGTTTTGATATTTGATTGGAAATGAAGTCAGATTTGATGAAGTTGGGACCTATTTCTTTTCACATAGATAGTGTCATAGTATTAAATGATAAAGAACTAATTTAAGAAGTCTAACGCTAAGCAACAATGGGCTTATTCAAGTACATGAAATTGTTTTAATGTCTAGCCTTGATATCTTTGAAAATTTTAGTGGTTTGTTTGTTGCTTGTTTAGAGGATTTTGTTGAGTTTGAAATTAGTCTCTTGAATGCTTATGGTTCTCATATCATGCATAGATCGATAGATCGATAGATCTAGTTCTATTATTATAATTGTTATTGTTTTCTTTATATATTTGGTGGTTTGAGGAAAGGTATTTTATTTCCTTTCACTTTGTGGCATGATTTCGACATCTACACCTTTTAGAATATAGTAAAATATTTTTCTTATTATAGATTTTTCTTGGAAAAGAATTATTGAGAGTTAGGTGCAAATGCACAATGTTGTGTAGCATTAGTGTGATAAATATGGGATAGTGAAAAGCATAGTTTTGAAGATTAGTCTAAGTTTACTCGTACCTAATCAACTCAATCAAGTTGATTGTTGGTTGAATGGCTAATTGTTGGTTCAATGGACAGAAGGTCTTGCAGGCACAAATACCAAAGGGAAAAATGGAGCCCATCATGGGGTACTCTTTGTAATTCTCCACCACTGCTACCTTCCATGCTTCCTCAAATTCCTCTCCAACCTCAATATCAGTGTTAGTAGTAGCATGAGAAACAACACTACGCTTAGCAGAACTAGAAGAACGCGTTTTCCAAACTACACGAGAACTACTTCCCTCACGAGTCACCATGTGCCATGCTTGGTCTCGGTGGTTCTCTTCCTTCTACTCTTGGTTCAATTACCATATCTTCATTGGAACCAACACTTCGAACTCCACTAGACAACGATTCACCATTTTGTAGTAGTGATTCGCCATTTGTACTGGTGATTCGCCATGATTTTACAGGATAATATAATCTCGTGAGAGATTAGCCAAAAAATTATATATACATATTATATTATTAATAAAATCGCCTTCCATTTTTCCTATGTATCATGGGGATTCTTGCATTCCTTTGCCTCACAAGGTCACCGCCATTTTTGCCATGCTTGGTCTCGGTGGTTCTCTTATACACTCTTGGTTCCTTTCCATATCTTCATTGGAACCAACCTTGGTGCCTCACTGAACAACGATTCACCATTTTGTAGTAGTGATTAGCCATTTATCTGGTGATTCGCCATGATTTTAAGAGATAATATAATCTCGTGAGAGATTCGCCAAAAAATTATATATACATATTATATTATTAATAAAATAATATTAATTTTCCTATGTATCGTAAGGATTCGCCTATTTATTATATATATAAATTTAAGGGGTTCTTAAAATTTTCCACTGATGACTCTCGTTCCCACCACAATAACGATCTACTCTACGACCGCGCTGTCACTGCAGCCACTCTTCAACTCACACGTCCAGATCGGTTATTCCATCAACCACAACGAACACAATTACGAAACCAAGACTGGTTGCAGCTCCGATACCATAAGTAGAAAATTAGTTAACTAATAAAGCCCTCATAAAAAATACCAGAGACATAGAACTAGAAGAAAATGCCACACAACCTTTTTGTACTCCTCATACACTCTTTTTTAAAATAATGTTATAATACAAATAAATAGATGAGGAAGTTGTCTCAAGATAGTGCGTCTATCCTGAACAACTTAGTTGAGAAAATATCTCAACCACGCACTAATCTAGGAGCCAAGTTAGGTAGGCCTAAACTAACTCCTAATTAACAGGAACCAACTCAATCTTGAAAATTAGGCATAAATTCCTAATTTTCAAGATTTAATTAATTTAATTATATTTTTGGATTTATAATTATTTTTCTCACATAAGAATGAGGCTAACAAATGATCTATACACCTGAATTACTTTTAGGAGATCAACTCAATAGAATATTTATAGTTATTTTCCATTAACGAAGGGTCACGACCCTCAAAGAGTCGACATGAAAAAAAATTGAATTTTCAAACTTTCCCTCCAATCAACAAGATAGACTTAATGTGGATAAGACTTAATTCAAAACATAAATATTGTTAATTATTTTCCAAGACCATGATTAATTTGGGTCATTATATTTTCTTTTATCCCAAGAAAACTTCTTTAGGTCATAATGGACTTTGATTGGGATAGAAGGATTTTCCTTTTGAAATTATTCTCGATATTTTCCTAGTTTTAAAAATATGAGTCCCAAGATGGAATTTATGACCTATTTAACCCAATTTCCCATTTATTTCAAAACACACTATTCTTAAGTTTGTGAATAATTATACATTAAAATTTTCAAATCTAGCTCCATGGTTGGGTTCTATAGTCTCTTAGTTTTCCATTGACTATTTTGGGACACCCAATCTAAAATTTGGTTATTGATTTACACCCTTTTGAAGTGACGATATGCCCTATTTTTCCTTCATACTAATTTAGTCACAAATCCTTCATATTAACTTAGTTTCATGATTGTAGTATGTCATTGGAAATATCTCTCTCATCTCTTTTATTTAAGCTGCAATGGTGGTACAAACAACCACTCTAGTTTTTCACTACCTAATAACATTCTTTAGTCCCTTAAAAATTCCTTGCAAGAAAATGACCTATAAATTTAGCAAAAAAATTGAACATTTTTCTAAAATTTTGGTCTATTTACTCTTGCATACTAATTAGACTCATACCTAATTATATCTTGTAATTTTTTAGACACATCGACTCCTCTATGCACCATTTGTTTCCCTCAAAAATAATTAACTACTTCTACTTTTCAAACTTTTAATTTTCATTGGCCTTGAAATAAACTGTGTCATCTCTGTTAACAATTGTCATGCATGTATCCTTCCACTTTACATTTGTCAAGTCGATTGTCTCTTTTTTGGTGCAAATTTTAAAAATCCTTTTTGAGTCCTTCCATTAGTGACATCATCATTGTGTCATTTTGATGTGGAATTCCACCTCAGTTGTCTAGATAGGCTACCATGTCAACATCACGTCTTTCCTTGTGCCTACGTGGCTCCTCCGTAACCACTTAATTTTCTTTTGAGTCATATTGCCTTTATTAATTTCACTATAATTTCATACCCCCTAGATCAAAACCACTAATAATGTGGACCCCTCATTAGTCATTTTCAATTCAAGGGGGTGGAAGGGGGGGAATCAATCTCCAATATCAATTTGGGGTGGGTGGTTTAGTATTGATGCAAACAATGCTCTCCCTCCCATTAAACATTGACCATTATGGGGGCCTCTAAATTTCTCTCAACCATCAATTTGTCATGGTAAACCTTTGATTTGCAACAATCAGTAGGATAATACTTTCCACCATTCCCCCTCACCTCTCGTTAAAATTTGATCATGAGGGGAGGTCCATAATGCACATGAAACATTAGATTTGGCATGTCCATAGATCAATGATTATTAACCACTTCGACTTGTGCTTTTTCCCATTTTTTCTAACTTTGCATAAAAATTTTAAAAAAACAATGCTCATAAATTTGGGGATTTTCCCAAATTCCTCTATGATCGACTCTGTAACTTCTTAAATTCAACCAAATATGATCTCCCAAGTTAAATTTCTCCTGAATTCATCAAATTAACCCAAGAATTGTTACTTTGACAATTTCAGCATGAACTCACCCTAAAATCACTCTGAATATTGGGGTTTTACTTAGTCCCTTCCATGTATGTTCTACAATTCATAAATTTGACCAATTCCAAGCCTAAGGTCATTCAGATAAAGGTTAAAAGTAAAAAAAAATTACCATTTAGTGTCAAATACCTTAAATTTATAAGAATCCCCAATTCCACTTGGGGAATTTTTACAAACACTTGGTAGTTTTCAAATATTTCACATTTAAACTTCATACTCCCATATTTGTGCTTGACCCATACAAGCTTAATCTTTCAACCATGGCTCTAATACCACCTATATGTTCCCCAACCCATCGTCGACTTATTTCAACCTCTTGTTGAGCCCAATTCCATGTCATTTTCCCTTGAGAACCTATATTATGAAAATTTCCTTTTTTTACAAGGCATTCCCACTTGGTGAAATTCATATTTAAATTCATGCTAAAACGAAATGCATATGCACATGTATATTCTAACATAAATATTCTTCTTATTTTTGGTTCATAATATAATTCATAAATACGTAAAACATTGCAACTGAAAATAAACATAATAGATAAGTATTTATCTTTTAAATTGTGCCTAACTAGTTGCAGACCTTCAACATTTCACCTAGCCATAAACTATGTTGTTTGTTTTCTCTCAATGGAAGGCCACCCGTGAGTTGGGCCTTTTATTCCATGGGAATCAACTCACCCAAACCCTGGTGCATGCCTAGAACTAACAACCGACTAAGGTACTAAACCTAGCATCCTCTACCTAGCAAACTGCCATCGTCGATTAGCCCCTATCTTGGTCAGCCACAGATGTTCCAGGTGTTCCACTATTTTCATGGGTCTTCTAGCTACCCTTGAAATCCCTCATACAATCAAGGTACTAAACCTGGCAGCACGGGGGATTTACTCAATAAACCTCTAGCATATCACATGCGACCATAGCATATTAAAAAATACTCTTAATTTGAGTAAATATACGAAAATACCCCTAAAATCACATTATTTAACCCCCTGCCAATATAAACCAAATACACCTTCCCACTTTAAAAAGCCCCTAATTCCACTCTATATTGTAGGTGACCATTTTTTTATTAACATTTTTTATACCCCTTTATGTTTTTTCATTAATTTTGAGCTCCATTTTTTATACCCACCAATATAAAAACCCTTTATCCCCTATAAATTGCCTAATATATTATGTCATTTTTACTCATTACATATCCCCAAATATGATGCCACGTGCTTTGGTATTGCTCCATAATTGAAGCCCCCGTGCATGTTAACTTCCAACCAACATACTCACGTTCCCCATTAGCCTGCACCTAAGTGGTGTTGTTATGTAACCAAATCAGAAAACAGAAGAAAATGTAGATCAACTACTTGAAAATTAACTCTTCTAAGGGGCAACCTCCTTTACATCACGTAAATTAACAATTCTTGGATGATTCAAATGAAAATACCTCCTTGGTATATATAGGAATCTATGGGGTCACATACAACTAGGGACTACATAACAATAATAATGTAATGACATAACAATAATAAAAGTGTGCTTCTATGGGGCATAAAAATAATGATAGTGGCCTTCTATGGGGCCCCTCTCCTTCAAAAAAGTGTTTTCCTCAATGCTTCACTAGTTTTGGATGCTTTTGAATAAAATACTCATCCTCCCATTTGGATGCTTCAATAGGTAAGTTCTTCCACTTAATGAGATACTTTGAAATTGATATGTTTCGTAGTTGTCAAATTCTTATTTTTGTGATTGCTTCAAGCTCCAATGTGATTTTTCCTTCCTTGTTAAGTTTTGGAAATATAGTTTGAAGTGGGAGCTTGTCACCTATAACCTTCCTTAAGCATGAAACATGGAAAACTAGGTGTACTTGTGAAGATGCAGGAGTCTCCAATTTGTATGTCATAGTACCAAGCTTTGCAACACCTTGTAAGGGCCATAGTAGTTGGGTGATAATTTATTATTTGTCTTATATTTCTTGAGGGAAATTTGTTTGAATGGTTGTATTTGTAAAAATACCAAATCGCCCACATAAAAACTTATTTCACTATGTTGTTGATATGCTTGTTGTTTCATTCAATTTTTTGTCAAAGTTAGGTTATCATTTAAGAGTTGGAGAAATTTTTGTTGATGCTCGATGTGATCTTCCGCTACTTGAATCTTATAATTCTCCCTTAAGGATGATGTGATGGATGGTGGATAATATCCATAAATTGTCATAAATGGGGTCAGTTTTGTTGCAGTATGGAAGGAAGTTTTATACCAACATTTTTCCAGGGGCAACCACTTGATCCATTGTGTTTTTTTATCAAATACAAGGTAATGAAGATAACCTTCCAAACATGTGTTCACTATCTCAGTTTTATCATCCAATTGAGGATGATAATATGAGTTAGGAGCTAATTGTGTACTAAGAAAATAAAATAGTTTTGTCCAAAAATTCCTAGTGAAAATGGGATCTCTATCACTTACAATAATCTTTGGTTTCCATGCAACTTTTTAATTTTTTCCACAAATTTAGTAGAACTATATTGGCTTTGAAAGCATTATATACTGCCCAAAAGTTTGTGTATTTCGTAAATCTATTAACTACCACCACAATGACATTATTTCCTTCAAACTTTGGTAAAATTGTGATAAAATCCATTGAGACCTCTTCCCAACGCTGACTTGGAACGACTAATAGTTGTAAAATACCTAGGGTCTTAACTATATCAACTTTATCCTGTTGGAAAACCAAACATTACTCCACAAAAATTTGAATATCAGATTTAAGGTCATCCTAAAAAAAAATCCTTCTTGACCCTATGGTAATTTTTTAAAAATCCTGAGTGCCCTCCTATAGGAGAGGTGTTTAATTCCAATATAACATTTTGTTTAATTTGGGATTTTTTACATATATATAACCAATATTTGTACCACAATGAATCATTTTTCCAAATAAATGCATCAGATGCACTGGGCTCTTGTTGCAATTTTTTAATGTCTCCATACTTATTCATCATTCTTTTATTCCTCCCTTGATTCAATTATCCAATTATGTTGCACAATAGAAATGGCACAGAGAAATTCTTCCACATATTCATCCCTTCTTTAGAGTGCATATGAAACAAATTTTTTCTTCCCTTTTTTGTAGATGATTTCAAATTCACAACCCAACATCTTTGTGACCCATTTTTTATGTTCTTCTGAAGCTAAAATTTGTTCCAAGAAGTATTTAACACTATCATGATATGTTTTAACTTAAAGTGTCTTCCCATTAGGTAAGAGCGTAATTTCTTTAATGCATGTAGGATTGCCAACATTTCCTTCTCATAAATAGGTTTACATAAATACTTTCCCTTGATTGGACAATTTTCAAAAGAAATGGGTCTTCCTTCTTGCATTAAAACAACACCATTCCTATTTCCTAAGGCACCAAATTCCACAATAAAGGTTTTTATGAATTCTCATATAGCTAATACCAGGGCTAGACACATTGCATATTTAATATGTTCAAAATCCTTAGTTGTGTCCATAGTCCAAAAAAATTCATCTTTCTTCAGTAATGTTTTTAAAGGTGTTGTTAGCTTCCCATAATTCTTAACAAAATTGCAATAATTCCAAGTCAACCCAAGAAATCCTTGAAGATGCCTTACGTTTGTGGGGACTTTCCATTCATTTATGGATTTAATTTTGTTAGGGTCTCCCTTAACACCCTCATGGGATACAATATGACCCAAATATTCCACTTCTTTTACCCCAAAGAAACATTTGGAGTTTTGCATGCAATTGCTTCTCCTCCAATAGTTTCAGCACCCTCTCAACATGTTGAACATGGTATTTCCAATACTTGGTATAGATTAGTATATCATCAAAAAATACTGACATAAATTTTCTAAGGAAGGGTTTGAAAGTGGAATTCATCAAACCTTGAAATGTGTAAGGGGCATTAGTAAGGCCAAAAGGCATGACCAAAAATTCATAATGAAATTCATGAGTTCTAAATGTTGTTTCTAGAATGTCTTTTGTTTTCATTATAATTTGATGATATCATGAACAGAGATCCATCTTGGTGAAGTAAATTTCTCCATGTAGTTCATCCAACAATTCATCAATGAAAGGAATTGCAAATGTATCTTTAATATTGAGATTGTTGAGATCTCTAGAATCTAGACACATACGTCACGATCCATCCTTCTTGTGCACCAATACTATTGCATAAGAAAAACAACTTTGGCTAGGTTGAATTTTACATGCCTCTAGCATCTCTACAAATATACATAAAATTTCACTCTCATGGGCATAGGGATATCTGTAAGGTCTAATATTTGGTGAAACACTTCCTAGAATCAAGTGAATACCATGATCATGATCATGAATAGGTAGGATATCGTTAGGGGTCTCAAATACCTTGTAATGATTGTTAAGGACTCTATGGAGATCTAGATAAATGGATGACTTAGATGTTTGAACATCTATTGAACATAATTTTTCAATTCTCCCTCGTTCCTTCTTCAAAATCTTTGTCATGCCATTAGAGCTTATTAACTTTTTAGGTTTCCCTGAGATGCCTCTTAATTCAATTTCCTTTCCTTCCAAGAAAAATTTCAAGGAAGGTTCTTGAAAATTAAAATTTATCATCCCCAAAGGTTGTAACCATTCAAATCCTAATACAACATACGCACCACCCATTGGAATGGAAAACATTATATTATTCAATACATATTCCCCCATTGTTAGATTGATATGATGACACTTATCTGAGAAATTTATAGTTCCTCCATTGGAAACCATCACTTGACACTATGGTTCTCGATATAGAAAGAAATTCAAATCCTTGGCCATCTTACAATGAATAAAATTATGAGTAATACATGAATCAATCAGCACTATTGCCTTTTTTTCCTTGATATATCCTTCTATCTTGAGAGTTTGAGGAGTGATAATTCCTTCTAATGCATTACAAGATATGGTGATATTGATTTCTTCTTTTTCATTCCCTGGGGTTGGTTCCTGGTGTATATATTCTTTTTTTGATGTTTATTTTTCCTTTTTTCCTCCTCTTCACAATCTATGTAAAATAATTTCTTCTCAACACACTTATGACCTTTAGTGTGTTTTATATCACAAATGTAACACAACCCTTTTACACTTTTTTCCTCCAGATGTTATGGCTTCAACCTTTTAGATTGTGGGAATCTAGGTGCAACAATACTTCCATCTTTATTGTTGTGACCGATAGACCTTCTTGTTGCCAAAATGTTTCTTTCAACTTTTCTTGCCACCTTGAATGCATTCTCCAATGACTTAGGTTCCGAAATATGAACCTCATGTTAGATGTTATCCTTTAAATTCCCTACGAAGACATCAATCAAATTATCCTTTGGGATATCATTTAACTTTATATTCAATCTTTGGAAGCCCTTAATGTGCTCCACAACTGAACCCATTTGTTTGAGATTTATCATTTGTTTGAAGAAGGTATTGCTCTTTTTATCCTCATATTGTGCTATCAATTCCTCCAAAACAATTATCCAAGTGACTAGTGCTTTATGATAACAAAGCCATCGATACCATACTGTAACAAATCCACTTACCCAAAAAAAATAGGAATGTATTTATACCATTTATGCTACTTTGTCATCATTAACTTTATTTAATTTTGTCATATTACGATCTTTAAACACATGTGTATTTTTTGTCATTAGCGTTTTCTATAATGACATAATCTTTTGTGAACAGAATAAGACTCTGTTGCCAATGATAATTCTACCAATCCCTCATGACTCCACAATTGCGCTTTTAGTCTTTATTGTCCTTTGTTACATTTCTTCAATGTACACAACTTCTGTTATAATAGTAGTTTATTTTACTATTAATTTACCTCTTAGTAAGATTATGCATTTTCTAGCATGGTTATTAACCTAATAACCTCAGTAAGAAGCACATTTAAGCTCTCTATTATAATATATAATTATATTCTAACATTATACTCATTTTCAAAGATTTCATTTATAATTATTTTCAATACTATTACTCATAAATTCAAGTTATAAAATCTCTTTTAACATTATTAATATAAATTTGAAGATTAATATAATCAAGGGATATATCCATATACACGTATGGACCTAACACTTATCCCAACAACTAATTTATCTAACATAATTACTCTAATGATATATGGACACTATTGATAATCAATATCTAACGAATTTCCACTTTACTATCATTACATAGTACTTAGAGCACTATTCTAATTAAACTTTGATTTATGATCCTTATCATTATATTTGAATACTATACAATGATGTTACATATGTTCAGGTCTTCCTTATGATATTGCTTTAGTTTCTTACTTTCGAGTGTCGAGGAATCAATTTACTTAATATACTATTAAGCTAAGGTTACCATATCTTGTGTTAATGTTTTCTCATTCACATTGGGATTGTATCATATCACCATCATAAATTCTATGACATTTCTTTGATACTGCTCCTTTGTTTGAGGCTATCCGACTTTATGGATGGGTACTTCGTAATTTAATTCTTCACATGGACTGTTTGATTTTTTCACTCTATTGAGCCATAGATATTTGCCACGTTTACGATGGAGATGAGGCTGTATACCTTCCCTCCATTCTCCTCGTTGGTTTTTCGATGGCATGTTAGGTTTTTGGATTTTCATTTTCATTTGTCCATGATGTCTGAGAGTTCGGCTCTGGTTCATAACCCAGGCCAGTAAGCTTTATTCACAGCCCTTTTCATTTTTCTTACGACGATATGCTTCACCTCAGGTAATGGATTTTCATGTGTTTGATTTATTACTGCATTTGATAGTTTTCATTTTTCTTAATTTATGCGTTAAAATCCTAAACTCACTGCGTTTTGTTTTTGTGTTTGCAAGGACCCTTTATACTTACATGTCGTTCATCCTTTTTCATGCCCATTATCCCTTATGATCTTGAGGTAACATCGTTATGTATTTACCAAGTAAGTAAATCATTTTTTCCACTGTTTTACGAAGACAAAGTCTGTCTCTAGTAATTAAGTCAATGGTCATGGCTAACTTGGTTAAGCGTTCTGCCCTCAGTTCATTTTTGTCCTTTAATTTCTTCCTGTGAGAATTTAATTGGATTTACGATTCTATTTTATATGATAAGCTTATGTGTTATTCTCATACTGTCCACTATTTTTTAAGCCATTCATTGAATTGTTCATTACATTCCTATTGGATTTTTCTGTCATTTAAAAATATAGTTTTTCTTCAATTAAAGTTGTTTGTTATAGGGTTCATCGTATTCAATTTCCCCAATTGTTAGATTCATTCATAGAGATGAAATTTCATTTTATTTTCAAAAAAGGAATACAATTTTGGACTTCTCTGCCTGGAAGTTAAACCAATGTGAATTTCCCTTTGATATCAAACTAATATTTTTGTTCTCGGCTTCTTGTGAAAGTCCAGAGAACACATACGATTCAATTACGAAATTGTTGACTTCTCTATGTATGAATTTTTCCTCATTTTTGTATTATATTTTTGTAGATTTCAAATTTATACATCATACTCATTTTTCCTCCACTATGAGTATTAAATGTAATTTTAACCTTTATTTGTGCATTATGAATACCCTGTTATATAGTCATTTTCCTCAAAACTATACTCATCAATTTATCCTCCACGATGATGGTAATTTCATTGTTACAATAAACCCTTATGGTAATGAAACTAATTTCGTTTAATTATATATTTCATCGATTATCTCCATCAATATGGATATGTATAGTTTCATATTTGACTTACTTTAATTTTCCTTTGTTTTGGCTTGCTTCACAAGCAGACCAATTAATTCTAGGCATACTATTCCATCCATAATGTATGGAACCAATAGTTAATTCAGGTTATGTAATACGGTCTTTAATTTTATTACAGTTTGAATCCAATTTACCATTTATGTATACACAGATACATATTTGAAATGACTCTATATTAAATTTCATAAGTCTATTTTATTTAGATAATTATATTTATGACTTACAAATATATATATATGTTACTTATTCAGTAATTAATTTGATAATAGATTTTGAAATTCTTCTCTTAATTTGTACTTCTCGTTTTATTAATTTCCCCAAATTAATAAAATGACTGATTATACAAGAACTCTTTCTCCTATATCAAGATCATTCCAGATTTCCAGCACATACCCCTTCTGTTAGAGTAAAGGTAAGGTTAATTTGATGTCTCAATACCGTCACTACATTATCTTCTTTTGTTCATTTACCTCCATGAACTTATTTATTTTCCTCTTTGTGAAATGAAATGATTTCACCACTTACATTTGACTAATAAGGTAATATTTATATTTCAATTACCATCGTCAATTTTTTGTATGTTATTTACTTTATTAATTTACCTTAGTATATTAATATACTAATCCTTTTTATATGGTATCTTTGTACAAGTATTGCATCTCTCGCATTTTATCCCTCGTCAAATTGAGCATTCATTCTGCCAACTTGGACAATTTATTTTATTTCTTCTATTTACAGGTTGGTCAATATCATGCACAGAATTCAATCCAATGAATTCAAGGATATGTTTTCATGCATAATTTATGTAATTATTAAACAGGACAATTGACTTCGGTCAAGGAGTTCATGACGATTAGTAATGATATGTTTTATCATTGTTAATACAATTTTTTGTTCTGTTTATGATGATAAACCTTCATTTTTATAAGTATTTAGTATACGTATTGGTCTAATTATTTGTAATATTTCCCTTTTACTATCCTCTGATACTTCAATATGTAATTGATAATTAATTTCTTATTCAAACATAAAAATGAATAGCTATATGCAACTTTTATGTTGATGTACAATAGAGGTAATTAGATTTAATTTGTACAATCATGTTTTATTCTAGATTGACAATTACCTCTTACTATGTCTAGATTTATGTTTAATTATTGTTTACAGAATAATTATATTAACTATTTCTCTTACATCCTTTCCACCTTTACTAATGTAAAATTTGCATTTAATAATTAGATTATTTCAACCTAATAGTAGATTTAAACCCTCCTACTTGGGTTTAGAAATTATATTTGTTGGTTTACTAATTTAATTTGTTTATGTAACTATACAGAACTAAACTATATCTATTAGAGTATGTTTTGTTAAATACATCACACTCTGTAACTTATAATTAACAGAAATTTATTATACTATTTAATAATACAGAAAAGATAATTTCTCACATATCTTTCTACATAAACCATCATTACTCTAACTCTCATCATAACAACAAAATCATAATATAGAATTAAATTAATTGTGCATACCAATTCTGGTAAGACTATTTTCCACCCAACCTTGAGTTTTCTCTCCGCAGCTCCCCCCCCCCCCCCCCCAAAGCAGAGACCAATTCCCCCAAAGTGTAGACAACCTCTTGTCTACCATGGAATGGCTTATTTAAACCTTCTTTCCCTTCAACATGTTTCCATAAATGTTTCTAGTTAAATCAGGATGTTGTTTTCCTTTAGCCTAGGATTTACTTTTGTTTTTTCCACAAAATCTCTTTAAAACTAGCTTTTTCCTCTTTCTAGTTTTATTTCATCTCTTCTCAGTAATTTTCCACTTTACTGGGGTATATTTTAGATTTTTATCTCCAATCTAATATTTTATTTTATTTTCTCCAATGATTTTTGGAGAATTTGGGAAAGTCTTTGGATTTAATTCCATCCTCATGGACTTGAAATCCTGGTCTCCAATATACTCTAGTCTTTGCACAATAATTAAAATACCACATTTATTAATTTAAAAAATATAATATGTCCACACATATAGTTTTCCTTTAATTCCACTTAACCTTTAGGATTTTGAACTATCTAATAAAAGCAATAAAAATAGGGATGCAGCATATTCTCACTCCCAAGTAGCTTCTTCATGTGTAAAGTGTCTCGTGCACTTTCACCCTATCTACCGTCTATTCCAGGAGCTCGATTTCTTCTCGTGCCCAGGCCTCCAGGGAAGCTGGAAGAAATTTATATGTTTCCACCTGTATCACAGTCCAATCAATTACATGAGTAGAATCATTTACATACTTCTTTAATAAGGAAACATGAAAAACATTATGAACCTTAATGGGACTAGGTAGAGCCAACTTATAAGCTACTGGCCCCACTCTTTCTAGAACTTCAAATGGTCCATAATAGCGTGGTGCTAACTTAGCATAGATGCCCGTATATAAGGTACACTTTTTAGGTCTAATCCTAAAGTAAACATGGTCTCCCACTTTGAATTCACTATGAATTCTCTTTTTGTCTGCATAGCTCTTTTGTTGATCATGAGTTGTTTTAATATTTTGTTGAATTTTGTTTACAGTTCTTGCCATCTCCTGTAATGCATCTGGTCCAAGAATTAACTTATCTTCTGGTTGACTCTAGCTAAGCAGTGTGTGGCACTTTCTGCCATACAATGCTTTAAAATGACTCATCTTTATTTAAGCTTGATAACTATTATTATATGAAAATTCTGCTAAATGCAGAAAATATTCCCATCTTGTAGGTCTTTCCATAACATACATGCGTAGCATGTCTTCTAAAATATGGTTAGTCCTTTCAGTTTTTCCATGTGTTTGAGGATGGAAAGTGGTACTAAAATTCAATTTGGTATTCATTCCTCCAAACAGAGTTTTCCAAAAGGCTGAAGTAAATTGTGCATCTCTATCTGATATAATTTTTTAGAATTCCATGTAGCTTCACAATTTCTTTCATGAATACATTAGCTACTTGAGCTATGCCAAAAGTATATTTCACTCGTAAAAAGTGTGCAGCTTTAGCCAATGTGTCTACAACCACCATTATAGAGTCATGTTGATACTTAGTTCTAGGCAATATAGTAATGAAATATATAGAAACCACTTCCCACTTCCATTCTGGGATAGGTAAAGGGTTCAACAATCCTGCCTGATGCTGATGCTCCACTTTTACTTGTTGGGATTCTAAACATCTAGCTAGATAATAAGCCACATATTTCTTCATACCTAGCCAAAACATGTTCTTCCTCAAAGCTGAAATCAGTTTTGATAACCAGGATGTCCTACATAAGGTCTTTTATGATACCCATCTAAAATTTCTTATTTTAATGATGTCACATTTGGAATATACAACCTTTGTTTGTAATAAATCAGTTCTTTTTTATTTTGAGTATATCCTGCTATCTCAGTTTGTTATAATTTTTCTTGCAATTTCACATAGTTTGGATCTTGCATCATCACTTCTTGTATCAATTCTTCTATTTCAAATTTCACAGTACTTCGAGCATTGTTCAAAATTTGTTGAGCATTCCTATTCAAAGCATATGCAATCTTGTTTTCCTTTCCTTTAATGTGTTTGATTTCCATATCGAACTCACTAAGGAAAGATACCCATCTATCTTGTCTAGCATTTAAATCAGGTTGAGTGAAGAAATATTTCAAACTTATGTGATCTGTCATTAGTACGAAATCCTTTCCCAACAGATAATGTCTCCACATCTTCAATGCATGTATCACAGCAGCTAATTCTAAGTCATATATAGTATAATTATGTTCATGTTTCTTTAATTATCTTGACTCATATGCTATGACTGAGTTTTCTTGTAGCAATACTCCTCCTAATCCTTATGTACATGCATCTGTACACACTAAAAATTCTTTGTTTGGATCAACAATCTTCAATATGGGTGTAGTTGTTAGTTTAAGTTTTAAGTGCTCAAAACTATTTTGACATTTTTTTGTCCATTCAAACTTTACTCCCTTTTTCTGTAAGGAAGTAATAGCATAGGCCAAGGCTGAAAATCCTTCCAAAAACCTACGGTAGTATCCAGCAATACCCATGAAGGATCTTATGGTTGGGACATTAGTAGGTACGGGCGAATCCATTATGGCTTGTATTTTCTCTAGGTCCACTGCTAAGCCATCCTCTGAAATCACATGACCAAAATACTGAGCTATGTCCTTGTAAAATTCACACTTGCTGAGTTTTGCATATAGATTATGTTCTCTAAGTGTTTGTAGGAAAATTATGAGATGTTCTTTGTGTTCTTCTTCATTTTTTGAGTATACCAAAATGTCATCAATGAACACTAATACAAACATATCTAAATACTTGTGCAGTACATTATTCATTAAACACATGAATGTAGGAGGTGCATTAGTAAGTCCAAAGGGTAGGACCACAAATTCATAGTGTTCATATCTAGTTTGGAATGTTGTTTTATTGATTTCCTCATTTTTTATTCTAAGTTGATGATACCATGTTCTTATATCAATCTTTGAGAAGATAGTGGCTCCTCTCACTTGATCAAATAAGTCATATATTCTTGGTAGAGGATATTTGTTATTTATGGTCAATTTATTCAGTTGTCTGTAATCTATGCACATTTTGAATGTGCCATCTTTATTTTTAACAAACAGTACCAGTGCTCCCAAGGAGACACACTTGGTCTGATGTATCCTCTGTCTAATAACTCCTATAGTTGAAGTTTTAGCTCTAACAATTCAGGAGTACTCATTCTATAGGGTGCTCTAGAGACAGGTGTAGATCCTGGTACCAATTCAATCGAGAAATCAATTTCTCTTTTAGGGGTTAAATGGCAGATTTCCTCTAAAAATGCATCTTTGAACTCTCTGATTACTGGTAAATTTTCTACAAATTCTTTTTCATTTTGCTGTCCCAATTCCTCCACTTGTATAACATACACTTGACAGCCTTTTCTTGCTGTCTGTTTTAATTGTAGTGCATAAATTTTCCTAACTGATATGGGTCTTGGTTTTCCTTTCACTATCATAGCTCTCCCCTCACCATCCATACAATGAACTGTTGTATTTAAGCAATTAACTATTGCTTTCTGCTTCTCTAACCAGTCCACTCCCACTAACACATCATATGATCCTAAAGGCAAAAATTCTAGATTCATTTCAGTTTCATACCCATTTAAATTTACAGCAGTTTTTGGAAGTTTATGGGTAACTTTTCTTTTTTTTTCCTGTAGCTAACTTCACTAACCAGGCTTGCTGAAATTTTTCTGATTTTAATATGTACTTTTCCACCATATGTGGACTTATATAGCTTAAATTTGCTCTTGGATCTATCAAAACAGAAATAGGTTGTTCAGAAATCATACCTTCGATTTCTATCATGGTTGATTGGTGTTCATTATAATGGTCTTCAGTGATAAGTCCTTGAATGTTTCTAATTTTGTTCTGATAAACCTCATGCTTTTGAATGTTTGAACTGTGTGAGGACATTCACATCTGCAGGTAGCTTCTCCACATCCCAGCCTTTAATGGTTTCTTTATTTTACAACCTTTCTTTTTGCATTTACATCCATATGTTTGGGCCAGTTTGTGATTGAAATTTGGTTTGTTTCTCTCAGATTTTATTAAAATTTCTTTCATGATCATTTTTTTCTAAAAATTTCAAGTATCTTGGTTTTACTCTTTTGACATTAGAGTCACTTTTCCCTTTTTCTTTGTTTTTCCAAATTTTCAGCTGATCATTTCTGCCTTTGAGCTAATGATAACATATTCTTGCTTTGCGAACCACTCCATCCTTTGTCTTTAGATTGTCAAATTCCATTATCTCTTTATAGATAGTAGGTAGGAAGTTTAAAAATTGTATTAATTTAGCCTTTTATTCTCTTATATAAGGCACATAGCGAATAAAGTTACTAAATTTGGTGACAAAATCATAAATGGTGAGTTTTCCCAATCTCATCTCATGAAATTCTTTGGCTTTGTCATCATAATATCTCCCATTCATATATCTAGACTTAAATTTTGTTTGAAATTCTTCCCAGGTAACAGTTTTTTCATCCAGCACATGTACCATTTTCGTTTCTTCCCACCAAAGGGTAGCTTTACCCTGTAGTTGGTAAATGGCCAATATGGCTTTCAAGTTACTTCCATATTCATAAAATTGAAAGTATTTAACCATGTTCAGAAGCTAAGCTTCTGCATCCTCCTCCTTTTCACCATCAAAAGTGGGAGGTTTGATTTTCCGGAATTCTCCTTGTAATTCCTTTTTCTTTCTGGACTGTTGTCTGAATGCTTCACCACCCTTAGATCCTTCTGAGTCAGTTTCATATTCTTTCCTCTTTTCCAAGGTCTTCACTTGCGTGACTAGACCTTGAGGTTAATTCTTTGATCAACCTCTCTTTCTCTTCACTGGCTTGCAAAAATTGTTCATTACTGGTTCTCAGCTGAATTAATTCTCGTTGCATTTCCCTGACCATATCCAGCAATTGAGCATTTTGATCTAGTGGATTTTCCTCACCCCCCAGATCCACCTACAACCCTCCTCTGTCACTCATAATAAAATATGTACTTTTCTGTACTTAATTACTTTATACATAAATAAATTAGTGCATCAAATTCTAAAATTTGTAAATAATTTACAGTAGCATAAATTTGGGTTTTTATTTTATTTTTTCTATGTGGGGACACATAGGCCCAGTTTTTTCAACATGGGCTCTGATACCATTTGTAACAACTCAACTTACCCAAAAAAATATATATATATTTATACCATTTATGCTACTTTGTCGTCATTGACTTTATTTAATTTTGTCATATTACGATCATTAAACACGTGTACTTTCCATAATTTAATTTTTCTATAATGAAATAATATTTTGTGAACATAATAAGACTCTGTTGCCAATGATAATTCTACCAGTCCCTCATGTTTCCACAATTCTGCTTTTAGTCTATATTGTCCTTTGTTACATTTCTTCAATGTACACAACTTATGTTATAATAGTAATTTATTTTACTATTAATTTACCTCTTAGTAAGATTATGCATTTTCTAGCATGGTTATTAACATAATAACCTTAATAAGAAGCACATTTGAGCTCTCTATTAGAATATATAATTATATTCTAACATTATAATCATTTTCAAAGATTTAATTTCTAATTATTTTCAATACTATTACTCATAAATTCCACTTATAAAATCTCTTTTAACCTTATTAATCTAACTTTGAAGATTAATATAACCAAGGTATATATCCATATGCACGTATGGACCTAACACTTATCGCAACGACTAATTTATGTAACATAATTACTCTAATGATATATGGACATTGTTGATAATTAATATCCAACGAATTTCCACTTAACTATCATTACATAATCCTTAGAGCACTATTGAAATTAAACTTTGATTTATGATCCTTATCATTAGATTCAGATACTATACAATGATGTTACATATGTTCAGGTCTTCCTTATGATATTGCTTTAGTTTCTTACTTTCGAGTTTCTAGGCATCAATTTAATTAATATACTATTAAGCTAAGGTTACCATATCTTGTGTTAATGTTTTCTCATTCACATTGGGATTTTATCGTATCACCATCTTAAATTTTATGACAGCTCTTTGATACTGCTCCTCTATTCAAGTCTATCCGACTTTATGGAAGGGTACTTCGTAATTTAATTCTTCACATGGCCTGTTTGATTTTTTCTGTCTATTGAGTCACGGATCTTTGCCACGTTTACAATAGATATGAGGCCATATACCTTCGCTTCATTCTCATCATTGGGTTTTCAAGGGCATGTTAGGTTTTCGGATTTTCATTTTTGTTTGTCCATGTTGTCTGAGAGTTCGGCTCTAGTTCACCACCCAAGCCAATAAGCATTATTCATAGCCCTTTTTGTTTTTCTTACAGCGATATGCTCCACCTCAGGTAATGGATTTTCATGTTTTTGATTTATTAATACATTTGATAGTTTTCATTTTTCTTAATTTATGCGTTAAACTCTTGAACTCACTATGTTTTGTTTATGTGTTTGCAGGGACCCTTTTTACTTACATGTAGTTCAACCTCTCTCATGCCCATAATCCCTTACGACCTTGAGGTAACATCGTTATGTATTTACCATGAAAGTAATCATTTTTTCCATCATTTTACGAAGACATAGTATGTCTCTGGTAATTAATTCAATGGTCGTGGTGTAATGGGATACTAGCGTTTTTCCTCAATTTGTTTTTATCCTTTAATATCTTCTGTGAGAATTTTATTGGATTTATGATTCCAAATTATACAGTCAGCTTCTCTGTTATTTGGGGAAATTTGTCCACTGTTGTTTAAGCCATTCATTGAACTGTTCATTACATTCCTATTGGCATTTCTATCATTTATAATTATATAGTTTTTCTTCAATTAAAGTTGTTTGATGTAGGGTTCATCGTATTGAATTTCCCCAATAGTTGGATTCATTCACGTAGATGAAATTTCGTTTGATTTTCAAGAATGGAATAAGATTTTGGACTTATCTACCTAGAAGTTAAACCAATGTGAATTCCCTTCCATATCGAACTACTATTTTTGTTCTCAGCTTCTTGCGAAAGTCCAGAGAACACATACGATTCAATTACGAAATTGTTGACTTCTCTATGTATGAATTTTTCCTCATTTTTGTATTATAATTTTGTAGATGTCAAATTTATACATCATACTCATTTTTCCTCCACTATGAGTATTATTTGTGATTTTAACCTTTCGTTGGGCATTATGAATACCCTGTTATATAGTAATTTGTCCTCAAGACTATACTCATCGTTTTATCCTCCACGATGATGGTAACTTCATTGTTACAGTAAAACCTTATGGTAAGGAAACAAATTTCGTTTAATTATATATTTTATTGATTATCTTCTTCAATACAGATATGTACACTTTCATATTTGACTTGCTTTAATTTTCCTCTATTTTGGCTTGCTTCGCAAGTAGACTAATTAATTCTAGTAATGCTATTCTATCCATAATGTATGGAACAATTGTTAATTCAAGTTATGTAATAGGTCTTTTAAATTTGTTACCATTTGAATTCAAATTACCCTGTGTGTATACATAGATACAGGTTTGTAATGACTGTGTATTAAATTACAGAAGTCTATTTTTCATTAGATAATAATATTTATGGCTTATAAATATATATATATATGTTACTTATTCGAGTAATTAATTTGATAAGAGATTTTGACATTCTTCTTAATTTGTACTTCTTGTTTTACTAATTTCCCTAAATTAATAAAATGATTGATGGTACAGGAACTCTTTCTCCTATATCAAAATCATTCAGATTTCCAGTACATACCCCTTCTATCAGAATATAGGTGAGGTTAATTTGATGTCTCAATACGGTCACTACAGTATCTTCTTTTGTTCATTTACCCGCATGAACTTATTTATTTTCTTCTTTGTGAACAGAAATGATTTCACCACTTACATTTGACTAATAAGGTAATATTTCTATTTCAATTACCACTGTCAATTTTTTTTATGTTATTTACTTAATCAATTTACCTTATTGTATTCATATACTAATCCTTTGTATATGGTATCTTTGTACAGGTATTGCATCTCCTGCATTTTATCAGTCGTCAAATTGACCATTCATTCTGCCAACTTTGACAATTTATTTTATTTCTTCTATTTATAGGTTGGTCAATATCATGCAAAGAATTCAATCCAATGAATTCAAGGATATGTATTCATGCATAAGTTATGTAATTATTAAACAGGACAATTGACTTCAGTGAAGGAATTCATGACAATTAGTAATGATATGTTTTATCATTGTTAATACAATTTTTTGTTATGTTTATGATGATAAACCTTCATTTTTATAAGTAGTTGGTATATGTATTGGTCTACTTATTTGTAATATTTCCCTTGTACTATCCTCTGGTACTTCAATATGTAATTGATATTTAATTTCTTATTCAAACATAAGAATGAATAGCTATATGCAACTTTTTTGTTGATGTACAGTAGAGGTAATTAGATTTAATTTGTACAATCATGTTTTATTCTAGATTGACAATTATCTCTTATTGTGTCTAGATTTATGTTTCATTATTGTTTACAGAATAATTACATTAACTATTTCTCTTACATCCTTTCCACCTTTACTAATGTATTTTCTACATTTAATAATTAGATTATTTCAACCTAACAACAGATTCAAACCCTCCTACTTTGGTTTATACATTATGTCTGTTGGTTTAATAATTTAATTTGTTTATGTAACTATACATAACTAAACTATATCTATTATAGTATGTTCTATTAAATACATTAGACTCTGTAACTTATAATTAACAGAAATTTATTATACTATTTAATAATATAGAAAAGATCATTTCCCACATATCTTTCTACATAAACCATCATTACTCTAACTCTCATCATAACAACAGAATCATAAGACAGAGTTAAATTAATTGTGCATGCCAATTCTAGTAAGACTATTTGCCACCCAACCTTGAGCTTTCTCTCCACAGCTCTCCCCCCCTCCCGAGTAGAGACCAATTCCCTCAAAGTGTAGACAACCTCTTGTATACCATGGAATGGCTTATTTAAACCTTATTTCCCTTTAGCATGTTTCCATAACTGCGTCCAGTTAAATCAGGATGTTGCTTTCCTTTACCCTAGGCTTTACTTTTGTTTTTTCCACAAAAGCTCTTTAAAACTAGATTTTTTCCTCTTTGTAGTTTTATTTCACCTCTTCTCACTAACTTTCCACTTTAATAAGGTATCTTTTATATTTTTATCTCCAATCTAATATTTTAATTTATTTTAATTTGTCCAAGGATTTTTGGAGAATTTGGGAAAGTCTTTGGATTTAATTCCATCCTCATGGACTTGAAATCCTAGTCTCCAACATACTCTAGTATTTGTACAATAATTAAAATTCCACATTTATTAATTTAAAAAATATAATATGTCCACACATATATTTTTCCTTTAGGTCCACTTAACCTTTAGGATTTTCAAATTTCTAATGAAATCAGTAAAAATAGGGATATTACACATACAAATTGATTGGGTTCTAAAAATAAATATGCAATCTGTACCTTTTGTGTGTGTTGAACATCATGTAGATCAAATAATTGCTCCATTTGTAGTATCCATGTTATTGGATCCTTGACATCAAACTTCCTCATATCAATCATAGAATATGGTTGGTCTTTAGCCCTGAGATGAACCTGATGTTAGATGTTATCCATTAAATTCCCTACGAATACATCAATCAGATGATCCTTTCGGATATCATTTACCTTTATATTCCATCCTTGGAAGCCCTTAATGTGCTCCCCAATTGAACCCTTTTGTTTGAGATTTATCATTTGGATGAAGAAGGTATTGCTTTGTGTATCCTCATATTGTACTATCAATTCTTCCATAAAAATTATCCAAGTGACTAGTGCTTTATGATAAAAAAGTTATCGGTACTATACAAATTGATTGGGTTCTAAATATAAATATGCAATGTGTACCTTTTGTGTGTGTTTAACATTGTGTAGATCAAATAATTGTTCCATTTGTAGTATCCATATTATTGGATACTTTACATCAAACTTCATCACATCGATCTTTGGAATATGGTTGGTCTTCAACCCTGAGTTAGAGTCTCTAAAATCATGATTCACATTCATTTTTTTTTCATCGTGAGTTTCATGGACTACCTTCTCACCATTAGTAAGCATTTTTTGTAGCATGTTTATCAAACCTTCTTTCAAACCTTTCATTTCTGCTTTTAAACCATCCTTCAAACCTTCCACGTCTCTTTTTATTTTTAATTCTAAACTATCCATGCCCCCTTATGTCCCCTATTAAACCATCCATCTTAATACTAATCATCACTTCCAATTTTTTGTTGGTTACCCTTTGCGAGAGAAAAATTTGTTGCACTTGGTCTCGTAATTTTGATATATCAAGATGAATGTATTTACCTTCTCGATACGTCATAGTAGAGATTTATGTTTTCTTACTGGGAGTATCAATTTTTTTGTTTCGAGGCATATTGGGACCAAATAATGATATATATTATTTATATGTCGTTTGAATCACTTAAGACTAATTTTCCAAACAAAATTTATGCAAATACACCTTTTTTCTTGCTTTTAGGAGCTCAATATTGAAACTATTGTATATTGGTAATTAAGCTCTCCAATTTCTAAAATTTCTTCCTCTGTTATCCCTTTGAGTCTTCTTTCCAATGCCACAAGTCAGACCAAGATTGGATTCTCCAAGAAATATTTATGCACAATCTCCCACAGTGACCTAATTAAGGACTGGTTTAGTAAAGTGAAAATGTACGAAATGTCACGTGTTAGTGTTTCAACCTTCGACCTTGAAAATGATACAAGAAAAACTATATTCCATGCTCTTTCAATAACCTTTCATGAAATTTAAATTCAATGCTTGTAGATAAAGTTATGAAAGTTTTCCATATATCACTTGTTTGACATAGAATTATAGAGCATTCAAAAACCATAACTTATTTGGACCATATATTAGAAACGAACTAATATCTGACATTTTTACACAATTTTCACCAATATTTTAGATCCCTTTGGTTGAAATTTCAAATTTTGAAGCCTCATAGAAAAAAATTATATCAAAAATTCCAAGATGACCTATTTGAAGCAGAAAAACCCTAGAATTCAAAGCTCTAATACCAAACATTATGTAATTAGATCACAAAACAGAAGAAAACATAGATCAATGACTTAAAAATTAGCCTCTTCGAGTGGGAAACCTCATTTACATCACATAAATGAACAATTCTTGGATGATTCAAAGGAAAAGACCTCCTTGGTATATATAGGAACCTATGGGGTCACATTATGACTAGGGCATACATAACAATAATAATGTAAGGGAACAACAATAATAATAGTAAAATTTTATGGGGAACAACAATAACAATAGTGGGATTATATGGGGCACAATAATAATAATATGGGGGCTACACCATTATTATAGGGACCTAGCATGTGAACACCCTTCTCTGTACATGTAGCCTCTCAATTTTCGCCACCAACTTCGAGGGCATCTTACTGAACTGAACAAGAATGTTCTAGAGTAGGAGTTCCATTGACCTCACAAGTCTTCAAAGCGCCACTACAGGCTCTCATCCATAAATGTCGCCATGACTTCTTGTTCATCTCCAGAATGAGTGAACGTGAATAACCATCCCCCCTTCACAATGCCAACATGTTCTTTTATTTTTATGCATGTCTTTTTTGTGACATTTGGAACTCTCCCAATTCACTTAATGGACCTTGGTTATATGCATGTGCACATTTTCATGATTACTAAATCATATGAGCCCCTTTATACTCACCCATGGAATCTCATCTCCCAAAATCTTTACGTCTTATTAATCTATAGCTATTACATATTTTATTAACATGGATGTGTTATCATAATTGAATTTGCAGGCCTTCTCACCTCAAAAACACATATACACAAGCACAATGACCCTTAAAATTTTCGTCTCACTGACCCAAGTTTCACATATACATGGTATTTACATTCCAAGGTCGTCGTAGGGGTGTTACAGATATGTGTTTTTATAGCTAAAGAAAAGGGAGAAGAGGATAGGGATCATCTTCTAGCTAGTTTTTCTCCCATATTAGGCTCCCAAGAAAATTTTGGTGTTTATTTATGTGGATGAAATTTTTATATGCCCATTCTTTCCATTTCTTATTTCATAATTCAAGCAAAGCTAATAGTTAATTAATCTAGGATCTAAGGAAAATTATTTTTCATAAATCTAAAAAAAATGTTATAAAAAACAATTCTAGTGGATATCCATGGGAATTTATAGCCCATTAAAAGAGGCAAGGTCTCAAGAAACTAATTAGTCACAATAGTCTGAAGTGCAATACACAATAATGATGATGGATCTCAATGTTAATGCTAAGACAATGTAATATTTAAGCACATGAATGGTGAGATGTAGATTATACTTCATGAAAAGCTTTGAGAACTTTTAAAAATTAAAAATATAAACCAACAATATATCAATTATCATTCAACATTAAACATCAAAACAAGAATGGCCCAAAGTTACAAGTCCTGATACCATATTAGAATATGGTGGGTGTTGTAACACATTATTATTTACCATTATTGTTGTTTACTAGTTAAACAAAATATACAACTAAGTGTAACCATTAAAATCAAACCATAAATATGTAAAATTAAATAGCACAATCCTTAAAAGATATACCATGTAATTCTTTTTCAACCTAAATTACAACTAAATATAACCATTAAAAAACTTGATTATGTAGCATTATGATGGACCAAAGGTGCCCATAATAAAATATATGGACATAACAATTAACATGATATTTTGGAATAAACAATTTTCTAACCCAACTAGCAAATACCCCTTATAATTCCAATATGCATGATAGGAATACGATCCCTCTTTGAGATTCAAATGTGTTTAGAGGTTTTGACACATTCGAGACATGAATCAACTTAAAACTATTTTATACCCCTTATAATTCCAATATGCATGATAGGAATACGATCCCTCTTTGAGATTCAAATGTGTTTAGAGGTTTTGACACATTCGAGACATGAATCAACTTAAAACTATTTTCTAAAAAATGTTAGCCAACAATGGGGTCTAACACATGGAAACTCCAACACGAGAACTAACTATTTCCATGATAAAGTTCATATTATTAATTTTGTAGGTTATAGTTTTTAATAACAATGGATCATTAATGATATGGAAAAATAGCTAATCTTTTTAAACTAGTCAAGCATAAACTAATGATATATCTTATAAACTCATAATATATATTCGAAGTAAAAAACATTTTAACATGAAAAAGAAGATGGATTCCATTTATGCATAGGTATGGAAGGAAAATATCATGGGGTAGAGAATGGGAAACATTAGGAGATGAGAGTGGAATTCTCAGTATTTGTAAGAGTATAATACGACACAACTTAATGGAATCTAGTAAAGCATGTTGCATAATGTTTTTGGAAAACATCAATTTCAAAGTCCCCCAACATTATTAACAACGAATGAGAAAATAATTCAAAAGCTTTTAAGTATTTATTATATTAATGTTAATACTAATAATGTGTAGAGTTAAAGATGGTGTTCAATGGATGGAAAAATAGAAATTAAAGAAGCAATATGTTGAAAAGTAAACATAAAAGCTAGAAGAAAAAAAGAGTAATTATTAAAATAAAAATAAAAATAAAAACAACGTGATAAATTATCACAAATAAAACCATGATATAATTCTTGTTGGGGTTGTTTAATCATTGAGACAAGTGGGATGTGGGCAGTTAAGGCTTACCCGATCCTCAGACATGTGCCTGCCGACTCACCACCCTCCCACATGTGAGTGGTAAAGGGCCTCGGGGCAGGCGATCCTACAACAAGTAAGCTAGTTGTTAAGGATGAGATGGATGTCTTTTAGGGCATTTGGTTTCCGTGAGCAATGGTGAACCTTCTCGATTACGCAGACGAGCAACCATTGGCTCTCAAGCCCTAGCTTGAGCTCCGCTAGCTTGAGACGAGGAGGGTGATAGGTCCGTCGGGTAGCAGTGGCGAGAGGTTAGCTGTCGGGAGGCATCCTAGCAACGACACGAGAACGAGCACGCTGCACTAAGAGGCGGACGAAGGTGGTGGAGGTGAATTCAATGTGGAGGGAGTGTCTCTGGACGGGAGGTTATGGTACTCATCCCTGCTTCGAGTTTACGGACTACGCAGCAGCAATTCCTCGTTGACCAAGCCCTAGGGTGGCTATGCCTTGGGCTCACGAAGCATTCAGGCTCTCCTACAATTGAAATCTACGGGTGGTGGAGCTTTTGCACCTCCTCTCACAGAAGTGTGGAGACTGGTGGCGGTCGACTGTCTCTTGTCTACGGGGCTCGAGACGCAATTAATGACAAGCTAAGTCGAGGGTGGCAGGGTGGAACGTGGGTTCCACGGGTTGCGGGAACTAGGGCGACTTGGCGGTGCAGCCTAACACAGAAACGAGCGGGAGTGGAGGGTGACTGGATGTCGCGCGAACGTGATCGGGCACGGCATGGTGGTCTTGGATGCGTCATGGACAACCATTAGGTACCTAGGGACTAGAGCTCTTACTCGGAGTCTAATGAGAGCGAACAATCAACAGTGGCCATGGCAGTTTCTCCGGCCCAATCACCAGGCCAGATTGAGGCTCTCGCTACCCTTGAAGCCATTTCCTCTCAGCTCCAGTAGATCCAGCTCAATCTGGACACCCTGAGTGAGTGAACAAAAGTACCATGATATAAAAGTTTTATCAATCTTTTTATGTATTTTTGTTTCATTTTTGTTTTAATTGTGTTTAAATAGTTAATTGATTTTATAAGTAACGGATTTGATTCATCAATATAAAAGGATTGAAAAAAACCATACCATCGAGAGCCGTCAACATACTTTGAACAATTCTTCATCTACACACTGCAAAAACGCGTACTATACAAATTCATAAAAAGAAAAAGTACCCACTCTATCATATTTGGAGGCCCCTAATCTCAATATTGTTTTTTGAATAGTCTCAGGGAAGGGAGCACAATTCTCAATCTATAACTAACTAATAAATGATAACATTAACACTCTCACGGTGCATAGCAAATAACAGGGGTAGAGTCCTATAATCAGCATTGGGCTCATCATGCTGAGCTATGCGAAGGTCTGTAAATGTGACGTGGGAAGAGGATATTTAGAGATCGTGCTATTATATCTTTAAGTCAACCAATAATCAAGCTTGTTCAGGAAGAAAAATTGAGATAGCAGAATTTTTACAATCAGAATTTTTACAATAAACACGGGAACTTTTACCTTTTGTGCTTGCCAAGAATACACCCTCACGTCCATGCAAAGATGCTTCTGCGTTCGGAGAATTCAAAGGGTTTTGCTATGTAAAAGAGATCTTGGTCAGCTCCCACCTTGGGCATCGACCTTTTCTTCCACTAGCAAAACCCTTTAATTCTCCAACCATATCCAGAAACACAGCGGTAGGAAACAGGAATCTTTCAACGAATTTGACAACAGCCGCTTGGTACCTTTCACCATCGTGAGA
Source organism: Pinus albicaulis (assembly GCA_034641835.2). NCBI lineage: Eukaryota > Viridiplantae > Streptophyta > Pinopsida > Pinales > Pinaceae > Pinus > Pinus albicaulis. The sequence goes on from CM076584.1 coordinate 1,551,186,320, forward strand.
CGTCTGAAATTTCTGAGTGCCTCACTTCACTAACCAAGGAAAACCAGGTCTCTAAGGTCTCTAAGCACTACTGCCACTCTATTTATAGTGAATATATTTTTAGGTTTGCAATCCGAGGCGACCCGTTCTCCCGAAAAAGCCGGGGGCGCCGAGTGATTCATGGCCAATGGTCCATTCACGAGAAAAAAAAAACAACTATCTCCGAAAAATGCTGGTTTTTTTTTTCCTTCACGATAACGGGAAACCAACCATCTTTCATTAACGGGAAATGTCCAGGAAAATAGGTTATTCGTACCTGAGGAAACGCTGGTATCACGACGGTGATTCACCGAGAAAAAGACCGATGACAGCAAAGTATACGTTTTGGTGGAGCGTTGGAAGACCGGGGATCTATCACTCAACTTTTCATTGAAAATTAAAACTTGGAAACCTTGGGGAGAAAATCCAGGGAATATGTAAGAAAACTTGGAAACCATGGGGAGAAAATCCAGGGACCAGGCGAAACCCTAGTGAAAGAAGGAAAGCAAGAAGCAGACAGTTACACCGGAAAACTTGTGTTAGTTTGTTGCCACGGATGTAAAATGTTTCATAATCAGAAAATTGCAATGGTAGGTCATAGATGAAAGCATTGCTCTGACTATAGTATTCACTTGATTTCCCTACTAGATATTGTCTAGTCCCTTATTATTAAATAATAATAATCATAATAATATTTTAATTCTATTTTATTACATAATAATAATAATATTTTAATTCTATCCCATTATATAAGAATTAAAATTAAACTTAAAATTTAAATTTAAAACAAAATATAACTAGCACAATCAAATTTCCATCCATCATGATGCTAGTCAATATAATTTAATATTATTTATCTTATGGTTTATGTTAATGTATTTATTGGAGCTGTTTTTAATGTTAATTTTTGGAATTTCGTGTGGATTTTCTGGCTGGAATCTGGCAAAAAAATTGAGGTGAAAACTTGATTTGTGTTATTTAAACTGGTTTTGAAAAAGTGGATTTTTTGGCTGGAATTTAGCAGAAAAAATTGAGGTGAAATATTGATTTGTGTTATTTAAACAGATCTTTTCACTGCATATATCCATTCCGCAGCCTGAAAAACCTCTACGGCACTTTGATTGTGAAAAGTTTACCCATCAAACTTTTGATTTCAATAAATTCGTGCCAGATTTTAGGCAAATTGGATCTGAAAAATAAATGAGAAAACTTTTCAAAAAGTCTCATTAACGACAACTCTAAATTTATTATTTAGAATTGAATTTATTAATATTTAATGGACAGATCAGCGAAATTAAAACTAGTGAGACTATAATTAAGCCTGATTATTTATTTTATATTATTTTTATTTTGAGTGTTTTATATTATTTTAAACTAGTAAGACTATAATTAAGCCATATTTATTTATTTTTCTTATTCTAATATATTTTTATAGGAGTAGTCTTTAAGTGAGACTTTTTGGATTTTTCGGTAGATTTCTAGTTGCAATCTACAGAAAACATTTGTAAACAAATCTTGATTTGTGTTGTTTAAATTGGCTTTTTGACACCCTCAAAATCCCCTTGGGCATTTCAATTGTGAAGTGTTCACTTTTCAAACTTGTGATTTCAATGAATACCTCTAGAACTCTAGACAAATTAGATCATAAAATAAACTGGAAGACTTTCCAAAAAGTCGCACTTAAACACTTCTCGGACTTTTATCTTTAAATTTTTAATAATAATAATAATTTTTAATATCACAATTTAATTAAAAAATATTAACATATATTTTTTATCATTTTCATAATTTATGTAATATTTTTTTCTTTTATTTTGGCTTTAAATCACTTCTAATCTCAAAAAATATATGATTATTCAAAGGCTTAGTCTAATTTATGGCCTTTTTCACAACACTTTTTAGGGTTAATTTTAATGAAAATAGGACAAAGATTTTTAAAAACTTGACTTTAAATTGTTTAATCTACATAATTCAGTGTCTCAGGAGTTTTCCACTTAATTCTTTTTTGCGTTTAATCATTTCTAATCTCAAAAAATATATGATTATTCAAAGGCTTAATCTAATTTATGGCCTTTTTCACAACATTTTTTCGAGTTCATAAATAGAAAAAAGATTTTTAAAAACTTGAGTTTAAATTGTTTAATCTACATAATTCCGTGAGTGTCTTGGGGGTTTTCACAGTATTAAATCTATTTATGCATTCAAAAAATATTTTAAACAACAAAAAATCTTGAAATTATATTGTTGTATTTGAATTCCCATTAAAAAAATATTTAATCTATAACTTAAACTATGCCTTATTCAAATATAATAATAAAAATGAATGGTAATACATTGTCATTCACTCAATTCAAACCATGTTTCCTTTATTCAAATATTATTCAAATATAGCAATGACGATGAGTTGTAATGCGGTGTCATTGACTCAATTCAAACCCTATATATTCAAATATAACAATGGCAGATGTATTTATTCAAATATAACAATGACCATTAGATGTAATGCATTGTCATTGACTAAATTCAAACTCTATTTCCTTTATTCAAATATAAAATGAGGATGAGTTGTAATGGAGTGTCATTGACTCAATTCAAAACCTATTTCCTTTATTAAGGATGAGTTGTAATGCAGTGCCATTGATTCAATTCAGACTCTATTTCCTATATTAAGGGGTCGTTATTTGAAGAAGAATGGAAGCAACCACTCCACATATATGGGGACTCACTTCTAGTATATGTGGACTCACTTCTAGTTTAGATGAAAGGCATATAAAGATGAACAATTTTTCCCTACAACCTCTCTTCATAAATATTCCAACCATGCTTGATATATTCATAGATGTATCTTTTAACTATGTCTATAGACACCAAAATTATGAAGTCAAAACACTCTCAAAATTGGGATCGGCGTTGGACCTTGGCGTTTGGAAGATCCGCAAAAAAACAAACACTCATCAAGAAGAATCATCACATGTTCACTAGGCCTCATTAGGGCCTATTTGAGGAATTTGTTTCAAACAACATCTCTCAACAGACTCATTTTACCAGTTTATACTATGATTATTATTGCAGTACATATGTAAAGTTATCATACTATATTTAAGAGATGGTTTTAAAAATCAACAACAAATGTACTTCTCAAGCTGTAACTTTTGTAATTTTGGAGGTTGTAGCTAAAGCACATTAAGGGTGATCTAATTTATGTAGTTACTTTATATCTATATAAAATCTGGAGTTTTTCCCTGTGAAAAAAAAAAAGATAAATTACAAAACCAAAAATAGTATATTCCAAAGGTTTAGTCATTATGGGATTTATTCTAAATAAAATGATGGCCTCTACTCAAATATTAAAAGAGATTAAAAAAATTAATACTAGAAAGAAAAAAATGCAAAACAAAAACCAATCAAATATATATTAGCTCCTTGATCACATGGACAAAACCTAGAAAATCCTCCTCTCAAAAATCCCTTATATTTAAATTTTTAAGCCTAAAAAACATGTAATAAGATGTATACACACTTTTAATGAAGGAAAGGAGAATATTTTAGGATTTATGTGTTATGTTTATCAAAGAAAGATGATGTCGAGCTAAAAATTGGTTGTTCCAATTATGTCGGTCTAAAAACCCACAATGCATATTTCTTGGTTAAAAGGAACTTCCTTAACCCAAATTTAAGGGAGCTTAACACAAGGCGCGGGATATAAGCCCTAACCCAGGTTCTATTACTGCTCATAGGACAATTGGCGAACCGGAAGGGAGCTCGGTGGATCTTAGCCCCAGACCTGGGCATATGGGATCCCACAGGACCATGGCACAAACCGGTGAGAGGGATCTGGCGGCGAGGGTAGGCAGTTAGCCCGACCCCAGGCCACATGAACACGAGACTGAAGAAAATGCACCTAGGGCGGAGGGAGCAGGTTGTTGGCCCAACCCTCTGCCCTATGGCCCATGTGGCCATATTTTTACGCTCACAGGAGTTATTGGGCATTTAAAAGATCTGATAATTTTCACCTATAGCAGGAAAATTTGTCGCCTCTTGAGCGGATTTTTCACTTGATTAGAAGGTTTATCTAATTTCGAGGATAGATAACAGCAAGAAACTTGGGAGAGCCATAACAAGTTGATTTTTTGGCCTTTTGGAGCTCAAGAGGAATCTAGATAAGGGTTTTTGGACATTGTAGATCCAATGGAGGCCTCTATTTGTTAATTGGAGCACTTTTGAAGATACGTTTTTCATGTTTGAGTCTATGGGTGCCTAAGATCAATCAGTGTTTTGGAGCAGGTTTTGAAGGCTTTTGAGCATGGAGAGGACCTTGTAGGGATTTTCCAACCTTCATATGTATGTGCAGCAGTTGCGACTTCTATGGTTTAGCTCATGTTTGTCTTTTCCCATTATGTTGTTTTGAGGAAAGCTCTTTTTTTTACTTTAATTTCGAATTGTTGTACATGCAGTATGCTCTTTTTTAGATGGGGTACAGGGTCTTTATGTGCGATCCCTTTTTCTTGTTGATTGTTTCATGACTGACTATAGGTTGTCATGATTTTTAGAGTGATATTTCTTTGCATGATAATGTTTCCTTGAAGAGGAAACAAGCCACTCATATTGTCAACAAACTTTAAGTACTCTTTTTCACTGAAAGCTAAGAAGTGGTCTAGCTGTGTTAGCAGGCCAGAGATGTAGCCCACGAGGGGTGAAATCTATCACCAAATTGTGTGTTGTCCCTCTTCTTGATTGCTTTTATGTGTTAAATGATGAGATGTTACTTGTTTAAATTTTACATGAAAATTAAATCATAATTATTGAAGAGACTGTTGGAAATACTAAGAGGGTCGGTGAATTAGCATTTCTTTACAATTTTTATTTTTTACCAATTAAGGTCACTTATAATTAGAAAATGGAATGAAAAATGATAGAATAATAATTTTATTAATTATAAATATCAAGGACTCTCATCTTCTTTTTATAATAAATAAAATGAAATAATTTTTAGGGCTCCAGCCCTAGATGAAGACACTAATCTCCAATCCACCAGGCTCCAACCTGTAGTTTTCCAAGCACCAACTTGGACTTCACGAGGCTCCAACCTCTAGGGATCCGACCCTCTCTTACACAAGGATCCAACCTTATTTTTATGACGCTCCAACCTCTAGGGCTCCAACCCTCTCCACTGGCACACTGGGCTCCAACCTAATCTTCTTAAGGACTCTTATCCTCTAGGGATCCAAACCTATGGTCCAATTCTTTAAGATAAGTTCAATGGTTTTCAAGGCTTCCTCAATGCCTTCTTCAACAATCCCTAACAATATATTCAAGTTCGTATTAAACTATGCCCTCGCTTAACTCATCAATGACAACTTTATCAATCACAAAACATGCCTTCACAACTCTTCATGATACCTAAGAAAATTTCTTCAAGGTCACTCCATGAGGGCCTTCTGCAATGCATTATGATCTCCTAAGATTCCTTCAAGATTAACTTCTACAAGTCTTCCAAATGTCTTCAATAATGCCTCAAGGTGTCTTTTAATAACTCTCCAACCAAAGGTGTCTTCTATATTTATTCTAGAGAGTACAAAGTATCAATTCTCAAAGACTACTCTGAGGTCTTCACCACAATTCTTCAATAAGGTCAGCTCCTAAAATGCTACCACCTATTTCCATAGGGAATATTCCTTTTGTTCCACCAGAAAAACCATTTAATTCTCCAACCATATCCAGAAACACAGTGATAGGAAACAGGAATCTTTCAACAAATTTGACAATAGTCATTTGGTACCTTTCAGCATCCCTAAACGTCTGAAATTTTTTAGTGCCTCACATTGCTAGCCAAGGAAAACTAGGTCTCTAAGTATTATTGCCGTTGTATTTATAGTGAATAAATAATTTTAGGTTTTTCACCTGAGGCTACCCGTTCTCTCGAAAAAGCCGAGGTCACTGAGTGATTCATGGCCAATGGTCCATTCTCTAAGAAAAAAAAAATCACGAAACAAAATAACTATTTCCGAGAAAATGCTGGTTATTCCTACATGAAGAAACGTTGGTATAATGATGGTGATTCACCGAAAAAAAATATTCACAATAAACATTATTTTTATTATTATTTTTATTAATATTCACAAAAAATGTTAATTTATGTTTATTTTTACTTTTTATAATCTGTTTTATTATTGGTTAAGTTTGTTTGTTGACTTATGTCTTTATTGGTTTATTAGTTTTGTTATTATTTATTATTTTATTTTTTTACTTATCTTTCGATTTGTTGGTTTATTTTGACATTTGATTTATTTTTAATTTTTGTTTTACTATTTTCAAGGTGTGTTTCTAATTTTATGATTATAACTAATAATATTTTATTATTTAGTTAAAATAGGTAAGATTCTTAATTGTTAATATCCTAAATACAAAAGAGTAAAGGGGGCTATATTCGAATGGTTCATGAGCAAAATTACTTGCTAAGGTTTTGTAAATGGGGTAGCAAGCTAAGTGGGCTTGATTGTGGGGAAACAAACTTCACAATCAAGCGTGCTTGAGCCAGGGGAGTTTTGGGATGAGTGGCCTCCTAGGAAGTCCTGGTTACCATGTGCAAGCCCTGGAAGTGATGATTGATCATATGTGATTCACTTCTCTAGTTTCAACACCACTTCTTCACCCCCATGAGCATCACCCGATGCAATGAGTGTTAAGTGGACTATTCAAAAATCATGAAAAATTAGTCAATTACGACTACCTCTCATGGAAATGGTCATAGATGAATGACTTACTTAACGTAGTTGAATCCCAAAAATGATATCTAATATAAAGCACTACAGAAACCCCTCATACTTAAATACAAAGAGTAAATGGAGCTCTACTTGATTGATTGTGGGGAAAAAAACTCCACAGTTAAGTGCGCTTGAGCCAGAGCATTTTTGGGATGGGTGACCTCCCAGGAAGTCCTCGTTATCGGGTGCAAGCCCCAGAAGTGATGATTGACGCTACGTGATTCATTTCACTAGTTTCAATCCCACTTCTTCACCCCTGTGAGCATCACGCAATGCAATGATTTATAAGTGCACTATTCAAAAATCACGAGAGATTAGTCAATTATGACTACCTCTCATGGAAATGGTCATAGATGAATGACTTACTTAACGCAGTTGAATCCCAAAAATTATATCTAATGTTAATAACTTCTTAACATCTAATTTTATTATTTTATTATTATTATGTGTATTTCGATCAGCACAATCATCATTCTCCTGATAATGAACTACACTCAGTAGTTCAAAATGCGTTGACTCTTTTATTTCTGATGTGATTTCTGGGAAGATTTTTTGAGCAATGGATATGGATCATGGAAATTCACACTCTCAAATGTCACAAATATGTAATCTATAGGTTTAAATAAGATATTGGAGCATATGGGTCTCATACTTTTCTAAGAATCGGTAAGAAGTATTGTTGCCTCATCAAATTGACTGCATTATCATCTATTAGGTCATAGATTCATTGTTCATTCATTTACAAATCAAAACATGATGAGAGTCATACATCATCACTGTCATGGAACACATTCATAACAAGCATATAAACAACAGAAATGAAAAGCATGGAACAACCATATAAGCCACATAATAACAAGCATATTTACCCATAAGTGCGAGAGGAAATTTATCTTATTTCCATAAGAAAAATGCAACCAAGTCTGGACTTCCACGTTCCACCCGACCATAGACATGGTTGAGCCAAATATCTCTTCAGTCATTCACCCATGTGCCATATTCCAAGCATGAATGTGGGATCTCATAAAACTCATCAATCAAAACCAAACCAGGGCTTCTAAAGGCCAAACCACCTCAACCCTCAACCATCACGGTAAAACATCACAACCATCGCCAGATTGGTCTCCACCCAAGTTGTCTAGGGCTCCAGAGAGTTTGTTTCAACCAAGGTTCCAGGACTAATAACTCAACCCACAGTTGTTTTCGGGATCCAGAGCATTTTTCCAATCAAGGCTCCAAGACCAGTAACTCAACCCACCAAGGGTTCAAGAGTGTTTGTCCAACCAAGTCTCCAGGACTATTAACTCAGCCCAAGTTGTTACAAGGCTCCAGAGTGTTTGTCCAACCAAAGTTCCAAGAACTAGTAACTCAACCCACAGCTAAAGGAACATGAGAACCAACCAGAAAGCAAACAATGAAATGAACCCACAACACCATGACTATCCAGAAAATGGAAAGGCTAGGAAAATCCACTGTCAATTCAAGCAATCCTTCATTCCAATGATAGATCGTGACCTAGAAACCACATGCATTAGCCATGCATGCCAAAACTAGTGAGGAAAACATACATGAAACTTGGTGCCTGCGAATAAAACTCGTTGTAGCTACTGATCTCGATGTCCTCTTGCACTCTCCTACTCTTCCTGTGCCTTATTTCTCCAAAACTCCAAGTATTACACACTCTCCAAGAGTGCTCCAAGAAACTCTAAGTGTCCAAGATTATGAGAGAGAGAGAATAGAATGAGAGCTCCAAAACTAAAATGACAAAATCTTACCAATTGATCCTCTAAAGTCTTTTTATTAATGAGGCCTCTATTTTCTTCAATTATCCATAGTTTTCCTTAATTTTCCTCCTCACATGCAACCTATGACTTTTCAGCTCTTGTTTCTCCTATTTTCCATTATTTTCATAAATAAATGCCACTTTTACTTTCCAAAGCCTTAGACATTGCCTTTGCCAATTTGCATCTCCATAATACACCATATGAACACTTGCACTAGGATGATTTTTCCCAAAATTCATCTTGGAATACGTGTCCCATGACCTTGGTTATTATTTTTCCTTTATTAACCTTTATTACATGTAATTTTTATTAGGGTTGTTACAATTTTTCAAACATTTTTCCACAATCCTCAAACCTAAATGCAAGGCCATCAACTCAGACTTCGGATTTTGTCACAATGGGTTTTGGCACGAGCGAGGGGTTTTCCTATTTAGGGGATATTTTAGTTTCACTTTTGGTGCAAGATATTAACACTCAATAGTTACTTAGTAGCATATGGTTAGGGTTTAAATACCCTTAAGAAGAACAAAAGGATCAGGTCCTACGGGGGAGGGGGAGAAAAAACTATGTTCATGAGAGGGCTCCTGCACTAGTGACAATGTAAGAAAGAATACAATACCATATAAGGTGCACCTTTAAAATAAACCTCACTATGTAAGAAAAACCAAGTGAGAAAATTTATCTTTGGTCTTGGGGGTGAATGTAAAAATGCAAATTGCAGGTAAACTTGTTGAAAAATCCTTGGTAGGGTGAGCCTACGGAGGGATATTTTCTATAAAAACCTTGAAAGAATGTGTGACCAAAAAAGTTGTTTCAAAGACAAAAATCTCACTAAAGATTGAGTTGTTGGAAAGAGGGTGGATCCACCTAAAATTTATAGAGACAGGGCATGCAAATAATGTGCCTCAAAAGGTATGGCAGGTTGATTCCTCCCGATTAGTTTTTCAATTATGGATGTCAATGTTTAATGATAGGAGAGAGAGGTCAGATTTGGTCATGTGATAGTTTTTTCTTCTTAGTTTACCCTTTTACCACTAGGAAAAATTGATTTTCTAGGACATCGGGAAATAAATCATTAGATACCTAGATCATGACACTTTCTACATGTCAACGGGATAGAAGACCATGGCTATGGTTTTGATTGAATTGGATTTGAGGGTTGGGCTTCTGAAGGACATGGAGCTTGAAGGAGGGGATAATGAAATCCATACCCTAGATTATGAAGGAATATCAGTCGAATATCAAAAATTCCACCAATATGGAAATTTGTTAAAAAATTATGAATCTCAACCCCATCGGAAGGATGTAGAGGCTGCTCCATAAGCGGTGGTCCAAAATCCTTGGAGAATAACATCTCTCCCTCATAGTATGTGTTGGAGAATGTATTAGGGGAGCTATTAATCCAAATTCTCCATAACCTTAATAATTTCTTGATCCAGGTGGCTCCAAAGACACACATAGGACAAAGAGGGTTGATGAAAGCTCAAAAATCAAAATGTTTGGATTGCTCTCGAACTAGGTCCAAGTTAAATATCTTGTCACCCTGATTTCAATGGTGTGAACGACGCATCAATCCAAGCTCATATAAGAAAGTTAGAGAAGTTTGAAGTTTTGTTAAGGAAAGGGAAGTGGGGCTCACACTATACCACATGGCATCCCAGTAAGCATGTGGGACCCACATTGCAGCCCCTCAGTTTTTCTCACATGGCGCCCCTCCATTGGTCCTCAACCTGCACAAAAGGCAAACAAAAAATATTGAAACAAAAAACATTCAAAAAAATAAATAAAACATATTAAAATATGATTATCAAAATCATATATGAAACAAAACCATATAATATATTGATATTCAACCCAAAAAAAAAAAATGAACGAATATGTAAATAGCACATAGGGAATATGGTTAAAACCTAACGAAATCTCATGTATTAAAAAACCAACAGTGTATATATTTACACGGAACTTGGTCTATATATAACATATAAATGTTATATTTCAATACAACGTGACATACAACATTCGATTGGAACGTTTGAATCAACGAATTCCGGTGCTGGCAGGGGGGTGCGGTTGGGTCGAGCCGTGTGGAACGGACCTGCCCTCTAGCCAGTGCATTTTTTGTTAAAACAAAAAAAATAGATACCAAATGCAGAGGGCGGGATTTAATCCCCCGACCTCTCTGCTCCTATTTGCCACATTTTACCATTACACCAAACCACCACTTGTGGTAAAATTCACCAACCTTTAATATTTAAACCTTATCTTTTCAAGTGCGCAAGGGCAGCCAAGTGCGCGCAAAATTTTCAAGGCAAGACAGCTGAGGTTGGAGCATGCAGTTCGAGGCAGTGCAGGCATAGACTTCGAGACAAATTCATGTTTGATCCCAAGGAGGTAAAATTTTCAGAATGTATTAAAATTTATATGCATTTTAACCAGAATTTTGCAAGGAGCGCGATGGTGCGCCCATATTTTCCTTTTGAGAAATGGTTTTGCAGATTCTCTATGGAGGAGAATCTTCAGGAATCTTGAGGGAATATTTCAGATTCCTTAGAGGTCAAAATTCATCGGTGTCAAAATGAAGTCAACCTTATACTCATTCTTCTCAGAATTTCACAAGGATCTAAATCGTGAGATCAGATTCCTATTTTAAGTTTCATATTTCTAGATTCCCTATGGAGCAGCATCTTTGAGGAATCTAGGGGGAATCTAAAAGATTCCATAAGGCCCATATTTTCACTTTGTCAAAATTAGAAAATTGACAGTCAATCCTACACCTCTCGATGACACGAGTTCAGTGGTGCAGTTAGATTTTCCAGTTGAGACTTATGTTTTTCAGCCACTTTTCAAAGTGGAGTTGTAGGTGTCAGCATTCAATGTGTGAGCATTCGTTTTCATTATATTCGATGCCACGAGATTGATGGTATAGCCAGATCCAGTAGGTTATCATCCTTTTCTTTAGATAGCTCCAGGATGTGAGGTATATGCAGTTTGATCATGTACTTCTGTGTCTCTTCACATGAGATGCATTGTGTTGTATAGATCCATGTTGATGTTTGATGTGGGATCTTGTTTTGATCTTGATGTGAGATGTAATTACTATCATGGATTTTTTTATGTTGTTTGAGATCCCTTTATTGCCAGGTTGGCGGGATACTCATTGTCACATGTATGTTTGATCGAGATCCCTTTGTTTCCATGTTGGCGAGATACTCATAGTCATAATGTGTGAGTTATTGGCATATTCATAAGGAGTCCCTTTTGCAAATGAGAGTTCCTGTAGTGGAACATCTCGTGGAGAGGTCCAGCCACTCCTGTGTGAGGGAATTTTCCTTGTATGACAGAGAAAATACCATCCATGTACATCATCACTCTTTCTAGTACTTAATGCAGCAGCCTACACCATCTTGACACAGAGGCTCGGAGACGTAGTCCCTCCTAGATGAACTCTGTTATCAATATCATATGTTGCTAATGCTTGTTATGTTCCTTATTCACAGCATGCAGATATTTTATTTTATGTTCATTAATGCTTTGATGAAATTCTAACACATCCGCTGAAGTAAAAGGTATTGGTTAAAAGGGTAGCAAAATTTACCCGGGTCTAGTGGTATCAGAGTGGTCTTCTTGCTGATTTGGATTGCAGGAGTGAACCATTGAATGTTCGCTAAGTTGAGCAATGGATGATGTCAAATACATGTACGAGACCATGCTCAAGGTGTCCAAGAAGGTGTACATGTTGTATGAAGCTTATGAAAGACAAGCAACAGAGAAATTTGAGTTGAACACTCTTCTATAAGAGGAGAAGGAGGACAAACATTGGTTGTAACTTAAATTGCAAGCCACGATAGATGCATTCGAAGAATTGAAGAGCGAAAAAAAAAAGCCTTAAAACAAAGCATTTTGTGTTGAAAACACTCCTACAAGAAGAGAAGGAGGAAGAGCAATGAGTGCAGCTTCAATTGCAAGCCACAATAGAGGCATGGGAAGAATTGATGCACCACAACGAAAGTATTCAAGCAGATCATGAGGCATTGAAGAAACTCCTACAGGAAGAGAAGGAAGAGAAATAATGATTTCAAATTTGGATACAAGCCGTGAAAAAGACCTTGGAGGAAGTGAAGTGCAACGAGAAGCCTTCTTCACATGTTTCAAAATCAACAGCTGAGATAAACAGTGTTGATTTCTCTTCAGTTTCATCTTCACATGATATCATTTTTGTTGCAAGTGTGGAGATCCACATTACAGGAACCGATATGAGACTCCTCACCAAGATGGGGTACAAAGGAGGAGGACTTGGAATTCATGGCCAATACATAACTCAGTCTTTGGAGATTGTGCAGAGACCTTGCTACACAGGTTTGGGATACACTAAAGTAGGATGTCCGAAGGACATCCAAGGCAAACAGACATTCTTGAACTCATCAAGAGAAAGGATTGATGGGAACACTTCGCTATCATCCCATGGAAGTGCATGTTGCAGTGAAAGAGTTAAGGCAAGCTCTCATCACCATGATCGCACCAGAGGCCACCAGGGAAGGTATAACAAGTTTCAATATTCCAAAATTCATTTTGATTATAAGAATGTTGCTAATAATGGTTGTAAATCATGGCATCGAAAAAAATTTCATTTTTTTGGTTTATAAAACCATGTCATTTCTAAGTGTTGGGAAAGAATGGTAGCACAAAGGAGGATGAGTCATAAAAATCTTTCTCCGCAGAAGAAAGAGAAACTAGTTAAGCAGGTCTGGAGGAAGAAGAAATTTTGTGGCCAGTGCAACCAAAGTGGTCATCAAAGATCCACGTGTTTGAGGCTCCATCTAGAGCATCACCTTAAGGACTAAGCGTCGGTGCATGAATTAGTTGAAACCATTGTTTGACAAGAAAAAGTGCCACAAGGAGATGATCCATTCACTTTGATAAGTGAGAGATGGTTTTTCTAGATGTGGTAGTGTGTCATGGTTGTGTTTCTAAATCATAATTTGCATTTTTAACTATAAGAGTGATGATGTGTTTTCCATCGCTTGTTAATAAACCATGATATTTTTCCCTTGTCTTATAAATCAGGTGATGTATTTCTTTCATGTAAAAGTGATGATGTGTTTGTCATCAATTCAAAATGCGAAAATGATGTTTTTGGTCTTGTAATGATAACCGGGGTGTGATTTCCATTTGATGTAAACTTGACCAATGAGTATGTGTTATAAACTCGTGGCAAGAATGGAAATGTTTGGGTCATAGATGGTCATTTTTAAGCCTGTAATTTGCAAGATATTGTACTACAAATTTGCAAAGGATGTAGGTGTCAGCTCATTACTTAAGGCTCTGAAGAATAAAGGTGAAGTAGATGGAAGGGTGACCTTTTTCAGGACACTTGTGGTGTAGACATAGTACATAGCAATTGCAGATTATTATTGATGCTTTTGGAGGACCAAAATCTCCTCAGTGGGGAGGATTGATCCAGGTGGATCCAGAGACACACAGAGGATAAATAGGGCTAATGAAAGCTCAAAAATCAAAGTCTTCGAATTGCTCTTGAACTAGGTTCAATTTGAAGATCTCGATGCCCTGATCGCATCAGTGCAAACGATGCATTAATCCAAGCTCGTATAAGAAAGTTAGAGCAGTTTGAAGTTTTGTTAAGGCAAGGGAAGTGGGGCCCACAACATGCCACATGGCATCCCAATAAGCACATGGGACCCACATGGAAGCCCCTCAGCTGTTGGCACATGGCGCCCCTCCATTGGTCCTCAACCTACACAAAATACAAAAAAAACATATTGAAATGAAAATCATTAAAAAAATAAATAAAACATATTAAAATATGATTATCAAAATCATATATAAAACAAAACCATATAATATATGGTTATTCCACCCAAAAAACAAATTTGAATGAATATGTAAATATTACATAGAGAATATGGTTACCTAACGAAATCTCATGTATTAAAAAACCAACGACGTATATATTTACACCGCACCTGATCTATATATAACATATATATGTTATATTTCAATACAACATGACATACAATGTTCGATTAGAACATTTGAATCAACGAATTATGGTGTCGGTGGGGGGCGCGGTTGGGTCGGGCTGCGTGGAGCAGACCCACCCACCATCTAGTGCATTTTTTGTTAAATCAAAACAAATACATACCAAATGTAGAGGGCAGGATTTAATCCCCAGACCTCTCCGCTCCTATTTGCCACATTTTACCATTACACCAAACCACCACTAGTGGTAAAATCTGCCAACCCTTAATATTTAAACCTCATCCTTTCAAATGCGTAAGGGCAGCTAAGTGCGGGCATGATTTTCGAGGCAAGGCAGCAGAGGTTGGAGCACCTAGTTTGAGGTAGTGCGGGCACAAACTTCGAGATAGATTCTTGTTTGATGCCAAGGGAATCTTTTGATCCCAAGGAGGTAAAATTTTTAGAATGTATTAAAATTTATATGCATTTTAACCAGAATTTCGTAGGGAGCACGATGGTGCCCCCAGATTTTCCTTCTGAGCAGCGGTTTTGTAGATTCCTTATGGAGGAGAATCTTTAGAAATCTTGAGGGAATCTTTCAAATTCCTTGGAGGCTGAAATTCGCTGGTGTCAGAATGAGGTCAACCTTATAATCATTCTTCTCATAATTTCGCAAGGATCTCAATGGTGGGATTAGATTCCTGTTTTGAGTTACAAATTTCTAGATTCCCAGTGGAGCAGAATCTTTTAGGAATCTAGGGGGAATCTAAAATATTCCCTAAGGCCCATATTTTCACTTTGTCAGAATTCATAAAATTGGCAGTCGATCCTACATCTCTCGACGACACGAGTTCAGCAGTGCAGTCATATTTTCCATCTGAGCCTTATGTTTTTCGACCACTTTTCAAAGTGGAGTTGTAGGTGTCAACATTCAATGTGTGAGCAATCGTTTTCATGCTATTCGGTGCTACGAGATTGATGGTACAGCCAGATCCAGAAATTTATCATCCTTTTCTTCAGATAGCTCCAGGATGTGAGGTATATGCAGTGTGATCGTGTACTTCTTTGTCTCTTTTCATGAGATGCATTGTGATGTATAGATCCATGTTGATGTTTGATGTGGGATCTTGTTTTGATCTTGATGTGAGATGTAATTACTATCATGGATTGTTTTATGTTGTTTGAGATCCCTTTGTTTCCATGTTTGAGGGATACTCATTATCACATGTATTTTTGATTGAGATCCCTTAGTTTCCATGCTGGCAAGATACTCATATTCATTATGTGTGAGTTATTGTCATACTGATAAGGATTCATTTTTGTGAATGAGAGTTATTATATTGGAAAATCTCATGGAGAGGTCCAGTCACTCCTGCGTGAGGGCATTTTCCTTGTATTATAGAGAAAATTCCATCCATGTACATCATCACTATTTCCAACACTTAATGCAGTGGCCTACACCATCTTGACACCGAGACCCGGAGACGTAGTCCCTCCTAGAGGAACTTCATTATCAATATCATATGTTGCTAATTCTTGTTATGTTCCTTCTTCATAGCATGCAGATATGTTCTTTTATGTTCATTAATGCTTTGATGCAATTCTAACACATCAACTGAAGTAAAATTTCTTGGTTAAAAGGGTAGAAAAATTTCCCAGATCATTTCCTGTGAACTTTTGTTATCTTTTTATGTTTATTTATTAGATCTTTTCATCAAAAAATTATCAAGAGAAAAAGTAGTAAAGACAGTGGACACAAGATATAGGCTCCAAGCCAAGGAAAAACCCCTCCAACGGGAAACTTATAGAATCTGCTTCAAATGAGAAAACCCAGACCCAAAACCTAGACTAAGTCCTTCTCCAATTACCAATTCAACCCTTTAAGAAACCCTTCCAATTAGTTCATAGATAAACCAAGTCAATAAGGGTTACTTCTTCCTCAACTAAATTCTATCTTCAACTTCAGCCCCAGCTTCATTAAGTCTGCAACTTTGGTCCCTTAGCATAGCAGCAAAACTTATTTATGGCATGTGGAAAACTTCCAAGAGCTTCTTCTTCAAGCAAGACAGTGTCTCCAAAGTCAATAAGAGTCAAAGGAAAACCAAGACAATGTTTCATTCTTCTTGCAACTTGGATCTGAAATTTTCAGCCTCCTACAATTCTTAGCCTACAAAACCCTAACCCTCATACATGTGAGATAATATAGCCCAAAAAAAAAATATCTTATTCTTCTAGACTTCCTCTTGCTTCCTTAATCTTTGCTCCATCTTCTTTGATCTTCCTTGCTCTAAACCAAACTTCTTATATTGAGATATTGAATTGTGTTTCAAATAAGCTCGAAGCTACCTATATTTATACCCTTTCCAAGAGGTCGAATAACCTCCTCTAACTGCCGACTTGTCACTACCAGGGTCAACTTGTGCTTGGAGTTTTCTAGTACTTTTTAGACTCAAAATTAATATCTTTTACATGTTACAACTTTCCTAATAAGGTCTTATACAAACGGTAATGACTTTCTTGACTTAAGAAAAATATCAAAAACTATAAAAGCATGAAGAACATGATTTACCTATATGACCATTAAAAATGGAGCACGAAACCCATGCTCAAAATATTTTTGTCTTTCTTCATTTTCTTGTAACAGAAGATAAACATAATAATTTGAGTACATTAACAATTATAAAGACCAAAACTAGTTACATTTTCCAACAAGATGGAGCCTAGCCTTTTGTGAAAGATAATAGATATGGACCTATCCAAATCATGTCCTCTGGGGACCAGAGATTCCATGGATCTAGATGAATGGACACCAAGACCATCGGAGAACCATCCAACATGTACTTCACCTTTTTTCTCTCGCTTATTTACTTCTATCATTTAAAATTATATTGAACTTTTGAATTCTAGAATATTCGGGGAAGTGAGGAATTTTTTTTTCTTTTTCCAAAACATATTAATGTGCCACCACCTCAGCCCCTCCTCTCGACCCAGATCTAATTTATTTACCCCTTATCTCAAAGTGAATTTGCATCCCTAGACTCCTCTAAGTCTATTTCCAACTTTGGATTCTTGGGTGGGGAAGGTTCCTTCTATAATATTTGTTCTCAGTCGAAAGTACCCCTATAGGTAGCTTAGATCAAGGTCTAGGTAAAATATTCATTATTGGTCCTAAAAGCAGGGGGAGAGTCTATAAAACTAACCTGACTAAAGCCAAGGAAAAAGACAGGGTGAATTTGGTTGTTGGTAATTCAAGGGGTGCTTAGAGCATTTATGCCCCAAAGGATATATTCTCATGAAAAAAATTTCCCTCAATTGTACGGATATTGCAAGTCCCCAAAAGAATTTCCCTGAAAAGTTTAGTGGAGACAAGTAATCCATAGGTAATTTCCCTTCAAGAATCGCTAAGCGAGGGATAAATTGTTGTTAAGAGCCTTAAAGGACTTTTAATGTGATGGAAATTTATGGGTATATATTCCTTAGGAAGTTTTACGGGTTTAACAATGGGATAGAACTATCGTTGCATCAAATTCCTTAATTCATGGAGTATTATATTAGGTCTTGGTGTTGAGATCTTATGTGTGGAGATGAGCTTCTCCCTCACTCTTCTTATATGTTTGGCTCAACCCAAAATTGAAATGAATTCTAGAAGCCCTTTTTTGCCAAGTCCATAATACTTTCTAACACTTTGATATTAGGAGGGGATCTAAAAATTTTCTTCAAGAGCATATGAATCCTGTGGAGAAAGGATAGTTCTAGACCTATTAGTGGATTTTTTCACAAACAAAATTGAAGGTAGTAAATCATTGGATTTGGCATCAACCATACTTGGCCCTAAATGGAGGAATAAGAAAGTTAGGTTTAATAGAGTTGAAAAATGAGTTGACTAATTTCTAGTGGCAAAGTATTTTCTTAATAATTTCTCTCTCATCAAAAAATGGGTAGGGGTTGGCGGCATCTCATACCACTCCTCGATTTTTTTGAAATTGAAAAGGGCCTCACATAAGCTATCCAACCCCTTCAAAATGAACTCAAATTGTCTAAAGGAGGAAGATTGTAGAGCCTTATTTCAATAAAATTGGAGCCCCTTTGACCCTCGGGATGGCCTCTCGACAGCTCAACACTTTGAGTAAAACCTTAAACGTATTAAACAGATAACGAAAGACTGGGAAAATAATAAGTGTTGGAACACCTAATCCTACATGGGTAGGTGTGGAATATGAAAAGTCACAATGGAGTCCAAGTGACCTTGGAATATGAAACCAAGAGTCACACCATTTTACTATAAATGTACATCTTTGTATAATGGAAAATAAGAAAGCCTCACGCTTATATTTCATTGTGTGTTTAGTCTCTTGTGTGTGTGCTTATCTTCCTCATACACCATGTGTGTGCTTCAACATGGTGTTGAACATGGCATCAGAGCGGGCGATTTCTGGCCCTGCTCCACTTTGAGTGAGCCATTTGTGTTTATGGCCTATGAATATCTGCAAAAATTGTTGGTTTTTTTGCAGCACTCAAGTGTTTGTAGCAGTCTTTTTGCCACATTCAGAAAGTGGTTTTGGAGAAGGAGCAGCGTTCAGAAGAAGGAGCAGCATTCAGAAGAAAGAGCAACATTCAGAATTTGTTTTGAAGAAGAGCAGCAGTGGTTTTGAAAAAAGGCAGCATTGCCCATCTGAAGGTTTTCATTCTCATGTTTCCTGCAATTTCTATTAATTTCTGCATTGAAGAGTTGCTAGAAAACAATGTTTAAAGAAAGTTTCTGAACTAGAAGTTTATGGGTTTTTCATGAAAAATAATTTTGAGTTTTTCAGCTACTCAGCCATTGGAAAAATTTCTGGGTTTTAGTGTTGAAATTGTTTGGAAAATTCTGCATTTCTGCTGCTCAGCCACTGAAAGATTTCTAAGTTTTCATTGAAAATTTCTGAGCTTGCTGCTATATTTCGTGAAAATTCTTCTACCTGCAGTATAAAAATCTCTGAATCTTTTTCTCTCTGCTGTTATTAAAAAAAAAAAAAAAAAAATCGATTCCTGGCCTTTCGGCCTTCCCCACATCTCTGCAAACTCTACCTCACATACCTCACGCAATCTGCGCTCACACACTCCCTTCCCAACGCATCTGCAAACATCCCAACGCTCCCCAACCAAACAACGCTCTGCGTCTCTCCATAACCGCAGGCTCCATCCCATGCGTTACGCCGCCCCTTCTACCTGCACCTGCGTCTACCTCACCAACGCTCCCTACTCTCACTCCAGCACCTTACACAGCTCACTGCGTTTTATTCAACTGCTCATCTGCAGCGCTTACGCCTCCTACCTTTACGCTGCACCTCCCAACGCACCACGGCACCTCCCTTTCTCCCTTCAACGCATCGACAGTGTCCTTCCATAACCAAAACAACCAGCGTTTATAAAATACCGCCCTTGTTTTTTGAAATCGATTTTTATAGTTTAAATACCGCCTTCCCATTACTAAATACAATTCGGCCTTCCCGCCCCTTGCAATACCGCCTGTATACAAATACATTTCCTTCCCTTGTTAATATTCAGCGCTTCCTTTAATTCGATTTCCCTCCCATTATATTAAATACCCTTATAATCCTTCCCTTTTAAATCGATTCTATCCCATTTCATATAATATCCCCTTTATCAATAAATTCCCCCACTCCATTTAAAAATCGACTTTAATATTCCACCCCATGATATAATACCCACTCTCTTTTTAATAAACTTCCCCTCCCCTTTTTTAATTAATCTCCCTCCCCCAATTAACAAACCCCCTCCATATTTTTTATTATTCCCTCTTCAATTTTTTAATCTCAAATAATTATTATTTTTTAATTAATTTTCAATTAATTAAAAAAAAAAAAAACAGCAGAGAGAGAGAGGAATAAGAGAATAAGAACAGCAGAAATGAAATGAAGGACATTGAAGAAAAGAAGACTTGAAAAGCAGAAAGGAAGAAGAAATGGCATAATGAGAAAATTGAAGAAATGACATGGACTATACATATAGAAGAAGAAAGTGAAATTTGACATTGTGTGATTTTTGACATGAGAGTGATTTTTTGAAGATTTTTACATGAGAAGACAAGTTTTCCATCTTTTGAACAGCTCTTTGAAGGAAAATTCAGCTGCCTTAAAGGCTTCTTGCATAGTGTTTTCAGCTGCACATGTTTTGCAGAGACATTCTATTATATTGACATTGTATTGCATCTTCTTCATAGTTGCAATCAGTATTTGAGTTGTTGGATTGTTGATTGCCCTCTATCATTTGAGGAGCACACTTTGTACTTTGAGAATTTCTTGAGTCATTTGTATTTTTTGCATCACATTGTAAACGGGTGCATTTTCGGTTGAAGCCAACACCCTTTCATTCTTTTTTGAGCCTAAATTGTTGAAAATGGCCAAAATCAATGAGGCATTAATGTTGTTGAATGACCTCATTCATTCAAATGTTGATGATGTGATAAAAATGAGCAAGGATGCTCTTTGTAACATTCAGAGTTGTTTGCTAGATGCACATGAAAAGATTGAGTTTTTGCAGTTGGAATCTCAGCTCCAACTCGAAGAACTTCAGCAAAAGAGTCACCATTCTGAACCTGTTTTTGTTCAGAAGATTGAGATTGACTCCCATCAGCAGCATGTCAGTGAAGTTTCAGTTGATCCACATTCAGTTCCTTGCACAAGAGTAGATGTAAATGCAGAAGCAGCCACTCAGCCTGCACTTCCTAAGCCCATCATCAGACCTTGGGAAGAGCTTGTCCACAACAAGCACCGAACTGGTCTTCGAGATGACAAGGATGTGTCCTTTCATATTCCAGACTACACCAAGCCCATCATATTTCAGAGTGCCGGATTCATGTATGACAGTTCACCTGCAGCTGTTCCAGATCCTGTTCCACAACAACAACAGATTGAGAAATGCCAACAATGTGATCGAGTTGGCCATATGAAAGATCACTGTTTTGATCTTCATCCATGCAAGCACTGTGGTCGGCACACCCATTCCTCAGACAGATGCTTCAAACACAAGCCTCCTGCAAGAACCAAGATTCATCTTGGATGGATCGCTTCTTGGCAATGGGCATCAATAGCCAAGAAGATGTTTACGACACATGTTAGAACTTGTTCACGGATATTGAGAAAACTTGCAGTTGAGTTTTCGCCATCATCTCACCTTGTCCCTGACAGGGGGGAAAATGGTGGTCATGTACAAGCTTCGACGACAGATCAAGCGAGCCTAAGCCACAATCTCTCATTCCATGTTCAGAGTTGTAGCCGGCAGTTCAAGCGAGCCTGAGCCACAATTCGTCATTCCGGATTCAGAGATGTAGCCAGAGATACGGATTCCCATGAGCATACCTTCGGTTGGTGGATAACCTAAAACCATCATCTTCGGTTGGTGGATAACCTAAAACCATCATCTTCGGTTGGTGGATAACCTAAAACCATCATGTTTGGTTGGTGGACAACCTAAAACCACCACAGGTCGTAGACCTCCCTTCTTTTAGGTCGAAGGTCTCCCTTTTTTTATGAGGGACAATTCCTCTAGCAGAAGCTTTCAGCTTCTTGCCAGTTTTGGAAGAGTTCCGGGAACTGCAACAAGTTTTGCGTTCCAGTGTTTGTGGTCATCCTAAAACCACCTCTTTTTTCCAACATTTCAGAGAGTTGATTCGGCCCAAGTGCTGCCATGTATACTTTGCAGATTTGTATTACAACTTTTTTCTTGGACTCACACATACCCCTTCGGATTAAGGGGGGATGTTGGAACACCTAATCCTACATGGGTAGGTGTGGAATGCAAAAAGTCACAATGGAGTCCAAGTGACCTTGGAATGTGAAACCAAGAGTCACACCATTGTACTATAAATGTACATCTTTGTATAATGGAAAATAAGAAAGCCTCACGCTTATCTTTCATTGTGTGTTTAGTCTCTTGTGTGTGTGCTTATCTTCCTCATACACCATGTGTGTGCTTCAACATGGTGTTTAACAATAAGAATCAGGTGGAATCTTAGGAACTACTAGAGATTAAAAATTAGTTATAGGACCTCTCTGACAAGGATGGGGAATATTTTTCCTCTATGGAGACTAGAGAGTCCCTCTTTAGGCTCGAACATGAGAAGAAGGAAAAAATTGTAAGACAGGGAGGAAGGGTGGAGACTTGAAAGCAAGTATATATGGCTTGAATGTGGAGATGAAAATACAAACTTCTTTCAGGTCTATGCAAAAGGTAGGAAGATGGGAAACACCATTTGGAACCTTAGTGACTAGAATGGCAAGGAGATTTCATCCTTCAATGACTTCGAAAAAAATGGGGAAGAGATATTATGAAAATACTTACAAATATTAGGAGGTTATCATAATTGATTAATTCATCTACACTTCTCTACATTTTCCCAAGTATTTTTTATGAGGAGGGGAATAGGTATTTAATGGTTGAAGTCAAGAAGGAAGAATATAAGAGAGTTTTACACATTTTCCAGAAAGATAAGAGATCAGGGTTGGATGGATGGGTAGTAGATTTTTTTTTATGTTTTCTTCGATATTATGGGTAATGATATTTTGTGATTCATTGAAGAATTTAAAAGGGAAAGGAAAATTCTCCATGCATTTAATTCCACTTTCATTTCCCTAATTCCAAAATTAGACTCCACATCATCCTTTGAAGACTTCTAGCCCATATCACTATGTAACACCATAAACAAGGTTATGGAAAGAGTTATAGCCCTAAGGATCAAGACCATCCTCTCCTCTACCATTTCTAAATATCATTTTTGTTTTCTTAAAGGAAGACATATTTACAAGGCGATAGGGTTGGTAGAGGAATGTCTTCATAGTATCAAAACAATGAATCTAAAAGGGGTGGTGATAAAAATAGATGTTTCAAAATCCTACAACAGAGTAAGTTGGATCTACCTATGACTTATCCTCACACACGTGGTTTTCTACCTAAAATTTATAATGTGGGTTATGATTTTCATACAATATGTCTCTTTTGTGGTTCTCATCAATGGCACAGATTCTCCCTTTTTCTATTCTCAAAGGGGCTTACACAAGGGGTGCCATCTCTCCCCCTTTTTTTTTCTAGTGGTAGAAGGATAGAGCCACATTTTGACTGAGGAAAAACATAGAGGAGAATTTCATGGGTACCTAGTGGATAGGACTTTGGCTATCACGCATATTTTATTTTTTGATCACATGTTTTATGCAATGGCTCCCCTAGAGAGATAGAAAAATTGATGGATATTTTAACCCTGTTTGGGAAATCCACAAGTATTTTTATCAATTACATAAATTCCTCCTTAATTTACCCAAACCTATAGGAAGAAGACATTTGTCGGATATCATTTTACCTCTTTTTCTATTCCAAGTTTATGGATGAGGGTCTTAAATACTTAAGTTTATCTTGAAGACAAATTATTACCGCAAGGAGGATTGGGTGTGGATGGTAGTGAATACTGAGAAGACAATTAAAAACTCAAGTCATAGGTGGTTGTCTAGGGAAGTTTTTATGGTCCTAGTAAAGTTTTTTCTAGAAGTAATCCCATATTATTGGATGTCCCTTTCCTAGATCCCTAAATGTGTGCTGGAAAAACTTAAAATGATTTCATTCAATTTTATATGGTTTGGGAATAACGAGGAGGGTGTGTTACCATGGGTTCATTGGGAGAAAATAACATGTTCAAAAATTATGGTAGGATGGGGACTAAAGGATATTTTTATGTTCTCCAAGGCTCTGGTAGAAAAATGTCGGTAGAGGTTAATTTCCACTCAGAGCCTATGGACCTGAGTGGTAATTCAAAAATATATTGCACCTAGTACTTTGGAAGAATAGATCCATAGAGTTGATAATCCAAGAACGAATATGTCATTCATATGGATAACATTCCTAAATATGTTTGAGCTTATCAAAAGGGGTCCTACTTGGAAGTTAGGTAGAGGAGATAAGGTGAGAATTCGATAGGACCCATGGCTAAGTAGCAGTCATGGTCATGTTCTCCCTCAACCCTTAGTTGAATTCTTGTGCAACAGGGGATTCACAAATTTTTCTCATATTGTTAACCTAGCCACCACCATAATTTCAAGATAAGGTTGGTGATCTACTAAAGAACTGGGTTTAGCATATGAATATCAAGAATCAGAGAGACATTATACAAATACACCCTTGATTAGGCACATTCAAATCATGGAAAATGAGGATTAATTAGTTTGTTTCTCCTCTCCTTCAGGCATCTACACCCCCAAGTTGGGATATATTTCAATTAATGCACATAGAATTCCAAATGATCTTAACTAGCAATGGAAGATTGTATGGAAATATCGATGCCTGCCAAAGGAAAAAAAATTATGTGGTGCTTAATTGAAAATAAATCCCCAATCTGGTATGTCCTACAAAAAATATTTTCCCAATGACCTGGTTGGTGTGCTTTATGTAAGGCTTCTAAAGAAACATCCTCAAACCTTTTCCTTAATTTCTCCTTCTACCAACAAGTATGGTATGCATGTAGGATTGTTGAAGAACAAATAGCACAGTGGGTAGGTCAAAACATTGAGGATGTTTGGTAATTTTGGTCTACAAATCCCTCATCTTGTCTCTTTAAATCTCTTCCATTTATCATTTGTTGGGGAATTTGGATAGCCTAGAATCGGGCCAATTATCAGGATAATTCAATTGTCCCTATGGTCATAGCAGTTTAAGCTATGGTTATTCTAAGCCATTTTCCACAAGATAAAGAAGCTCGTTGAGTTAAATTCATCGAAGTACAAAATATAGATACCTCAATTCCTTGGACCTATTTTGATGGGGCCTATATTATTTCTTATCAGAAACGTGGGGGTGGTTTCATCCTTAACATATTTGAACAACATTCTTACCATGTTTCTATGTTTTTTGGGACTGGAAAAAATAATCAAGTAGAGCTTCAAGCTTGCAGAAACTTGGTGTTGTATGCCATAGAAAAAGGAGTCTCTCACTTACAATTTTTTGGGGCATCTATGTTGGTAGTAAACTAGTTAAACAACAAATATTAATGTTGAAACATCACTCTTTATCCTCTCTTGAATGATGATTTGATACTAAAAAACTCATTTGATTTTTTCTCATGCTTTCATCTCTACAAGGAAATAAACTATGTTGTTGATAAACTCTCCAAGGAAGGATGAAACATCGATCCTACATCGTGGCAGATTATAACAAAAAGAGATGGCTCCAATTATTCATACTACCACATAACTTTCAGAGATACATATACACAAGATGACAAGGTACCACAGTGAACAATTATTCTTAGAAATGCTTTTTATTTTTGCTATGTACACAAAAAAAAATATCTAGAGTTCTCATTACTCTAGATGATAGTGTTTTTAGAGAAACACTTGAGAACCAAAATTTTTCTTATTTTGTAAACTTTTGATACTCTATTGTTACCACTTACATTTGAGAATTTCATGCATATACATAGTTGAAAATTGCATACATATACATAGTTAGTGTGTCTACATAATGTGATTTTTATCATTTCCAGTTAATGAAAATTTTGGTTTTTTCCTTGAAAAAAAGGGGGTTAAAAATGTTTAAGTGGTTGAGACTCATGGTATAGTCTATGGAGTTTCATATTCAACTAGGATGTTTTTTTAGAAATAGCCCTATGTGATTTGTATTGACCACGATAACTATATATTCTAGATACACATTTCCTTTGTTAAAAATAAAATTAATTGTTGCATCGAGAGGCACTCTCCAACCCAATTTGGAAAAGATGTTGTCATGTCATGTCCTGTTATGTTATGTAAACATTTTGACTCAGTCAAATTAAACAAAAATTAAAATAACAATAACAATAAAATTAAAATAATAATTATGATAGTTATAATTATTAATTAAAATATTTTGAATCGATCAATTTACATAAAATAAAATAAAATAAATAATTATAATTAATAATTAAACCATCCTAGATCCATATTAACTCAAGATCTCCCAAAGGTCGAGAGGGATCAAATCTCTTTTCACTCTAAAAGAGGTTTTCACTTCAAGATATTTGATCCTTCTCAACACTTAGTAGATCTAGAGTTAAGATGGATCTATACTGGTGTAATTTCACTGAGAGGCACTCTTCATCCTTGTATGGAATATATGTTGTAATATGTTATGTTATTTTAAAAATAATATATATAATTAAATATTAAAATTAAAAATTAAAAATGGAGAGGTCAAATTATTTAAAATTTAAATTTAAATTAAAAATTTATAACAAACTAATGTTTATAAATATTGTTACAATATTTTTGGTAAAATTAAGTTCATAGAGTCAATTTACTATTAGTGGTTTTTGAGCTCCAGTTTTTCAAAACCCATGGTTTTTCCAATGGTATTATTATGTAATATAGCATACTTTAAGGCATGCATATTCCTTTGTAATTTTTGTTTGGACCATGAATGATCACTGAAATAAAATGGTTTAAGTGAGAGAGAGATATATTAACTCCAAATCTATCAACTGCGGAGAGGCATCAAATCTCTCAAGGTGAAAACCTCCTTTTTAAGTACAAAACTTGAGGAAATGTTACAACCCAATAGATTTAGTCTTTGTTGGCATTTGATAGATCTTGAATTAAGTTGAATCTAGGTTGGTTAATTGTTGTGTTGAGATCTAGCCCAGTATGGAAGAGATGTAATGTCTTGTTATGTTAGATAAACATTTTGACTTGCTCAAAAATAAAATAAAATTAAATTAAAAAATAAAATTAGAGGGGTCAAATTATCTAAAATTAAATTAAATTAAAAAAGTATAAAAAACTGATGCTTATAAATATTCTTATGGTAGTTTAGGTGAAATTGAGGTCATAGAATCATCCTTGGGATGAAACTTAGTTTGTGATTGTCGTGATATGAAGTATTGTGTAAACTAAGAGATCCAAGGTTCAAATCTCCCAGAAGTAATCTGGTATATGGAGAGGAGGAAAATTCATAGGCTCAAGAGGTATAGTGATAGCAATTGGAATTGACCTACTTTCATGCAAGTATGAGCCTGTTCCAATTGGTTCCATTATTTCCAAAAGAAAAAGAAAAGAATGAGGTCAAAGAGTAAATTTACCATTGGCAGTTTTTTGGATTTCATATTTTGACAACCCATGGCTTTTCCAATTGTATTATTATGTAATATAGCCTATTTAAAGGTGTAAATACTCCTTTGTAAATTACCTTTTCACCAAGAATGATCACTAAAATAAAAATGGTTTTAGTGACAAGAAGAAATATTATTGCGCCAAGAGGCACTCTACAGCCCAGTATTGGGGCGATGTTGTAGAGGCGTTAATGTTTGTTTGTAAGAATTTACATGTGGCCCTCAATTAACATAAATAAATAAAATTTGGTGGATATGTTACAGTTTCCATAAATGAGAGAAAAATTTTAATGTCCGACCAATAAAAAATGTCGTAGTCTAACTTATAAACGAAATATCCTTTTTCACCAGAATTCACCAAAATTAGAAAATACAATTTCAAGATTTTTTGTTGTTTAAAATACATTTTTGAATACATAAATGGATTCATCACCCTTGAAAACCCTTGGAGCACTCAAATTATGTAGATCAAACAATTTAAACACAAGTTTTTAAAATCTATGTTCGATTTTGATTAAAATTAACCAGAAAAATTATCGTGGAAAATGTCATTTTGTCTATAAGTTAAACTATGCCATAAAAAATTATGATAAGGGAGATATTTTTGTGTTCTTAAATGAATGTAAAAATTTAAATGTCAAATCTATAAAAAATTGTTTCAAAAATTATATAAATCCATATTAGGTTTAGGGTTCCATATGACAATTATGTATATCATATGGATTAATATAAAGAAAGAGATACTCATGTAAATAAAAATATTTACCTACTATAATATAAACAAGTCTTTCCACCAAAATATTTAAAATTTGTATGTAATTAAACATAGTTACTAGAGTTACTGCACACCCTTTTTATGCATTTATTAACACAAAAATAAATAGAACTTGGAACTATAGAAGTCAAAGGTAATTATGTATCATATTTTTATTTAGCAATAGTGAACTATATATAAACCTCATCTTTGTTAATATTTTGGCAAGATCATTCCTAAATATAATAAATAATTTTAACTTACCCGGGTTAAAATCTCATGTAATAAAAATTAATAAAGGAAAAAAATAAGACTACGGTTAAGAGACGCTTATTCCAAGGTGAATGTTGAGAAAAACATCCTAGCAGGTGTTCATTTCGTTTATTATGGCTAAAGAAAATTGACAAAGGAATGGCTAAGGCATTAAAGAGGAAAAAATTATTTTGCCACATTTACTTGTGAAAATAATGGAAATTACGAGAAAAGGAAGGTAAAAGGTCACAGGTTGCATGTGACAAGGAAATTGAAGGAAAATAATGGAAAATGAAAAAAATAGAGGCCTCATTGATAAAAAGGCTTCTAGGGACCAGTTGGCAAGCTTTTGTTGGTTAAGGTTTTTGCTCATATAGTATGGCTCTCATTATAATCTCTCTCACACACTCTTGGATACTTCGATTTTTCTTGGAGTGATTAAGCATTGTGCCAAGGAGGAGGAAAGCAAACAAAGGAAGGACAAGAAAGGAAAGGAAAGAAAGGATCAAAAAAGGAAAAGTAGGATCTAGCAGCTTTAGAAGGAATATACTTGTAGGTAACGTATTGCATGTGTGATTTCCTAGTTGGTTTGGATATGCATGACTTATGCATGTTGGTATTTGGTTATCCTATTGTCAGTGGCTTGGTTTTGTCGGGTTATGAAAGTGGTTTTCAGCCTTGCCTTGCCTTGCCTTTTTATGGATGCCATGGTGTATTGGTATTTTTATCACTCTTTTGAGCTTTGTATTTCCTGGATGGATTTCTAAATCTCGGGTGGAGGTGGTCTCAAGGTTCATTCCCAAAGGCCTAGGAATCCCTTGACTAGTTTTGGTGGGATGCACATAAAGCCTTAGGGATGTGTCTTGATTTAGGGCCTAGTGATTCAGTATTAGATTGTGGTAAATCCTAAGAGACAGGGAGACAGAAAATTCCTCAAGGATAGTGATGGATTCCATATGGAATTTCCAAGTTCTCCTCGGTTTTGTGATCGGAGCATCAATTTGGTGTGATCAAGGTATGGTAAGGGTAGAGGTGGTTTAACCTCTTTTTTCCCTTGGTTTTATTTTGGATTAGTTTATCTATTAGATCCCACATTCATTCTTGGAATATGGCATGAGGGTGACTTGCTTTAGAGAGATTTGACCCAACCATGTCTATGGTCGGGTGGAACGTGGAAGTCCCGAACCTGGTCGGTAATTGACTATGTTTAATGGAAGCTAAGTTATCTTCCTTTTGTACTTATTAATATGTGGATTTAATGGTTGTTATCTCATTCTTATTTCCATGGTTTTATGTTGGTTATAAGCATGTTTAAATGACTAGTTCATGTCATGGTTATTTCATGTATTTACTTGTAATTGTTAAAATGATGGATTGAAGACTTAATTAATATCATATATGGTTAAGAAAGAGGGTGATGATCCTTCTTGTAATGTCTCATCATATTTTTCAATTGTACATTCTATGTCTTGTATCCTAGACCTGTAATTTACATTCATGTCAAGTGTTTAACGTAATGTTAGTCCTAGTTAGGGATGGTCAGGCCTAGTCTTGGAGGTATTTTTTGCTTTATCAATATTTTAATCATGTGTTTAATGGATTCCAGAAGTTACAACAAGTTTTGGGAAGTGACCAGAATTCTAGGCTTGAAAAGTGTCTTAAATCTCGCAGATGCAGGCACATTTTTGGGTAATTTAGTCCCTAGACTCAAGCATGCAGGCTTGTGTGTGCATTCAAAGCCTCCTAGATGCATATATGCAGATTTTTGGGTGCGCCCAGGGGGTATTCTTCATGAAATTTCAGTGGAACCCAGGGACAAGTCAAGTGGATGACTGGGATAGCCTTTGGGGTTCCTATAGCAGTTGGTATAGGTATGTGTTACGGTTTTCCATTTAAATTCCATTTCCTTAAAGTCACCAAGGAGGTTGAGTCGGTCTTAACTTCTCCTCATATCATGTTTACCCTGGTTGGTTGGCTACTTGGGTAAGTGTGAGGCGAGGTGGACGTTACAGATGGTATCAGAGCATGGTTCACCCCTTGGACTGGATGGGAAGTGTGTGTTGTTCATTCATTTATGTCGGTTGTACATGTGTTAATCATCCTTGCGGTATATATGCTTGTTGCACATGCATGGTGTCGGTCATGGTTGTAGTGATGTCGCCATGTGAAAGAGGATGTTGTTTTTTTGAAGTGTTTCATCAGGAGTGTATGATCGGTTATGAATTGCTATGTGTTTTTCATGCATACGTCAGTTTCATATGTGTTTTTTATTTTGGTGGACTATTTTCTTGTTGTATATGCATGGTGGTGGTCATTTTTTCAGTTGTGTCGCCATGTGGAATTTCATGGTGTTGTTATTAGACGTGATTGTCATGAGTGCATGTCGTTTATACATTGTTATGCATGTCAATGTTTATATGTTGTTATGCATGCATTTTCATGGTTAAGGTTGTTGTCCATGAGGTTGTTGTAGGCATTTCAGGTCATCATGATGTTATTGGTATGTATGACGCTAATGAGTTGATTGAGATAAAGTAGGGGATGCAGACCATCAAAGTGAAGTTGCATCATTCAACCTCGAGGCAAGAGCATGTCGTCGTCCAAGTTCAATTTTTGGCATGCAGGTATGTGGTTAATGGTTGTTATAAGAATTAGGGTTACTTATATACATGTTTGTCATTTTATTTTTGTGGTGGTTACATGCATGGTAGATGAAAGTGAATCAATGTGGTCATATGCATATGTGTCGAATGGTCATGAATGATAGTAGTGTGTTGCTGTTGTTTTATGTTAGTTAACTTGATGATTATGTTATATGTTGTTGAAGAGTATGTTATATGTTAACTTTTTGTTGTTATATGTTAGTTAACTTGATGATTAGGGTTATTCCATAATTAAGATATTGGTGTTATATGTATTATGCTAATTTGGATTGGCCTATGTAGTTGTTCAGGGTTATAACCTTCAGGTATGAGTCAACCTAATTATGGCAGTATGTTGTACTAATCTAGACTAGTTTTGCACATGTGATTGCTATGCAAGAAATATAATTGATTATGAGTTTATGATGTGAACATGTTAGCTAGTTACTATTATGTATATCATGACCTTATTTATGTTTGAGTTGATATGTTGTGAATTTATATCATGATAATATATATTGATTGTGCAGACAAGGTAACCTCCCCTGAGATACATTAAGGTATGAAGTTTCTTATTTCAACTACTTGAGGCTTAATTGTTTGATTATGTCATCTATCTGGTGTTGAGTGTTTGGTGTCTATTATGTCGTCTAGTTGATTTATCTAGCATGGTACATGTATAGTTTGTTTGAATGTTTGATTAATTGCTGATATGAGTAAATGTCTATAAGATTGCATGAAGAAATGACATCCTTTTAAGCTGGATGTACTAATACATATGTGTTGAGACAGATGATATGCACCTGAGTGTAAGTAGCTGATAGTTATAACATTATGTATTATGATTGATGAATATGGGTTTATTATGGATTATGACATGATTGTTAGTCTTGGTAAAAGTTGATTTCAAATTGATATATACGTTGTATTTATCTTTGAAACATGTGGCTGACATGTGTGTTCAGTTGCAAGACAGTGTGTGTTGCACAACCAGGTAAGATAACAGGTACATAGTTATATTTATTTATGCGCTGACAGTTATGTGTTTATGACAAGATGATGAGCATGATTTTATTGCAGAGAGACTGCCATGAAATATTGGAGAAGACTCAGGTTGAGATTTTCCTTGGGAAGCACTAGGGACCCATGGGGATTGAGTCATGATGTTTGTTGATAGTCTTGTTCTTTTGGTTTCTTTTGGTTTGTTGTACTTGATTTTTAGCTTTTCTTATGTCTATTGTATGATCATGCCCTTTCTTTTGGTGTCATGTTTCTTTTGGTTTTCATTCTCTTTTTCTTACTTGTTCTTGTTCTTTCCTTTTATGTATCGAGAGTCATGGGAATTGGTTTGGGAAAGAGGAAATTTAATGGAGCTCGGGGAGAGCTATATGAAATCTGACAGGTGATGTAAGACATTAATGAATCTCAGTGTATGAGTGAGTGCGGCAAGGTAAGAATATAACAGTCAGTTGTAATGGCTGGGGCCATTATGGTAAATGGATGGTGGCAGTACAAACATGAGAAAGGAAACACAAAAGGTAAGGAAAGTGGATCTGAGGTGTTAGATTCCTTGGTTATGATTGGGAACTGTTGTTATCAATGTTGTGCATTTTTTGTACAAATAAAGGAAGTTCTCTTAACCTTGACCTTATGCTATTTGGAAATTATTATGTGATCATGATGATGTTGGTGTTTATATATGTATACATGTGTGTATGTATGTATATATGTATGTATATATGTCATGTCTCACAGGGTCATCATGGATCATGTTTGTTTGATGCTAAATGTTTATATGTATATATGTGTGTAGCTATGTCGTTGTCTGATAGAATGATGATTGTTTTGTGCTAATGATTATATATGTATCTATCTATCTATGTCACTGTATGAAAAGGTTTTGAAGGATCATTCTTGTGGAGGAATGATTGCTTATGTAGGTGAATGACATGAAGAGGTTCTTGGTCTTATGAGGAATCAAGTGGGAAGAGTAACTCTAAAAAATATATGAGGTCAGTATCATGTGGACATGAGTTGATATTATATTCTTGTACTATGCTTGTGTTTATGTTATGGATAGGTAATGCTGAGGGGTACATCAGCAAAGTGAAAGCAGTGTGATTTGTGGCATGCTAGGATAAGCATGGGTGGTGGAAAGACACTATAAGAAAGGTTTCTTGTGGGGTCAATGTGTGGTATGTGGATGTGCATACTATTTTTGTGTGTATGTTTCACATGTTGTATAATCAGTGATTGTTCCTATCGTGATGTGTACATGTAACACATGTAGTATTGTGTACATATGATCTTGTATGTCTATTGTATATACGGTGTTGTTTTTATATTTCATATGCGGTGGTAGATATAGATGGTGTTATGTACATGTTGGATATGCGGTGTTGTGTACCTACTGTATTGTGCACATGTTGAATATGCGGTGTTGTGTGTGTTACACAGCATTTTGTCACCGTCCCTGCAATCCCTCATCCCACACATTGGAGGACTATTCCTGTGACTTGTGACCAATAAAATGTCCTGAAAACACCTTCATAACGTCCTCTTGCATAAGGACAAACATTCTCCTGAAGAAAATTTCCTCTGAAAAACCCTAAAAACAGATGTTTTAGCCTTGGCATGACTATCCAGTTCATCCCTCGCACCAATAGGGGAAATCCACACTAGAAGGCGTGCCAGTTAGTGCTCTGTCCCTGTGTTTCACTCGCGCCAAGCATATTAGGGAATGTTTTTTAAAAATAAATGGCAGAAGTTTGATTCTAACAAAATCCAGAATGAATCATCAAAAGAAGCTGAGTGGTTTGGCTCCGGATCTCCATATATAGGAAGTGGTTTTCCACCTCTCATGGAACCTTCCTAAGAGATAGGAACTATCCCATGATTATAGGGATCCCAACTTCCCTTCCTCCATCTATAAAATCTTGCCCTCTCCATTTGCAAGCTAGCTGAACTTGTGGGAGGAAAACTATAGCTGGGAAACTATTGAGAGTAGATCCGAGGAGAACCCCGTAAGAGAGAGAGCTTTGTCTAGATTCTCGACAAGCTTCATTGAGACGCGCTCCGCTGCAAGCCCCACCGAAGGAAGATCATGGCGTTAGAGCATTTGGTTGTAATCTCCCTTTTTGTCATTTTTAATATAAGCGACTCTGATTTTGGTTTCATTCGTGTGTTCACTCTTTTATGAAATGCAATGAATTATATCCTCTCTGACTAATATATAGTTACATGCTTTAAGTATTATGTTGTATGTCGTCGTTTCTCTGCATGTGTACAGGTGTCTAGACGGAGCAAACGGAAGGACTGTGATCTTTCAGGCTAGGGACGAAGAGCACCGCCTCTTCCTCGACAACAACAGTGTGGGATTTGAGGTAGGCTACTTATCGCGGTCTTTGTCTTTCTTGTAACTTGGAACCAACGTCATTGCGTGACTCGATTGTTGCTAGACCCACTCTAGGGCTAGTGGGATCGCCTATGTCCGCAGAAGGGATTACCGCCTCAACATTGTGCATATGGTGTTATGCACATGTTGGATATGTGGTGTTGTGTACGTACAGTGATATGCACATGTTGTATATGCAGTGCTATTTACACATGATATTGTGTGTGTGTTGTGCATATGGTGTGGTGTGTGTGATTGTACATGTAGTGTTGTGTGCATGTGGTGTTGTGTACATGTTGTACATGTGGTGTTGTGTGCAGGTGGTGTTGTGCATGTGTCGTGCATATGGAATTGTGTACATGTGGTGTCATGTACATGTCACGCATATGGTGTTGTGTACATGTGGTATTGTGTACACATTGTACAGGTGGTGCGGTGTACATTTTGTATTGTGTACATGTTGTGCAGGTGGTGTCGTGTACATGTGATGTTGTGCACACATTGTGCAGGTAGTGTTGTATACATGTGGTATTGTGTACATTTTTTGCATATGGTATGGGTATACATGTGGTATTGTGTGCATGTTGTACATGTTGTGTTGCTGGCATGGAGTACTATGTATGTGCATGGTGTAGTTGTGGTATTGTGACATGTGTATTCGTTGTGTTGTACTATGTATATGTATATTTATTGTGTTGTGTTGTACACCAGATGTAGGTATATGTTGTGTTAGCCAGGCACTCTGTGTGTAGGGTGGTGTGTCATGAGTGTCATGTAGGTGTATGTATTGTTTTGTATTTTACACCAGGTGTAGGCATATGTGTTGTATGCTTGTGCGTGTACATTATATGGTGTTGTATGTTGTATATAGGTGTGTGTGACATGTTGTATTGTACACCAGGTGTAGGTGTATGTGTTGTATGTCAGTGTAGGCATATGTATTGTGTTGTATTTTACACCGATTGTAGACGTATGTGTCATATGCCAGTGTGGTTGCATGTATTGTATGGTGTTGTATGTCGTATGTGTGTGTATATGTACATTATTGAAAGGAATCAAAGGCATTGGGTGCTTTCCAGGTGTGGAAACCGATACAGTGTGTGTACAAAAGAACAAAGGAGGAAGTAAGGATTGATGAATGATAAGTATATGTATTTTATTTCAGTACTATTATGCATGTTATATGTGATTCTAACAAGTGATGGTTACATGTGATTTATGATTATGGTTTATGGTGACTTCATGCAACTCATGATTTTAATTTATGATGGTTGCATTTTGAGCTAACCATATGTGATATGTTTATACATGATGATTTTATCAAACGGCTATTTTGACTTTTTGTGATAGGAAGTGAAGAGAATTACAAGTGTGCCTTGTTGATGAGCTACTAATGAGGTATGATGCAAATTTATTGCAATTTATTTTGGATCAAATGGAAGTTATGTTCTTGGTACATGAAGCACATATATTTCTGGTTGGGTGGTTGAAATTGATTGCAAGCATTAATAGAAACAACAAAAGGAATTGAAATAGGAAGCATTATGATGGTAAAGAACTTCAGGAGCAAGGTCATTGTGGGACACTGGTACCAAATAATGTCCATTGATTTCCATGATCATGCTATGAATGGTATTATGGTTTTGAGGCAGGGATATGCCTTGGTTTGAGGTAGGTATATGCCTTGATTTTTGTATCTTCTAATCCAAGGAAGCCTTGCCAAGGGATGGATCACCCGGGATAGGGGATTTTGGGGAACTTGGAAGGTGAGTGATTGCATAGAAGGGGATGACCAGATTTCCCGAGGGACTGTGTATCATAGAAGGGAAGGTCAGGAATGGATTTTTTTTTCATTTCCATTTCCATATGGAATCGGATGCACATTGGGAGTGCACCAAGGAACAATGAGTTGGTTACTTTTCGTTGAGGGTGCGA
Organism: Pinus albicaulis; assembly: GCA_034641835.2. Taxonomy (NCBI): domain Eukaryota; kingdom Viridiplantae; phylum Streptophyta; class Pinopsida; order Pinales; family Pinaceae; genus Pinus; species Pinus albicaulis. The sequence continues at coordinate 1,551,222,968 of CM076584.1, forward strand.
TAGTGCAAGATTGTAGCATTGTACATTGGATGCATCTTAGGCTCTAACAATGGATTCTGGACTTCCTCGGAAGGAAGTGAATCTTGGTACTACTTTGTCGGTGAGGGTGGTTTAACCTCTAGAATCCCTTGTTGTGAATATAGGCATCATATCCTTTTATGTTATGGTTGGAAAAATGTGCATATATGTATATGTGTATATTATTGTAAATACCGTAATGAATTGTGTTATAAAGCTCTAGTACATGGTATGATTGTCATGATGGTTTTTGCTTTTGAGCAGGTTATTCATTTTAAATACTGCAACGAGTTATGTTATAAAGCTCCATAGGTATTATGTTTTGTTTTTTAGTGTTTTTATTAGTTGTAGGTGTCATTGAACACTGAGGATGGTGTTCCCCCAAGGGGGAGGGTCCTGTAACAGACCCGGGTTAAAATCTCATGTAATAAATGTTAATAAAGGAAAAATAATAATACCACGATTAATGGACACTTATTCCAATTTGAATGTTGGGAAAAGTATTCAAGAGGACTTTGTTGTGCAAGAGGAGTATTAGTAAGCTCCAAAGTATAAAGCTCAGCCAGTACCTCAGACCACAGTTTTGCGTGGGTGGGATGAGGATGAGAAGGATATGAATATGGTCGAGAAAGTGGACGCCACTTAGGAAGTGACTCCCAACACAAGGAGAAGGAGAGTGAGATGGGAATATTAGCTAATTCAGTAGGTTCAAGAGAAGTTTGGTGCTCCAATTACTTTAGTTATATAAGGTAGATGGCTACAAAGGTACATAGAATACATGTAACTTATGACCAATTTGATAGATGTCTACCCTTCTGGTTATCAGGAGGCAACCACTCACCGGGTGTGGACAGATTCCATGGTGGAGTATGCGTCCATCATGAAGAATGATTTCAAGGAGGTGTTGCCAAGGATAGAGGGAAAATTTGTGGTAGAATTTCACTTGGTCTATAAGATCAAGCATGGACCTAATGGGAGTATTGAGAAGTACAAGGAAATATTTGTGTACAAGGGGTTCTCGTAGATAGAGGGAGATGACTATGACAAGATCTTTTCCCAATTTTCCTAGTATTCATTTTTCAGGGAGATTGCGGCTATTGTACCACAAATGGGGTGAAAGATTCACCATATGGACATGAAGAAAACCTTCCTCAATGGGTTTATTGAGGAGGACATTTACATTAAGCAACTGGAGGGATGTGATACATGCAGCAAAGACACACACGAATGCAAACTCAAGAGAGATTTATATAGGTTCAAGTAGGCTCGATTAGCATGTTCTACTCATATAGACAGTTATCTTTGGAGATTGGGCTTCACCAAGAGTGAAGTGGAACCCAACCTCTACTACATTGTTGTTGGAAGTGAACCGCTTATTTTGGTGCTATATGTGGATGACCTAATTTCAACATGTGTAGACAAGCTCATCAAGGAGTGTAAGAGATATATTGCAGGAAAGTTTGAGATGAAGGATGTGGGGTTGATTTTAAGGATATTTCAGATGAAGGATTGTAGGCCCATGAATATGCCTTCATTCACAAACTAAAGGAAGGTGGCTTCATCCAGAAAATCAGATCGATTAGATCCCACACTTTATCGATGGATGATTGGGTCATTGATGTATTTGGTGTTCATGCAGCTAGATATATTTTTTTGCAGTGAAATATTTGAATTAGTTCTTGGTCGAGCCAACCAAAGTGCATTGGTTTATTGTGATGTATGTGTTGAGATATCTCAAGGGTACAATAAATCATGGATTATGGTATAGATATGTTAATGAGTTAAGGCTTTATGGATTCACTAGTGAAAATTGGGCAGGGATCTCCACAGATATGAAGAGCACGTCAGGTGTGCATTCATTATTGGATTAGCAAGTGTTTATTGGTACAACAAGAAGCATAGATCAATCGCATTGAATTCAACCGAGGCCAAGTACATGGCTACTAGTTTTACAAAGAGTGAAGTTATTTGGTTGAGGAATATTCTCATGGGAATTTTTGGGACAAAGTTGGAGCCTACCGTGATACGCTGTGACAATCAGAGTTGCATCAAGCTATTTTAAAACCCAGTGTTTCATGATCACTCTAAAAACGTCGACATACATTAGCACCGCATCAAATTTATTGTTCAGAGAGGTATCGTTACACTCCAATCTGTACCAACATAGGATCATACAATAAACATTCTCACCAAGGAAGTGCCAGGTTAGAGATTTGTTTACCTCATAGAGAAGTTGGGTGAAGTGCAGAACACCTTCTTGTCTAAGAGGGAGTGTTGATTGGATTAAATAAGAATTGTTGTTCTTGTCTAAGTGATAAGAGTAGCAGAAGAACACAAAACACTACTACTTTAGAAAAATATTAATTTATTTACCTATTTCTTATAGTTAGACTTAGGAAAAAGTAAAAGTCTGTAATTTAACTTATGATTTAATCTCATCCATTAATGATGAATTAATCTCATTAATTGAGAAAGAGATTAGGATTGAGGTCAAAATTGTAAGAGGAGATAGAGCAAGTTAGTGGAAATTCAGTTGAGCAACCAAGGAACAACGAGGGTTTCAGCAGATCACAAAACACATCATCCAAGAAAAATAAATCAAATGAGTGTTAAGCATTTACAACCCAACTCAGAGGTGTATTTGCATGTGTGGATTAAATTACTTACTACTCTGCATAGGAAATTCTCAAATCTATTGCGCAGGAGGGGAATCGATTTAACTCGAGAGTGGAATAGTATTTTTCTTGTGATAAAGTGGGAATTTTATCCCTTGTTGTAATTCTTAGTGGAAAATATTTTTCTACAAAATAATGATAAAATACACACAATGTTACAGGTTTTCCTCATATTTGGGTTTCGTTGATATATCTTGTGTTGTATGGTTGATGTGTTTGTCTTATGATTTATTTTATGTTGTGCATAATAAGATAGAGAACTCAATGTGTTTTTTATTTGAGTTTCCAAAATATGGGTTGTTTATATTTCAACGTTTTTACACTTAAAATTGCAAATTGATTTATTGGGTTTTAAGGAAATCTAACCATTTCAATATGCATCTTGAGTAAAAGATTTTAAAATTAAATTATAGAGAGAGAAAGAGAGATCTCATTCCGTTAGATCTAAGACTTTTGTGATCCATAATGTATATAAAAATTTCTTTCAGATTAATCACATTATTAGGATTTGGTCGATGTTTCAAACCAGCCAGCTAATGTGGTTCATCCTTAGGACAAGGTCGACCAAATCCTAATAATGTGATTAATCCGAAAGACATTTTTATCTAGATCTCATTCCATTAATAATATTTAGAATTATCTTCGGTAATCACATGAGAAAGAACATCATTGAGTTTTGAAATGAGAAATAACATCATTGTGTTTCGAACCAACCAACCAGTGTGGTTCATCATCAGGACTAGGTGAGAGATCAAATCAAGACATTGAATTTAAATAAATGTAGATATGGTTAAACTAGATCAGATCAAGACATTGAGTTTAAATAGATGTAGAGATGGTTAAACTAGTTTTTAGAATAATGGCAAGTTTGACTCCTAAGGGAATGAAGTGAGTTAATTTTATTCAAATAATAATTTTATAAAGCAATTTATTTATTTGTTTGTTTATTTATTTATTTATTTTTAATATTTAAATATTAAAACTTTTTTTAGTGAATTTATATATATATATATATATATATATATATATATATATATATATTACTAAGCTTTTAGAATTAAAAATATTTTTAAGAAAAATTGGTCAATAATTAAAAAATAAAAATAATAAAATTATATATATATATATATATATATATATATATATATATATTTGAAGGTAGGAAAAGGCGGAAAAGGGATCCAACAGCAGTCCTCTCTATTAGTCTTTTTTTGATCTATAAGGTCTCCCTTAACTTACCGTGACGAAAATGGTCGCAATAACCCGTTTCGATGCATGCAAATATGATGGTTAGACTTTTCTACATGCTTAGTTAAGGCAAAGAAGCTAGATCTTCCATGCTTAATGAAAATATGATGGTTAGTATTTTCTACATGCTTACCTAAGGCAGAGAAGCTAGATCTTCCATGCTTAATGTCAGCGTGGTGCTCACAAATCCTTTGATTTATAAACCAACCAATTTCACCAATGTAAGGTGTGCCACAAGAGCATGAATGTAGACACATTTCCCATCATAAATAAAATATTTTAATGTCAACTATGTAGATATTATATAAAGTTATTGAAAATAAAAACAAAACACTCTTATAGTTAAAATACTTTATTAGTATATTTCTCAAAATCAATATAGATCTATCTTAATTCCAGATTTACCAAGAATCTAGAGTATAGATACATCTTCTTAATTAGTTTACAACTAGATTTAATATATTTTTTGAATAAATTGAAAATGATAAATATATCATGAGTTTTAATTAAAAATAATAATTTTAATCTAAAATAATTCACTTTAACACATTAAAAATCCAATAAGTAAATAGGTAAATAGTTATATTGTTAAAACATTTTTTACATAATGCTTATTCTTTTAGAACATCTTACCTACCTAAATTCCAACTAAAAGTTATAATAATAGTCCCACCTGTCTGTTCTATAACTAAAAAATTACAGTAGTAACTACGAAAAGAGACCCAATCTCAATCTAATACTAAAATGGCCTCCGAATGAACTGGTTCTTCATTCATCTCATCCAAAAAGAGGAAGATAATTCACTTGCAATAATGGAAAATGATTTGTAACATTGCAAAACTATTTTTTTTAATATGCTATGTAGGAGTAAGGTAAGATAAACATATACACAGACATCATGAATGAAATTCCAAATTACATTTAACCAACTAAAAACTATTCATTTTAGTATAACAATGGTAGCTTATGTTGAATAATTGCTTGCACATTACAAATTTATTCTCAGATATAAGATGGGTGCATGCAAAATAGGCAAAAACATGTCTCATTAGGTCAGAAATGTTAATAATAACAACCCAAAAGCCTTCCTGGTTTAGAATAACATCCACAACCCAGAACACTCTACAAGCATATCCATGCCGTTGTATAAATGGAAGAGATCCTTCAAAATCCCATCAAAAACCCTAATGCCTTGATTTAGGGAAGTGCCCAGTGGTTAAATCTCAGTAATGGTAGAGGAACATACATTACTCATCATGATGTTCAACTCCTCCCATATCTGCGGAGCCGCCACCTTAAAATCAATATGAGGGCAACCCCAAGAGAACAATGAATCCAACAAAATACTGAAGTTAGGCAAATCAACCACGCTATCTGGATCTCCACTCGACAATGTCGAAGAATAAACGTAAGCAATCGTTTGCAGAGCGTCCTTGAGCGCTGTTTCGAACATGACGATGGGGCAAGTGGCCAAGAACTCTACCACGTTAGGAAAACCCTTGGCATTCTCCAACCATATCCAGAAACACAGCGGCAGGAGACGCGACTCTTTCACCCAATCCGACAACATCCAGAGGGTCGCCTGGTGTTCACATTTCTTGGTATCTCCCTTTACCATCCAGGACGAAAGAGGAAGAGCTCCCACTATGCGAACATAAACCTGACTAACGTAATGAACTCTGGTGTAATCCATTGTGAACCAAGATAATTTCAGGACTGCCGTTTTGTTTGAGTTGATGTATAGGTTTTTAGTTTAAAACCCTATCCTGGAAGCTTGCTTTGGGTCATTAGCAGTGGAGAAGCCGTGTAGTATAAGGGTGATGTGTGATTTTGTCTATTTTAGGGTGATGTGTAATTTTGTTCATTATGGATACGTATTCTTTTTAAATTTTAAAAATTAAAAAATGGTGTCTATTGGCCCATAGTTTTGGGTGGACGGTAATTTTGTTTTACCCTAAAAACACTTTAGGGCACTTAAAATTCTAGAGTTTGACAATTGTAACTAGGATTTCCAAAAATTTTAACAAAATTTTTCCAAAAACTTAAAAATGAAATTGTACCTAGTTAGATTACTCTAATAAATAAAAAAATTCCAAAAATTTTAACGAAATTTTTCCAAAAACAAAACTTATTGAAAAAATCTATGTTTTCAAAGTGAAATTGTACAAATTTTTCCAAAATCAAAACTTATCAGAAAAATCTTTGTTTTCAAAATGAAATTGTACCTAGTTAGATTACTCTAATAAAAAAAGAGTTTGCACCTAATCAAAATTGGTTCCTCTTCCAAAATTAAATAGATCTACTTTGATATCTACTTTGTGTCTTCCTTCCTCTCTCTACCCCTACCTCTCTCTCTCTCTCCAACCTATGTCACTATCTCACTCTCTCTCTCCAACCTCTGTCACTATCTCACTCTCTCTCTCCACCCCTCCCCTTCTTAAATTTGATCACACTATATGTGTTTATGAAAGTGTCTAAAAAAAATTGGTTGTAAAATATTAAACCTATATTTTGGATCAATCATGTGAAGATACAATAATGAAAAACCTAAAAGAATCATGCACTATCTTTCCTATATTATTGTTAGTCACTTTGCTTGCTCTCATAGCTTGGATCCTTAGTTAAGATGGATCTATGCTAGTTCTTAATAATATTATTTATATTATATAAATTTCACATATTTATCTATTAAAGTATTCTTGTTTTAATTTTATTAAAACCTTGATTTAAATTTTATGGATATTTTTAGTAGTCGTGTCATGGTTTTTGGGCATGTGGTATTGATAAGTCGTGGTATTGACCCATGGTATTGTAAAAAAGGCTATTACAAGTTAATAATGCCCATGATAAAGTGCCGATGAATATCCATGGTTAATAATCTTGTCATATTGTTATAAAATATTTTGACTATGGAATAAATTATCATTTTTTGGCATGTGGTATTGATAAGTCATGGTGTTGGGCCCATGGTATTTTAACAAATCTTATTCACAAGTAAATAAAAAAATCAAAATATAATGCAGTTGAATCCCAAAAAATGATATCTAATATTTTTAACTTTTTAATATTATGTTTACACTCATCCTAATGGGGTTTATATTACTTTTAAATTTTTATTTATTACTTTTAACTTTTTATTTATTATTTTTAACTTTTTCTTATTAATTGAGTTACCATTTAAATGTTGACTTTTTTTAATGGAACTGAAAATTAAAATTTCTTGCATACTTACATTACACACATACATCTACCCTATTCTGGGTTGTAGAGCGACTCTCCATGCAATTATAAATTAAATTTGTTCATTACTTGATATTAAAGATGAATTAAATATTCTCAACTATTCTTTTAAAAATAAAAATTTTGAATAGTTATTTTCAAATTTTCCATTATTAAATATATTGAAATATAAAAATAATTTAATTAATAAATTCACATAATTTTAATTTAATTAAATATTATGATAAATTAAAAATATATAATGTAGTTTTTTTATTTTTTTTAAGAATAGTGCAGATATGATTGGTTAAATTTGATAGACATCAAAACACTTACTCCAAGATACATCTCACAATGTCAATATTGAAAATATCATTAAAATAAATAAATTATAACTTTATTTTAAATCATCATTATTAATAATTATAAAAAATAATATATAAATTAAGCATATATGCATTTAAAAAAAAACTTGTAACAAGACTCTTAACAATGGAGTTTCATCCCCTAGATGAGGGTGATTAATATGTTAGATTTTGGTGGCCACCTAGCCTCTCCACGTGATGGCGTGGCTTCACCATGTGGTCGCACCTGCCTCCCACGTGAAGGTTTTAAACTCACATCTCTGGGAAGGATGTCGCCACCTACGGCATTTAATCCTACAACATGTACCTTGGCTCCTGCAATTTGAACTTTGGTCATTTATGGCCGATGGCTCTAGTTTTCATTCCCATTCACATGCCTAACTCTCATTCTCTGTAGACCTTCGTCATGCCTCTATCCTCTGCTCTGCAAACCTCCGTCTCGCCTCTGCCCAGTGCGCTGCTCCTCAACCCGCCTTTGAGCTTTCCTTTCCTACCCTGCAAACCCATCAGCTCGTCGACTCCATGTCATGAAGACATCGAATGCGATGTCGCCGAAAAGGAGGAAAAGGCTCTTCCTCTCACCCTCTAGCTTTGGCTATGGTTGTGTGCTCCTTGTCATTCTCTATGGTTGTGGAAGAACCAGAGGTCCTTGACCCCCATCTGTTCTCAACTCATCTGTCAATTCACCTCCCGTAGGAGGAGGATTGCCACTCTGGCTCTAGCAACAAGAAACACCCTCGCAAATCAACTCTTTCACGCTCCTCCTCCCCTCGGCCAATAAAAATCGTCGGTCTCCTAGTCAAACGCATGGAGGAAGATTCGGACAGCGGAGGGAGTAGTGTTGCGGATGGTACCCAGCAAAAATTCACAAAAGTGGACAAGGTTGCTCACTCCACTTCAACTCCAAAGCTGGAACTCCAGCTCTCCAAGAAGGATGAAGCCTTGTCAGAGTACGGATGCTTCATAATTGAAGAAACTCCCCAATTGGAGAATCATGACATACAGGACCGGTAGCTGCAGAGCATTGACTATCCTCATTCTCATTTTTTATATGTTATTTTATAGTTTTTTTGTCTATATTTCTATTTTCCAGCAAACTCAATCACTCAGGTCTATGTTAATAGCTAGTTTCCCCAAGAAGGGCAGCTCTTTTTTTGAAATGTTGAACTCACTAAGGGACGTTTTCCCCCTGAAGGGCAACCCATATTTTTAAATTTTGAATTTTCTTCACCCAACAGGGGTTGGCTAATTCAGCAACCCCTGTTCTGAATATCGATTATATTTTTATTTTTTTTTGTACAATATCATAGAATTAGCATTACTTAGAAAAAAAATAATGGAGTTTCATCAACATTATTTTTTCACGTGCGCTGCCTGACCTAGGCTGCTGGAGATAGGTCTGAAACTTTTCCTTGGCCCTTCGCCGCCATGCCCCCCCAGAGTCTGATCCAAGTGGGGAACCACTTACTGATGCTCCTCATATTGATAAACAGCCTCAAATCGATAAGCAGCCTACTCATGATGCATCAGAAATCATGTTTTCCTCTCTGGTCTCCTCAATGGGACCTTCGCGATCATGCCATGTTGTTTCAAAAATTTTGAAGAAACTTGACGGAATCCCAGAGATCACTCTACCTCCAACACTCCCTCGCAGAGCTGCCCTCTCATTATTAGAAAAATTTCTCGTTGGACAATTCACATGATTGTGGCCATCACCAAAAACAGTTCAGAAGTGGGTAGAGAGAAATTGGTCTCAAGTGATACAAGGGAAAATAGCTATCAAATTCTTTGGAAGGGGATAATTCACCTTTCACTTCGAAACAAAGGAAGACAGAGCCTTTATCTTCCGAAGCGGAACCCGTATTTTATGGAAACAAAAGGACTCTACCTGAATAGATGGACCCCAGACTTTGATCCCAAGTTGAACGTCCCGAACGCAGTCCCGGTCTGGTTTCGTCTACCACATATTCCCTTGCATTGTTGGGGAGATGAATATGTCAAAACTATTGGAAAAACAGTCGAAAAATATATCGACAGGAGCGAGCAAAAAGACAACATGCATGCCTGTGTGAGGATTTGTGTTGAAGTGGACTTAGGAGAAGGACTCCCGGAGGCTATCAAGCTCAAAGTAAACAATTGGACACACATACAACAGCTGGACTACTAGAAAACACCCTTCAAGTGAAAGTTATGTCATGAATACGAGAATTTCACAAATAGATGTAGTAAGAAAGAAGAACAAGAAAAGACAAGAACAAAAAATAGGAGCAAGTAAAAAAAAAAGACAGAAAATAAAACCTTGTATGTCCCTATCCCTTCTACTAAATCACCCTCATCTCCTCCCTCAAATATCCCCCTCCTTTCCTCCTCCCTCTTCCCTGAATATACTTCTCCCTTTGGATTGAATCCCTTTGATCCTATTGACATCCCCTCTGACCCTCCTCCATCCCCCCATGCTCTCCTCTTCTCCTCTCCTATGGTCCTCGGTGGCTGCTCTTCTCCTCTGCGCCCATCCCCCCCCCTCCCCCCCTTCCCTGGAAAGGATCCTCACCATAAATAAATCAAAATAATAATTGGCATTAGCTGATAACACCAAGAAACAAGGAATAAAATCAAACAAGGAACTAAGAGATGAAGCAGCAGCAAAAGAGCTTACACTAGGCACTCAACAACCCATTGAAATCTACCTCGGAAGAGGAACTAGAAGCAAAGAGAAAGGCCAACAGAACCATCAAGGAAAATGTCCCTTGGTAACAAATCAAAATAAATAATGATATTGGTCTCTTAGAATTGCAGAGGTTTAGGACATCCCTCCAAATTAAACATAATAAGGGACCTTATAAGAGGGGGGGGAAATAGATATCCTAATGATCGAGGAGACCAAAAACAACAGTCAAGAAATGGAAAACATCATTCAAAAAATGAAAAACTATGAAGGAACAGCCTTGTCCACCATTGGGGCATCGGGAGGAATCAATACAATTTGGCATAAAGATAAGTGGGAATTACAAAAATAGAGAATGGATTCACACTAGATAAAGATTGAGTTAAAAATTAAAATTATGGAAATCCAAATCATCATTTATAATTTCTATGCCCCAAACCATTATAAAGATAAGGAAATATGCTGGAAATCACGGAAAGAAAATGTGTTGCTTGAAAAAGAAGAAAATCTCATTCTTGGAGGAGATTTAAACCTGGTCCGATATGTTAATGAAAAAATAGGGGGTTATTTCCATTCAGATCCCTCTCATGACACTCTTGAAGAGCTCATTGAGAGCTACAATTTACCCGATATCCCTCCCAAAAATGGAAAGTACACTTGGGATAATAAGAGGGTAGGCAAGGATAATATAAAGGAAATGTTGGACAGAAATTTAATTAAGGACAACATAGTATCTAACTACAGTTTGGTAGCCTCCAATATTGTCCCCTTAGTAGCCTTAGATCATAAATCGGTGGCTCTAATTTTTGGCTACTCATAAAACTTTGGGCCTCTCCCATTCAGGTATAACCAATTATGGAACAATAATAAAGAGGCAAAGCAGTTAATCATAAAATCTTGGAAGGAGAAAATAAATGGCTTACCCAACTTCATATGGGAAACTAAATTGAAGAGTGTCAAAACAAGACTTAAGCAGTGGGAAAAAATAATTTACAAGGAAACGCAAAAGGAAAATAAAGAGTTGCAAAAGGTATTGGCAAAAACTCAAGAGAATTTGGAAAATATGGAGGACATAAAAGAAAATCAGATAAGGGAGAAAGAGTTGCATTGGGAGATATACATAAATAATAGGAAGGAAGAAGAGGTTTGGAGGTAAAATTCCAAACAATTATGGATCTAAGCAGGGGAAAAGAACACAACATTCTTCCACAATTTAGCAAAAACTGGATTGATAAAAAATAACATTGAAAAAATTATAGGAGAGGGAGGCATTGAGATTAGAGGACATGAAGATATAAAGAAGGAGGTACAAAATCACTACAAATCTCTGCTAACAACATAAAATGGGAAAGTAGAGGCAAAAGAATTATTAAAACACATCCCACATATAATAAATGAGGAAAATAATAATGAGATAACCAAAGAAGTCACAAAAGCATAGGTAATGGCAGCCATTTGGAGTCTCCATCCGGATAAGACTCCTGGACCAGATGGATTCTCCATCTCATTCTACCGCTCCTATTGGAAATTGATTAAAAAACGATTTGCTAAAGATGATCAGATATGTTTTTAAAAAAAATAATATGGGAGGATTCACAAAATCTACCTACCTAGCCCTTATTCCAAAAGATGCTCGTCCCTCCTCTCTAAGAATATTTCGACCAATATCCCTTTGTAACACCTCTTACAAAATAATATGAAAAATCCTAGCAAGTCACATTAAACCCCTTCTCCACTCCCTAATCACAGAAAACCAAGGTGGCTTCATTCCTTGCAGACGGATAGTAGATAACATAATTCTAGTACAAGAGGTTTTACACTCCAGCATTGTGTGCAAAGAATAGGGATTCATTTTGAAAATGGATATGGAAAATTCATTTGATAGAGTAAATATGTCCTTTCTATCAGCAGTCTTACAAAAATTTGGCTTTTCAGCTGAGTTCATTGACCTCATAAAATCCTGCACTAATGTCCCTTGGATAGCTCCTCTAGTTAATGGAAGGCCATCCAAATTTTTCCAAAGTTCTAGGGGACTAAGACAAGGTTGCCCCTTGTCCCCTTTCCTTTATATCTTGATGGTTGATTCTCTGAGAAGAAAGTTGGAGCACTATAGAAGAAACCACACCTTGACTAGTCTATCAATAAGCACAGGGGTTAAAAGTATAAATCACTCGCTATTTTCATATGACACCCTTGTTATGGGAGGAGCATCTTGTGTAGTTGCAAGAAGATTCAAAAAAGTCCTTGACAATTTTATGGATGTCTCTGGGGAACTAGTGAACAATGACAAAATTTGCATCTTTTGTTGGAACGCTCCTCACCGAAAACTTCAAAGAATGTCTCAAAGATTATAAATTCATTTCCAAGCGAACTAGAACCATTTCCAATATCTTGGGCTGCCAATTACTAAGAAAAATCTGAAAATTGAGATCTGGAACAAATACACTGAGAAGATGAAAAAGAAGATCCGTTCTTGGGGAATGATTTGGTTGAATCAAGAGGGTAGAGTCATCCTCATTAAATCCATTCTCTCTTCCCTTCCCCTCTATCAGTTTGTTATGATCTTTGCCCCTACAAGCATACATAAGCAAATAGAAATTATAATCAGAGGATTTATATGGCAAGGAGGTAAAATAGAAACCAAGAAATTTAGCTTAATCAAATGGATTCAAGTAATGACACAATATAAGAATGGAGGTCTCTCTGTCAGAATAACTGGTTTGATGAATATGGCACTTGGATCCAAGATTGCTTGGAGATTCATTACTGGGGAAAGAAGTTGGTGGAAGCATGCTTTAGAGTCAAAATACTTAAGTGCTCCAAGGATATCCATCTTGGATAGGAATGCACCTCTTAGACCTTCTACTCAAATCTGGAATTTCATCATCAAGGTGCTATCGTTGATCAAAAAATAAATTTCAAGAATGTCGGGAAATGGCAAAAACATTGATTTGTGGACAGGCATCATAATGGGAAGTGAGGCATTATGTAACAACCAAGAAATTTTAATACTGAGGAACTGGATGAATTCAAAGGGCCTCTCCAACTTGGGAAAAATATCACAGTGGGACTCTGATGGAATCTGGAAACAATGGAAAAACCCTAATATACCACAAGAATTTAAAAAGAAATGGGATACTCTAACTTTCCTGCTAAAAGGCGCAGCCCCACTGGAGCGAAGGAAACAGGATGCACACATTTGGACTCCTACAAGAGGGGAGTATACCGTCAAATCGGGATATGCAGTGGTCCAAGAACAACAAGGGCAGCAAGATTGGCACCTCTGGAAACTTGCTTGGAAAGTAGAAAGCTTGCCTAAAATTAAAATATTGATATGGAACCTTCTAAATAGAAAAATCCTCAATGCAGAGAACTTGAAAAAAAGAGGAAATTTTGGGCCCTCTAAGTGTCCATTGTGTCTATAGGAGGAGGAAAACCTTCAACACATGTTCATAGAATGTAATTTCACCAAAGAATGTTGGAAGGGTGTGGTATCTCCAATAGAAGCAAATATAAATTACACCATCCCACTAAATGAGTTTCTGGCTAAATGGAAGAATAATTATCCTTAATCTCTCAAGAATAAAATAATTTTGGAAAGGTATTGGACCATCATTCCCTCGTTTTTATGCTGGCAGATCTGGTTAGCCAGAAACAGCAAAATTTTCAAGAAAAAAAACCAACAGTGGAAAGGGTAATATCCAAAACATGGGGGAAAGTCTCTGAATTATATTCTGCTAAAGGAAAAAAATGAATTTATTGGGTGGAGCTTCAAGTAGAAGAAAGAGAGTGGGCAAGGTTTGCAAGTAGAAGGCCCAATTTTGCAACAATTCCCATGCCCAGAAAGGGAAAACCTAAGTGGAAAATAAGGTTGAAAAAAGAATCATTCTAGAACTGGATTAGCTCAATCAATAGACCCTGCCTCTTCTTCGATAGGGCTTCGAAAAAGAATCCTGGAAAAGTAGGGGCCAGAGGAATTATACTCACCAATGATAAGAGAAACACCATAACGTATGATTGGGGATTAGGCACTATGTCTAACAACAGAGCAGAAGCCTATGGGTTTTTCCTTGGGGTAAAAATATTAAAAGAAATAAGGAAAATGAACCCAATAATATTTGGAGACTCATCGATCATTATATAGGCAATGGTCAATAGAAATATTTTAAAAAATGCACCCCTATGCCATATTCTAGAAAGAATAAATCAATATGCAAAGTAGATCGGGAAAATTATCTATTATCACATCTTAAGGAATAATAATAAAAGTACAGATAGTCAGTCAAACAAGGAAATTGACAAAAAAATGGGACAGACAAGTATTGACAGAGATCTTGTCAAACCAATCCCATGATTAATAAAATCTATTAGAAATCAAGCATCCAGGAAGTAATCTCTCCCAAAATTAGTGACACCCTTAACAAGCCTAGAAACCGAATATTTTCTTGCACCAACAAAAACCAAACCAAACAATCTTGGATTCTTATCTCAGCTCTACTCCTTCTTGTGACTCTCCAATCGACGGGCTCCCTATCTTTAAATAATAACCATTGTGACACCCTCCTCAATTCACCAGAAACCCTCGATCGCTCTTGCATCCAAAGATTCCTTGGACTTGGCTTTTGGCTTCGTGACCCCTGGCCTCATTTTCCTGTGATCATCAAGCTTTGTGCTTCCTATATTCCACTTCATCGTCCCTACCCCTCATTCATTTCTTCCCCCTTCCGCATTGCAACATGGAAGCTCTCCCCCTCTCCAATCTCCTCCTCTATATTCATCGTCAGTCATCTCTCATTTGCGCTATCTATTTTGGCCTACAACGCTCTCTATGTCTCATTAGTTCCTGTCCAAATCTCATATCAAAGCACTTCGTACCAATCTAGATATTCCTCTTTAGCACTTCACACTCTTGTGGAATCAACGAACTCCTAGGACTCAACAGAGAATAGCGACACTCAAAAGCATCTCTCTCGGCTAATTTGTCCCTCTACGTAGCCCTTCAGACCTCTTTCCAAAGCCTCCCCCACTATCATCCTTGATTATGTTGAATTTAGAGTTTTTCTCCTCAAGAGGTGCTAGATCCTACAATCAGCAGCGTAGCTATGTAGTCTCGGCACAGTCCTTCACTTATCCATACAAAAGGAAGAAATATTTGCTACCTACAAATGCTCTAATCATCAAGGCAGTAAACAAAGGGCTTAGAAAAGGCACAAAAAGGGCACAACAAAGGAATAGCAAGGGCACAACAAAGGAACAGCAGCGGCACAACAAGGGAACAGCAAGGGCACAGCAAATGAACAGCAAGGGTGCAACAAGGGCACAACAAAGGTCACAACAAGGGCACAACACAACACCAAATTTTCTAATCAATGTATAGTATACCTCAAAATACAAAGAATGATCTTCAGCCGGCATATAATAATCCTTTTCCATTAAGTTATGTAAATGTGTCTCTCTGCTTTTTCAGTTTGTAAGGCAGTGTGCTAAAAATGTAGTAGGAAATTCCAAAAATTTTGGAAACAAGGCTTTAGGTAATCGGGACTACGCTCCCGCTCTTATCTCCTTAAGCATGCTTCTCTTTAAACCCTCCCAGTACTTGGAGCTTTCTCCTTTTCTTTTTGGAATGGATATCACAATAACTGACATTAAAAAAAAAACAATGGAGTTTCATCCCACTTTACTATAAAGTTTTTTAACCTATAAAAAGACTTTTTTACAATACAACTAAGACACATGTCAACAAAAATGGAATTCTTGTTCATATGACAAATCAATTTAATTAAAAAGGTAAAAAGAGCATAACAAATTTTAATATAAAACTCAACTTTTAATTTGTATCTACTATTAAAAATGTTTATCTAATAATTATTAATAATTAAATTGAAACTTTGGAATAAGGCATATGTGTAGGTGTAATTTAAGTGTGTAAACAATTTTAAATGACGGATAAAATAAATAAATAAATAAAAATTTAAAAGTGATATGATGATGAGTGTAAACATTTAAATGTTGGCTCAATTAATAATAAAAAGTTACAAGTAATAAACAAGAAGTTAATAATAACAAATAAAAGGTTAAAAGTAATAAACAAGAAGTTAATAATAATAAATAAAAATTTAAAAGTACTATAAAGCCTGGAATGAGTGTAAACATTTAAATGTTAGTCATTTAATAGTAAAAAGTCAAGTTAATAAAAATAATAAAATTCAATTTATTATATTTTAATTTTGTTATTAACTTGTGAATATCATGTCTAATATATCACCCTGATTAGGCAGGGAATTGAACCAGGGACTTCACATCAAGGAGTGCCTTAACAGAGCACCTGAAAATACCACGGGCATGGCTTACCAATACCACAATCCCAAAAATTATAACTTATCTCACAACCAAAATATTCTATAACAATATGTCAAGATTCTTAACCATATATATTTTCCCCACTTTGTGGTGGATATTATTAACTTGTTAAAAATAAGCTTTATTACTATACCATGGGTCAATACCATGGCTTATCAATACCACATGCCCAAAAAACATAACTTATTTCACAACCAAACTATTTTATAACAATATGAAAATATTCTTAGCCATGGATATTAACCCCCACTTTAACATAGATATTATCAACTTGTAAATAGGCCTTGTTACAAAACTATGGACCAATACCATGGCTTATCAATACCACATGCCCAAAAAATATAACTTATTTCACAATCAAAATATTTTATAACAATATGACAAGATTCTTCAAAATTGATATCACCCAGGTCCCACACTTTGTTATTGTTATTATGAACTTGTGAATAGGCTTTGTTACAATACCATGGCCAATACTATGGCTTATCAATCCCACATGCCCAAAAATCATAACTTTTTAATAATCAAAATATTTTATAACAATATGAAAAAATTCTTAACCATGGATATTCAGCCCACTTTACCATGGATATTAATTTGTAAATATGATTTGTTACAATAATATGGGCCAATACCATGGCTTATCAATACCACATGCCCAAAAATAATATTCCCATAGAAATTAAATGAAGGTTTTAATAAAACTAAAAATGAGAATATACATATGTGTGTGAAATAGAGAGAGAGAGAGAAAAAAAAAAAAAATATATATATATATATATATATATATATAATAATATTAAGAACTAGCATAGATCCATCTTAGTTCGAGATCCAAGGGATGAGAGCAAGCAAAGTGACTAACAATAATATATTAAAGATAGTGCATGATTTTTTTAAGTTTTTCATTATTTTATTTTCTTTGACATGATTGATCCAAAATATAGGTTGGATATTTTACAACCAATTGAGTTTTTTTAATTTAGATACTTTCTTAAACACAATACAATGTGATCAAATTTAAGAGAGAGGGAGAGAGATGGGGGAGGAGAGAGAGAGGGAGAAAGAGATGGAGTTGGAGGGGGGGTGAGAGGGAGTAAATAACAAAGACATATAGATATAGAGGTGGAGAGAGAGAGAGAGAGTAAATAACAAAGGCATATAGATATAGAGGTGAAGAGAGAGAGAGATAGAGGGAGTGACAAGGGAGAGATTGAGAGAGAGTGGGGGAGAGAGGAGAGGAGGGAAAATTGAGGAGAGGAGAGAGATAGGGATAGAAGAGGAAGAGAGAGAGAGATGGAGGGGAGAGAGAGAAGTAGAGAGGGAGGGAGATAGTGACATAGTTAGAGAGAGAGAGAGAGTGATGGGGGGGAAACATATGAAGGTGGGAGAGAAGGGAGAGAGAGGAAGTAAAAGATAGAGGACTCAAGAGAGATAAGGAGAGAGATGGAATTTGAGGGGGAGATAAAGGGAGGGAAGAAGAAAGACATAGAGGGAGAAAGGTGGAGAGAGAGAGGGAGTGGCAAGGGAGCGATGGAGAGAGAGGGAGGGAGAGAGGAGAGCGGGAGGGAAGAGGGAGAGGAGAGAGATGGAGAGGGAGAGAAGGGGAAGAGAGAGAGAAGGGGAAGAGAGGGAGAGGAAGAGGGAGGGAGAGAGAGAGAGAGATATGCAGAGGTAGTGTGTATGTTTGGGGGGTGAGATATAGAGAAGGAATACCAAAGAGATACATAAATACAAATATAGATATTATATAGTATTCTATAACTAGCCTACATCCATCTTAAACCCAGATCTATAAAGTGTCGAAAGAAATCCAATCTCTTGAGGTGCAAACCTTTTTTCAAGTTCTGCACTCAAAAAAAAAGGTAAGCTTGCACTTCAAGAAATTAGATTTCTCTCAACACTTAATAAATTCTAGATTAAAATAGATCTAGAATTATTATACATTTTAAATGTCATTATTTTCTATTATAAATGACATTAAACATTTATTTATTTGATATTAGAAGATTAATAAATAAAATAAAAATATTTTTGAAACATAATTTGGTAATTAAATGATAATGTTAAAAAATTTAATTATTTCTCAATATAACTTGGTTCTATTTCTTCCCAATATAAGAGACGTGAAGATAATTTATTTTTAAATATCCCACGGTACTATTTGCTTCAAATAGAATAGAGGAATAGTTAAGAAATTTGATTATTATTTGTTAGAGGGAGATTAGTGGAATTAAATGCATGAATTCATGCCTCATACATTATCACCATATGCTTTTATCTTTGTCAATTTTATTGTTAGGTATATGTACATAATAAACTAATCCAGTATCTGATGAAAGATAATGTTAGAATTGATTTTTCTTTCAAAGATATCCTCTCACACTTGTGATCTAAATTGATTATAAATATGGGTTTACTTCAACACATAAGATTCAATGATATCATAAAATACATCATGATAGTGACAAGGACATTGGTATTTTAATAGTATGATTAGATGAATGATGACAAAAAGGTAAGTTATATTATTAAGTAAATAACATTAATAGGAAAATATATGAAAAAACAAAAAATTATAATTGTAACCGTTTTTTTTAAGTAAAAACAAAAAATTGGAAACTTTATGGGAGAAAATTTATTGAGAAAGTTAAACTTCAATAAATATTGGAAATTTATAGGTCAAAAAATATTAGAGTGAAGGTGAAAATGTGTCAATATTTTGAGCTAAATGCTATGTGAACTTTGTTGTTCACACAGAAAAACTAAAAAACACATAGCAACTAAAACTCAAACATGATGAGAGGAGAGAAACATAAGAAAGTGATCAAGTTTTCATCTAATTGAGTATACTCATAAATTTCCAACAAGAAATTATGGGAGAAACAAAAGTGCTAATTTGGAGGAAATCACCAAATGAGCAATCATATAAGTGACCAATTATGTTTTCAACAATTGGGATATAATTTTTTAGTAGTTTCTTTTAGAAATGATTGAGAAATATGATCATTTTATAATCTAATTGGTTTAAGATGCAATCAATGTAATGAGTACAGCTTTTAAAAGTGGGCATAAGGAATCATTGAAAGGAATGGTCAATGAATATATCCCAACAAAAATTCACAAAATAAAGGAAGATGTCATTCCACAGGAAATATTCTAACTCTATTGTGAGAAGTGTAAAGTGATCATAGGGTCTCTATTTAGTGAATTAGTGTCAGAGCGTGTGGGTTCATGTGATATTAAATAATATCCATATTTAGAAATGTCTCTAAAAGAAAATTATTAAGCCTCCCTCTTAATACATCTTTTTAATAAAAATAACTATTTTTACTTATATCCCCTAATTTCAAGAGATGCTCATTTTTATACCCTCAATACCTTTAAACCTCTTCATATCCCACATACTACCCTCTAATACGTATAATATATTGAACTTTTTTTTTCACAATTTTAAAGCCCCTTTATGAGTGCATATGAAATTGTTATTTTCCATTTTAAAAGAAAAATATCTCCACATATTTTAAATAAAATGGTTTATAATTAATTTATTTCTTCCCTGGTGGATTTGTTTATATATTTCTTATTTATTCATTTTTTTTTTCATTTCATCCATAATTTCTCTTTTAATGTTTTCTTTAGAACCTCGTAAAGTCACCTTTTTCAACCTATAACCATCAATTTCATTAAATTTCTTCTCTAATAGGGAGAAATTAAATTCTAAGTCTCCACTTTCTTCATAAGTTTAGGATTCCTTTAGGATATTTCATTGGTGTAGTATATTATGGATGTTTTTGTGGACCATTGTGAAAAAAAATAATAGTACTATTTTTTATCACAATTTCTAGTCATTCAAAAAAATGAACTTTTAATCAAAATGTATGTTACTTGTAATTTATGTACCTTTAAAACTTTAATTTGGAGAATATTTGAAGGGTGACCTTTTTCTGAATATATCTATGAGATTTGAACCTTCCTAAATCTAACACTTTGGTGTGTAATACTCTAATATATCTTTTCCAGCATTCTATAAGTGTGACCAAAATTTGGTGTGCTAAGTAAACGTTATGTAAATTTCATAAAACTTACTATTTTTTGGCCTCTTCTTAAGAGCAAACTTATATATCGTGCCACGTAACCAATTTTTCAAATATAATTCAAAAAAAATTACCTGAGGTACTTACATATGTCTCCTAAGATATATGAAGATTCGAAAACATAAAAAAGCCTCAAAATAAAAGATAGCAACAATACCAAGCTGACGTGTTTGAAACTGATTTTGAAATCATTCACAAACCCTAACTTCCACAAAGTATATCTCAAAAAGTATAGCGAACCAAACTCTATAATTTTAACTAGATGTTCCTAATAGCTTGCCTCAATATGATCCAAATTTCACCATATCAAATGTCCTAGAAAAAAAAATATAGCAAAAATACCAAATTGACATATTTGAAATTTATTTCAAGAGAATTCAAGAACCATAATTTCCTAAGAGCATATCTCTAAAAGTATAGTAAACCAAGATCTAAAATTTTAACTAGAAATTCCATGAATTCTCACCTCGATATTATCGAATTTAACCTTTTCAAACTTCCTAGGGAAAAATTTACAGCAAAAATGTCAAATTAACGTGTTCAAAACTTGTTTCAATAGAATTTAGGAAACCAAAATTCCTCAACGCATATCTCTGAAATCACAGTGAAATAAGATTTAAAATGTTAACCATATGTTTCTTGAGATTTTTCCTTTATATGATCCAAATTTCACAATCTAAAACCTCCCAAAAAAAATTATAGTGAAAATGACTAGATGACCCATTTGAAGCAACAAAACCCTAGGTTTGTATGACTTTTATGAACCCTACACCGTAAAAATGATAAGAAACCAATAATTATAGTCTTATTCAATGGGGAAACTCCTTTTACAATGAACACAAGGTATAAGACAATATTTAATGATCCTACGACTAGGCCTCCTTAGTACATATATGGGAGAGAAATGGTACAATTGTAATAAAATGGGACCATGAAAGGTTCTAGCCTACATAACAATATAACAATCGAAATGTAATCATATAATATCTAAGGCTTAAAAATGGGTTTCATGGTTAACATGGGGCTTCCATAGGGCTTAACAATCTAAGTGAAAAAGAGCATAAAATATTTATGGAAATGTTGCAAAGAAATGAACTAGGTGGATCAAAAGGTAATGAACTTGAAGCTTTTGTTTTTTTTACTATAAACCAATTTTTTAACATTAATCACTAGCATGTTTTAAACACTTGATTTTGCATTTTTGTACTATTGTATAGGGATCGATAGTAAGGGAATGAAATTTTGTCCTAAGAAGATGAAATTTATGAGCGTTGTAAATGATGATGACTTGGCCCACAGCTCATCTAGAGTGGCATTAGAAGTTAACAAGAGGGGAAATTTTTTTACAAAAATGTGAGAGAAATATTTGAAAGAACATATAGACATGTTTTCCACTTACAATACAAAAATCAATCAAATGATTTCAAGAATCACGTTATATATAAACTATAAGAAGTGTTTCCGAAGAAAAAATAATCGACTCTTCCATAGATGTCTTCTAATAGGCTCTGTCATACAAAGAAGAGGCAGCCGAAGAATTAATCAACATTGAGTTACATATGGGTTATGAGTATATTTTGAAGTATCAAGATTTAACTAATCAAGTTCTAAGTAGTTATGTTCTTTAAATTCCCTCATTTTATAATTAATGGAACAAAAAGAAAAGGGTATACTAATTTATATATATGTTTTTTCATAACATATTAAACATGTTGAAAACAAAATATGGAGTGGAGCCACGGAAAATTTTAGGGGCTAATATTCGTAAGTGGGCTAATTTTCTATGTTTTTTCCAAAAAAATATTCGCTAATTTCCATTGTTTTATAAAAATGATTCGCCCAAATTTTATTGTATAAAATTATTTTACCTTAAGAATCGCCAAAATTTTATATAGAGACTATATATAATTATTGGAAATTTGAATATTTTTAAAAAATATTTCCAAACATTTTATAGATCGCATGATAAGGATTGGTGAGATTCGCCAAGGTTTCTAAAATTTAAGATAAATTTTCATCTTTAAAATTTTCCCAGAGTGGAGCTAATTGAAGGGATTTTGAGAAACAACATTAAGCATGGTTTCAAAAGAATGTACATTTTTTATGAAACACTAGTTGTCATGGTATGTTTTTTTAATTTATGCAATCATGTATATTATATTATATAAACTATATAATTACACTTATTACACTTTATTTTATATTTTTAAATGGAACATGAAAAGGCGGAACATTAAAAATAAGTCAATCAAGAAAACATAGATTAAATAACCCAAATACAATATTGCATACAAGTGATAAAGAAATAAACCATGCACAGAATTCAAGCAATGATTGTGATTTAGGTAAATAAATATCAATATAATTGAATCTTATTGCAAATTGTATGATTTGGAATATTTGTCTATTAAAAATCATGGATATTTGTTTAATTTACTCGGCATATTGTCCCAATTGCATGAGAACATATTATCAATAAGTGTACCAATTACATATTGGAAATTTCTTTAATATATTTGACATATTGTCCTAATTGGATGTCGATAGATTACCAATAAGTGTAGCAATTACATATTAGCTATATTTTTATTAATGTGAACCTTTACATTGCTCCATTTTGTATGTTGATGGGTTTCTTATTTATTTTATTACATTGTCCAATATTGTAAAATATTGCATTATTGATTAATTAACATATTGAGTTTTTACATTGATACATATCATAAAATTATAATCCATTAGATAACACATTCATGAAATCAATATATCAAAATGCAATAATTAAAATATAAAATCAATATATAAAAATTGTATTATTTTGAGACAATCCTTTGAAATTTTATAATAAAAAAAGAAAAACAATTAATTAAAATATATACATATTGGTGCATTGTATCCTTATGATGCATATCATAAAATTAGAAACCAGTGCATTTTTATTATATATATACAGTGGTGCTTAGTTGCAAAGAATGGCACCGACATCTCACGTCAAAGTGTTTACATATTCATGTCACTTTAATGCACACGTAATATAGGCACTAATATGTGCACAATACAAAGCTCCATATGCCTTGGTGTTGTATTTAGGTGTATGAGCAGCAAAAATTTTACAAACAAAAAGAATGGGCCACTACGTACCAATTACACAAGAACTAGTGTGAAAATAACCCGATGCATAAAAAATTATACTAGCATCATTGTGTCATTAAGAAAAAAGAGTGGTTTAGGTGCATATAATCATACAAGAACCAATTATTTTAATTATTGTTGCACATTGATGTGTGTTGGTAAAGCAAACACCGAAAAAATGGACTCTGCTAAAACCTATGTCCACCCAATTTTTCTTAGTTGTGGAAAACATAAACTAAAATCTCCATTACAAACGGTAAAGGTTGCAGCAGATTTTTTTTTTTTTTTCCCAATCTCGTAACATTAAAAATTTCTGCAAAATCTCCACCCCAAAGAGTTTTCCTTAAAGGATAAGAATATCATGGAAAATATATCCACCACATTGTAAATCTAAATCTAATCCACCACTTGGATTCTTATGTGTTCACTAGTTGGGCATTAGCCTTGAGCTCCATAATTAGGAATATTTATAGTGCATTTCATATATTTATAACATGGGACCATTATATCTCAACCCACATGAGGAGAAGCCCATTTCATAAACCACATTAAATAAATAATACATGATTTATCATTTAAATGTATAGGCTAAAATCGAGATATTATACTCACTAGGATACTAAATTGATAGAGAAAAAGTCACATAAATCCTTTGTGAAGAGGTGTCTACTATCTTCTAATCGATAATTTGGTGGATAAGGAAGTTGTCCTTTCCAGAGGTTGCTAAAATTATCTTTATTTTAGTCTACTATTTTGGTCCCAATATTTTCATTTTAGATGTGATTTGACTGGAAAATATACTTGTGTGAGTACAACTCCCAGTTTACCCCTTTATATCAGAGCAGAAAACGTTTTCAATAGTGAAATATAGGATTAGCTCCTTCAAAGGTTTGGCTTAGGAAAATATAAATGGAGAGGGAACTCTAAGAATGTAGGTATTAACTTCTCTTACAAGGGGCCTTCTTGAAGAATCCTTTTTCAATGGGATGAGTGGTCATATTGTCAAATTATTGACTATGAAAACTTTTCCTTCTATTTTTGTCTCTATCTCACCCCTCGTCATCTATTTTGTGACTACACTAAGAAAGCTTCAACTAGGTGCAAGAATAAAAATTATTATTTGGAATTTGGGAGTCCTACCAAACTATTTGGTGAGGGAAATAGCGTGTCAAACACTCAAAAAATGATATGTGCCTTTTTTCATTGAGTCCATTCAGTTTATAGGTTATGAAATAATGTTTAAGGGTAGGACAACATCCTACATTCTCAATATTGATCGTATAAGAGAATTGGGTTTCTTTGAAACCCCTTGTAGCAGTCATGGAACTAGTGGTATCCACATCAAATGTATTTAGGAAGAGTTATTGGGTTTATATTGAAGCATATTTCTCTTTGGAGGTTATAACTCTTTCATTAAATCAAATCGTGTGTGCTTAGTTTTCCCCTAACCCACTTGAATTCATATTATATAAGGTCATAACTATTCTTGACGGCCAAGAAAGTGAATTTTTTTAATCTATTGGAGTTTCAAGTAGTGCTTTCTTTTAGGTATAATAGTGTTCTCTCTTAGATCTTGAATAATAGTATCTCCCATTATATTAGTGTTCTTAAATTATCTTAAGCTCTTTAGGGAGTTCAACTCATGGAGGTGGATGATTCTAATAGTTTTTCATTGATGGGTGTTACAAGGGAGGGACCTTTGGGGATGTGTTGGCTCACAGCCCTCTCAATGATTCCAACCCTTCTAAGGTCAAGTTTTCCTTGTTGAGGCATGTTTGAATTCACCAATAATTCTTCCTTGGGGAAATTCGCTCAACCAATAAAAAATACAAAGGTCTTCTCGCCTCTTTCTCTTTCTAATTTCAAATTAATGCTTCTAGACCTTAGTGTTGTTTTAGAAGAGGGTCAATCTCCAAGTTTGTTGAGTGTTGTTCCATGTGTTCTTCCAACCAATGCAACCCTAACTCATTAAGATAAGCATGTGTGTGTGTGTGTGTGTGTGTGTGTGTGTGTGTGTAGGGTTTTTAAACTCTTTGTTTCTATATGTGTGTGTATGTGTTTTAGTTTTTTTGTCTTTGGATATTTATTTTGTATCAATATGTTAGTTTTCTTTTTAGATGCCACATGTCAACTCAACATTGAGCATCAACATTACACATTGAATTCATGATAGACTATAGAATAGGTATCTTAGCACATTAAATCCACATGAAAACTTATAATAATATTAAGGGATGAATAAAAAAAAATAAGGTAGAAGAAAAGAGAAGGAATGACAAAAAAAAGGAGGAAAATTAAGGGAAGAAAGATTCCATAAGGAGAAGAAGAAGAAGAAAAGGAGGAAAATAATATCATAGCATAATTTAGCTAAAAACATAAAAGTCAAAATTTTCATTAAAAATTTAGCCATAAATTCGTAATCCTACATAAAATTTCAAACCATTCTCATTTAAATCAATAAATTTGAAACATATTAAATTTTGATGGAGTTGACATCTAAAGCAATGAAAACATAAAAATTTTCAAGAAAAATAATCGAAAACAAATAAACATAATAGAAATTTAGGGGAATAAAATTAAAAATTGAATATTAGAAAGTAAGGTCGAAGAGACATGGAAGAAGAAAATGTTGAGAGCGAGAGGCACAAAGTAATTTTTCACAAAACAAAAGAAGAATATGATGACAAAAAGTGAGTGCATAAGAGAATTGAAACAAGAAAACCTAAACAAAAAAAATCTTGATAATTGAATCATCACTACCAAAACAAATTCAAACATTTTATGTTTTAAACAATAAATTTGAAATATGTGCTAATTTGTAATGGAAAAGATCAATAAAATCATGAAAACATGAAATCTTACATGGAAAATAATTCAATGCAAATTAGCATTAGTAAAAAATTAGGGGCAAATGAAAAAATATTAAGACCAATGGAATTCTTGGCATCTTTTGGTGTAAGAAACAAACATAATCTACCAACTAGGTGTAGGAACAATTGCTCCCTCAAAATTATTTAAAACACTACACCACAATCTTTTAACAACTACATTGAATCGCAACCATACTAGTGAAAAACAAATAAAATTAAAATGACAAAAGAAAGTGCGCTGATGTAAAAACATAAAGTAATTGGGTGTATTGAAACATTGTTTTCACCCTTATTTATTTGCAGCGCTGTGTATTTTTTTCATTATTTTTGTGCCCTTCTTACACCTATATTGTGTCATAGGCTTTCTTATATGCTTTGTTCTTCTTGCATCGTTCTTGTGCCACTTTTGCATGCTTCTGATTTGGATTTATGCAGGAATGCAACAAAATACACATATAACCATAAATACAAAGATGCAACGGAAATAACACTTCATTTCATTAATATCAAAGAACTAAAATTTTCTTACAAACAGAATGGAAATACACTAGCTAGGGCGCTGGTAGCTTATCTCTGAGAAGAGATGTGGCAGATACATGCCTCTGAACTGTGTTACAATGAGGCTCAAGGGCCAATTTATTATAGAGAAACTATGGAAAACCTTAAACATCCAAAAATCTAACCCTGGGAGATGAAGCCCCAAAACTATGGGCCTCGTTTGGGTAAATTGGTGTTTCAACTTCCTCGGGTCGTAACTTTGGCATACTATCTCCGTTTGATGCACATGATACATCATTAGAAAGATCTATTTGAGGACTACAATTGCTAAATGTGAATATCAATTTTGGAATGGAATCATATTCATATTTACTGGAGGTGCGATGCCCAAAAAACGTCATTTAGGGCCTCAAAAAGGCTCTGGAAGTTCAGGACCCGAAAAAATGCTAAAACTGAAAGACTGAAAGAGACAATGGTGGGGCCCCAAGTTGAATAGGCGGGTGGCCACCAATATCCACCTGGATAATTCCTCCCCCTAAGGAAGAAATGGTCCCCATTGCGTTGAGTTCCTCCATGAGATGAGGAAAATTCTACTGAACTTGGTCCGTGGTGAACCACTTGCCTTGGTGCAAGAGTTGGCCAGCTTTGACAACCCAATACAGTTGGATCTTCTGTTGGTGAGTGTTCTTGATTTTCATGTCCAAGATACAATCTGTGGTGGCCTGTTCCATGCAGTCTGGGTTTAACTTTGTCGGTGTGAGTTGTTCTGCAATGTCAGAGGTGTTAAGTAGAGGTGAGAAGTAGGGACAAAGGCAGTCCACATTGAATACGAGGTGCAGACCAAGGAATGGTGGAATACTGAGCTCGAAGGCATTGTTCCCTACATCCTTGATGATTTTGTACGGCCCATATCAGAGCGGGCGAAGCTTGCGGTGGGGTCCAATGAGGCGCTCCTTCTACAGATGTAGCCACACTTTGTCGCCCACCTGGAAGTTGTGTGGCACCCTATGTTGATCATGTCGTTGCTTGTACTTAGCATTGGCTCTGTCCAATATGTCATGAACCTGTTGGCGGATGTGTTAAATGTGCTCAATGAAGATGTTCGCTTTGTCAGCTTCAAACTGGACATGAGCCAAATTGGCCTGAGTAGTTGCAAATGGCATGGCTACGTCAATGGGACATAGCGGCTAGAATCCAAAGCCCACCTGAAAGGGGCTATGGCCGGTTGAGTTGTAGAGAGCCCGGTTATAACTGTGTTGTACATAGGGGAGGCTCTCATCCCATGTACGTGGATGCTTTTAATTTTACATGCGTAGAATGTGTACAATCATCCTATTGACGACCTCTATCTCGCCATCAGTTTGGGGATGGAGAGTTGTGGACTTGGTGAGCTTGGTGTCCAGCATTGACCAAAGGCTGGACCAAAATGTGCTGAGGAACCTGTTGTCTCGATCTAATATTATGGATTGTGGGATCCCAAAGTACACCCACACTCGTTCAAATAAGAGTTTAACAGTGGCTTCTGCTATGATATTCTTCTTGCAGGCCGCCATAATGGCCATCTTCAAGAATCTATCGATGACCACGAAAACACAGTCGTTTCCATGCTTAGTAGAAGGAAGGCCTGACATGTAATCCATAGAGATGGATTCCCAAGGTTGACTGGGAGTAGGTAGCGGAGTATATAGGCCTTGCTTCTTGATGGTCGGTTTGGCAATGGCACAAGCAGTGCAGGATCTGATGTACTTCCCAACATCCTGTCGAAGGTTCGGCCAATAGAAATACTTCTGCAGTACTGCCACTGTTTTCTCGACCCTGAAATGCCCAGCGAATCGAATGTAGTATTCTTCCCATATCATCTTGGCATGCTCGCTTGAAGGAACACAAAGGTGTCCCAGGTGACATAACAGTGCATCTTGGGGTGAAAATTTGGAACTTGCGTACCCCCCAAGAGTGCCTTATATGTGTGGCTGAATTTTGGATGACTCCTGTAGAGTAGCGGCCAATCAGAAGTCTCGTGCCCACAAGAGTTCAGAACGGTGGTTAGCACCACGATTAGTGGTCAGCTGAGGCAGTCTACAACATTATTGGTGATACCCTTCTTGTACTTGATGTTCAACTAAAATTGTTGCAGATATGTGGACCACTTCTGATGGTGATCGTTCTACAACTTTCCTTGTATCTGTATGAACTGCAGGGGTCAGTGGTCTGTGTGGATGATTGTTTCCTTCCCCAAAATGTAATGCTTCCATTATCGACAATCCTGCATAATGGAATACATTTCTTTGTCATAAGTGGGATACTTGCGAACTGTGTCGGACAATGTCTCACTGTGATATGCCACTAGATGCCCCTGTTGAGTAAGAACTTCCCCAATAGCATAGTCAAAGGCATCTTTCTCGATCTCAAATGGTTGTTGCAAGTCTGGTAATGTGAGCACTGGGGTAGAACAGAGGCGATGTTTCAATTCTACAAATGCCTTCTATTGATATTCCGACCAAAATAATTTTTCTTTCGCTCCTCCCTTGGTGACTTGACTCAAGGGCCAAGTGATATGAGAGAATCCCAACATGAACCTACGGTAGAAATTAGCAAGACCCAGAAAGTTGCGAAGCTCTGTTAGAGTGGTTGGGGTTGGCCAATCCCGAATTGCTTGGATCTTGGTTGGATCCACATGCACCCACCTTTCATCAATAATGTATCCCAGATATTGATCCTGGGTCATGCCAAAAGTGCACTTCTCCAAATCAGCACACAACTTGTGTTGTCGCAGTGTTTGGAGGACTTGTCGGATGTGGTGGAGGTGCTCTTCCCAAGTTTGATTGAAGATCAGAACGTCATCCAAGTACACCACTACAAATGAGTTGGTGAATGGCTGCAAGATGTTTTCCATCAACCTCATGAAGGTTTTGGGAGCATTCGTCAACCCAAAAGGCATGACCATCCATTCGAAAAGGCCCTCCTTGGCTTTGAAGGCAGTCTTCCACACATCGGAGTGTTCGATTGGTACCTAGTGATACCCAAACTTCAAGTCGATCTTGTTGAAATATTTTGCCCCTTTGAGTTGGTCCAGAAGGTCATCAATCCGTGGGATCGGTACCGATTACGAACAGTGATCTTGTTCAACGCCCGATAGTCAATACAGAGTCTCCAAGTCCCATCCTTCTTCTGTACCAACACGATCGAGCTCCCACAAGGCGATGAACTTGGTCGGATGTGACCTTTCCACAACATTTCCTGAATCTGCCTCTTGATTTCATCGTTCTCCACAACAAAGCGTCGATAGATTGCTCTATTGGGTAGGGGTGCATCTGGGGTCAGATCAATGGGGTTCTTGACCTGACAGTGGAGAGGAACCCCTGTGAGTGAGGTGAAGATGTCCTCGTACTCCTCCACAACCTTGTCCATTTGTTGTTGTCATGGAGTGGAGCCATGTCTAGAGGTTGTGGCCACAGTCTTCTTCTCGCCCTAGGGGTGGATCATCAAAAATAAATAAAAATTAATTAATTAATTAATTAAATTATATATATATATAATATAAAATAAAATAAAATAAATAAAAATTCCTAGTTTTGGAAATGATCTTACTGCAGTTTTTTGCAGTAACCAAAGAGGTAGCGGTAGGCGGTGGTACCTCTGGTATCCTGTACATCTTATTTCCCAAAGTAATAATAACATCAGGAGGCTGGGACTCATACATAGCATGTTGCTTCCACAAGTATGGTTGGCCTAATAATACATCAGAAACATCAAGAGGAACAATGTAAAATAATACCTCATCTGTGAAGGGCTTGATGCTATAGGGAAGGCGGCACTGCTGGCTGACGCAGAGATCACGTCCTTGGTGAAGCCACCTGATGGTGTATGGATGTGGGTGTGATGTGTTTGGCAATCCCAACCACTTCATGGCGTCTGCTGAAATGAGGTTCTTTTGGCTCCCATTGTCAACAATTAATCGTAGTGGGGAACCCTTTACCCACATTTGGGAGTGGAAGAGAAATTCCTCTTCCTCTGGATATTTCGGTTCCTCCTTCTGGATCTTCGCAGTGGCAATAGTGGCATTGGGCTCCGCATCAATAATTTGTTTCCCTTTGTCATTCCCCTTGTCAGGTTCTGATTCAGAGTCAGAGCATTCATTTTATTTAGAAGCCCTCATCTCGGCCACCAGTGACTACATGGCCCGACACTCACTTGTGTTGTGAGTGGAACTCTTATGGAACTCACACCACTTTCCTGTGTCCTTCTTTGACTTCGTGGTGTTGTTCTTTGCTTGTGGATTTGGTAGGTTTTCTTGGGCCGCCATGCCTTGGCTTTGTCCTTTGTTCTGCGGTTTGGGGGCACCTTTCCCTTGCTTTTGATTCGCAGATCCAAAGTATCACTTCTTCTGTTTGAACTTCTGTTCAATGGTGGCAACATACTGGTATGTCGTACCAAGCAAGGAGATGTCGAGGAACTCCATTTCCTTCTAAATGTATCTGTGCAGACAACTGCAATACTTTAGCACCAAATGTTTCTCTGAATCTTTGATACCCAACTTTGTACGCAGGGTATGGAACATATTTGTCAGCTCATGCACATCTTGATCCCTTTGTTGTCGCAGTGTGGTCCATTGTATGTACTTGTCCTCATAGCTCCCCATGGGATAGTATTGTTCCTTGATGGTGTCTCAGAAATAATTCCAAGTGGGTACGGCTGAGAACAGAGAGGGTTTTGTCTCGTCCTTTTTCTCACAGTAGGTTTCCCACCAGTCCTTAACATGGGGGGTAGCTTTGAGGAGTGAAAAAATAATCTTCTCCCAGTCAGAAAAGTCATGAACCAAGAAATATCCTTCTAATAGATTCAACCATATATCTGTGGAATCTGCATCTATTTGACCCTCAAATATGGGAATGTCAAAGTTTACTTGTACCTTAAAGGGAGTCGCGCCTCCAGAGTGATTGTTGGATCCAGATGTGTCGCTAGTGGGCAGTCATTGAAGGATCTGGGCAAAGTTATCCATCATCGTGTTCCTTTGTTTTTCGAGGGCCTCCTTGAGAAATATTTTGATAGGATCTCCTGCTCCCTCATCTTTATTTTCATCCCCCATGGGCGTTCGTCAGGGTTTGTGAGGCTGATCTTGCAAAGGTTCAATTAGATTAAGCCCTAACTCCTTATACCCCGACCTCGTTGGGGACATGCAAAGAAGGATCGATAAAAAGCAAACTGCTCTGATACCACTGATTCGGATTTATGCAGGAACGCAACAGAATACACATATAACCATAAATACAAATATGCAGCAGAAATAACACTTCATTTCATTAATATCAAAGAACTGAAATTTGCTTACAGACATAATGGAAATAAACTAGCTAGGGCGTTGGTAGCTTATCTCTGAGAAGAGATGTGGCGGCTACATGCCTCTGAACTGTGTTACAATGAGGCTCGAGGGCCTATTTATTATAGAGAAACAATGGAAAACCTTAAACATCCAAAAACCTAACCCCAGGAGATGAAGCGCCAAAACTATGGGCCCCGTTTTGGTAAATTAGTGTTTCAAATTCCCAGGGTCGTAACTTTGGCATACTATCTTTGTTTGATGAACATGATACATCGTTAGAAATATCTATCCGAGGACTACAACTGCCAACCACGAATATCAATTTTGAAATATAATCATATTAGCCGAAGGTGCGATGCCCAAAAAACGTCGTTTAGGGCCTCAAAACGGCTCTGGAAGTTCAGGGCCCGAAAAACTGCTAAAAATAATAAGTTGTGTCGAAACTGAAAAACTGAAAGAGACAATGGTGGGGCCCCAAGTGGAATAGGCGGGCGGCCACCAATATCCACCTAGATCACCTTCTTATATATATCTTTCACCCTCCCTAGATCTACTATGAAAGTGATTGAAGTGCACAAAAATGCAACACAAAATAAACAGTAAAAAAATGCAAGTAAAATGCTAAAACAAATTAAAGAAGATATTATATGGACACAAAAAAAAAAAATCCAAAGACAAAAATGAGGTGCCAAAAGGATGGTCGAAGGACACAAAAATAGATTCTAATAAGAGGTTTGGCATCCCATTTCCAATTTCATTGAAAAAAGAATATGCTTTGGTTGCCCTATGCTTGTATTATAATGGTGCATAAGTGCATTGATGAGTGTCACGATGAAATAATCATTTTCTTGTAATGAAAACTTACAATAACATAGAAATGCAACACTGGAAAAGGTTATGTCATAATTATCTCAAAGTGTCAGATATTGAATTATGAACCTATAATCATGAATGGAAGAGTAAAAAAAACCAAAGTATCTCCACATCTCAATCCATGAACTAATTACATGATGGCATAATTGTTGAAAAAAAAATAATATATACCAAGATCAAGTAGAAATAATCTTATTAAATAAAACACAATTGCCACTAGTTAATCAATTCTAAACATAAAATGATACCTCCAACAAAGTGAGTAATGAATATTGAACCTTAAAATAAACAAAATTCAATATTATGTCTACACAAACCCTAATATAACAAAATAAAGAAATATATTCAATAAAAATCATCACATTATATAAATAAAAGTGAATTAAGAATATAAATTTAAACAACTATGAGTTATAAAATATCATGTACTTAATTAACATAAACCATTTTAAATAATAATTCACACATATCAAATTTGAGAGAAAATAACATAAACCATTTTAGATAATAATTCACACATATCGAATTTGAGAGAAAAAAGTACTCGTGAAAAAGAATAAGAAAATAAATGAACACAAAGAAATACATGAAAAGACAATTATATATATAAACAATTTAGTTGAACGAAAATAGTGTTAAATGCCTTAAAATAAATTAATAATTATTATTTTTCTTAATGGAAAAGCTTGAAATAATTAACATTTATTAAAATTATAATAATTTTCAACTTTATAATTTATAAATCTCAACATTTTTTACTATGTAAAAATCTAACTAAGGAATATCAAGCTTATTGTGTTTAAGGGGTATTCACTAACTTTATGTCAAAATAGTACAACAATTTAAAATGTGATTGAATACCATGCTTGGTCTTCTTAGGTTTAGTTTTTTCTTCTTTGGTTCCTTTAAACATGGTTCCTTTAAACTATATTTTTATTTAATCTTGAAAGTGTATGTAGTATTTAATGTATTATGCCCATAATTTGTGTTTTTATTTTCAAAATATTTTATTATCCATAAATTTCATATTAATAATAGGAAACTATTGAAAATTTATTTTCAAAATATTTTATTATCCATAAATTTTATATTAATAATAGGAAAGTATTGAAAATGTTAATATTTTAATATTAGAAATAAGTATGTATATCTATGGATGAGATTAATTTTTCTTATTGTAATTTATAAAAACAAATTTTAAATATTATATTTTTTTTTCTAAGTAAGTCTAACTTTTATTTATAAAAACATATAGTACATGGATTGTCTAGCCTCTGGAATTGCTCGACTAGCCAATTCCAAAGGCATTGTGAGGCAAAAGATTAAAATTGTGACTGCCCTAGAAGAGGAAACCATCCAAATTAGTTTTACTACAACTGCCCAGCACGGGGACTCCAGCTTCATATAAAAAGAAGTGATGCATGACGAAAATGTCTAGGAGCAACATAATGAACCAGAAAAAGAGTCTCAAACTGAAAAGAAACCTATAGCATTTAGGTGTCATTGCCCGAGGGAAGTGTCTCCTCCACAATTAGGCACCTGTACTCCTCGGTGTCATCAGTAATCGTGTCTTGGAGCACTGCATGTTCAAGAATGTTGGCGGTGCGTGCACTGCCCATGCCCCCATCATCACCAAGCCAGTCCTTACTGTTGTTGTCGCTGCCACTGCTACCGTTGCCTATGTTGCCCTTGCTTTTGCTGTCGGAGGCGGGAGTGCCATGAACGACAGGGAGAGCTTCAGATTTTCTCGTAGGCGGCAGAGGCATCGAATCTAAAGTGGATTTTTTGAGCAATTTCCTGGGACAAAGGCTCTCGGCATTGGATGCTTCCTCCTTGAAGCTTATAGATATAGTGGCGGTGATGCGAGGACGTTCCAGGGTGCAAGTGTAATGGAATTGAGCGGAATGCGTAGTGGATGGAGAGGGCAACATTTCCAGATTAGGCAGTGGCTGGGAGGAATGACTAGTGGGGTGGAGTAGCGGCGGGGAGGAAATGTGAACAGGAGTTAAGGAGCGAGACCGCCTCGAGGCCAAGTCTCGGCCTTTACCGCCGCGGGTTGCGGGATAGCGACCATAAGAATCCTCCAGTGAAGGTGAAGAAGAGTCAAAATGGTTGGAGAGCGGAGGCCTGGACGCCTTGCCACGCCCACTGCCTCGACGACAGCGCATACGGTGGTGCTTAGGCATAGTGGTGCTCATGGAGGTGCTGTTGAAAGGATGAGACAGTGGGGCCAAATGAACGGAAGGCTGAGGAGCCGAGTGTGCTAAGGACAGGGGAGCCGAAGGCTCAATATCGAAATTCAGGCTACAATGAAGGTTGTGGGAGACATGGTGGCCGGGAGCAAGGACAATACAGTAATAGAGACTGCATCGCCTCCCTGTGGGCATTCTAGAGCTCGGCTCTAAGACCACAGAGGGACAGATACAGCTCGAGGGCAATGGAGGAAGGCTGCTTCTCGGAGACATTTTGAAGTATGGTTGAGTGCATCGACAGACAAGCATATTAATGGAGCTTCGGTGAGTACAATTGGCATAAATAAATTCCCGTGGCTTGAGCCCATGTGTGACCATGTGGCTGAGCCATGTGTCACGCCATGGGCTCACCGTATGCCAACCTTCATTGATCACTTGCATCCGGGATTTTTGTTTCCATGTGCACCAGCTTAGTGCATTCCTGTATGAGAGAGGTATCATGGAGTGTTGAGGGGGGCATATTAGATGGTTTGACCACAATCCACTCCCTTATTTGCAAGTAGATCCGCTATTTTGTTACCAGATCGTTTGACATGCTTGAAGGAGATCGCTCGATTATGCTTCAACCACTGTTCTATCAGCTCAAATCTAGTAGCCAGATGCCAACTTTTAGCCACCTTGGTGGAAAAAGCACCCATGAGGAGATGAGTCACTGCGTTAATGAGGATTTGAGAGTCTCCTTCTATTTCAATGGGGAAACAATTGTGCATCTGAGCCAAACAAATACCCTGCCATAAACCTTCCAGTTCAGCCGAATTGTTAGAATCCCATCATATGGATCCATAGAAGATAAAATGGGGGTTGCCAACAGAATCACAAAAGATGCCACCAAATCCTACAGCTCCCGGATTTCCTTCGGAGGCTCCATCAAAATTCATCTTGATCAGCCCAACAGGAGGAGGAATCCAAGTGCTGGGTGAATCCTGATGACTGGGAGGAGTGCTAGTGCTGGAAGGGTAGAATGGTATCGAAAGATGTCAATTCTCCCAAATTATTTTCTCCTAATCTCGAGTTGGAAAATCTGAGTCCTGCCAATGGTGAAGAGCCAATGTTTCTTACAGGTTGAAGTAGAGGCTGTTCCATATGGTATCCAAAGGGGTGATCTGATTCATAAATATTCTTTTGTTCCTTTCCTTCCAAACTTTCCATAGAAGAAGGCTCGGGAGAAGAGTCCAAAGAGTGTTTAATAACTTGTTGTTGTAAGGTTCCAAGGGCCAGTTGCGAATGGTGTTGACAATATCACCTTGTATGCGACTCGATCTTCTGCATCTGAAGATAATTTTTTCCCACATTTTGTTGGCTAGGATGCAGGTGTTCATTAGATGCTTGATAGTTTCAATTTGCATTGAACAGTTAGGGCACCCGGAAGGTCCTATAAATCCTTTTTTTAAAAGATTATCCTAGGTGAGGATGTGTTTGTGGCATAGGAGCCAGAGGAAGGTGGAGACCTTAGGCCAGATACTAGTTTGCCAAATTTGGGTCCAAATCAGATCTTTTTGTTCTTGGGTGGGATAAATCAAAGTGTATGCTTCCTTGGTAGTGAACGTGCCTTAAGGAGTGTATCCCCACCTAAGAAGATATTTCTTCACTGAATATCTAATTTTTCTGTTGTTACGCTCTTCATCAATTTCCCTATTTATATACTACTACCAATTCTTGCAGATCTAAGTTGCTGGTGCCCATTGATGGTATTCCTGTATTGTGGGGGGTACCCAGAAATGTTTGACTTTGTTGTTTGGTTGGTTAAGCTGATCCACGTGTTGCTGAGGCCATATAAGATTTACTAATTTGGGCCTTTGTTGCCAAGAATCAGCCCAGAAAAGGGTTGTACCTCCATCTCTAACTTCCCAGAAGTTGTGCTCTTGAATGAGGGCTTGGTATTGTTTGGCTGCATTCCAAATAAGAGAGCCTGTATCAGCCATTGCTAGCCTGATAAGATCTTTTGGGGGTCTGTTTTTCGCATATTTGACATTCCAAAGAAGTACCCACGGCGTGTGTGGCGCAGATAACCATTTCCACCAAATACGGGTGCCCATGACTGCATTGTTGTGATGCGGATCTCTTAGGCCTAGACCACCATCCTTTTTTTGCATGCAGACTCTTGACCATTTTACCAAAGCCCATTTACGGTTTTGACCAGAGGAGCCCCAAAAGGAAATTACATTGCAGATTTTTGATATTTTTTAGGACCCATTTTGGTGCCGCAAGAACTGAGAAGAGATAGAGGGGCATAGACTATAAAACTGCTTTGATTAGGATAAGTCGGCTAGCAATATTAAGGGATCTATAGGTCCAGGAGGAAAGGAGGGCTTCAATTTTTGCTAGGAGCTCTTGCCAGGATGAGAGTCGAATTGCAGAATCAATCAAGGGCGCTCCAAGGTACTTGGCAGGTATAGAAGCTATAGAGAAGCCAAGAATTCTGGAAATGTTGCTTTGGGTAATGGCAGGGGTATTGAAAAAAAAAGATCTGAGATTTGCCAGCATTTCCAGAGGTACGTGAGGTCTCCAAGAAAGTGTCAAGTAGGTATTTAAAAGTGAGATCTTCTTGAACTGAAGGATAGCCTAATAGTATATTGTCATCTACAAACTATTGGTGGGTAGTTGGCTGGGAGCCTTGAACAGAGATTCCATGGAGGTTATGAGAGCAACGGGCATTTTGAATGAGACGACCTAGCCCTTCTTCCATGAGGACAAAAAGGAAGGGGGAGAGGGGATCTCCTTGGCGAATGCCTGTGGAGGGAGAAAAGGGACGAGATGGGATGCCATTGATGAGGATGGAGTAAAAAGGGGAAGAAATGAGATTCATAACCCATCTAGTCCAAAAGGGGCTGAAGCCAAAACTAGTAAGCATCTTCTTGATATATTCCCAACTTAATTTATCAAAAGCTTTGGAGAGATCAATTTTTAGGAGCATGCCTGCCTTCTTGGTGTGTTTCAGGGAGTGGATGACTTCATGAGTGAGAATGATCCCATCTAGAATTTTTCGTCCTTCAACATATCATGTTTGTTCCGGCGAAATGAGCAGTGGAAGCAGAGTCTTGAGCCTATTATCAATGACTTTAGAAATCACCTTGTAGATAACATTTCATAATGCAATGGGTCTGTATTTATCCGGGGTGTTGGAATGTTCTTCTTTTGGAATGAGAGATAGAAAGGTTGCATTGAGAGAGGGGAGCATCCAATGTAGTTCTCTAGACTCCTCAACCAACTTCCAGACTTCCAAATTGATGAGGTCCCAGAAGTGATGAAAGAAATTAGAGGTGAAACCATCTGGACCTGGGGCTTTGCCATCTTTGAAATGAGCCATAGCTTGTTCAACCTCCTGAATAGAAACTGGACAGAGGAGCATCCTGTTATGTTCTTCTGTAATAATCTTAGGAATATGTTGGATGACCTTACTGATTTCTTGTTGTCTTCTTTCTTGGGGTTCTTGTAGAACAGACTTGAAATGATTGAGGAGCTCTTTCTCAATATCCTCATGTTCTTCTAGCCTTTCTCCTTGTTGATTTTGTATCTGTGCAATCCGATTGTGCATTCGTATTTGGATGGTTGAGCAGTGAAAGAATTTAGTGCTTTTTCCCCTTCCTTTAGCCATCTTATTCGATATTTATTCTTCCAGAGGATTTCCTGTTGCGTTCTTATTTATTCCAGCTAGGAGAGAATGCTATGTTCCTGAGTGGCTAGAGACTCTGTTCTTCCTTCATTGATTATGCGTTGTTGAAGTTCAGTCATGGTTTGTTCCAGAATCTTCTGTTGTTGAAATATGTTCCCAAATGTGGTGTGGTTCCATTGCTTGATCTGTGTTTTGAGATGTTTGAGCTTTTGTTGGAATTGATACATTTTGGAACCTGCCGGAGGTGTAAATCTTCTCCAATAATTTGCGACCATGCTTTTAAAGTCAGGATGAGTAAGCCAAAAAGCTTCAAATCTGAAGGGATGCTTAGTGGTGACTCAAAGACGCAGCCATTGCAGAAGAATAGGCTAGTGGTCAGAGCCAGATAGAGGTAGTATGGAAGAGTGAATGTCTCCCCCTAAGTGGATAGCATTATCCAAGATTAGGAAGTGATCAAGCTTGGAGGCTATTTGTTGGGAGCCTGTGTGCTTATTTTTCCATGTATGCATGGCATTGGAGAAGGGAAGGTTAATTAACCAGTTTCTTTGGACAAATTCTTTTAAGTGGTTTCTTTCCATATCTAATTTAGCCCGTCCTCCTTTCTTTTCGTCTAGCTTGGTAATCATATTGAATTCTCCCCCGATTATCCAGAGTGGACGTTGTCAGTTGGCATTGAGGATTTCCATGGTGTTTAGCAGCGCAATTTTGTGCATCGAATCTTGAGGGAAATAGACATTAGAGAGGTGTCCATGAATGTTGGAGCCAATAATATGGAAAGATGCTTATATGAGATTATGTGAGGCATGAAAGTCAAAGAGTGAGATGATATGTGGATCCCATGCGATTGCTAGGCCTCCCGAGGCTCCGGAGGCATCTACTGCTACTGTGTGGCAACCAGACCATACTTTGGAGATGATGGAGCTGAGGATGTGATTATTGCATTTAGTTTATTGCATGAAAAAGACAGAAGGTCTTTCCTACTGTATCATATTTTTAATCATCCTGTGTTTCGCGGGGATGTTGAGCCCAAGAATATTCCATGATGTTAGTTTCATTGTGAACTATTTGAGATCGGCCGATAAAACTTAGTCAACTTGGTATATCTTCCAGATTCCACCAGCATTTCCCCAAAAATAATGGTCCTCTGCAGATTTGTTCTTTGCCCTCTTTTTTTTGTTTCCTTGAAAGCTTTTTTCCATGCCAATGACTGCCTGGTGGTATTCTGAGTGATCTTTGCTGATGCACGCGAAATAGAATCACATCTAAGTTTTTTATCTATCTGTCAGGTATTTTATCATATTCTTTTTGTTTACAGGCCTGCTCCAGTCCAAGAATTTCCAGATCTCCTAGGTTAATGCTTTCAGGTTCCTCTTCCATATGACTGGAATGGCTTCCTTCTAGTACTGATCCAACTGTGAAGGGGTTGGCTTGAGATAAGCCATCTATCTCCATGAGATTAGGCTGCCAGATTATCAGATATGAGTCTTTACTGAGATTAGGATTGAAGCTTGGGGGTTCTTGAGGAGCTTTGGTTGAGGTTTGGGTGATTAGGGGGTCAGCAGAAGGTTCAGAGGTGGAGGGCTTGGTTGTTTCCACGGTTTTTCGCGAAGATTAGCCATCTGGCAGAGGTTGTTTGGCTAAGATATCAAAGCTATTGCTGGTGGATGGAGCAGTAGAGGCATGAGGTGGAACTTTGGGGGCGGAGGGAGGTTTCTTATGGTGCTTTTTGCGGCTGGGGACTTTGGTGAACCCCTCTGCATCAGTGTTTTCAGAGGTGGCATTGGTTTTGGGGGGCTGATTTAGCAAACAGTTGCGAAAGAGATGACCATGTTCATGACATTTTCTGCACCGAAAGGGGACATGCCCATAATCTATGGTTTGTACCCATTCAAAATCATAATGATAAAGACTTACCGAGTCCATGAGAGCCTTTGCCATATGCATGTAAACACAGATTCTTGCATATGAAGTGTATCTTCTGAGCTTTGTTTCCTTGGCGACCTTGATGAACTCTCCTAAGCCATTGCCTATGTCCTTTATGGATTCCTCATCCCAATATTCTAGAGGTAGAGAGTACATTCTGATCCAAACAGGGGCCTAGCTAAAATCTTCTTTGTCTGGGTTGAATATTTCTACCCAGTCCCTGAGATACAGACCCACTGAGTTGAAAAAATAGGGGCCTCCATCTAAGATACGGTTTATGTCTTCAATATAGTTAAAGATGGCGTTGAAGAAGCCTTTTGGCCCTAACTAGAGAGTAACATGTCCCTTTGGCTTCCATTTAGAGGCAATCCAGCCATGGAGTGCTTTCTGAGTAGGCCAAAAGTTGACAAATTTTCCTATGAGTGCATGATCTTTCATGTACTATATTTGTGCATTAATACGATGGCTTGGCAGGTCAATCTTTGGTCGTTCTGCAGCGATAGGAAGACAAGTTGCAGAAGTTTCCTTCGGCTGCTCCGTATAGCCTGCAGGCTCCTAAGGCTTGTCACTTCGCACTGATGTAGTTTCAGTCTGTGTCCCTGCAGAGTCAGAGGAAGGAATATGGGGAGAGTCAGGAATGATAGCGTTTTTATTGCCGGAGGGGGGAAGGGTGCTATCCCCTCCCGCTGGGGTTGTCATTGAGTGCAGTCAGAGACAGAGAGTTGTTCTTTGCCTCCAAAGATTCGTGAAGCCACTGGTGTGGCAGAGTGCGCCCAGACCAGTGTCGTTGCAGGGTTTATCAAAACCCTAGGTTTCCATTGGGGAAGCTTCGAGCTCCTCAACCTTCCTTCACAATTCATTTTTTCTTTAAATATCATATTAAACAAATACACATGTAATAAAAAAAAATATGTATATATATGGATGAGATTATTTTTTCTGTTGTAATTTATAAAAACAGATTTTAAAGATTACATTAAACAAAGAGACATGTAAATATGAAATAAAGTTGTAATGAAAAAATAATAATAATAAAATATTAATTAACAAATTAATTAATGGATAAAGACTCTGTAACAACTAGTTTATTGCTAATTGATTATTACAATATGTTGTTAAGACATTAAGACATTATTGTTATTTTTATTTTTATTTTACAATATATATGAGCAAAAATTAATCTTGAAATTAAATTAACTATGGAAATTATTTCCATAAAAGAATAGCAAGACTGATGGTAAAAAGTAATTCA
The DNA here is from genome assembly GCA_034641835.2 of Pinus albicaulis. Classification (NCBI taxonomy): domain Eukaryota; kingdom Viridiplantae; phylum Streptophyta; class Pinopsida; order Pinales; family Pinaceae; genus Pinus; species Pinus albicaulis. The sequence goes on from CM076584.1 coordinate 1,551,265,348, forward strand.
AGATCTGATATTTAGTTGGACAGATTTAGTTCAAACAATTACCCAATATCTGAGGATAGAGTTTTAATCCCAGTGAGGTTTGGGGGTTCTCTTCGGTAACTGAGGAAGGGAAAATCTGCAGAGACGAATTCCTGAACTGGTTATAACTAGTGGAATACTCTGATTTTTTTCTGGAAAATATCTGGATTGGAGGACTGGACCGGATTGTCCTGAGGTCTCTCCAGAGGTTTCTGTCAACTCTCAAGGCTCAGACTTGGAGCACGGGGGAGAGAAGAGGACGTGATTTCCTCTCTCGAGGTAAAGAGGAACCAAATCAATCCAAAAAATTTGTAGAACAGATAAGTTGTTGACTTATATGTTTCTTAATACTTGTGAGTGGAAAAATTATATCAATTTAAGTGTATTAACTGGAATTATATGTTGTATCTAATTCTGTAAGGGTCAGGTTGGAAATGTTATTTATTTTTTTTAGATCAATAAGGCCAACAAACAAGTTTTTAATAATACAGAGAACCGTTAACTTGGAATCCTCGAGTAGAGGGCTCCGAGTTGGTCATTCTTTGTGCTTAGGAAATCATGGACAGAATGGTCTAGACATCTTCTTTTTTTTTAAATTGAAAACAGAATATGCTATGAAAAACTACAGTAGTTAAGAAAATTGTGCCTTGAGCTAACTCAAGAAAAGGAAATATGAAAACTTTATTTCAAGAATTAATATTGTGTAGCTAAAATAATTATCTTGCATTCAAAACTGATAGGTTATGTTGACTGTGTGCAAGAAAAGTGACTTAAAACAGTTCTGTAGAAAATGATAGGAAACTGTAATATCAACTCTGGCATTTAGAGAAAATAAGTAATGACCCAGAAGTGGTATTACACAATCACACAGAAGCAGAACCTCATTTGTTTGACTGAATGATATCTTCTTAAAACAAATTACTAAACAGTACTTCGATACTCTGTAATACAAAAGTTCATGAAGTTCTTAACGAAATTTAAATTCTAAACAGTATTATTCTCATCTTAGATAGTGCCAGAATAAGAAAACCACAAACATAAATACTTTGTAAAATAACTTCCAGTTGTGGTAAATTTACAAGTTGTATATTTCCAAAAACAATTGTCTCATTCAAAAGTTACTGAACTGTAATTAAAAAAAATCTACAAAAGCTTTCTCGAATAACGTAGAAACCCAAAGAAAGGTCTTGAACAGGCTATCATCGACATGAAAACAAACCCAGAGGTTCCAAGCATGCTTCAAGCCACTTTGACATTAGTTAACCAAATATGGTTGTTACATAAACAAAATCTGGAATACCCACTAGGGTAACGATTGGAAGAATGAAGCTTAAATCAAATTTAAAGAACCCAAAGCCAAAACGAAGAAGAACTCTTGCAGGGCCGACCTGTTGATACCAAGAAGTTTCTCTCTACAAAAGGGTACATATAATGGTCAGAGTAAGATCAGTAACAGTTAAAATTGATTCTTCCTTGAAAGAATTGCTAACGCTCTAACAATATTAGAGGGTGTACCTCAAAAAAGAAAAGAACCGATAAGGGTTAACAAAAAGAAGAAAGGGAAAGAAAACTCCTAGGGTTCAACTCTAGGTAAGTTAAATTAAATCCTTAAAATAGAGTTAAGGTGGCAGAAGTTACCTTAGGGTCCTGGCATAGAAGGCTTGAGGATAAAAACCTGCAAGCAATAAGAAATAACGAGTATAAGTAAACTATAGTCAAAAGATTAACATGAAAGTGTAAAATTATAAAAAAAAACTGAGGTAGGAGTGTTCGGTTGAGGGATTTTACCTCAGACACTGTCATGGAAATGTCTCGGTCGAAAACCGTGAACCCTTGCATCGAGAATCGAATCACTCCGCAAATAAAAAAAACTAGACAATGAGACTGTCGATTTATTAGTCTATGAACATAATAGGAAGAAGAAAACAAAAACAGCATTAACCCTTGTGCGAGTAAGTGAAATGTATTTCCTAGACTGTCACATAGAAGTTGGAAGAAAATTCTTTACCTGATCATTGTGACAGAGGAACTGTTCGTGAATTCGGAGAGCAGCACCAGATGAATCGAGGAGCGAAAATGAATGGAACGGTTTGGAAAAGCGGTTATGAGAAAAGAAGTCATTACAGATAACCCTAATTCATAATAGTCGTCGGATCTCTCACAGATGGATCAAGGGCAAACAAAAACTCCATCTGTCACTATAATGTATGATAGCTCGGAGGCATTGAATAAACTTGGAATTAATGATCTGAATTCCAACCAAAATCTTTGTACGGTGTAAAATCTTCAGAGTACACATTCACAGCTTTAAGTACCCATAAACATAAGTTAACTTTAAATTAGATGTAAAGGTTACAAAGTATTGGATTACAAATGATTTAATTTCATATGTATTGAACTTATCAAGCTCGGTTAAAATGTATATATATATTTATGTGGAATGTGTTTCGAGAACCTTAAACATTGTTTTCAATTTATATATCACAAGAGATTTTTATTAAAGAAGATTGAGGTACTTGGTATGCATGTTGTTACAGTTTTGTGACGTGTCTTAGTGGTAAATGAGTATGTTGTATAGAAATTCGTTATGTGTATAGACAGTAAAAGATTAATGGTTTGGATAAATAAATAAAAAATTATGTTGTGTAGTAGTGAAGGTTACAAATGGTATCAGAGCAGCGTTTGCACGTTGGGACCCTTTGGGTCAACTAACGTTTTAAGTTTTGTATTACTGATGCACACAAACAGAAAGAAGTTTTCAGGAAATTATGAAGAGGGTTTTGACACAGCAGCCACCTCAGAATACCGGGGAAACACAACCCTGTCTAGAAATGAATCCGGAGATGTGGGTGCAGTTGAGTGTAGATCAACACCAGAAAAAAAAGCAGATTGTTGGAGGAGCAGCAGCACCAAACCCACATTATGCTAACTACAGTGTAGAAGTTACAACAGGAAATGGATAGGGTGCGAAATGATAATGCATGGTTGATGCAAGAACAGGAGAGGATATTAAAAAGCCTCTCAGACAAATAGAATCAAGGAAATGAGAAGCCAAGCACTGATAGGGAGTTTCAGGAAGTAAATGGGCAACAGACAAGAGACCATGACATGGATAAAATGGAAAGAAGTCAGTCTCTGAGGAATACTACAAAAAAAAAATTACAGTGAAGCTGAGTTAGATAATGTATCTGGTCAGAAATAAGTTAAAAGACAGAAGGTGGAATTACAAGGTGAATTTCGAAAGATAAAACCACCTACATTTGATGGAGTTGAGGAGGAGGTAGCTGAGGCATGGCTGATAAACATGAACAAGTATTTTCAAGTGTATGAATACAGCAGTAATCTCAAAGCTAGATTGGATATTTATCAGTTGAGGGAGAAAGCTACATTATGGTGGGAGGAAGTGAAAAACGCTTGCAGTATAGATGACCAGGATGTGACTTGGGATGTGTTCCAGAAGTATTTTAAAGATAAATACTTAACTGAACGCTTCTATGATGAAAAATCTAGGGAGTTTCATGATTTAAAGCTGGGATAAATGACGATGGATGAATACATCACCAAATTTACCCCCTTACTTCGTTATGTGCCCTATTTAAGAGATGAAAAGGCTAAAGTACAACAGTTCCTGAGTAGTTTTCCGACTCATATGAAAGAACGTATTGAGTTTGTGAATCCTAAGACAATGGATGAGGCAAACAGAAAGGCCAGAATGTGTTACCAACAAGCTAAAGCAAAAGGTGAACAAGGTAAAAGATGGCAGGCAAAGAAAGAGCATAAGGGCAGTTCTAGTTTTAAGAGAAACAGAACCAGAAGGTGCTGCTAGAAGCTCAGTTAGCAAACAGTTTGGAAGGAATCATCAAAGAATAAGATGGCCTGCAGAAGATAAACCCACAGAATCTTCTAGCAAACTAGAACAAGCCTAGAACCAGAAGCCACCTTTACAGTATTGGGGGTGTGGTGAGGCACACTACTACATAAACTATCCATAGCGAGGTAGGAGTGATCCAATTACCAATTTACAGGAAGCCTCAACAGTGGGTGATGTCGTCAGAAACATACCCAGAATTAATGCAGCACTGGAAGATCGGCAAGCAGACTACTAGCCGACAATGATAAAACTGGAAGGTAAATTGCTATCTCAAATTGTTTCTATTTTGGTAGACTCGGGTGCAAGTTTAAGTTATGTAAGTCCAAAAGTAGTAGAAATTTGTAAATTGCAGAGTCAGAAATTCAGAAACCCATGGCTGGTACAGTTAGCCACTGGAGCAAAGAGGAAATTTAGTGCCAAAATACCGAACTGTGCACTAAAAATTAGTGAACATCAGCTAATTGTGGATCTGAATATATTAATTATGGGTTCTTATGATGTGCTACTTGGCATGGACTGGTTGGAGAAACAGTGGACATTAGTATACTGTAAAGAAAAGATCATTTACTACATAATGCAGGATGGAACCCGCTAAGAAATTCAAGGCATAAAGAAACCTTTACAGCTGCTTCCAATCACAGCATCTCAAATGGGCAAGTGCATGAGGAAGGGATGTCAGTTATATTCCATACAAGTGGGCCTTCTTAATTCTAAAGAAAAGGCTCCAATGCTGGAAAATATACCAATAGTGTAGGAGTTTATGGATGTATTTCCAAAGGAAATACCAGGCTTACCACCTAGAAGGGACATAGATTTTACCATTGAATTGATACTTGGAGCATCACCAATATCAAGGGCACCCTATCAAATGAGTGTACCTGAATTAACTTAATTAAAGATGCAGTTACAGGAATTATTAGATAAAGGGTACATCCGACCAAGTGTATCCCCTTGGGGAGCACCTGTGTTGTTTGTGAAGAAGAAAGACGGAACCATGCAAATGTACATGGATTACCGCCAGCTTAATATACTAACTGTTAAAAACAGATATCCTCTACCACGAATCAATGATCTGTTTGATCAAGTGAAGGGAGCGACAATATTTTCAAAGATAGATCTAAGGTCGGGATACCATTAGATCCGGATAAAGGAAGAAGACATACATAAAACTACTTTTCGTACAAGGTACACACACTATGAATTTGTGGTGCTGCCTTTCGGGTTGACTAATGCACCAGCAACATTTATGAGGTTAATGCATGGTGTATTTCACCCCTATCTGGACAATTTTGTGTTAATATTTATTGATGAAATTTTAGTTTATTCTAAGAATGCAGAGGAACACAAAGAACACCTGTGGATAGTGCTCGAAATGTTAAGAAAGCACCAGTTGTACGCTAAGTTCAGCAAGTGTGATTTCTTCAAGTAGGAAATATAGTACCTTAGTCACATTATTTCTATCGAAGGTATTGCAGTTGACCCTGAGAAAATCAGGACGATTATGGAATGGAAAGTACCTCAAAACGTGGCAAACATCTGATCCTTTATGGGATTGGCTGGTTATTATCGACGGTTTATTGAAGGTTTTTTAAAAATTTCTTTCCCAATTACTTCCTTACAAAGGAAAGGAAAAGTATTTAAATGGAAAAAGGAATGTCAGGACAGCTTTGAAAGACTGAAACAATTATTGACTACAGCTCCAGTATTAAGGGTTGCTAATCCTAATAAAGAGTTTGAGGTCTGCACAGATGCATGCAAAGAAGGAATTGGGGCAACTTTGTCACAAGAGGGTAAAGTGGTTGCCTATGAGTCACTAAAATTAAAAGAGCATGAGCAGCGTTATTCTGCTTATGATTTGGAGTTGACAACAGTAGTGCATACACTCCGGGTATGGAGGCACTACTTGCTTTGAAAAAGATTTGTACTCAAAACTGATCATAGCAGCTTAACCAGTTATTTTAAGCAAGTTTATCTCAATTCTCGCCAGGCAAGGTGGAATGCCTTCCTGAGCGAATTTGACATTGATATGTAGCATGTAAAAGGTAAGGAAAATAGAGTAGATGATGTGTTAAGTAGAAAATTGCATGGTGTTTATGAGCTGTATTATAATCAGGTTGAGTGCAGATTTTTGGAGCAGATAAAAATAGAAGCTGAGAAAGATCTTGAGTATAAGTTTATGTGGCAGAAAGCAAAGGAGTTCAAAGACCAAGGAAAATATGTTGATTACGAAATTGATAAGGATGGGTTGCTAAATTTCAAAAAGAGAATTGTTATTCCAAACAGAATGGAGTTGAAGGAATTGATTTTGAATGAACATCATCGAAGTAATTACTCTGTACATCCTGGATATCAGAAGATGTTAACAGCAATAAGGAAGAATTACTTTTGGCCAGGTATGAGGAGAGATATTGCAGAATATCTAAACAAGTGTTTAGAATTCCAACAAGTGAAAGTAGAGCACCGACACCCAGCCGGGATGATGCAGCCTATACCAATACCTGAGTGGAAGTGGGAAGTGATATCGTTAGACTTTATCACTGGACTACCAAGGTCAAAGAAGCATAATGACTCTATAATGGTAGTGGTGGATCGATTAAGAAAATCAGCACACTTTAGACCAGTGCAGTCCACTTATAAGACGGTGCAAATAGCGGACATATTTATGCGAGAGATCTTTAGACTGTATGGCATCCCAAAGACTGTCATATCTGACAGGGATGTGAAGTTTACTTCAGCGTTCTGGAAAATGTTGTTTACAGGATTGGGGACTCAAATTAATTTCAGCACTACTTACCATCCACAGACAGACGGACAAACGGAACGAGTGAATCAGATTATGGAGGATATGTTACGTATGTATGTAATGCAACAGCCAACTAGGTGGGAAGAATATATACACCTAGTGGAGTTTGTGTACAACAAAGGCTATCAAGAATCTCTTAAGATGAGTCTGTTCGAAGCCTTATACGGGAGACAGTGCAGAAATCCTATTAACTGGAGTGACCCATAGACCAAGTTGATGCTTGGACCAGATATGCTAGCTGAAATGGAAGCAAAAGTAAAGAAGATATAACAAAATTTGAAGGCAGCTCAAGATAGGCAAAAAGTATATGCAGATAAGAAAATGACTTATCATGAGTTTGAAGTGGGGGACCATGTTTACGTAAGGATTAAGCCAAAGAAAAGCACTTTAAGGTGGGCCTCCTGTGCCAAATTGGCACCCAAGTTTTACGTACCTTTCCAGATATTGTAAAGGGTAGGACCTGTGGCTTACCGATTGGCCTTACCCAGTCATATCCGAGGGCACAACGTCTTTCACGTATCATTATTGAAACGATACATTCACGATCCAAAGCACATAATCCATTGGCGGAATATTCAGGTAGGATATGAATACCAGACTTGATTATAAATGCTAAGATGTATGTGAAAACTAATTCAATTTTATTCATTGCAGGTCGAACTGGATGGAAAATTTGTGGTCGAACCTCAGTGTATAATCGACCGAAGAGAAATCATGCTCCAGAAACGAGCCATCACCCAGCTTAAAGTGCAGTGGAAGCACTTTGGCCCGGATGAGGCCACCTGGGAAGATGCAGGCTTCGTTCGGGAGGCATATCCAAAATTATTTGTTGGAAAAGAATGAAAACACCGAGGACGGTGTTCACTTCCAGGGGAGGAAGTTGTAACAACTAGTTTATTTCTAACTGATGATTACAATATGTTGTTAAGACATTAAGACATTATTGTTATTTTTATTTTTATTTTACAATATATATGAGCAGAAATTAATCTTGAAATTAAATTAACTATGGAAGTGATTTCCATAAAAGAATAGCAAGACTCATGGTAAAAATTAATTCAAGATCTGAGAGTTAGTTGGACAGATTCAGTTCAAACAGTTACACAATCTCTGACGATAAAGGTTTAATCCCAGTGAGGTTTGGGGGTTCTGTTCAGTAATTGAGGAAGGGAAAATCTGTAGAGAAGAATTCTTGAGCTGGTGATAACTAGTGGAATACTCTAATTTTTTTCTGGAAAATATCTGGATTGGAGGATTGGACCAGGTTGTCCCGAAGTCTCTCCAAAGTTTTATGTCAACTCTCAAGGCTCAGACTTGGAGCACGGGGGAGAGAGGAGCACGTGATTTCCTCTCTCGAGGTAGGGAGGAACCACATCAGTCCAGAAAATTTGCAGAACAAATAAGTTGTTGACTTATATGTTTCTTAATACTTGTAAGTGGAAAAATTATATCAGTTTAAGTGTATTAACTGGAATTATATGTTGTATCTAATTCTGTAAGGGTCAGGTTGTAAATGTTATTTTTTTTTAGATCAATAAGGCCAAAAAACGAGTTTTTAATAATACGGAGAACCATTAACTTGGAATCCTCGAGTAGAGGGCTCCGAGTTGGTCATTCTCTGTGCTTAGGAAATCACGGACAGAATGGTCCAACCATCTTTCTTTTTTTTTATAATGAAAACAGAATATGTTGTGAAAAACTGCAGTGGTTAAGCAGATTGTGCCTTGAGCTAACTCAAGAAAAGGAAATATGAAAACTTTATTTCAAGAATTAATACTATGTAGCTAAAATAATTATTTTGCATTCAAAACTGAGAGATTATGCTGACTGTGTGCAAGAAAAGTGACTTAAAAAGGTTCTGTAGAAAATGACAGGAAACTGTAATATCAACTCTGGAATTTGGAGAAAATAAGTAATGACCCAGAAGTAGTACTACACAATCACACAGAAGCAGAATCTCATTTGTTTGACTGAATGATATATTTTTAAAACAAATTACTAAACAGTACTTTGGTACTCTGTAATACAAAAGTTTAGGAAGTTCCTAACGAAATTTAAATTCTGAACAGTATTATTCTCAGCCTAGATAGTGCTAGAATAAGAAAACTGCAAACGTAAATACTTTATAAAATAACTTCCAGTTGTGGTAAATTTACAAGTTGTATATGTCCAAAAACAATTGTCTCATTCAAAAGTTATTGAACTGTAATTAAAAACAAATCTACGAAAGCTTTCTAGAATAACGTAGAAACACAAAGAAAGGTCTTGAACAGGCTATCATCGACATGCAAGCAAACCAATAGGTTCCAAGCATGCTTAAAGCCACTTTGACATTAGTTAACCAAATATGGTTGTTACATAAACAAAATCTGGAATACCCACTAGGGTAACGACCGGAAGAATGAAGCTTAAATCAAATTTAAAGAACCCAAAGCCGAAACTCATGACAAAACGAAGAAGAATTCGTGCAGGGCTGACCTGTTGATGCCAAGAAGTTTCTCTCTACAAAAGGGTACCTATAATGGTCGGAGTAAGATCAGTAACGGTTAAACTTGATTCTTCCTTGAAAGAATTGTTAACGCTCCGACAATCTTAGAGGGCGTACCTGAAAAAAGAAAAGAACTGATAAGGGTTAACAAAAAGAAGAAAGGGAAAGAAAACTCATAGGGTTCAACTCTGGGTAAGCTAAAGTAAATCCTTGAAACAGAGTTAAGGCGACAAAAGTTACCTTAGGGTCCTGGCATAGAGGGCTTGAGGAGAAAAACCTGCAAGCGATAAGAAATTATTAGTATAAGTAAACTGTAGTCAAAATATTAACATGAAAGTGTAAAAGTATAAACAAAACAGAGGTAGGAGTGTTCGGTTGAGGGATTTTACCCAAGAAATTGTCATGGAAATGGCTCGGTCAAAAACCGTGAACCCTTGCGCTGAGGATCGAATCACTCCACAAATAAATAAAAAACTAAACAATGAGATTGTCGATTTATTAGTCTATGAACATAATAGGAAGAAGAAAACAAAAACAACATTAACCCTTGTGTGAGTAAGTGAAATGTATTTCCTAGACTGTCACATAGAAGCTGAAAGAAAATTCATTACCTAATCACTGTGATGGAGGAATTGTTCGTGAAGTCGGAGAGCAGCACCAGAGGAATCGAGGAGCGAAAATGAATGGAACAGTTTGGAAAAGAGGTTATGAGAAAAGAAGTCATTACAAATAATCCTAATTCGTAATAGCCGTCGGATCTCTCACGGATGGATCGAGGGCAGAGAAAAACTCCATCTTTCACTATAATGTATGACAGCTCGGAGGCATTGAATAAACTTGGAATTAATGATCCAAATTTCAACCAAAATCTTCGTATGGTGTAAAATATTCAGAGTACACATTCACAGCTTTAAGTACCCGTAAACATAAGTTAACTTTAAATCAGATGTAAAGGTTACAAAGTATTGGATTACAAATGATTTAATTTCATATGTATTGAACTTATCAGGCTCGGTTAAAATGTATATATATATATATATATATATATATATATGGAATGTATTATGAGAACCTTGAACATTTTTTTGATTTATATATCACAAGAGATCTGTATTAAAGAAGATTGAGGTACTTGGTAAGCGTGTTGTTACAGTTTTGTGATGTGTCTTAGTGGTAAATGAGTATGTTGTATAGAAACTCGTTATGTGTATAGACAGTAAAAGATTAATGGTTTGGATAAATAAATAAATAAAATTATGTTGTGTAGTAGTGAAGGTTACAGACTCCAAAGACGAACCAAAATTTCAATAATGATAATACTTTTTACCACAATTCTTTAAATTATTAATTTCAAATAATGATACTACTTTTTATCACAACTCTTCACATTGTTAATAAGATTCCCTTAACTTATGTCAATGGGAGGTGTAGGTGAATGAATGGAATAGAGAAGTTAATATTAGAGAAATCCTATGATTTTCCAATAAAAACTCCATACAAATTCTTTGTGTTATGGATAAAAATGTTGCCCAATATACTCTACACTATTGTCTTATCATATTTCTTTTTTTCTTTTTCTTTTTTGTTGACTAGGTTGAGTTTAGGCGAGGGTCAATCTATTTATTAGATGGAAGAACAATCTACCCACTAGTAGGTGAAGCCCAGTTAAGCTTAGATGCTCCTTGGGATAGTTTAATCCCCAAAAGTGGCTTCCATAAGTTTGAACTTTAGACCTAGTCAAGACTAAACCCCACTCAATCCAACTAGTTTACACCTCATGGTCACATTATTGTGTTATCATCACTAATAAACGTCCACTACTTGAATTTCAATATCTCATCCTAGATTATAAGGTCCTCTCTAATTACACACATTCAAGAATGTCCAAGTATGTTTAAGTATCAGGACTCCTAAATCATCACAAAAAGGCCATGCTTTACATGAAAAAAGAAAAAGACATGGTAAGTTTTTTCATCATGGTAAGTCTTTTCATCAAGAAAATGGCTTGTGTGAACCACTTCATTATTCAATTATGACCAACCACTTTGTCCAAATTATTTTAAAGTAGTTTTATTTTCTCTAAATAGCATAATAATTATGTCATCACCCACTTTATTATTTTTTAATGAAGTATTTTCTTATTATCAAGATAAATTTAGATAGATCATTTAAATATCACGTAAAGATTTATTTAAAACTATTTTTTATGAACTAAATTATAAGGCCCTCTCGAATTACACACATTCAATAATGTCTAAGTATGTTTAAGTACCAGGACTCCCAAAACATCACAAAAAGGCCATGCTTTACATGAATCAAGAAAAAGACATGGTTAAGTCTTTTTTATCATCGTAAGTCTTTTCATCAAGAAAATGGTTTTTGTGAATCAATTCATTATTCAATTATGACCAACCACTTTGTCTAAATTATTTTAAAGTGGTTTTATTTTCTCTAAATAACATAATAATTATGTCATCACCCACCTTATTTTTTAGTGAATTCATTTTTTATTATCAACATAAATTTAGATAGACCATTTAAATATCATATAAAGATTTATTTAAAACTATTTTTTATTAACTAAAATTTCATTTTATTTAAATATAAGGAAATAAGTTAATCACACACATTGTGAGACATATAGATCCAAAGATATACATAATAATAATAATAATAAATGATCTAAAGACATGTGATATAGATAAAAAAATTATTCCCTTACATATCATTCGTTATTCATTTCAAATGACATGATGAATTGACATGCATTTATATGAATTTCGAAGTGAGACTGGACGGTCTATTGCCAAGACTCTTGGAACGATAGAATCTGTCAAATTTACGATATTAAGCAGCACTTTTTTTAGACTGCCCGACTCTTACTCACATCCGCTCTCAATTCCCTAACATCTGCCACACTTCCAATCTTCTTGACTTATTAAGCTAGCCCTCTTACAACGCTTCTTTCCCTTCTCTTTAATCATAGAAACATGATTTTGAAAAAAAGGAAGAAAGAAAGAAAGTATTTTTAACTTCCACGACGCTAATTAGCCTATGGGACAAATTGCTTCTCCATTTGGATCTTGTATTCGGCCCTTTTTTTATGGAATTTTACAATAACCGCTCTCAGTGTCTTGACAAACTCTTCGCTGAATATATTATTCCAAGAACTAGCTACCAAAATACCTGCATAATTTTCCTTGTTGTATTTGAAAACCTCGCATTCTAAAATGAAATGTTTTTCTGTTTCCACTTTCCCTCCCACATTTCCAGAAGAATCGCACTTACATTCTTTTTCTTTTTCTTTTTCTTGAGAACCCATAGACAACATAAACATTAATAATCATCATAAATAACAACTAGCATCTAACAATTTTTTATCACTAGGTGAACACTAAATTATTCTAAATCTCCCATATAAAATAAATAATAAAATAATACTCAGATTCGAACTCTCTTCAATATTAACACAAAATACAGCATTTTCTCACCCTGAATCACCTACTTGTGTCCTCCACATAGATTGGATTTGTCCTTATTAGATCATAAGTCTAATCCATGGGATATCCACAGATCTTTCTCATTACTCCTAACCCATGTTGACTCCATGGTAATCACGTCTCGATGCTATCTTTCGAACATTGTTCTCTGTAGGCGTTTTCTTCATCACGTCAAGCAAGATTCGACGCTGAAGCCGAAGCCAAAGCCAAACAAAAAATCTGTAGGGGAAAGTTCTATCGTCTCCAATTCATATGCTTCTCTCTTGCAGGCCTGCAAAGACATCATTTCACTCAGCCAACTCCATGCTCACCTTCTCATAACTGGACTAAACCAGGACATTTTTGTTGGTACCAAGCTCGTCAGTGTTTATGCTCAGTTGGATGCTTTGAAGGATGCACGCAAAGTGTTTGACAAACTATGCGCGAGGGGTGGAGATGTTTTTATATGGAATGTGATGATCAGAGAGCATGCCAGAAATGGGTTCTGCGCTGAAGCCCTTGACCTCTATTACCAAATGCAAGTAACAGGAATCCATGCAAATAATTTTACCTTTCCCTTTGTACTAAATGCTTGCGCAGGCTTATCGGCTCTGCGAGAGGGAAAGAAGATTCATAGTCACATAGTTAGAAGTGGACTTGAAGGGGATGTCTTTGTGGAGGCAGGTCTGATAGATATGTATGCCAAACGTGGAAGTATTGCGGATGCACGGCAAGTGTTTGATGAAATGTATGAAAGAGATGTCGTTGCATGGAATGCTATGATTGCTGGTTATACTCAGAATGGATTTGGTTTTGAGGCATTGGCAGTGTTTCGTGAGATGCTGGTGACAGATGTGAAACCGGATTTGGCTACCATTGTGAGTGCACTCCCTGCTTGTGCTCATCTAGGAGCTCTGCAAGAGGGTAAATCGATCCATGACTATGTGATTAGAAGTGGGCTTGAGTCGCATGTTTCTGTGGGGAATTCATTGATAGACATGTACTCTAAGTGTTCAAGTATAGAGCTTGCACGCCAGTTGTTTGACAGAATGTCAAAAAGAGATGTGGTGTCATGGAATGCAATGATTGCAGGGTATTCCCAAAATGGGCTTGCAGATGCAGCTTTCACGCTTTTTCACCAAATGCAGTCGTTAGATGTGAAGCCCAATTCAGTTACTGTGGTAAGTGTTCTTCTCGCATGTTCTCATCTAGGGGCTTTGAAACAAGGCAAGTTGATCCATGATTATATTCTTAGAAATGGTGTCGAGTTAAATGCTTTTGTCGGAACTGCCCTCATAGATATGTATGCAAAATGTGGGAGTCTAAAGATTGCCCGTCTGTTGTTTGATAAAATGTCACACAGAGACGTGGTCTCATGGAGTGTAATGATTGCGGGTTATGGAATGCATGGACATGGTGATAAGGCCCTTTCGCTGTTTTCACAAATGCAACAGACGGGCATGAAACCTGATCATATAACGTTTGTGAGTGTTTTATCAGCATGTAGTCATGCAGGCCTTGTGGATGAGGGCTGGCACAATTTTTATACTATGACTCGAGATTATAACATCCCACCCCTAGTGGAGCACTATGCATGCATGGTTGACATTCTTGGCCGAGCTGGACAACTAGATGAAGCACAGGACTTTATCAAAAGGATGCCATTAGAGCCGAATACTACTGTGTGGGGGGCCTTACTTGGTGCTTGCAGAATACACTGCAATATTGAGCTCGGAGAATATGTAGCAAAACGCCTTTTTGACTTGAACACAAAAGATAGTGGTCATTTTGTATTGCTATCTAATATATATGCTGCAGCTGGCAGATGGAATGACGTAGCAAAGGTGAGGACAATTATGAAAGACAGGGGGTTGAAAAAAACACCGGGACGCAGCTTTATTGAGATAAATAGCATAGTCCATTCCTTCCTTGTGGGGGACAGATCGAACCCACAATCCGAGAAAATTTATGCAACATTGAAAACCTTGACTGAACAGATGGAAGCAGCAGGATACGTACCTGATATGAACTTTGTGCTGCATGATGTTGAAGAGGAGGTGAAAGAAAACATGCTTTACAGTCACAGCGAGAAGCTGGCTATCGTTTTTGGGTTAATCAACACAAATCCTGGAACCTCTATCCATATCACAAAGAATCTTCGTGTCTGTGGTGACTGCCATAATGCAAGTAAATTTATTTCCAAGATTGTCAATCGGGAAATTATCGTGAGGGATGCAAATCGTTTTCATCATTTCAAAGATGGACTCTGTTCCTGCGGGGGTTACTGGTGATACTAGTTAAATCGAATTGAGCGTTAAAGATTAACCTGTATGGCAATAAGCCTACCCAATTGCTTACCCTTTGGCACCCCGGGATTTAGTGTTCCTTTCACTGGGACGTCTATGAGTGAAGTCATAAAGTACTAGACCGTGATGATGAAAAGTGATACGCTTGCCGATGCAGACCTCTCAAGCCACGGTGAGAATGAGAGTTCCATTAAGAATTGAACCATCCTCTCATTTGAATGTCAAGGCTGTAATTGTATCATACAAGGGTATCGGTTTCCTCAGATTTCACGAACCATTGGATGAGATGATAGTGGAAGTTTAAGTCACAACATTTACAAACTGATGGTATAACGTTCTTATGGGGTAGTAACTGGATATTATACGGCATTTGAAAGCACAAGCATTGCGATGTTAGGAAGCAGACTTGGATACCATTATTCTATCTTGATTGTACTCGACAAGTCTTATAATTCCAAGAGCTGTATGTAACTTCATTTTTGCATCAGTGGGTATAATGACTTCATTGTTAGTCTGGACTCTGATCTGTATCTGACTAATTGGGAAAGGTTGAAGGCCACAAGTGTTCCAGAATTGTCTTTCATGGCATTCTCATAAAGTTAGTAAACAGGTTGCAGTAACCTTCAGCAAGCAGGTCCTTGTGAAAGCAATAGGTCTGAGCAGCCACAGTTGGGCTAGCTGAAAAAATACTAGTTCTAACTTAGCAATGTGATCTGTTTGCATACAACTTCCATCGGTAGTAATATTGACTACAAAACTAAAGTGCTATCTGTCAAGCTGTAGCTTCTGGGACAACAAAGCAAAGGCTATTCAAATGACGACTAATCTCATAACTGCACAAAATGAATGTGTTATTTCTTGTGTCAAAGTGTGATTGCTATCTGGCGATTGGCACCATCTAAAATCACATCTTATTATTTTTGTTTGCACTAGTTTTCATACAAACGGATTATGGATTAAATGGCTTCTGTAAGTGAAAATCCTTTGAATGGAAAAAGTGTGTGAATCCTTATAGTGATGACCATTTAATATTCGACAATCCTTTTTTATTGCAATAGAATTTTCACATGTTTTCTATGATGTTTTGAGCTCACCACTACAGATAATAAGCCACTTTTAACTACCGTTGAGGAAAAGTATACTGTCCTTTCACTTTGAGCCAGTTTGTTTTTAATCATTTACCTCTTGTGAACGTGAGCTTATGATTTAATGGCAAAGTGGAGAATTGGCTGGACACAGATCTCAAACTCCATCCTTATTTGGATCTTGAATATGGATAGTGATGAGCCTACCTAGCTACCATTGAGTTTCTCATGCCTGGATGCCTCCTATCAGCTATGCTCTCACTTATGGGATACCATTGCATTTGTATTTAATGGTACTGTGGGTACTCAGATGTATGTTTGCTATCTTCATGCACTGTCATTGCAATTCCTTCCCAATACCACATCCATGGCAATGAGGATACCTATTGACAAATAACAACATTTATTAATAGTAGAATACAGAAAGGCAAATGCACAACCTATTTTGAATAGGTTGAATATCCAATGCCACGTTGAATTATCAGCTGTGCTCTCAGTTTTGGGATACCATTGCATTTGCATTTAATGGTGCCATGGGTACTCAGATGTCTGTTTGCAATCTTCATGCACTCTCATTGCAATTCCTTCCCAATATCACATCCATGACAATGAGGAAACTTTTTGACAAATAAAAACATTTTTTAATTGTAGAGTACAGAGAGGCAAATGCACAACATATTTTGAAAAGGCTGAATATCCAATCCCACGTTGAATTTTCCCCTTTTTCTTTTTTGGATGAGTAAAATAATTATATTACCAATGAAAAACAATACAATCTGTTTGATCTATTCAAGTCTGATATTCCACATTTTGGCCACATATCAGGTTGGTTGCTTTAAAACATTTAAGGAGAGGCATCCTTCTTTTGAATTTGTAATGTTCCCATTTTCAGTTTCCCTTATGATGCAGTTAGGATGGGCCTTCAGGATCTGTGACAACTAGGTCACATGAGCAGGATTACATCATCAGCGGGCCTAGAGGGTTTTCGAAAGGGTTTTATGGGGTCTGATGGAGTTTGCTTGTTGTATTTAATCATTGGGGGCAGTTCTGCACAGTTCGTTCTTAGTTTCGTTGCATTCTGACGAATCTTGTAAAACGGAGTTATTATTAGCATAGTTTAATTAAAAATGCTAAAGGTGTTGTTTGGAGGGGAATATTTGGAGAAACACCTTACTGTAATAGCTCGTTGGAATCAGAACAAAGAGATCTACAGGATGGGATGGTGAAAAGAGACTTCCAGTGGCCAGAGAAAGTATGGTGACCAAATAATAATTTCTTAGGGTTAAAAAGTGATTTTAATTAGTCACTTCATTAAATATATAAAAAGGGGGGCAAGTGATTAATAGGAGAAAAAGGCCAAAAAGGGGGAAGTGACTAAAATAAATAGAAAGTCACTTAAAGTGAAATAAGAGAGAGAAGCTTCTAGAGTGACAATAAAATAATAAAATAAAATACTTCTAGAACGATGGAGAACCATTCATAAGTCTTTAAAAGGAGGGAAAGCAGATTATTTGGGACACCTTGGTTTGGAGTAATTTTCTTATTGGAGAGCTTTGAGAACGAGGTTCTCAGCTTTCAGCAAGCCTCAAGACGAAAACCCTTGGGTTTCCTTGTGTGTATTGGACAAAACTCCAACTCACCTTTGAGGAGATTTCATCCAAAAATCTCACGAAGTGCCATATTTGGAGATCAGATCTGGAGTAGATCTGAAGATTGGACTAGAGATCATCCAGAGCTCCAATTTGGGCGATATTTCAAGTTGCAGCTTTTATTTTGGAGGCCAAATTCAGTATTGGAGGAGATATTCATTGGTGACCATTTAGCAGGAGATACTGATATGTAATCTTATTTCTATAATAAAATAAAGTTGAGTTTCTTTGTTGCAACATTTTTGGGCTTTATTTAAGCTGGTATTTTCCATATGAAATTGTGCTATTTCTGTTTAGAAATTTTGTGGCAATGAAATTTTTTGTTGCACTTTATTAATGTTTCTGGTAAAAATTTATACAATAATAATTTCTGAGAGATTTTAGCAAATTAATAAATCTTGGAACATTACAGTTGTATCAGAGCATGATTTTGGCTAGTTGTGGGTTAAAATCAAGATCTGTCGTATTGTTGTATTGTTCAAGCCAAGTTTGTGGGTTATAATTCTTAATCTATTTATCGGAGAATAATTTCTGCAGGTGATTTTCCAAAGTGTCGAGCAAAAACAAATTGTTGGAACCCAATTGGAACCCAATTTATTTCCTAGAAACCAATTTATTTGCCGAAACTAGATTTATCTATTGGGGCTGAGTTTATTTTCTGGAGTCTAGTTTATATCAATGTTCCACCGAGTTTTCAGGACGGGAAAATGCAGGAGCGGGGATACGCACAAGGAGGACGTATATAAGCAACCCCAAAATTTAAGGAAATTTCGGGGAAACGGGGGGACGCCAGAGCCATAAAAATTATAAATTATTAAAAATTTAATATATAAAAATAAAAAAATAAATCTCAACAATATGTTAATAACTAAATTAGTAGATAGTAAATCTTATTAATTATGAAATGCACATCTAAATATGATCATCATTTCGTATTAGACTATTGTGAAGTAAAATTATCATTTGACATTTCTGCAATCATCAATGTAAATCTAAAAATAAATTACTAAATTGAATCTGTCATTTGACATTATGCAATGTTCCATCTAAATTCATCATTTGGCAATGGGCATTAATATTATGCAAGGTACATTTAAATTAAATTCATCATTTGACAATTGAAACTACGCAATGCACATCAAAAATTAAATTCATCATATGACGATGAAATTTAAAGTCTAAAACGGCCATAAAAAACTGAACTAAAAATAAACATAGAAAGCAGTGAAATAAAAATTTTGTTTTTTTTAATTGCTATTAGCGGAAAAATTCGGGGGACGCGTCCCCCTTGCATCCCCCCTGCATCCCCTCCCACAAGAGAGACGCATTTCGTCACCAGAAAAAACACCCCCCTAGAGTTCCTAAAGTTTTCCAAAAAGGGGGACGTGGTGAAAGTTTCCTCAGGAGTTTCCCCATCTCGGGAGAGTGGGGGAGCGGGGAAGCACGTCCGCCACCCTGGGGGACGCGTCCCCATGGAACACTGGTTTATATGTCAGAACCATATTTGTCTATTTTGTTGGGCCGAATTTATTTTGCAGAGTTGAATTCATCTTGTTGGGTAGAAATTATTTTGTTGCGCCAAATTTATCTTGTTGTGCCAAATTTCTGTTGCAGGCCCGAAATTATTTTCCCAGGCCGAAATTATTTTCTCGGGTCAAATTTATCTTGTCGTGCCCAATTTTGTCGTGCCCAATTTCTCTTGAGGGGCCGAAATTATTTAGCTGCGCTGACTTTATCTTGTTGGCCTGAAATTATTTTGCTAAGTTGAATATATCTTATTGTGTCGATTTTTTGTTGTTGGGCCAAAATTATTTTGTTGTATCAAATTTCTCTTGATGGGATGAATTTATCTTGTCACGTCAAATTTCTCTTGTCAAGTCGAATTATTTTGTTGGGTTAAAGGTTTAATAATTGCGACAGTTGAATTTATTGGAGTAGCTAATTAAATTTGTAAGTCATAATAATAATAACAATAAAAAATCTTCCTCAATACCCGGATGCGGGTGACTTGCCGTGAAAGGAGGGGTCACATGGGCGCCATGTGGCGGGGCAACTGTCCACCCCATGCACCCACCCATCATTAAATGTACAAGCATGTCGATCTCAATTTCGCTCCCCGCCAGCTTCATTGTGACGTCCTCCCGCTGCAAAGCATTAACGGCTCTCGATTCTGCTTCCATGGCTATTAAGCCTGTTCGCCGTGCTCCTCAGGCCACCATTCGACTCTCTCTTCAGCTTTCTATGCTCGCCTCTTGTTCTCCCTTTCAGTGCTCGGCTCTTGGCCCTGCTCAGTCATGTTGCAGTCGTCCCTCGACGTTTTTAGGTGGTGGTAGCTCCTCTCCAGCTCCGTCGAGCATCCCCTTCTTGTCCTGCGCCTCTGCTCCTTCCCCTGTCAAGCCTAAGCATCATCATATGCTGTGTCGACGGGTTGGCGGTCCCGGCCTTCCCTCCAGACCACCTCTGTCGAATGCCATGGGCAGGGAATTAAGCCTTTGTGTGGGCTGGGAGCAGCCGAGCAGGCTCGACCCTGTTAACCTTTCTGCTCAATTATCCTTTCAGCTTCTTGTCTCCCTGTCGGCTTCCTTTGGCATTTGGCCCAAAAAGCGCTCGCGCAAGTCGACCATTCACTGCAAGTCGGCCTTCATTCCTCGCAAGATGAAAGCTCTACCTGTGTAGAGCGCCTCCAACAGTAGCCATTGCACCAATAGCAATTCGGGTTCCAATGTTGGTCGAAGTTCAAATAGCGACGCAGGAGGCAAAGAAGAGGACACTAGTCAGCTTGCTGCCACTTCCAATAGGCCAAATGCTCAGGAGTCGCCATGGCTTCAGGCTACCATCCATGCGCTGAGCAAGGAGGATGATGACTCTTTTTATGTTTGTAGGATCGAGGAGGAAGATCCCCACCCCAGCAAGAAGAATGACGGTCCACCCTAATTTCAAATGTTGGGTGCTCTTCTCTCACTTTAGTTTGTTCATAGCGTTCTCTAGTTTGAACGTGTTGGAATCTTTCGCTGTTATGTTTCAGTTTCAGTTTTACAACTATGTATGTTGGTTTCCTATTCTGCGCAGCTCTTATTTTGTGCTACTTGTGGACTGGTTTCCCCATCTGGGGCAGTCTGTTTTTTGTCTTCAAACGCTTGTTACTTCCCTCCGAAACTGGTTTGCCAAGTCCAAAGGAAGAGATATGTAATATTTTTCCTTGTATAATATAATAGAAAAAGTCTAACTTAGAAAAAAAATAAAAAAATCTTCCTCAATATTTATTAGTTGGGTTTTCTATTGTGGCATTTTTCAATTGAAAATTTGTGATTTACCAACTAGAATTTATTAAAATTTTCAGCAAAATTACTTCTAGAGATTTACTAAAAAAAATTGACCAAAAAAAAAACCTTGTGATTGCCATGATGACCATTTGTAAAGGTGGAATTTGAAAATTTTTCTCATGGATGACAGATGGAAGAAAGCCTTAGAAGGCCTCACAAAAACCCTTAATAACTTACAGAGAAAATGGGCTCAGCAACAGTTCAAGACATCACTTAGTTCTTTGAGCTACAATGTTTATTTGGACCAAAGAACAAAACATAACATCAAACCCTTCTCAAAGGAAGTCTATGTTATTCTACAGCTAGAGAAGCTAAGGAATATTCACAAATAAAGGGAGATAGGGAATTGGATCTTTGCACCTGGGTCAGATCTGAAGAACATGAAGGTGACCGAGAAAGCCCTCCTTAATTTGGAGAAATTCGACTCACAACTACCTAAGGTGAGTTAATCAGATTTGAGGATTCTAAATTGGGCTCTAAAACCAGCCATGCTTGCCTTGATACCACATAAATTCATGGAGCACCCTTGTGAGGCGATCAGAATTATTGTTGCCTCTTGTTTTAGTGATATCATTCTAATAATTTCGCCCATGCCTTCTTACAATTATAACATTATGGGGGAAGTTTTACAGTTGATAGAAGAAAGTTTTCAAGGGTTGCATGACACTTTGGGTCCTACCTATGGAAAGAGACTCAATATCTTAGAGATCATGGTTTTGGAGCTGTGGGTAACCATGATGCCATTTGCAGGATGCTACAGTCCAAGTTGTCGACCATTTGCATGAATTTACAGTTGGCCTCACTTGCTACTTATGAACTAGCCGAAAGGTTGGTTCAGCAAAACATAAGACTATTCAAAACACAGTTGACCAAGGAAGAGTTGGTGAGAATTTGTGGTGAAGACAAGGATGCAAAGGGTAAAACAACCAACAGAAATGAATTTAGAAGGACAGGTCTTTGCTTTATCTACGATGGACCTTGGCAACCTAACCACTCATGCTTGAGTGATATGGAGGATATGACAGAGCTATAACAGGGAGAGATAACTTCTAATTATCTTGACACAAGGAAACCCAAGGGTTTTTGTCTTGGGGCTTGCTGAACGCTGAGAACCCCATTCCCAAACCTCTCCAATAGGAAAATTACACCAAACCAAGATCTCCCAAATGATCTGATTTCCCTCCTTTTAAAGACTTGATGAATGGTTCTTTGTTGTTCTAGGAGTATTTTATTTTTATTATTTTAATGTCACACTAGAAGCTTCTCTGTCTTATTTCACTTGAGATGAATTTTTGTTTTATTTCAGTTGTTTTCCCCCTTTTTGGCCTTTTTCTCCAATTAAGCACTTCCCCTCCTTTTTTATTTATTAAAGTGACTAACCAAAATCACCTTTTAACCCCGAGAAATGATTATTCAATCACAATATTTTCTCTGCCCACTGAAAGTCTCATTTCACCATCCCATCCTGTAGATCTCTTTGTTTTGATTCCAACAAGCTATTACCACTAGCGTGTTTCTCCAAATATTCCCCTCCAAATAACATTTTTAGCTTTTTTAATTAAACTATGCTAATAATAACCATGTTTTACGATATTCGTCAAAATGCAACAAAACTAAGAACGAACTGTGCAGAACTGCCCCCGATGATTAAATACAGCATGCAAACATTATCAAACCCCATAAAACTCCTCCTAAAACTCTCCAAGCCCACTGATGATGTAATCCCGCTCCTGTGACCTAGTTATCACACATCCTGGAGATCTATCCTAACTGCATCATAAAGGAAATTGAAAATGGGGACAATATAAATCCTCTCGCCTCAAGATTTCTTGCTCTCAAGCAATCCGCATTTATCAGCTACAATGGCATCTATACACTGATATTAGGATCCCACACAAACCATTATGCCACATCATACTTGTGCGCCACCTGATAGTGAGTGGATCTCTCAATACCTGGATTCCAAATAAATCGTTAATTCATCTCGCCGCCAATAGATCCCCCTGGATCCCAATGCCACCATGGCCAATCGTCATCAGTGCTCATGTTTCATGGCTCCAACTGCGTTATGCCCCTAGCTAAGAATATCCTCCCAAGAATCACCCCATCAATAAAATATCAACTCATAATCTCTCACCAATCCATCCTGTGGGAAGGATTGAATGCAGGAACACTTGCACATGGAACAAGCCTTATTATGTTGATGTTGCTCCATGCTCAACTTGTGTTGATCGACCCGATCAACCAACAAGATCCACCTATAAAACTTTGCCTCTCTTTCTAATGTACAGAAGTATATTGATAGTGTTGTAAGCCCTATCGATGTACTCCTTAAGAGGGCTTCTATGAAACTCCCAAGTGTATTCCTCTTGTTTTCTTGCTAGGATCTTTAGTCGTCCCTACTCTAGACATCTTGGCTGCTGACTCGACACACTCCACTCTAACCCCCTCAATTTTACGATTCTACTACAAGATAGTGCCTCCGACTATTTGGATCCTCTGCTTTAATTTCATAAGGTCGGTCCTGAAATTCTCAATCTTCTCTTGGTGGCTCTCACCTAAAAATTCTATAGCTATGTTGGATGCATCTGCCTCTGTTTACACGTTATCAAGGGTTGGCACCAAAGACGAATGCTCAACTACCTCAACCATGACTCCAACTTGAGCCTTCAATTGGCTCTCCAAAGATGGCTCATTATGCACACTGTGCATATTATCCTCCTCATGTCCTTGCACCTTTGAGTGCTCATCATGCTGGATCATAAAATCTCTTGGAGTGTCTTCTTCTTGGCCTTCTTCACTCATGGAAACAATCTGCTAATCACCATTCTCATCCATCGAACATGGATTTATAGTTGGAATGTCGTCAATGTCTCTACAGTATTTCTCACGCTTTGTAGTATATGATGCCATCTTTGGAGAGTCAGTTGAAGGCATAAGGTGGAGTCATGGTTGAGGTAGTTGAGCATCCTTCTTTAGGGCCAACCCTTGATGAGGTGCAAATATATGCATAGGCATCCAATGGGGCTATATAACTTTCAGGTGAGAGCCTCTAGGAGAATGTTGATCATTTCAGGACCGATCTTATGGCATTAAAGCAGAGGATCCAAATAGTTTGAGGCACCATCTTGCAGCAAAATGGTAAAGTTGAGGGGCTTAGAGTGGTGTGTGTCGAGTTAGCGGCCAAGTTGTCTAGCGTTGAGGGACATCTATAGATCCTAAAAAGAGAGCAAGAGAAATATACTTGGGAGATTCATAGCAACCCTCTTCAGGATTGCATCGATAGAGCTTATAACACTATCATCCCACCTCTATACATTATACAGAGGGGGGAAAGCTTTCTAGGTGGATCTTCTTGGTTGATTGAGCGAATCAACATGAGTTGAGCATGGAGCAACATTAGTATAGTAGACTTGTTCCATGTGTAGGAGTTCTTGCTTCAATCATTCTCGCAGGATGGATTGGCAAGAGATTATGAGTTAGTATTCTATTAATGGGGTGATTCTTGGGAGGATTTTCTTAGCCAGGGGAATAGCGCAGTTGGAGCCATGGAGCCTAAGCATCGATGATGATTAGCCATGGTAGCATTGGGATCCAGGTGGATCTATTAGTGGCAGGATGAGTTAGCTGCTTATTTAGAATCCAAGTATTGAGATTTCCACTCACGATCAGGGGGCATCAAGGTACGGTGTGGCACAATGGTTTGTGTGGGATCCTAACATCAGTGTACAAATGCATTTGCAGCTGACAGGGGTGGATTGCTTGAAGGCAAACAATATTGGGGTAGGAGGATTCGTAATGTCCCCATTTTTTCAGTTTCCCTTATAATGTAGTGAGGATGGATCTCCAAGATGTGTGACAACCACGTAGCAGGAGTGGGATTACATCATTAGTGGGCTTGGAGGGTTTTCGGAGGAGTTTTATGGGGTTTGATGGAGCTCACTTCTTGTATTTAATCATCGGGGGAAATTCTGCACAATTCGTTCTTAGTTTCGTTGCATTCTGATGAATCTCGTAAAACAGGGTTATTATTAGCATAGTTTAATTAAAAATGCTAAAGGTATTGTTTGGGGGGAATATTAGGAGAAACACATTAGTGCAATGGCTTGCTGGAATCGGAACAAAGAGGTCTACAATATGGGGTGGTGAAAAGGGATTTCTAGAGGTCGGAGAAAGTATGGTGACCGAATAATCATTTCTCAGGGTTAAAAAATGATTTTAATTAGTCACTTTATTAAATAAATAAAAATGGGAAGAGTGCTTGATAGGAGAAAAATGCGAAAAAGGGGAAAAGTGACTAAAATAAAATAAAAAGTCACTTAAAGTGAAATAAGAGGGAGAAGCTTCTGGAGTGACAATAAAATAATAAAATAAAATACTTATAAAACGACAAAGAACGATCCATCAAGTATTTAAAATGAGGGAAATCATATCTTTTGGGACATCTTGGTTTGGGGTAATTTTCTTACTGGAGAGGTTTGGGAACGAGGTTCTTAGCTTTTAGCAACCCTTGAGATGAAAACACTTGGTCTTCTGTGTGCGTGTTGGACAAAACCCCTACTCACCTTTGAGGAGATTTCATCCAGAAATCTCACGGAGCTTCAATGGCATATTTGGGGATCAGATATGGAGTAGATCTGAAGATTGGAGTGGGGATCATCCACATCTCCAATTTTGACGATATTTCCAGTTGTGGCTTTTATTTTGGAGGCCAAATTCAGTATTGGAGGAGATATTCATTGGTGGCCATCAATTCAAATATTTCCCAGCTACCATTTAGCGAGAGCTACTGATATGGAATCTTATTTCTATAATAAAATAAAGTTGAGTTTAATTGTTGTAGAATTTTTGGGCTTTATTTAAGTCGGTATTTTCCATATGAAATTGTGTTTTTTTTGTTTAGAAATTCTATGACAATGAAACTGTGTTGCATTTTATTAATGTTTCTTGTAAAAATTTATACAATAATAAGTTTTGGGATATTTTAACAAATTAATAAATCTGGAACATTACAAAATACCTTAAATAAGTATCTTGCACATCGATAGGTTTGCCTTTCTTCGTTTCTTTCTTACTTATTTCAATCCATTCAGTTGATTGTTGTTGAAGTCTCAAATGAAACTAATGGCATTGCAACATTTTGTTTGGTCAAAGAGATTGGTTCCAGTGCATGGTTCAAATTATTTGAATCATGCCTCCTCTCCACCATATCATAGGACCAATTGAGTGGGGAAACTAGCAATGGAGGGGGTAGACTCCTTAGTCATGGTTGTATCAAAATCAACATCGCACCCCTTAAATGGTATGGTATGGTCACTTACACAAGCTATAACCTTATATACCTCTACCTCCTTTAATGCCACCCACTAGTAACTTTCCATTGGAGCCTTCCATCAATGGGGTGTGTTATTTTTCCAATTTTTAGCCTAAGAAACCTTTGCTAAGGAGGCAAAGGAGGCATAGTAGGGGGCATTGTTATGATTCTTAGTTCTAAATATGGATAGTAAATTATATATTCAAATATATGCTAGGAAATTTATGTTACTTTATTAAATCTAAAAACTTAAGGTAGGGTAACACCACAATAATCCTTTTTGGAAGGATAAATTTTTGCCTCTTCAAAGAGACAACCTCCAAATGAGAATTGTTCCATTTCAATCACAATTACTTAACATTGTCATAGTAAGGACTCCATCCTTATTTATAGCTCCATAGAAATCCTTCAACCAGAGCATTATTGGCCTCAACATTAATCTCTTGGCCATATTGTACTTACTAAATGTTAATTACCTAATGGACCTTATTCAATAATAACTAGCATGGTGGGCCTAGTCCATTTTACATTAAACAGCCACCATATATATCCTATCATTACCTCTAACAAGCTCATAGATTCTTGTAACATCATTAGGAGGGATCCCACCATGCCATCCCCCTTCCATAAGAATTTCCTTCAATGCTCATACCTATGATATACCTCCATAAGCCAATGCCTCATGTATAGAAGTTGCTCTCCACACTAAGAATGGAGTCATCCAATAATTGTGTCCATAATCTCAAGTGGTGGGTATTGGAATTTCTTTTAGCGCTAAGAATGCAGTCTAGAAAGTGTGTCCATAAGCTCAAGTTCCATGTACAAGTGTGCATGTTGTCTCCCCACTATTGAATAACCCTCACTAGATCACTTGACCCTTCTTTATTTCTCTTTTGTGCCTACCCTAAGTTTCTTAAGGTAGCCCCTTCTCTCCTTAGTTTATTCTCCCTTGATCTTTTTCTTTTCACTCCTCTTCTTACCTCTGTCTTATATTTTCAATCATGCGAAAGATTGCATAGACCCCAAGATTGAAACTTGGCTCTGAAACCATGTTTGAGAAAACAAAGTATTCCACATAGGACAAACACCTTAAGTAAACACCCACACAACTATATCAAAAATCATAGCACTTCTTTTTTTTACATGGTTAAAATCCTATATGAGGAAAATAATCCACCACCCCAATCAAAATGGCCATTTGAGGAAATATATTAATGCAATATATATATATATATATATATGGGGGAAGAAAATAGAATTTATAATTATAACTTATTTATAGGATATTGCTTTGGGGAAAAACTTATTTATAGGGCATTTCCTTTAATTTTATACATATGTGTTAGATTTTTAAAAAGAATGCACAATAACCAAAAAACATTAAAGTATTCTATTTTCTTTTTTTACATTTTGGTTTTTTTTTTCGAGTATTTTTTCCAATAGATTTTATGTGAAGTCCTACAAGATTTGATGGAATTGTAAGTTTAAGTTGTGTGATTTGCAAAATCCTATTGTCTCAAAAGTTTTTTGAAACTTAGATCCATTAATGAATTTAAAAACACTTTTTAAACAACACAAAATCACATTCTAACAAAAAAAAATCTATTATTAATTCCAACTAAAAAACCAAATTCCTTCTTCTTCATATATATATATATATATATATATATATATATTAATTTAATATTAAATATTATATAAAACTAAAAATAAAATAATATAATATTGATATTAATACACATTAATTTAATATAAAATTTGAAAATTATATATATATATATGAATTTGAAAAAAATATTTGATAATATTTTTTATCATAATAGTAGCATTTAGAATATATATATATATATATATATATATATATATATATATATATATGTGTGTGATGTTGAGTTGTCATATATATTATTTAATAAGACATTTACACACTATTTGTTGTTATATTTTATGTGTGTATTCATCTTTCTAATAAAAATGAAATAAAATAAATAAATGAATTTTTTGTTGATAAAAATGTATATTTTAAAGCAAGCTTTCCATAATTTTAATTTAATTATAATTGTTAGGAAAATGGTGGAGATTTAACCTCCATGTAATATGTTGGAATACTCATAGTAGTATACACATATCAAAAGTTAAGATTTAAATTAATTTATCACAAATCAATTAATTAAAGAAATTGTTATATCAACACATGTCATATTGGGTATGTGGTATTAATAAGCCCTAGTATTGTAACAAAAGCCATTTCCAAGTTAGGAATTTCCAGAGTGGGGTGAATCTCCATGATTAAGAATATTGTTTAAGTCATATATAAATTCTGTTTATAATAAATAATAAAATAATTTAAAATAAAATTATAATGTCGTTGTTTTTTATGATTTTTTTTAATCTTGGCAATGCATGTCTCTTGGGGTAAGTGTTTTGATGTCTATCATGGATTGATACCTATAGGCATTTACTAGTCATTTAATTTATATTGTTGTGTTAGTTACATCAATAGACATGTTTATTTTGGAATAGGAATTTTATAGTTTTAATTTAATTGTTCGTAATTATTAGATGGGTGGTAGAGATTTAACCTCCATGCAATATTCTAAAATATTCTTAATAGTATTCACATATCAAATTTTGAAATTTATCTCAAATGTAGTTATTTCATTTTTTTCCATTTTAATTAAATTGATAAATTACCATGAGTTGTCGTTTTTTAGTGTGGTATTAGTAAGAAATGGTATTGTAATAAAGCCGACACGTGTTAAGAATCTTGTTACATATTTTTTAAATGTGTGTGTGTGTGTGTGTGTGTGTGTGTGTGTTTAACTCATATTAAATATTTTTATGAACTCTCACTTCATGATTGGTCTATTGCTGGATAAATCCCCCCTACGGAAAAGGGTGATTTCTGGAACCCAAACCTAGAACAAAAAAAACAGTGATAGGAAACTTTCCCTAAGTCTATTATGATCAAATCATACATGAGAAATCAAAGAGGTGAGTGTTTCCTACCTTTTTAAATGATGTTTGTCCTCGCTAGTTGCTTGTAATCTTTCGCTCCTAGCTTTGTCCATAGTCCTCGCGAAGAAGAAACATGCA
The DNA here is from genome assembly GCA_034641835.2 of Pinus albicaulis. Taxonomy (NCBI): domain Eukaryota; kingdom Viridiplantae; phylum Streptophyta; class Pinopsida; order Pinales; family Pinaceae; genus Pinus; species Pinus albicaulis. The sequence goes on from CM076584.1 coordinate 1,551,294,780, forward strand.
GATAGCACAAAGAAAAAAGAGATCAAAGCACCAAGATACAAATATGATTTGAAAAGAGACCTATACATATGATCAAGGAGATATGTAATAAAGCCATCAAATATAGACAACGTTTATGGGAAAAAAAATGTATCATTGTATTAAACATAAAATGAGTGATTACAACCTAAACCTTCATGTTGTGGATCACCTCCCAGTTTGTTTCTTCATTCCAATGCCTTGCTTTCAAAAGTAGGGTGATCAGAATATGAGAATTTGAGCAGAGTTTCACCAAGCTTCTTAAGATTTTATGGCTAACCATCTCAATGGGAGATGGTTATATTTGTAGGCTTGGGAGGGGATAGGAGGAGATAAGGGATGGAGGTTGAGATCCAACAAGGGAGGGAGTGTTGGGTATGTGTTATATTCTTTCCACAATTAGTCGCATGCGCAAGGGCATTAAGGGAATTTTGAGGTCTAAAATGGGCCTCCTAAGGAAATAATAAAATAATAGCTAAACCAACAAAATAATATTTATTAATTTGAAATTCAGTTTTTTCACCACAATCCATATAACCATAGTTAAATTCAATTCAAAAGTTGTACCAAAATAAAATTAATAAAAAAATTGTATTGATATGACTATAAATAAGAATGAACTTTTCAAGAAAAAATCATTATCATTGAACAACTAATGCATTTGTCTTTTGTACTTAAATAACTTATATAACTTAAAATAAAATATAAATACAAATTTATAAATTCTTAATTATTATATGCTATGAATTAAAATTTATATTATTTAAATTGTATAATAACATGTAATTAATATACTATATAAAAATAATATAATATAATATAATAAATGTATAGGGATATGCATTGTTTCTTTCAAGAAATATGAAATGAAAATAATATATTTTTATTCTAAAAGTGTGAAATGACATTTATTATGAGTATTTTACTTTGACTTTAAAGGTACTTAGAGCACTACCATGGTTAACCATGAGTTTTTATCTACCATTGAGAATGTGACAAGTAAGTACCTTTAACTCAATCAATGCCACCTCAACCATTAGAGATGATATCATCTCCTAAAATGTGATTCGTTCTCATAAAGTGAATTTTGATTGTACATTTTCCTTAAGAGGCCCATTTTAGACCTCAAAATTCCCCTAATGGGGGAGAGGGTGATGATAGCTAATCCTGTACGTTGTGTCAGATGCAGCAGGGGGGGCGGAATCCCCACCTATTCGGGGGTACGCAGGAGGCGGGTAGTCCCCTGTGCGGGGTCCGAGGCAGCGCCCCAGGAAAAAAAATCGACCCTATTTTTCGGCGGGCGGACCCGCCCATGGTTTTTTGCATGGGTTTGCACATGGTTTTGGGGCATGATGGTTTTCGTCCCCTGTTATTTTTTAGATCTGTTCAAGGGAACTACGGTTATGTTCTAATCCATGGTTAATGGATTAGGGTTTATGAATGCTTCGACATGTATATATATTTGTTGTAACACTAAAAGAAACATAATGAAAAATCAAGCTGGTAGTCCCGATTTGGGATCCAGGGAAAAATATCTGTGTATATCAGTTTTATGTTTTATTCTCTCACTATTGTTTATTTTCTGTTTTTAAGATTCGTTTGCAGATAATTTATGTACATGGTTAAAACCTACATTTGGTATTAGAGTTGTTTCGGCTTCAAGGGGACGCATTTTCTGCTCAGGGGTTTTTTACTCGGGCCTGTCGTAGACCCTGTTCAGTGGGAGATATGCGGGATTGATTCTTGCGGTGAAAGAATATGGCAAGCAGTGGAAAGATAGAGATCGAGAAATTAAATGGTCAGAGTTTTGAGTTGTGGAAGCTCAAGATGGAGGATCTGCTGGTGGATAAATATCAGTGGATCGTGGTAGATCCGGGTACTAAACCAACGGCAATGTGAGATGAAGACTGGAATAAGTTGGATCGGAAGGCAAAGAACACAATATGGTTGTGTGTCTTAGATTCAGTATTGTTGAATGTATTTGGGTAAGCTACGGTGAAGACTTTTTGGGACAAGCTAGGGACTTTGTACCAATCTAAGTCTCTGGTGAATAAATTGTTCCTGCGGAAAAAGATGTATAACCTGAGGATAAAGGATGGAGACTCGGTGACAGGGCATTCGAACGCCTTCAATACTGTGGTAAGTCAGTTGTCATATGTTGATATTAAAATCTCAGATGAAGATAAGTACATCAGTTTGTTGTGTTCTCTACCAGATTCGTGGGATAGTCTAGTTATTGCAATAGGTAGCAATACCAAAATAAAGACGGAGGAAATTGCAGCCTTGTTGTCGGAGGAAATGAGACGGAGAAATATGGAGGTTCAAAATAAAGATGCCTTATCTGTACAAGGAAGGTCCAGAACAGGAAAAAATAAAATAAAATAAAATTTCGAGTGGGAGATCTAAATCTAGAGGGAGATATAAATCTCTAGGAAATTTTGTAAAGGTGTGCTGGAAATGCAGAAAGGAATGTCACTACAAAAAGGACTACAGATCTAAAGCTCCTGAGAAAGGAAATGGATGTGATGATGCTCCTTCTGCAGAGGAAGAAACCACCTCGGATGAAGGTGGGGATGTGTATTTGGCTTCTTCTTCAAATACACATGTAGATCATGAGGCATGGTTGATTGACTCAAGTGCATCCTTTCACTTCACTCCCCATAGGGAGCGGTTCTGTGAGTATGAGAAGTATGATGGTGGTGATGTCTTCTTAAGGGATGATAGGAAGGCAAAAATCATCGGACGTGGAAAATTCAACCTAAAGCTACAAGGTGGAAGGATTAAGACACTTCCTCGTGTTCTGCATATTCCTACATTGGCCAAAAATTTGATTTCTATAAGCAAGATGGATGATGCAGGTGTAAAAATAGTGTTCGAGAAAGATACTTACAAGATGGTCCAGGGAGCACTGGTATTAACGTGGGGATTTCGGATTGGAACTTTGTATAAGCTTCAGGATAGCATTGTTATTGATGGGTGGAAAAATTATGTGGTTCCTGAAAGTGGAGCGGAAATCCTAGCAGTCTTTGGAGAAAATACCATGCTATGGCATCAATGGCTTGGACATATTGGAGAGAAGGGCCTTCAGATACTACATGGTAATGGTATGGTAGAAGGTATGTCTAATTTCTCTCTGGATTTCGATTTCTGTAAACATTGTGTATATGGGAAGTAGAATCGGGTGAGTTTTCCTTCTGGTGCTAAGAGGGTGAACAAGGTATTAGAGCTTGTGCACAGTGATGTGTTTGGACCTGTGTCGGTTCCATCACTGGGAAAGTCTGTGTACTATGTTTCATTCATAGATATGACTTCTCAAGGAATACATGGATATATTTCTTAAGGAAGAAATCTGAAGCCTTTGACAAATTTAAATCATTTAAGGCTCTGGTGGAAAACCAGACAGAGAAGAAGATAAATGTGCTGAGGACAGATAATGGTGGAGAGTTCTGCAAGAAGGAATTTGAAGAATTCTGTAAGAAGTGTGGTATAGCATGGTAGAAGACTAATCCATACACACCTCAGCAAAACAAAGTTGCAGAAAGAATGAACAGAATGTTGATGGAAAAGGCAAAAAGCATGCTTAGTGGTACCGGGTTAGGATAAGAATTCTGGGCAGAGGCAGTGGAGACTGCATGTTACCTGGTTAATAGATCACCTTCTTCAACGTTGGAGGATAAGACTCCACATGAGGTATGGACTGGTAAGAAACCCTCTCTTTCGCATCTGAGGGTATTTTGATGTGATGCATATGTACATGTTCCAAAGGAGAAAAGGACCAAGTTCGATAATAAATCTGAAAGGTGCATCTTTATTGGGTATAAAGATGGTTTAAAAGGTTACAAGCTTTGGAACCCAGAAATAAGGAAGGTTGTGTGCAACTAGGATGTGGTGTTTAGAGAGGTGAACGATGTTGTTAAACATGAAATCCTACCAAAGGAACCTGAGAAGATAGAGTTTGAGCCAAAGGAGGATGAATCAGACTATACAACAGAAGAAGATTCAAAAGAGGAAGAGCCACAAACTCCAGTTGTGAGAAGATCATTTCAGGAAAGAAGATAGCCAAAAAGGTATATTCCATCTTCTTTCTGTTCAATTTTTTCTTTAACTATCACTAATGATGATCCTAGAACTATAAGGGAGGTAGTGGATTCAGAGGATTGAAAACTCTGGAAGGAGGCCATGGTTGATGAAATGGCATCCTTGCACAAAAATGAGGCATGGGATCTGGTGGATTTGCCAGATGGAAGGAAGCCCATCGGGAGAAAATGGATGTTTAAGAAGAAGATGAATGTAGAAGGCAAGGTGGAGAAATGCAAAGCTCAGTTGGTAGCAAAAGGTTATTCCTAAGTGTCGGAAATTGATTTTGGTGATATTTTTTCTCCTGTTGCCAAGGTTACTTCTATTATATTACTTTTATCTGTTATTACAGTATTTTATTTTGAGGTAGAACAAATGGATGTGAAGACAACATTTCTTCATGGGGATCTGGAAGAGGAGATCTACATGAAGCAACCTGAAGGCTTTGTGGTGAAGGGTAAGAAAGAACTAGCATGCAGGTTAAAAAAGTCTTTGTATGGGTTAAAACAGTCACCAAGGATGTGGTATCAGAAATTTGATACCTATATACGGGGACTTGACTTCACCAGAAGCAAAGAGGATCACTCTGTGTATTGAAAATTAGTTGGTGACCATGTTATTTATTTGGTCTTCTATGTGGATGATATATTGCTGATTGGATATGGCAAAGAAATTATCCAGGATTTGAAGACCTAATTGTTCTCCAAATTCGACATGAAGGATATTGGTGCTGCAAACTATATTTTGGGCATGGAAATTAAGAGAGATTGGGAAAAGAGGAAGCTCTGGTTAAAGCAGAGTAAGTATGTCGAGACAATATTGTAGAGGTTCAATATGTAGGATAGTAAACTGGTGAAGCTTCCTATTCCTGTAGGTGTAAAGCTATCTGCCGAACAATGTCCCAAGACACAAGAAGAGGAGGAGGATATGTCCTGTGCTCCATATGCAAGTGCAGTGGGTAGCCTGATGTATGCAATGGTTTATACTAGACCAGACATTGCACATGCAGTGGGAGTGTTGAGTAGGTTTATGTCAAAACTAGGGAAGGAGCATTGGACAACAGTGAAGTGGGTTTTCAAATATTTACGTGGCACTAGTGATTATGGTTTGTGCTATGAGGGAAGACCGGGATTGGACAGAGTTTTGGACATCCGTGGTTTTGTTGATGCAGACTAGGCTGGAGATATGGACCAAAGAAGATCTACAAGTAGGTATGTGTTTATCCTATTTGGAGGTGCAATTAGTTGGATGAGTAAAAGACAGTTTGTAGTCGCTCTTTCAACTACAACGTCAGAATACATGGTAGCCACTCATGCAAGCAAGGAAGCAGTTTGGTTGCAGAGATTGTGTTCAAGTATGGGGTTGGTGCAATGAGGTATAAGGATAGATTGTGATAGCCAAAGTGTAATTTTCTTAGTTAAGAACCCTGCTTATCATTCAAAGACAAAGCACATTGATGTTCAATATCACTTTGTGAGATATATGATTGAGGATAAAAGGTTTTTGCTGGTAAAGGTGGACACTTTGAAGAATGTTGCAGATGCATTGACGAAGTTTGTGAGCACTCAGAAGTTCTCTTGGTGTAGAGAAACAATGGGTGTTGCAAACCTGGCCTAATGACTAAGCTCTCTTGTGGCCTTCTACTGAAAGAAAACAACGAGTGGGAGAATGTTGGGCATGTGTTATATTCTTTCCACGATTAGTCGCACGCGTGGGGGGATCACAGGGGGGGCGAAAGTTGCACATGTACGTTGCATTGTACACAACAGGGGGGACAAAGGGGGGCGATAGCCCCACTCTCCGGTGGTTCGCAGGGGGTGGGTATCCCCCTGTGCAAGGTCCGGGGCAGTGCCCCGAGAAAAAAAAATGACCCTATTTTTCGGTGGGCAAACCTGCCAATGGTTTTGTGCATGGGTTTGCACATTGTTTTGGGGCATGATGGTTTTCGGCCCCCGGTATTTTGTAGATTCGGTCAAGGGAGCTATGATTATGTTCTAATCCATGGTTAATGGATTAGGGTTTATGAATGCTTCGACATGTATATATATGTGTTGTAACACGAAAAGGAACATAAAGAAAAATCAAGCTGGTGGTCCCGATTTGGGATCCAGGGGAAAATCTCTGTGTATATATGTTATTTCCTATTTTTAAGATTTGTTGCAGATAATTTATGTACAGGGTTATAACCTACATGGAGGTCGATCCAAATCCAAGTGGATCAGAGAAGATGTCATCCACGAGTCTTACAGAATAGAAGCTTCTCGTATTCTTTTTATTTTTACCTTCGTTAAAACAATCTTGCACCCTATGAACCAGAAAAGTGGGAAAGTGTCCTAGGTTACGAGTTAGACACAATGCGAAAAGCTAGTAGCGTCATAGTTAATTACGGTCACACCTGCGACACTTTAAAATTAGGGTTTTTATAGGTATTTTGATCATATTCTTATCTTCCTGAATTTATCTTCCAAATTATTTTAGGGATTGATGGAAATTATGCTTTGAATGGCGAAGGATAGGGGTATGACATCATTTGTTATAATTGTGACAAAATAATGTGTAACAGAATGCCCCCTAAAGTATGACTCAGAAGAGGGGTGATGACTGAAGTACTTTATCATGCAAAGGCATGTAAACAATGGATCAACCAATTAGAAACTTGCCAAGAACAATCAAGGAATTATAGTACAATAATATCACATGATTATCTTTGAGTTAGGCATTCCCATACTCAGAATATAGTTGACTCAAAGTAAAATTATGGACATGCAAAGATCCACATCAAATCTCCATGTCATCATTCCACGTGCTCCCATCGTACATTCGTCCGTCTCCCCTACATATTCATATTCAAAGGTCAAACGTCCACTGTCTATGTTAAATTTTATACCTTCCTCCAACCTTTGCCTTAACATTTCTCCACCATTGTTCCACTGCATTTTTCATCGCCACCCCCATGCATTTGTTTTCCAGACGAGTTTGCAGGTTTTGCAGGTTTACAACGGCGGAAAACTATCATGATTCACAGTCTCTAGTGCTGTGATAGAGAGCATGTCAAAGGACCATTTTTCAGAGCTGAATTATGAATAAAGGCTTGAGAAGGAAAATCGACAAGACTTCCATTAAAGAAGCAGGGTTAAAATCTGTCAAACCATGCAGAGCCATTCAAAGACAGATTGCGCAGATGAAGATATTAATGGAGCAGCAGAGAAATATCAGTGAATGATCGAGGAATTCAACGTTCAGCATTGAAAATTTTCAGCCATAATTCAGGGTTTAGAAGGCAAAGGGTACCATTCACAGAAAAAATACCTTAAAGCTTTCTTTTCAACACCATTTTCTTTCAGGAAAGGACGGAATGTTTATGTGATTTTACTTCTTTGCCGTGTTCCTGAAGAGATTTCTACCCAGTGCATTTATTTCAGTTAGCAGGCCACAGGGTACAAACAGTATTACAAAGTCATCGAGCAATATGGGCATGCACGTCTCCGCCATTTTGTTTTAATGAGGAAAAATTAAATGTTCATCACCTACTCCCTTTTTCGAGCTTTCTTGTTCTCCTATAAAGCTCCCAAAGAATAGATGATTTAGGGTTCCATATTTTATCAGAAAATTATGCAGTGAAAGGCTTTTTTGTATATATTTTGTAGAACTCACGTATGAAGGCTCAGAGCCCATAGGGTTTCAGTGAGGAGGAGTTCCATCTGTTAAAGAGGATTCTAGTCTTTGGTATTTCACAGTCGGTATCTTTCTCTTATGTGTTATTTAAATAGATCATTTCATTTCATCCATCTTTCCTGTATCATGTTTTGGAATGCGAGTGGCTCACTGATTTTTGGTATGGATTTATCCTAGTTGATACCCATGCTCGGATTATTCAAGCGCTTTAAATATTGCTCATGCATGATATTTTGTTCCACTATTCATCTAAACCGTATTTCTGCTATATTAGATGCTTTGGGAGGGTGTTTTTAAAATGCTATTGTCATGTATGGATTCTTAAATTGGTAAGCCCATGTATGGTGGTATTGTGTATCTGGATATCAGTTCAATGTTAACTAATATCTCCTAAATATTTCATTCACTACATACATCTTCTGATAACTTATTTCTGTGAGGTATTTCTGAATTGGCCCTCTTTACAGTAAGTTGTCTCTGAATTGTCTGCTGCTTTTATATTGGAGTTTTGCATGTTGCCTCTGCAATATCCCTATTTCTGTGTCAGTTTCTGAAGGTCTTGGTCCCATTCAGATGAATTTTCCTTGTTTCACAAGAGATAGCATGAGAGCTTGTTATTGATAACTCCCTCTGTTATACCGTATGCTCCTTTCTAAATAATATGCCCTAGGCACTGGTCTATCACAACTCTAGGCTGTCTCTAGGATCGACAACATCTTTTTGGCGCCATTTCCGGGGATCAAAGTTGAGAAAATATAAATCCCTGGGCCTCGACAAAATCTAATTCACTCTTCAAGTAGGTGAGCATGAAGAGTTGAGAGTTGTAGATCCCTCACCTTGGCGACTCCACATTTGTTATTAGATAAATTTATTTGCAGTCCTGGCTCCTCACAAGCCACACCTGAGGTCAAATATGTCTAAGCCAAAGACACCTTTAGTGTATGACCCTGAAAATATCATACATAGAAGAAATTGGAGGGAAAGAAAATCTGTCCACCCTGAAATTCCTTAATTGTCTATAGAAGACTTTCCATCCTCTTCTTCTCAAGAAGCTCAAGTGCCAGATCCCGACTCCACTGTGGGAGATACCGATTATTACTATTCAGATAGCCCACCCCGAGGAGGTATCAAAAATAAATATATTTTTCACCCTACTCCTGAGGTTGAAGAGGTTAAAGAAGTTACTGAAGTATCTGCTGTTAACAGACCATTATTACCCTCGACACCTCAGCCTGCTGTTCATTATATTCCTATTATTATTCATACTCCACGTCCACCTCCTCCTCCTCCTCTTACTCATCAAACTATTGCACTACCTCCACCCCCTCCAATGGAAAATGTTCCAGGTTTCTTGCTAAATAAATATGCTCCTCTGGCATTACCCCAAGTGTTGAATTATTTGCCACAGGATTATTTGAAGATTCTACCCCGATTCAGTGGGGAAAACGAGATTGATTCTCAAAATCATCTTGAGGTCTTTTGTGCTTTTGCAGAGAATTTTAATGTGGAACATTTAGATGTGGTCTTGAGGCTTTTTGTCCAATATCTTGATGGTGAAGCTCGAAAATGGTTTAAAACATTGGCAGGTCGTTCTATTACCACTTGGGAAATAATGGAAGATAATTTTCTCTAAAAATGGGGAGAGAAGAAAGACCATGGAAATTGTCTTACTGAGTTCAATACACTCAAGAAAAGACATAATGAAGGGGTGTCAGAATTTATCAAGAGATTTAATAAATTGTATTTAAGCCTTCCTACTGAAATGAAACCACATCAAACTGCTGCTAGAGTTGTTTTTGTAGCAGCTTTTGATTCAGAATTTGGTTTCTCTCTCAGAGAAAGAAAGCCTGATACGCTGGATGATGCTCAGTCAGATGCACTAGATTTGGAAGCAAACTTTGCCTCCACTGGAAAATCAAAGGGAAAATCTAAACAAGATACCAGAAGAAGGGGCAAAGAAGAGGTATCCACCTCTTATCAAGACAGAGACTCAGCTAATGACAGAATGGAAGAAATGAGCAAAATGATAAAAAAAAATGGTTAAGATGGAATTGGAGGCCAAGAATTCAGCCTCCAAGAATTTCCACAATGCTCCAAATAGAGGTTACAACCCTTAGTATAGGAAACCACCCCTACAAATATTGCCAAGGGAACTAAAGGAGCAACAGGATCAAGTACCACACCCATTGTACTTGGAAGGTCCAGTAGATGATTCTACTGAAGACACTGCCTATGAACTGGAGGATGAAAATATTGCTTTATCGGATAGTGATGGAGAAGAATGCCCTCTGCAAGGAAATGATGGAGCTGAGTGCTCATTGCAGGAAGAAGAAAAGACCAGAGACACAGAAGAAGCAGAAATTGATCATTATTGTAAACAATTTACTGATTTCATGCAAGCACAGTTCAATAGAAGATATGATCTCCGATCTTCTAGGAAGAGGACTCGTACTCAATATCAAGAAGAGAAGTTACCCCAAAAGGAAGCACCTGCTCAGAAGGAGTCTACAATGCAAAAAGTCACAGACAAAGGTAAGGGCCCTCTAAACAAACCGTTGCAGTCTAACGATCAAACTCCTTCCTCCTCAAAGGTAGTCGCTCCCCCCAATACCAAATCTGAGTCAAAAGAAGTTAAACCCTCAGCTGAAAATAAAGAGTCAAAAGAGGTTGTAATAGAAAATTCCTCCCCTGTTTTCAGTCTCCAAAAGGAACTTGAAAAAGTCAAAATCCCAGTTCCCTTGACTGAACTATTAAAGCAACCTGCATATCAATCCCAGGTCACCTCTTTCATGCTCCCTCCAGAAGCTATACTCACTCTAGATAGTCTCAACCTTCAAGAAGAAAGACCCATGGTTGTCTTTGGTCCACATGTTGAGGAATTAGATGCTTCTACTCCTCCCTTTTATGTGTCTCTAGTGATTCATGACCTGTTATTACATAATTTTATGCTAGATTCTGGAGCTTCCCATAATCTATTGCCTTTTTCAGTCATAGAACAACTAGGATTACAAATTACCCGTCCATACAAAGACCTCTATTCATTTGATTCCAAAAGAGTTAAATGCTTAGGGATGATCAAGGATTTGGTGGTCAATTTGGCCCAAATCCCAGAAAAAAGTGTGGTAATGGACATAGTGGTGGCTGATATCCCAGCTCGCTTTGGCATGTTATTGTCAAGGTCCTGGGGGACAAAATTTGGTGGGTCAATTAAGTTGGATTTAACATATGCCACTATCCCATTTTTTGGTGGCCAGGAGAGGAGGTTGTATTGGGAGACTAGATTTGTCAAGATGGTGACTAAGGCTGACAATTCTGTAAATTCACCAGTCTATAGTAAAGAAGGAGATTTCTCATGCTTAATGTTGGAAGAAGATAAATATTATGCTCATGAACCATCCTTCTGCCAGATCAAGACTGAGCAGCCCTCAGAGAACCATGAAGCAGGAATCTGGACACTTCATTTTGATGGAGCAAATTCAAGAGAAGGTAATGGAGCTGGAATACTCTTGATTTCTCCTACAGGGAAATGGGTTCCATTGTCTTTCAAACTTGAATATGAAGCTACTAATAATGTGGTTGAATATGAAGCACTTCTGTTAGGATTGCAGATAGCCAGGAACATGAACATACAAAGTTAAAAAGTTCTGGGAGATTCAGAACTGGTGGTTAGACAAGTCAGGAATCAGTGTCAAACCAAACATCCACGACTGAGGGCTTATAGGAATGAAGTTTGGGACATGGTAGAAATTTTCTTCTTGGCATTCAATATCCAGTTCATGCCCCAAGAACAGAATAGGATGGCTGATTCCCTTACTGTGGTTGCTAGTACATTTCGACCACCGCAGAACCCTCTTTTAAGATATGTAGTTGAGGTGTGTTATCGGCCATCAATCCCAAATAACATCAAACACTGGCAGGTATTTGAAGATGAAGAACAAATGAAGAGATTCCTGGAAACAGTAGGAGAATTCTCAGATATGGAGATTGATGCTGGTGAAGAAGAAGGGGAGTCTGAAAATACTTCAGAAGGAAATTGGGAGAAGAAAGTGGCAGGTAATAAAGTGTTGCAGTTAAAGGGAAACATTATCCCTAGAGGGTTGGTGCCTCTAGAGAGATTATTTGAAAATAATGATGTCCCACTGCAGCCAAGCAAAGTGGTAGAATAAAATCAAGTAGAAGACCTAAATCTTGGTACTGAGGCTGACCCCAAAATTGTAAAACTATCCAGGAAGATCCCTGGAGAATATAAAAAGCTATATCAGAAAATATTTCAGTCTTACAGAGATGTGTTTGCATGGTCCTATCAGGACTTGAAAACTTTTGATATCAGTATAATGCAACACAAAATTCCACTGAAGGGAGATGCAAAGCCTCATAAGCAGAAGCTCAGACAAATAAATCCCTTGCTGCTTCCCTCTATTGAGAAGGAAATCAATAAGTTGTTAAAGGCCAAAATAATTTTACCATTAAGGTACTCTGAATGGGTGGCAAACCTAGTCCCTGTCCGGAAGAAGAATGGGGAAATAAGGCTATGTGTGGATTTCAGAAATCTAAACAAAGCATCCTTAAAGGATAATTATCCACTGCCTAAGATGGATCACATCCTGTAGAAGGTGGTTGGAGCTTCTAGGATGTCAATGATGGATAGATTCTCTGGTTATAACCAGGTGGCTGTACTTCCAGAAGATCAAAAGAAGACTGCTTTCACCACACCATGGGGTACATTTATGTATGCCAGGATGCCTTTTGGATTGATTAATGTAGGGGCCACTTTTCAGAGGGCCATGGACATTGCTTTTGTTGGGGAGAAGGATAAATTCTTGGTGGTCTACCTCGATGATATCACTGTATTTTCAAAGAATGATACTGAGCACATTAAGCATCTGCGTAGAACCTTTGAGAAATGCAGAAGAAGCCCCTGTGCTAGCTGGACCAGATTATGCTAAACCTTTCATGACCTTTTCTTTTGCATCACCTCATACAATAGCAGGAGTTTTATTGCAGAAAAATGAGGAGGGGTATGAGCTGCCCATAGCTTTCTTCAGTCAAGTGCTCCGTGATGCAGAATTAAAGTACAACATATTAGAAAAGAAAGCATACGCCCTAGTGAAATCCCTCAAAGCATTCCGCGTATATATCTTACAGTCCCATATCACTGCAGTTGTGCCTACAGCTGCTGTAAAATATATTCTTACTCAGGGGTATAGTGAAGGAAAAAGGGGGAAGTGGATTTCCAAGATACAGGAGTATGACTTAGACATCCGCCCTACTAAGCCAATCAAAGGACAAGGGTTGGCCAAGATCCTATCTGAGTCAAACTACCAAGCTTTGGGTATAAATTTGTCCATACTATCAAGTGAGGTATCTAAGGAGAAAGAAGAGCGACAGGGAATTGGAGTAGCTACTCCAGAAAAACATATAAAGTACCTCACCAGTCAGTGGTACAAAGAGATAGTAGAATATCTCCTCACACTCAGCTGCCCTCCAAGCTGTGATAAAGCTAAATACAGAACTCTAAGATGAAATCACAGAAGTATATAGTTGCCAATGGCCTGCTATACTAGCGAGATCCCTCATGTATCTTACTCCTGTGTCTCACTGAGGATGAGGTAGTGAGTATTATAGCTGAATTTCATGAAGGAATCTGTGGGGGTCACTACAGCTGGAGGGCCACTACTCACAAGATCCTGAAGGCTGGTTTTTACTAGCCCAAGCTTTTTGGAGATGTTTTTACCCAGGTAAGAGCTTGTGAAAAGTGTCAGAAATTTGCTGAAAGACAAAAGTTGGCACCTCTGCCCATGATTCCCGTGCACGTGGATGAACCATTTCGACAATGGGGAATCGATTTTATAGGTGAGATACATCCTCCATCGAGTGGTCAGCATAAGTGGATCTTAATTGCCACTGATTATTTCACAAAATGGGTGGAAGCCATACCTATGAGGAACGCCACAGATACTATGATAATAAAGTTCATGGAAGAAAACATCATATCCAGGTTTGGCTGCCCTGCCAGAATAGTCACTGACAATGCACAGGCCTTCAAGCCTACAAAGTTTGTAAGCTTCTGTCAGCAGTATAACATCACACTAAGTCACTCTACAGCCTATTATCCACAGGGAAATGGCTTGGCAGAGTCTTCAAATAAAACCCTGGTGAGAGCATTGAAGAAGGCTATAAATGAAAATCAGAAAAATTGGGATTCCCAATTGAAATTTGCTCTATGGGCCAATAGAATTACTAGCAAGAGAGCAACTGGGAAATCCCCATATGAATTGGTATATGGGAGGGCAGCAATATTTCCTATTCAATTAGCCCTACCAGTAGCCCGATTCATGCAGGAAAGACAAGAAGAGCCTGATGATATGATCAGGAGAATAAACCAGCTGGTGGAATTGGAAGAAACACGCAATCAGGTGAATCAAAGGCTAACAGAGTACCAGGAGAAGATGAAATACCTTTTTGATCAGCATGCTAAAGGAAGGAATCTGCAGATTGGTGATCTGGTGCTTAGATGGGACATCTGGAGGGCTGAAAAAGGAAAACATGGTAAATTCGATCCACTTTGGTTCGGTCCTTTCAAGATTGTGGAACAGGGAGGTAACAATACTTTCAAGTTGGAAAATTTACAGGGTGACTTGCTTGATGCCCTGTGAATGGTCAGTTTCTTAAACCCTACTTCCAGTTCTAATTCAAGCAGACATGGCTTGATGTATTATATTGTATATTAGTTTGTTTTCACCCTTGTTTGAAATAATGTGGGTATCGTGATGAATTATGAAAAAGAAAGGTAGAACTGCTGAAGAGCAGATTTTGCGCAGAAGATTATCAGAGGGTCTGCGAAGTTCTCGACAAGCTCAAGGATGAACTTGTCGTCCCTAGGAGGAGCCAATGTTGATCATATCATCATCCTATTGAAATTTTGATAAGCATTCTGGCTTAAGCCTTTCAAACCCCCTCTTTTTGCCCTGAGAAATTCGTTTTCTGCCTATCGCTACCTTTGCCTAGCCTCAAAATCGCATTAAAAATGGCCAAAACCCACATTCGAAAATATATAAGGTTTGGCACCTTTCAGCCCTAATCCCTCAGTCTTTTTCTCCATGAAACTTGAGTGCCAGACCAGGCGCTAAACCCGGAAGTGCTCATCATACACATATACATATCGGGCGTGTGTATAACCATAGATCTGAAAAAGATCCAACGGCGTTCGCAGGTCTTCATCGCACCCGTGGCCCATTCCGTTCATTATTCAGATCGCTCGATCGTCGTCCGATCAACCTGCAGATCTACGGCCAGGAATCCATCCGTCCTTGTGGTCCCCACAGCAGCGCTTGTTCCAAACCCGCCCGGTTTCTATCGCACCGCTCTTGGACGATAGGTGGTATTTTATTTTTGGGAGCGATTCCATACATCGCATGTCGTGTATCTCAGCGTACGGCTCAAAAACTGCTCTCCATCGCAGGTTATTGTTCGGCAAAAGATACGAAGCGATATGCATTATAGCCGTCCGATCTGGGGGTCTTCATCCAACGGTCGTCGCACTCCGAAGATGTGCGAAAGTTAATCCAAGCCAATAAGTGCCCCTGGCCCACCATCTCATTTCCCTTCGATACGTTTTCTACCGTCAATCTCCTCCTGAGATCGAATGATCTAGATTTAACCCACGCCACGCCATTGACCCCATATCTCCACGTCATCATTCCACGTGCTCCCGTCGTACATTCGTCCGTCTCCCCTACATATTCCTATTCAAATGTCAAACGTCCACTGTCTATGTTAAATTCCATACATTTCTCCAACCTTTGCCAAAACATTTCTCCACCATTGTTCCACTGCATTTTTCATCGCCACCGCCATGCATTTGTTTTCCTGACGAGTTTGCGGGTTTGCAGGTTTATAGCGGTGGAAAACTATCATGATTCACAGTCTCTAGTACTGTGATAGACAACACGTCAAAGGACCATTTTTCAGAGCTAAATTATGAAGAAAGGCCTAGGAAGGCAAATCGACAAGACTTCCATTAAAGAAGCAGGGTTAAAATCTGTCAAACCCTGCAGAGCCATTCAAAGCACAGATTGCGCAGATGAAGATATTAATGGAGCAGAAGAGAAATATCAGTGAATCATCGAGGAATTCAACATTTAGCACTGAATATTTTCAGTCGTAATTCAGGGTTTAGAAGGCAGAGGGTACCATTCACAGAAAAAATACCTTAAAGCTTTCTTTTCAGCACCATTTTCTTTCAGGAAAGGACGAAATGTTTATGTGATTTTACTTCTTTGCCGTGTTCCTAAAGAGATTTCTACCCAATGCATTTATTTTAGTTAGCAGGCCACAGGGTACAAACAGCATTACAAATTCATCGAGCAGTATGGGCGTGCACGTCTCCGCCATTTTGTTTTAATGAGGAAAAATTAAATGTTCATCACCTACTCCCTTTTTCGAGCTTTCTTGTTCTCCTATAAAGCTCCCAAAGAACAGACGATTTAGGGTTCCAGATTTTATCAGAAAATTATGCAGTGAAAGGCTTTTTTGTATACATTTTGTAGAACTCATGTATGAAGGCTCAGAGCCCATAGGCTTTCAGTGAGGAGGAGTTCCATCTGTTAAAGAGGATTCTAGTCTTTGGTATTTCACAGTCGGTATCTTTCTCTTATGTGTTATTTAAATAGATCATTTCATTTCATCCATCTTTCTTGTATCATGTTTTGGAATGCGAGTGGCTCACTAATTTTTGGTATGGATTTATCCTAGTTGATACCCATGCTCGGATTAGTCAAGTGCTTTAAATATGGCTCATGCATGATATTTTGTTCCACTATTCATCTAAACCGTATTTCTGCTATATTAGTTGCTTTGGGAGGGTGTTTTTAAAACGCTATTGTCATGTATGGATTCTTAGATTGGTAAGCCCATGTATGGTGGTATTGTGTATCTGGATATCATCTCAATGTTAACTAATATCTCCTCAATATTTCATTCACTACATACATCTTCTGATAACTTATTTCTGTGAGATATTTCTGAATTGGCCCTCTTTACAGTAAGTTGTCTATGAATTGTCTGCTGCTTTTATATTGGATTTTTGCATGTTTCCTCTGCAATATCCCTATTTCTGTGTCAGTTTCTGAAGGTCTTGGTCCCATTCAGATGAATTTTCCTTGTTTCATAAGAGATAGCATGAGAGCTTGCTATTGATAACTCCCTCTGTTATACCATATGCTCCTTGCTATATAAGATGTCCTAGGCACTGGTCTATCACAACTCTAGGTTGTCTCTAGGAGCAACAACAAACGCAATTTCTAATTTCTTGAGTATTTTATAGTTTTGATCTCACCACATCCCTGATCATGGAGTTGGTCCCACTCTCCTGACCAGGTGTTGTTGGATTAAGTGGTGTGTGTAGGTTTATTTTTGTTGTGTGATTATTCAATACTGTAACAATTTATTGATGTGTTGTTGTGATTTGTGGCTTGTTGATACTCTAATTGTCATTACAATCATTACTTGATGCTACACATTATTATGTTATGATTGAATGTTCGATACTAGGTAGGGAAATTGTGGCTTGCATATACTTTTCATGATAGCCTTGAAATAACTAGTCGGACCTCAGGTTGACAATTAATGTGGAATAGGGTGAATTGTACGATTCATATATGAACATAAACATTTTGGTTTCGTTGCAGGGGATGTTATCAAAGGTGCGAAGTTCGACCAGTATTGACCATAGGACCATTCTCTCGTCCTGGGGAGGGAATATTTTTTACCCTGCTCTAGGTCCTGAGCATCATATTGTTTTGTATTTTTCATAGGAATCATTCTCTCGTCCTGGGAAGGAAAAGTTTTTATTTATAGTATTTCAGGTCCTAAGCTTAGATCTTGTGGATGGTTTCTTTTCTTTTCTTTTTTTTATTTTAGGGGCCACTCTCTCGTCCTGAGGAGGGAAGATTTCAACTTGCTTCAGGTCTTGAGCTTTAATATTTTCTTGAATGATTTCTCTTCTCTGATTGCATGAACATAGATCCAAATAAAAGGGGTAGAGGAAGACCCCCAAGGAGAGGAAGGGGGGGAGATCTAGGAAGAATTACCTACATCCAGGAGATTATTTCAAGATTTGGATCAGGGGCATCGTCACGAGATACTGTCAGGGTAAGATATCCGACGAGATCTGAGGGGCAGCTTATAACACAACCTGAACCTTCTCCAACAACAGAAGTACAGTCCAAGGAAGAAGAAGTAGCAACTAGAGGATCAAAGGAAGCAGATATTGTAAGTTCATAGGAAGAAGAGAACTTGAAGGAATTCATTGCACCTCTTGAATGAGGAATTGTTGTTAAGAAAGAAGATAACTTGAATGATTTCACTGCACCTCTTGATCGAGGAAGTGTTGTTAAGAAAGAAGAGAACTTGAAGGAATTCACTACACCTCTTAATCGAGGGAGTGTTGTTAACAAATAAGAGAACTTCAAGGAATTCACTTCACCTCTTGATCGAGGAAGTGTCGTTAAGAAAACACACCACATATTGTAGAACAATCAAAACCGATTGAGATTCCAAGTGAGTATTGGAAGATATTCATGGCTCCTTCAACTTCTTTGATCGAATTCCCAATTGGAGATATCACGAGTGAGGCACCTATGAAGTCCATTCCTTTCACAGCACTACCTAACTTCCATGGACTCTCTTCTGAAGACCCAGACACATTTCTATTTGAATTTTACATTGTCTGTCGGGGATATGACTACGTTTCTGATGCTCAGAAATTGAAAATATTCCCTACTACTTTGAAGGGAATAGCTCTGAAATGGTTCATGGGTTTAAGGGGAAAATTTGTTACCTCATAGGATGATATGAAGACGATTTTCCTTGAAAATATCAGGACTACTGCAAATCTTGAGATGTTAAGGAATAAATATTTAAGATATGCATAAAGAGGATGAGAACATGGAGGATTTTGTCGAACATTTCAAATACGGTTTGCAAAGATCAAGCCATAGTGATCTGGACAAACACATCATAAACATGGAAAATTTTAGGGGCTAATATTCATAGGTGGGCTAATTTTCCACGATTTTTCGAAAATCAATATTCGCCAATTTCCATTTTTTTATAAAAATGATTCGCCCAAATTTTACAATATAAAATTATTTTATGTTAAAAATCGCCAACATTATATAGACAATATATATATATATATATATATATATATATATATATATATATATATAATATCATTATAAATTTGAAAATTTTTACAAATACATCAATAAACATTTTATAGTTTGCATATTAGGGACTAGTGAGATTTGCCAATTTTTTAAACTTTAAGATAATTTTACATCCTTAAATTTTCCCTAATCATAAAGATAATTTTTCTTTGGGCACTAAGGGAGGAATCTTTGGAACTTTTTAGCATCGAAGGAAAAGGAGATATATCAAATACAAACTTCAATACCATCTGTGAATTATGTATCCAGTGTTCGCGTGGAACCACGATATAGAAGAAGGGGATCTTAACTCTTAAGCCATTCAGTTGTGGAATTACGAAAGTAGAAATTGGAAACTGTTGGACAACTTGATATCCTAAGCACATTGTCTTTGCAGCTGGACGTTTTACAGGCGAAGCAGAAGCAAATTGAAGCAGAGAAGGCTATTTTCATTTTCTTCCCTAAATGCAGGAAGAAGCACCCACTGAAGGAATGTCCACTGAATGTTGTTGAGACATCTGTGATATGTGAACAAAGTCATTCCACTAGCGAGTGTCCCTCTCTTCCTAGGCTAAAGGCGGTATTTCAGGGAGAAAATTAAGAGGCAGATCAGTTGTAATTTATGGGATCTATAAATCCATGGCAACCACGACCACAAAAAATGAATCAAGGTATGCCCCAAGACTTCTCTCAGTATTTTAATAATTCAAATTTTGGGCCTCGGTCTATAGCTTTTTCACCTTCATGGCCGCACCACTACCAATATCCAATGTCGTGTAAACCATTTCTCCCTTAAATTGGTCCAACCCCCTCATGGTATGAGAATTGGTGTGGACCTTATCCTAATCCTTCAGGACAGTTCTCCCAACCTATGCCACAACAGCAGTTACAACTTCCTCCTAATGTCTCCACTAGTAATCGTCCTCTTCATTTGCAATTTCCTGTTCAATCCAACCCCAATCCAAAAAATAAGGGGACTCAATAGGTTGAGGCACTCAACCTCCCTTCATATAGTATTCTTGTCGTGGAATGTAATGAGTAAAACCTTTGGTTCGATCAAGTGGTAAATACTCAGACTTTGCCAATAATTGTTGAACATATTAATGATGAAGTCTCAGAAGCATAATCTAGGACTAGGGAAGATTAAATCAAAATTCCTATGGACTTTCAACCTCATTGTCACTAGAGGATGTCAGACTATCCTGAGAGACTATCCTTGAGAAAACAGAGTCTTTGTCCTGAATTTGACTTTTTAGGGGAAATACAAAATATGTTTGTTACAATTTCCTTACTTCAGGCTATGAGGGATGTACCAATTTATGCCAAAATGATCAAATAATATTGTTCTAAGAAACTTGTAAGGAAACCAAAGGACCCACTCACTATTAACGTTATGGGGAAATTATCAGATATCTTGTTGGGGCAACCTACACCTGTTAAATACAAGGATCCAAGGAACCCAATTCTGACAGTACAAATTAATGGGATTGATATCCCAAATATACAGGTAGACTTGTGGGCTACAATTAATGTTATAATTTTTGCAACCATGACCATATTGGGTCTACGAGACCTTAAACCAACTCCCACCATCTTAGAATTTGCAAACCTATCTACTATAAAATCGATAGGGAAGTTGGAAGACATATTATTTCAATAGACTCATGGAAGTACCCTATTGATATTTTGGTTTTACATACCTAATCCCCAGCCAATGGGCATGTAATATTCCCTAATTTTGATCAATTTTGCCTACTATAGTTAAATTATAAATTAAAGTGAGTAGAGGGGGACATAAGTCACTCTAAACATAAATTTCACTCCCTAGTAGACACAAAGTTGTAACTTAAGTAGGCCAAGGGGGGAAAAGATACCACATAGAGAGGGGACCCACTAGAACACGTGGAGGGACTGTGCAGGTTGAGTTGGCAGCATGGGGCCAAGAGAGGCTATGTTGGAGATGATGGGCCTAGGGTTTGAGAGAGAGGCCAACGTTATAAAAGGAGGAGAGCCTCCTCATTTTGGTCATTCGAGTTTATGCATTTGGAGCTAGTCATTACGACTTTGAGCACGCTGGCTGTTTAGCCTGTCTGCAGCACTGTTTAGTGCATTGAGTGTCTAGGTTCAGATATCTCACCCTCAGCCCCGGGAGACTTCGAGTGCTCGCTCAGGTGAGGCATTCCCATCAGTATTTCGTAGGAGGACCAAGTTGCGGCATTTGTGGAGGAGCATTGCATCTATTGACTGCGCAGTCCTTAGAGGGAGGACGCAGTCCATATTGGGGGAGCTCTGGTGTGGTATTCTTTTGGAGGAATTTGGTCAGGAGATTGAGCAAGGGGATAGCCCTTACCTACTGGAGACTTTTGGTTGAGTGAGAGGTCATATTTTTTAGGATTCCATTCAGTCTCAGCGTGGCCCTTGGGAGGATAGCATAGATCCTCAAGGGAGGTATTTTCAGAGGTTGTCCATTCCAGAAATGCTCTCTAGGCTTTTCTGGGTTTTGTGAGTAGAGGCTAATTCAATAGTTTCAGCTTATTCCGAGTAGGGAAGCATCCCCATATACTCATCTTGTTCCAGCAGCAGCAGCTACATGGTAGTTTTTCCAGCAGCTTGGATGCAGAACAGAGAACAGCCATTCCCGCAACATTCTGAGAGTATTTCTAACTTGCCTTGTGCAGGTTTAGGTGCCATCACTCTGATCTCCTATTGTACGCACCTATATTTCTCAGTATAATAAAATGGCTCAGCATTCTCTCTGCATTTCTTGAGTATCTGTTACATGTTCTATATATATATGCTATTGTATGCTTGCACTACTGTTATTTTTCTCCTCGAGCATTCCAGTTTCTATACCGCTTGGTGTGTTTTCCCCATACTCTTACACGGAGTCTGGAAAGGGCCAGATAGCCTCCAGATCTCACCCTCTTTCAGAGGTGAAATATCTGGTAAATGTCCTCTTAGTCCATCTCTGGTTGGAGTTTGCTTGTGTTTTAGAGGCATCCCTGAAAAGGGATATTACAGTGGTATCATAGCATAGATCTGGCTCAGCCTATGGAGCTAGTTGTCCAGGACACCGGAAGAGAAACCGTGGGGATATTTTTTATGAGCAAAGAGGGTAGGCAGAATTGTTGAACCTTTATTTAAACTGAGAGGGGGGGGTGAATCAGTTTAACACATTCCTGATCTTTTAAAACTTTTCATTAAGATTATTTACACCTTCATTTCATGTCCAATTTAGTGTGTGAGTAACCTTAGAATGTAAGCAGCAAGTATTAATATAATATAGCAAATAGATTCCTAATATGAGAGCATGTAGTCATTGCCGTATGATACATATCATATCAATACATAAATATCATGCACAGAGACACCAGATATAAGTGGAAACCCATAAAGGGAGAAAACCACATCTTATTATTGTTGTGATGCAAAGGCAAGCTCCAACTCCCTCTCACCACCGTTTTTCTGCAGGCACCAACCTACAGGAGGCTCCAACCTCAATTCTGCAAGCTACAACTTGCAAGGAAGCACCAACTCCCTTCAATTTTCTGTAGGAACCAACCTACAGGAGGCTTCAACCTCAGTCAGCTACAACTGATAGTTATCAGGCTACAACTTGATAGGGAAGCTCCAACATCCTCAATTTATCAAACTAAATGTTTGCTGATTTACTTCAGATATTAGCTCTGTTCTATAGCTTCTCTTTCTGATCTTCTTCTCTTAATCTTCTCTGCTTTATTCTTCTATATTCTGCATTCTCTATATTTGCTCTCTCTCTCTCTCTCTCTCTCTCTCTCTCTCTCTCTCTCTCTCTCTCTTCCCCTTTTTTTCATATCAATGTGATATTCTATATATAGGATTCATCACATGACTCTTTACATTCCTCAGAGAATTTGAAGTGAATAGTCCTGACCTTTTGACTTCTGTCTTCTCATTCCTTTATCCAACTCAATTATAATAATATGTACAAATTTCCATGCTACAGTGGGATTTTTCCTTTTCCTTAGGATACTTGCCTTTGCATCGCAAACAACAAAAAATCAAATTACATCATTTACATTCACATTTTTAATAACATATTTCAATATCACTCAGCTCCTTTTCTGGATTTTCGCTTTACTAGATTTGTCTTTTCCTGCTGCTGTTAAGAACCTGTTCTGCATGCTCTTTGTTCACTTTCATCTGCATATTCCCTGTTTTCTGTGCTTATTCCTGTTCTCGGGCTGCCTGTCTACATTCTCTGTTCATATATGAGTTAAACATAATGGTTTGAAACTCACATTACATTTTCAGTTCATCCAACCTTATTCTCTTTTTCATTTTTCAATATTTCACTTGACTATGTGTAAATGCATCCCAAAATTTCAGTGCCCAATAATTTTCCCAATCCGGGCAATCTCCCACTTCTCTTTAATTCCACGCTAGAAAATTCAATTAAATAAACAAGTCTGGTTTATCTAAATTCAAAGGATTTAGATATTAATTCCATACTCCTGTATAATTATAACCCAACAATCTCTTATATGTACATATGCGCTAAATTCGCATTACAACCCTCATACGCAACGTAATAGTTGACTATTGAACCATATAATTTAACCCTCTGTAAACACATGTAGTAAACCCAAATAATAGGGCTTCCACGCTATGTGTATTAAACCTTCGGTCTTTTAACTACGCATATAAATCTTAATTCATATGGTACCCACTTGGAAAATTTAAACATTATATGAAATATTTTCGTATATATTCCCTCGGACCTCATAAAGCGTCAAATAACATTAATAAACCAAATTCATATATATATGACTCCGCCAGGGCCCGCAATTCAATCAAACGAACGCATTCGTACCTGGCTTAACCTCCGCACACCTTAGTTAAACTTCGAGCAAGTTCTGCGAATGATCGCCGTCGGATATCGAGCCTCCAGATCAACGGTGTGTATCGATTTCGCTCGATGTCTTCAGTCGATGTATAACACGCGAAGGCGCACTTTAAAGGGTTGTTTTGAAACGGGTCCCTTGCCACATGTCAATTCTTGTATGGAATCGCTCCAATTCAGAAAATACCACCTGCTCTGGAAAAACGGTGCAAAATGGCAGGGTGGTTTTCGGTAATCCGCGTTCATTGTTCATCTGGTCATGGTTCTGTTCCCCACTCCAGGTTCCGGTACGCCTTTATTATGTACCAGGGTTCTATCAAATGTATAACGCACAGTTCTATTTCTATGTTCTCCCAAGGTTCTGTCACCCCGAATCATCAGCCTCCAGTTCGGCTCTGACCACCGTGGTTGATCTAGGAATGGAATTCCTTTCCGGCCTTTCTGCGCTTCGATAATCACCATAAACACGTTAACCCTCGACGTGAACTCAACTTCTCACTACATCTGCGTAGGGAAATCCTCCAATTTTCAACGGACCTCCATAATCCCTCACGTGGATTCATACCAACATTCAAACAGAATTCTGATATGGTCGGTCTTTCCTCGCATGACCATTAAATATTCACTAGATATAAAACATGTGTTGTGGCGCCAAGGTAAATATAGTTTCACAGTCTTATCCCTCTAATTTCTTCTACAGGTATGGCTAGGCATACTAAATAATTTCACTGACATCAATTTATTTCAATCCCATGTAGAATCATTATCAACTTGGTTGTACAGAAATCTGCTACCATTCATCCAGAACTCATATGTTCCTGAAGCTCCTCTAAAACTACCTCTTCTTCATGTCTCATGCCTTGTGAATATTTTAGGTGCTGCTCCTGTCTTTACCTTTGCCATCAATGACAACATTTCCAACAGTCTCCCCCTTTGGCATTGATGGCAACACCCCCATCAATAATCCTATGCTTCTTCTGCTTTCCTTTTAGAAGTCCCTTTTTGCTTTTCCTCCCCCTTTGACATCAATGGCAAAGGGTTGCTCATTTCCTAGTTTGCTTTCTGCATTTCCTCTCTCTGAGTTATGTTTAGGCCCTCTTCTACTGACTTTGTACCATGCTGCTCCAGACTGATATATAAGATTGGTTGAGAGAACACTTTGAAGATTATCGATCTTGAATATACACTTGGTGTTCTTTTGCCTTAATTCTTTGATCCTGAGGACCTGTATTATACTTTCCCTGTTGGCTGATCTCCCCCTGGACTGATATTTTCGTTTTTGTTCTCCCCCTGAACCTGTGCTTTCTCTTTATCTCGGAGAGTAGCATCAACAGATACTACCCCTAGTCTATCTCTTAAATATTCAAATGGTTCTCTTGCAAGTGGTTTGGTAAATATATCTGCTATCTGTTCTTTTGTTGGTACATACTCCAGTTTTACTGTTTTCTGAGCTACTTGTTCTCGGAGAAAATGATACTTGATTGGAATATGTTTGGTTTTTTAATGAAGCACAGGATTTTTAGATATACTTATCGCACTTGTATTATGACATTTGATTGAGATAGGTTCATTAATGCTTACCTTCATGTCTTGAAGAGTTTGCGTCATCCACATGACTTGTGTACAACATGTTGCTGCTGCTATATATTTTGCTTCAGCTGTAGACAGAGAGATGGATGTTTGTTTCTTGCTTAACCATGTCACTAGACTTTCTCCTAGATAGAAAGCACCTCCACTTGTACTTTTCCTATCATCAACACAACTGGCCCAATCTGCATCTGTGTATGCTGTTAAAGTGAAGCTTTTGCCTTTAGGATACCAAAGTCCATACTGTGTTGTTCCTTGTAGATATCTAAGTATTCTTTTTACTGCCAGAAGATGGTTTTGTTTAGGTGCTGCTTGATATCTTGCCACTAGTCCTACTGCTAGCATGATGTCTGGTCTTGATGCTGTCAGATACAACAGGCTTCCTATCATGGATCTGTAGAGTTTTTGATCTACATCCGTAGTCCCATCATCAGCACACAGCTTGCATCCCGTGATCATGGGGGTTGTCACAGGTTTGCAGTCCTCCATTTTGAATTTTTTCAGCATTTCTTTTAAGTATTTTTCTTGAGAGATGAATGTGCCTGTGTTCTTTTGCTGAATTTGCAATCCTAAGTAGAAACTGAGTTCTCCAATCATAGACATTTCAAACTCTGTTTTCATCTCATTAGCAAACCCTTTTGCTAGTTCATCTTTGTTGCTTCCAAACATAATGTCATCAACATATACAACAACAATCAGGAGTTTGTTTTCATGGGCTTTTATGTATAAATTGTTGTCTACACCACCTCTCTTAAAACCCTATTTTTGCAAATATTTATCCAGTCTTGAGTACCAAGCACGAGGAGCCTGTTTCAGTCCATATAGGGCCTTCTTCAGTCTGCATACATAGTCTTCTTTGTCTGTTAATGAGAAGCCTTCTGGTTGTTCCATGTATACTTCTTCTTCTAGATCTCCATTAAGAAAAGCAGACTTTACATCCATTTGATATACCTTGAAGTCTTGGTAGCATGCAAATGCCAGGAACATTCTGATAGCTTCCATTCTGGCTACAGGGGCAAATGTTTCTTCATAATCAAGTCCTTCAATTTGTGAGTACCTTTTGTAGACCAGCCTGACTTTATTCCTGATTACTTGTCCTTGCTCATTCATTTTGTTTTTGAATACCCATTTTGAACCAATGATATTCTTCTCAGTGGGTCTAGGAACTAGTTCCCAAGTATTTTTTTTCTCAATTTGATCCAATTATTCATTCATAGCATTCACCCAAGACTTGTCCCTGTTGGCTTCTTCAAATTTCTTTGGCTCTATTTGTGACAACATGGCTATGTATTCCTCTTCAGTTTGTTTTGTCATCTACCTTCTTGTTTGGACTCCGACACTCTTGTCTCCAATGATTTGATCTTCTGGATGGTTCTTTTGAGTGTATCTTGAGGGGGTTTTTGAGTTCAGTTCGGTATCTTCTAAAGTCTTACTTGCTCCATCATCATCTTATTCCTCTTCTTCATGATTTTCTGAATAGCTGTTGCAGTCTATATCTCTTGTCTTGTTTGGGAGTTCTTCATCAAATCTTACATCAATACTTTCTACAATTTTTCGAATAGTCTTGTTGTAGCATCTGTATCCTTTACTCTTGGATGCATATCCTAAGAGTATTCCTTCATCTGCTCTTGCATCAAATTTCCCCAGATTTTCATCATTGTTCTTTATGTAGCACTTGCTGCCAAAGACTCTAAAGTGCTTGATTGATGCAGGTTTACCATGCCATAGCTCATAAGTTGTCTTGTCACTGTTAGGTCTTAAATGAGCTTTGTTTAGAATATGTATTGTTGTGTGTACAGCTTCTGCCCAAAAGGTTTGAGTAATGTTATTCTCTTGCATCATAGCTCTGGCCATTTGTTGTACAGACCTGTTTTGTCTCTCTGCTACTCCATTCTGCTGAGGTGTCCCTGCAATGGTAAATTGTTGTTTGATTCCATGTTCATTACATAGGTCTGCAAAGTCATAATCTGTGAATTCTCCTCCTCTATCTGATCTGATACATTTTAGCTTGCATCCAGTTTGATTTTCTGCTAATGCTTTGAATGTCTTAAACTTTTCTAGTGCTTCTTATTTGTTCTTGAGAAAAGCAACCCATGTCATTCTGGAGAAATCATCTATTATCAGCATGAAGTAGGATTCTCCACTTGGTGTCTTAGTATTTGTTGCAATCTTTGTTATTAGAGGTTTCTTCTGGTCTCTGTCTTTCTCATTACATGTTTCTTCCTTTGTAGGAATTATTTGAGCTGCTTCATCAGCCTTCTTTGCTTTCACAAAAATTATATTTTTGTTTTCCTTTTCTTTGCCTTTACTTGATTCTCCTTAATAGACTATCCCAGTTTTAATTAGAGGAGATCTTTGAGCATCCAAAATTTCATCCAACTTACCAGAGCTTGTTGTTTGAGAGGAGTTCAGATACACTTTCTGTTGAGCTCTTTCTAATTTCTTCCTCAGACATACAATTTCTTCTTCCAGCTTCTCTTGTTCTCGAGTTTTATCCTTGATTTGCTGAAGTGACATATCTTCTATCTGCTCAGCTTCTTTAAGCTTTACCTTCAGCTGCATGAGGAATTTTGAATTTTGTTCTTCTTTCACACATTTGAGGAGAATCTCTTTTTGTTTTCTACATTTTAGTTTGAGTCTGTCAATCTCCTCCAGAGCACTTCTTAGCTCCCCCTCAAGGTCGACTTCCCCTTCTTCTTCTTCATCTTCTAGTAAGAATCCTTCAAGATCTTCTATGGCCATCAGTAAAAATTCAAAGGTTCCCTCTTCTCCGAAGGATTCATCTGAGCCTTCAAATGTACTGCTGTCTTGTTGAGCATAGAAGGATTTTCTGCTAAATTTCTTTCCTTTTTGCCAGTTCTTTGATGTGTTTTTCTCTGATTCTTGAGCCTGATTCCTTACTTTCTTTTGAGGACACTTAGCAGCATAATGTCCAACTCTTCCACAGTTAAAGCATTTGAAGGGAAGTTTACCTTTATATCTACCTAAGCCTCTATCCAGTTTCTTGACAAATTTAGCTTCTTCTTCATCAGAGCAAGAGCATATGTCTTCTTTTTCTTCTTTCTTCTTTTCTGTTTTAAAAGTTGCTTCCCTCGTACTTGGCTTCTTCTGTGGGAGCCTCATCTCATATGCTGTTAGATTTCCAAGTAGCTGGTTCATGGTCAAAGTCTCCCAATCAGCTGTCTCTTCTATTGCAGACACCTTGGGATTAAATCTGGATGGGAGTGATCTTAGAATCTTTTGCACAACTATACTTTCTGGCATGGTTTCTCCAAGAGCTTTCATATTGTTAACAATTTCTGCAACTTTTAAGAAGAAGCTGCCAATGTCTTCATCATCATTCATTTTTAAATTTTCAAACTGGGCTTTATATATTTGAAGTTTGGCAGTCTTTACCTTTTTATTTCCCTCATGGATATTCTCTAGAGTGTCCCACATATCTTTGGCAGTCTTACTGTGCATTATTTTGATAAACTCATCTTCACATAGTCCATTTAAGATTGCATTCATTGCTTTTGCATTAGCTACAAAGCTTTGTTTAGCTTCTTTCTCTGAATCAGTTGACTTTGTGACATATCCAAATTCCACAGCATCCCAAACTTCTAATCCTAAAGACATTATATAAGCTTTCATTATGATTTTCCAGAAGGCATAATTTGCACCTGTAAAGAAAGGGGCTTTATTGGTTGAGCTTCCTTCTTGACTAGCCATCTTGAGAGCCTAGGATCTCCTTTCAGTTGTTAGACTGATATAAAAGGAACCTCGCTCTGATACCAATTGTTGAACCTTTAGTTAAACTGAGAGGGGGGGGTGAATCAGTTTAACACATTCCTGATCTTTTAAAACTTTTCATTAAGATTATTTACACCTTCATTTCATGTCCAATTTAGTGTGTGAGTAACCTTAGAATGTAAGCAGCAAGTATTAATATAATATAGCAGTAGAATTAATATGAGAGCAGCAGATATTAAGCAGATGATACATATCATATCAATACATAAATATCAAGCACAGAGACACCAGATATAAGTGGAAACCCATAAAGGGAGAAAACCACATCTTATTATTGTTGTGATGCAAAGGCAAGCTCCAACTCCTTCTCACCACTGTTTTTTCTTTTTCTGCAGGCACCAACCTACAGGAGGCTCCAACCTCAATTCTGCAAGCTACAACTTGCAAGGAAGCACCAACTCCCTTCAATTTTCTGCAGGCACCAACCTACAGGAGGCTTCAACCTCAGTCAACTACAACTGACAGTTATCAGGCTGCAACTTGATAGGGAAGCTCCAACTTCCTCAATTTATCAAACTAAATTTTTGCTGATTTACTTCAGATATCAGCTCTGTTCTGTAGCTTCTCTTTCTTCTCTTCTTCTCTTAATCTTCTCTTCTTTATTCTTTTATATTCTGCATTCTCTATATTTTCTCTCTCTCTCTCTCTCTCTCTCTCTCTCTTCCCCTTTTTTTCATATCAATGTGATATTCTATATATAGGGTTCATCACATGACTCTTTACATTCCTCAGAGAATTTGAAGTGAATAGTCCTGACCTTTTGACTTATGTCTTCTCATTCCTTTATCCAACTCAATTATAATAATAACATGTACAAATTTCCATGCTACAGTGGGATTTTGTCTTTTCCTTAGGATACTTGCCTTTGCATCACAAACAAAAAAAAATCAAATTACATCATTTACATTCACATTTTTAATAACATATTTCAATATCACTCAGCTCCTTTTCTGGATTTTCGCTTTACTGGATTTGTCTTTTCCTGTTGCTGTCAAGAGCCTGTTGTGCATACTCTTTGTTCACTTTCATCTGCATATTCCCTGTTTTCTGTGCTTATTCCTGTTCTCGGGCTGCCTGTCTACATTCTCTGTTCATATATGAGTTAAACATAATGGTTTGAAACTCACATTACATTTTCAGTTCATCCAACCTTATTCTCTTTTTCATTTTTCAATATTTCACTTGACTGTGTGTAAATGCATCCCAAAATTTCATTGCCCAATAATTTTCCCAATCCGGGCAATCTCCCACTTCTCTTTAATTCCACGCTGGCAAATTCAATTAAATAAACAAGTCTGGTTTATCTAAATTCAAAGGATTTAGATATTAATTCCATACTCCTATATAATTATAACCCGACAATCTCTTATATGTACATGTGCGCTAACTCCGCATTACAACCCTCATACGCAACATAATAGTTGACTATTGAACCATATAATTTAACCCTCTATAAACACATGTAGTAAACCCAAATAATAGCGCTTCCACGCTATGCGTATTAAACCTTCGGTCTTTTAACTACGCATATAAATCTTAATTCATATGGTACCCACTTGGCAAATTTAAACATTATATGAAATATTTTCGTATATATTCCCTTGGATCTCATAAAGCATCGAATAACATTAATAAACCAAATTCACATATATATGACTCCGCCGGGGCCCGCAATTCAATCAAACAAACGCATCTATACCTGGCTTAACCTCCGCACACCTTAGTTAAACATTGAGCAAGTTCTGTGAATAATCGTCGTCGGATATCGAGCCTCCAGATCAACGGTGTGTATCAATTTTGCTCGATGTCTTCATTCGATGTATAACGCGCGAAGGCACACTTTAAAGGGCGGTTTTGAAACGGGTCCCTTGCCACGTGTCGATTCTTGTATGGAATCGCTCCAATTCAGAAAATACCACCTGCTCCGGAAAAGCGGTGCAAAATGGCAGGGTGGTTTACGGCAATCCGCGTTCATTGTTCATCTGGTCGTGGTTCTGTTCTCCACTCCAGGTTCCGGTCCACCTTTATTATGTACCAGAGTTCTATCAAATGTATAACGCACAGTTCTATTTCTCTGTGCTCCCAAGGTTCTGTCACCCCGAATCATTAGCCTCCAGTTCGGCTCTGACCACCGTGGTTGATCTACGAATGGGATTCCTTTCCGGCCTTTATGCGCTTCGATAATCACCATAAACATGTTAACCCTGGACGTGAACTCAACTTCTCACTACGTCTGAGCAGGGAACTCCTCCAATTTTCAACGGACCTCCATAATCCCTCACGAGGATTCATACCAACATTCGAACAGAATTCTGATATGGTTGGTCTTTCCTCGCATGACCATTAAATATTCACTAGATATCAAACATGTGCTGTGGCGCCAAGGTAAATATAGTTTCATAGTCTTATCCCTCTAATTGCTTCTACAGGTATGGCTAGGCATACTAAATAATTTCACTGACATCAATTTATTTCAATCCCATGTAGAATCACTATCAACTTGGTTGTACAGAAATCTGCTACCATTCATCCAGAACTCATATGTTCCTTAAGCTCCTCTAAACTGCCTCTTCTTCATGTCTCATGCCTTGTGAATAGTTTAGGTGCTGCTCCTGTCTTTACCTTTGCCATCAATGACAACATTTCCAACAAGAATGTTACCCACCAAATGCAATAGAGGTATCCCTGAAAAAGGTATATTACAGTGGTATCAGAGGTGGAAAATATGGGGGTCTCACAATAGTGTGACCAGCATTTACTAGCCTTCAGTAGGCCAACCAGGATCACAATGCATACATTCTTACCTCCAGTACCGAGTGAGAAAGGGAGGCGGCATGATCATATACCCTTTGGATATTATTTCAGCGAATGGCAGTCCATGGGGGAAAACTTCAGAGCGGCTTTGCCCTTCTGCGATTATTGTCAGCTCAGGTAGGATGAAGGAGGAAGGAACAGTGGGGGGTCTAGCACACAGAGTTTAGAGTTGCAGCATACCACTGAAGGGACACATTTTCCCACATATGACGGATCCACTGATTTCACGGTTCGAGACCAGGTGGAAAAGTTGGATGCCTCTTTCCAGATTGACCGAATAACGGAGGGGGAAGCCATTAAAATGGCTACCTCTCACTTCGGGGATGAGGGCATGCAGGATCATGGGGAGAATGTAGATACACCCAGTATGATTTAGGAGTCATCTGCGTTGGAGACTTCTTTGACCTTATCGGTTGGCATCTTGGTAGAGAGAGTAGAGCTTACCCCAGTGGTGCCATCCATTGAGGTGATGACCAGGGTAGTGTCCCAGTCTTTGGGTGGTAGCAGCGTGGGACAGATGGGTGAAGTGCCAGGAGATGTATCCACCTTTGATGAGGCACTAGTAGATAGAGAGGTATTGGACGATGGTCGCACACAACGGTGTCATCTTCTTCGAGCCAACCTTCGAATTTTGAAAGGGAAGGCCACATCAGTACAAGAGGCTATCTTGTTACAAAATGAGGAGCTAGAGGGCATGAGAGTGGTTTGTGCCAAGTCAGTCGCCAAGTTGGCCCACATTGAGGAATGGCTGGATTCCCTAATGGTACAGCTAGAGGACACAATTGAGTGTCAGAGTAGCCCCCTTCAGGCATGCGTAGACGAGGCTAGCAACATTGTTGGGTCACCTCTTTCCATTAGAGGGAGAGAGGCGGAGCCACCTAGTCAGACCTCATACGTTGACTTGGTTAGCAGAATGAGACGATTGGATTTGCATAGGGTGCAGAATCCACATGTTGAGGTTGGATGGTGAGAGATGATGAGTTGGTACACAATTGGTGGGGTAGCATATACAGTTACAGGTACAGCACAACAGGAGCCAGGGAGCATTGATGCTTGTTGGTGGTCTTCACTTCTTAGAGCATAAATTATAGCCAGAGGTAGTGCGCAGTCTGAGCTGTGGGACTTGGGTGATGATTGGCCATCGTGGCGTGGGGATCCGAGAGGATTTTTTGATGATAGGTACAGTGAGAGATCAGTTTGGGATCCCGGCATTGAGAGATCCCTTCATATCAGGGTGATACAGAGGACAGGGGAGATTCAGTGGTGCATCCAAGACCCAAGCACATTTTACAGTGATGGTGGGGAGCATCAGCTAGAGAGGGGGCTTCTTCAGGAATTGCTTGAAGACAATCAATTTTTGGCTGGGAGGGTTGTAATATTCCCAATTAGCAGCAGCTAATTGGAAATATTAATTTTGATCAATTTTGCCTACTATAGTTAAATTATAAATAAAAGTGAGTAAAGGGGGACATTAGTCACTCTAAACATAAATTTCACTCCCTAGTAGACACAACGTTGTAACCTAAGTAGGCCAAAGGGGGCAAAGAGACCACGTAGAGAGGGGACCCACTAGAACACGTGGAGGGACTGCGCAAGTTGAGTTGGCAGCGTGGGGCCAAGAGAGGCTACGTTGGAGATGATGGGCCTAGGGTTTCAGAGAGAGGCCAACGTTATAAAAGGAGGAGAGCCTCCTCATTTTTTTCATTCGATTTTATGCATTTGGAGCTGGTCATTACGAATTTGAGCACACTGGCTATTTAGCCTGTCTGCAGCACTGTTTAGTGCATTGAGTGTCTCCGTTCAGAGATCTCACCCTCAGCCCCGGGAGACTTCGAGTGCTCGCTTGAGTGAGGCATTCCCATCAGTATTTCGTAGGATGATCGAGTTGCGGCATTTGAGGAGGAGCATTGCATCTATTGACTGCGCAGTCCTGAGAGGGAGGACGCAGTCCATATTGGGGGAGCTCCGGTGTAGTATTCTTTTGGAGGAATTTGGTCAGGAGATTGAGTAGGGGGACAACCCTTGCCTACTAGAGACTTTTGGTTGAGCGAGAGGTCATATTGTTTAGGATTCCAGTCAGTCTCAGCGTGGCCCTTGGGAGGATAGCGTAGATCCTCAACGGAGGTATTTTCGGAGGTTGTCCATTCCAAAAACGCTCTCTAGGATTTTCTGGGTTTTGTGAGTAGAGGATGATTCCAGAGTTTCAGCTTATTCCGAGTAGGGGAGCAGCCCCATATACTCATCTTGTTCTAGCAGCAGCAGCTACACGGCAGTTTTTCCAGCAGCTTGGACGCAGAACAGAGAACAGCCATTCCCACAGCATTCTGAGAGTATTTCTAACTTGCCTTGTGTAGGTTTAGGTGCCATCACTCTGATCACCTATTGTACTCCCTTATATTTCTCAGTATAATAAAATGGCTCAGCATTCTCTCTACATTTCTTGAGTATCTGTTACATGTTCTATATATATATGCTATTGTATGCTTGCACTACTGTTATTTTTCTCCTCGAGCATTCCAGTTTCTATACCACTTGGTGTGTTTTCCCCATACTCTTAGACAAAGTCTGGAAAGGGCCAGATAGCCTCTAGATCTCACCCTCTTTAAGAGGTGAAATATCTGGTAAATTCCCTCCCAGTCCATCTCTAGTTGGAGTTTGCTTGTGTTTTAGAGGCATCCCTGAAAAGGGATATTACAGGGCATCCTTTGATTCTAGGAAGACCTTGGCTTGCGACCGTAGATGCCTATATTGGGTGTCAATTGGGAAATATGGTAATGTCCAATGGGGAATTCACAAAGAACCTTATCCTTTATCCCCCTGCAGAACCAAGTTCATCAAATAAACCAGGATTTACCTTAACACAGAGATATCTACCTATGAAAGGGCTTGAAACTTACAATGAAGAAATTATACCAATTCTTACTATTGGTGAGGACCTTTGTTTTAAGGATGAAACAGAAGATGATGCCATTAGTACTTTTATCAGTAGTTCTAACTATGTTTCTGATTCAACCTGTCTGCTATTATAATATGTTATGAGCTACAATGTTCAGGAAACTATTGAACCAGCAACTGAAGTTGAAAATACTCCTGTAATTGTACCTCATAACAGTGTGCCTATAGAAATTGAACTAGGGAAAACATTGAATGTTAATCCTAACCTTTCACCTTCCAAGTCTGAACGATTACTTAAAATTCTTCGAGAAAAGAAAGAAGCCTTCGCCTGGGAGTATACAAACATGAAAGGAATCCTTGTTGATTTATGCACCCATCACATATACATTAAGGAAGAATGTCGACATGTTAGGCAACCACAGAAAATAATGAATCTAAACTTAAAGAGAATTATCAAAGAAGAAATTCATAAACTATTAGATGTTGGATTCATTTACCCAATCTCTCACAGTCAATGGGTGTCC
The DNA here is from genome assembly GCA_034641835.2 of Pinus albicaulis. NCBI lineage: Eukaryota > Viridiplantae > Streptophyta > Pinopsida > Pinales > Pinaceae > Pinus > Pinus albicaulis. Next base: position 1,551,330,254 of record CM076584.1, read on the forward strand.
CCACTAGTCATTATTTCGAAGAAAAATGGCAAGTGGCAGATTTGTGTTGATTACAGACAACTAAAAAAAACAACTCAAAAAGACCATTTTCCCTTACCCTTCATTGATCAGGTCCTTGATACATTAGCCGGGAAGAATTTTTTATCCTTCCTGGATGGATTTAGTGGGTATAACCAAATCCAACTAGCTCCTGAGGATCAGGACAAGACTACCTTCACATACCCTTTGGGAACTTTCGCATGCTGAGTCTTTCCATTTGGTTTTTGTACTGCGCCTGCCACCTTCCAATGGGAACTATTTGGGATCCTCCCTGATCTAGTATATGATAGTGTTGAATTCTATATGGATGATTTCACCCCATATGGGAAATATTTTGATGAGGCTCTGGAAAACTTAGAGAAAGTGCTCAAAAGATGTAAGCAGACACATGTTTCTTTTAGTACAAGTAAATGCCTCATGATGATGGAAGAAGGAGCGGTTCTAGGGAAATTTCTTTCAGCTGCAGGAATTTGGGTTGATCCTGCCAAGGTAGAGGTAATATTACATTTCCCTACACCTAAGACACCAACACGGGTACGTAGTTTTATCAGTTATCCAGGCTATTATAGACATTTTATAGAAAAAATTTCTAAGATAGCGCACCCACTTTTTCGATTGCTACCTAAGGATGCATAATTTGTGTGGACAGATGAATGTGAATCAAATCTTGTGCAAATCAAAGAGCTAGTCTTCAAAACTCCAATACTACAAGGTCCTGACTAGAAGCTTTCATTTAACATCTCTACAGACAATTCTCACACGGAAATAGGGGCAATATTGGGACAACAGGAGGACAAGAAGTCGTATGCGATATATTACATCAGCAAGAACCTAACCCCTGCTAAATTGAACTATACGGTAACGGAAAAGGAGTTTTTAGCAGTCATTTATGCCATTAATAAGTTACAGAATTACATTATAGGGTATCCCACTTTTGTGCACACTAATAATTCAGCCATCAGGTGTCCGATGAACAAACCTATAACCCCAGGTCGTATTACAAGGCAGTTATTTTTTAATCAGGAATTTGATATCACCATTATAGATAAGCCAGGGAAAGATAATGTAGTTGCAGATTTCTTGTCTAGGTTGGGTACTAGTGATGAAGGTGCACCTGTAGAGGATAGTTTTCCAGATGTACATCTCTTTGAAATTTCTACTCACACTTTGTGGTTTGTAGATATTGCTAACTATCTTGCTACAGGGAAATTTCCTCAACATTTTCCATACAGGGTGTTATCACACCAATAATTCCTAGGGTTGTTATGCTTTTTGTTTAAAGAAATATTAGAGGTAACTATCAACCTACTTTTGAGATTAGGATCTAGCCTTCCTAATGCTCAGAGGGGCCCTCTCTTTATGATTTAACTTTGTTGTTTTTAGTTGATTTTAGGCTAGTTATGTAAGATTGATTTTGTTTGATTTAATTTGATTGTTTGGTGGAATTACAAATTTATATGGATAGATGCACGTCTATATTCCATTGGGTTATGGAGTCAATGTATCAAGAAAACAGGATAGAATCTAGTTCTAAAGGTAGTGTTCATAGGGCGAGGTAGTTGAGTAACATCAGATCTTTTAGGCTAGATGGTGAAGTGGTTTCAATAGGGATCAAGGAGCAGTTAAGAATTCCTCAAACCAGATACTCAAGGAAGTGACAGATGTCAATCGGGATGGGAGAGAAATTAAGGATTCTCGGATCTGGATATCAGAAGTAAACATTAAAATGAATAGTAGTTCAATACATAGTGTACTTAAACGAATTCTGTAATGAAATTCTTGTTATAACATTTAAATTGGAAAACATGCAAGTTTATGGAATACTAAAGGAAAAACATGAACAATTGAAAGATACTTCACTGAAGTGGATCAACACATGAATCCTGTAATATAATTCCTTTATTGCTTGTCTTGTCTGCTGACTTGAAAACGGTACAATAAACCCTCAGGTATTTGGATCAGTTACAACTATAGAAATGCTCAAGAATCCACACTCAATACTTCGAATTATGAAGTATTTATATAAAAACTATTACAAAATATCCTAAAACTGATTTAGGAATTATTCAAGGAAAAATAAATATCTTCATGCAAGAAGATAGAGACAACTAGGAGACTAAATGCTAGTTGTCCCTGCTTATTTGGATTTGATGTTTGTTCTTTGATCTTTTGCTTCTTTACCTCTCTAAATGTTTTCTTTCACGCTGGTTGTATGCTTTCTATTGATTGTATTTTACTTTGCTTGTCTTTCACTCTGCCTTCTCATCTTATTATCTTTAAACTCTGTTACTGTCTGCCTTTCACTTTTACTATGAGTGCTATGTTACTCTTTTAAATTGTCTCTCTTTTACCTGTTTTACCTGTTTCTCTTTTACTATCACAGTAAATCATTCAATTTCTCCCAAACCTCTTCATCTGGTAATTTAATTTTTACAATTCTCCTATAAATCTCATCAGCTTCTATCTACTTTGCAAAAGTAGGCTTGTTTATAAAGAGATGATTTACCTCAAGCTAGAGGTAAAAGATATTCTCAAAAGTCTGATAGAGAACTTTGCCTGTAGGAATTCCTTTCATGGAGGAATTGTTGGATTGTTCTTTGGCCACTTCTCTTATTTTCTTGTCATAGTCTTCATGTATCATCAATATGTCATTAATCACCAAGAGATTAGGTAGACCTTTCTGCACATTAAATTTGACCATGAATCTAGTTATTGCAAGCTCCATGTTTTGACACTTATCTTAAAGTTGTTTCATCAAGTTCCTCTTGGAAATTACTTTTCTTACCTCAAGGATTGTTTCAGTTTTGTCACTTATGCCAATTTCTTCTAATTCCTGTTTGTTCTGGGAATTAAGAAACTTAATGATCTCGGTGGCCTCTTCTGGTTTTTTACCAGATTCCTCTTTGACTTTCTCAATGACTTCACTTGCTTCCTTGATCAAATCCTTCTGGTCAAAGATAACTTGGATAAATGGAAAAATATCATTAACGGAGTTAATGATATTGGTCCACAGTTGTTGCTTTTCTTTGGAAAGTGATTATTTTAGTGTCAATTATTTCTTTAACTTCTGTATTGTTTTAGTCAGTCTGTTTGACTTATGTATTTCATTCTTATGCATGATTTGTATTAACTTATTTTCATCCTCTAGACTTTTTATTTCTTCTTTAAGTCTATTTATTTCAGTAGTTTGTATTGACATGTCCTGCATAGCTTTAATCAGTTTACCTGCTTCATTATTAGGATGAGTTGCTGTTGTTGAATCTGTTGCTGGTGTTGCTGAAGTTGTAATTGTTGTAGCCACTGGAACTGTTGTTGCCACTAGAGCTGATGAAGTAGATGGAACTGTTGTAGTAACTGTAGGAATGCTAGTGACAGGGATTGCTTCTAAGCTGGCCTTTTTCTCCTGCACTAACTTATCCATCTCATTCTCCATCTCTTTTAGTTGAGATGTCAACTGAATGATGAGATTCATCATTTCATATTTTTGGCCTTCATTCTCTAAAACTTATTTTTCTTGTGGATGTTCAGTGGGACGTAATTTCAGTTGCTTCTTCATTGCAACAATGTCTGCATTCTTATTTTTAATTAGTTCCTCAACTTCTTTGATTTTTTTGGGATCATATCCTACCTCTATGACCAATTATTCTAGTGATTTGATTATGTTGTCCTTGGCTTGTGAGGAAGCCCTCTCTAGTTTTAATTGAGGTTTGATGTTTTCTAGATAATTCTGAAGTTTTTGAACACTCATAGCTTTGTTGGTCATTGTGGAGTATATCATTTCTCCAGGTTGCTTATGGAACTCAATTTAATCTATTGGATGTAGATATTTGGCTTGAAATTCATATGTTGTCTTCTTATAATCTGCTGATGACTTTGGATACTGCACTGTGGGTTGCAAGAAGGTCATCTGCATTTTCCTAGTTTTATAATCAAAAGCAGAAAGAAACTTGTTTTGGTCACTAGGTGTCTGCTTCCAATATTGGGCATAAGTCACTGATTTCCATGCCTCATTCCTGAGTTTGATTTCCTTATACTTCTCTTTGATATCATGTTCTTTATCTGCTAGTTTACTTGATGAAGATGCCTCAACACTATGTTGCTTCTGAATAATTTGAGTATTACAGGTTGAAGGCTAGTGAGTTTCCTCTGAAACTGCTGGATGTGCATTTTCTTTAACCATTGTGTCTGTATCAATAATTTCAATAGTCTCAACTATTTCTTCTTGTTCAACTACTGGATTCAACTTGGGCTTCTTTCTGTACATTAATTTGAATTTGGTTTCAGTAGTGGTTTGAGCTTAATATGAACTTTATTCTCTTGCTCTTTTGGAGTTCCTATCTTGTAGGGTTGGATTTTGCAGGATAGAACTAGTGTCAACTGGTTTCTCCACTTCTTTCAAAGTATTCTCCAACCATTCTGACTAGTTGGAGTACTTTTCAATCTCTGGTTGGACTCATGGACAAAAGGAGTTAATTTAAATTTGACTCCTAGTTTGCTGATAACTACCAAAGGATCATAATGCCATTTAAAACTCTCACTGAACTTGAATTCCTGTAAACACTTTTCTACTTGTTGACCAACATTCATGTTATTGCAAATGAAAGGACCAGTCTAGTTTTTAATCTTAAACTATGTTTTCTTCTTAGCTGATAGAAATTTCACTTCATCTGAGTTTAGGATCTGCCTGATATATTATAGTGCAAATAGCCTCATTGGGAGGTATTTGGGCATCTTGTATGGAGTTATTTTACATCCATACACCCTAATTTCAGTGTGGTTCTAGTATAAGTACTAGACTCATGTTCTACTATGTTCAGACAACTGCAATACTTTCTTTATTTCTTCACTGATCCTAGGTTCACTGCTACTACTTAGCATATTGACAATTGGATGAATCGATGAATCAATGAAGTCCTTGTAGGTAAAATCTGTGGAATATTTCATGATTAAGGGAGTACAGAAGAAAATTGATTGTGGATTACCCTCAGTGTCTAGTTTTTGAAGGCTAACTGCAAACCTTTCAGATTGGAAGTATAGGAATAAATGAACCAACACTGAAGAATACTTAAACACTCCTTCCTCGGGTAATTTAACTAGTTTCTCATGTATGGCATCTGATAAGTATTGAGAAAATTTAAATGTGAAACCTGGAGGCTGTTCTGGGCAGAAAATGGACAGAAAACCAAGGATTGAAGCATATGCATACTCATCTGTAAAATAGCCTAGAATGCAAGACAACATTGTGACAATCTGTCTTGTTCTTTCTGCGAAAATTGAGGCTGAATAAGGAGGGTTACTCTTTGGGGTTTCAACTGATGAAGGCAAGAAGGTTTGTAAGATCTGAAACCTCTTTGGAAAGTCAAGTTTTAGATATAATTCAGTGAGGATTTCAATTGACAAAGGGGATTCATAAGGCTTAGTTTGGATCTGTAGCATCTAGTTTATTGATTCTGCAGTAATGGTGAACAAAATCTCTTTGTTATGGGTTACTAGGGCTCTTTCATTAGGAAGATAATTAATTTGACATAGTCTGATTATCTCTAAGAATTAGAAAGTCTGTGGGAGGATGTATTTGGATAAATTTGATTCCCAAAGGCAAATATCATCAGCCTGGTCCATGAATTTATCATGACTCCAGTAGTGGATGTCCAAGAGGTTGAATCAATGACTATGTCACTGATTTTGAAGCCTTTGTCTGCAAGGGGGATATGTTCAACATCAACAACAGGAGCATGTAGGGGATTAACAGTCACAATACCCTGGGAGACCATTTAATTTGTTCAATTGATTAATTTATTACTTTCTGTGTGTAAGTAATAGCTTCAACACTTCGGAATACCTGGAAAATGGAGCTTTCAGTCTGCAGAAATGGTTCTGAAGGAAGCAGGAGCTTTCTGGCAGCAAAATATGCTTCAATGGTCTTATAAAGCTTCTAATCAGAGTCGGCAACATTTCTGGTAGTAGTAGGCGTGAATTCTATTCGAAATTCACTTTAAAATGGGTCAGCAATGGTCTTTTTGTTAACAAAAAGTTTTGGAAAATGCACAGCACATAATGAAATAAAAGTTTCAGGTGGGCTTTAGTGCTATTTGACCATAGGTGGTTAAACATAGGGCACAGGATCAAATTCAAACAGGGTGGTTTCATATACAGCTCGGATGGGAGTATGGTGGTTATCGCATCACAAAAAGCGGGTCGGTGGTATTCTACTAAGGAGTGTGATAAGATGTGAGGCTTCCATGTAGCAAGGGAGCGGGGGTGTGAAACCACCCATTTCGCAACCTCCCTCGTGGCTTTAAATTTCGAGTAGTCGGGGATGTGAAAACAGTTATTGGCCATTGGATCTGAGGAATCTCGATAGGGCGGATGGACGAATAGGAGGGATGAGTCGGGGATTTGATAACTGGGACCCAGGTTTGAATGATGTGATGGGATATAATATATGCAATGGGTTAGGAATATACAATAGGCGAGGTTAATATAGCATGGTATATATGTGATTGGCAGGGATTAATATGTAAGGTAGGGTTAATTAAAGTTGGCCCGGGAACATATTACAATGGGAATTTAATACATTTAAAATAAACTATATGCTAAAATGATAAATGGGGGTTTGTAAAATATATATGCAAGATATAAATTTACATAAAGAATAAATGTTAAAATGTCACCGGGGAGAGATTTTACAGTGGGTCCTGATATTTAAAAACATTTAAAACTTAGGATAAATGGTTTTGGTGGTGTTTAAATGGAAAAATGGAATTAGTAAAGGGGAATTTACTTTTTCAAAGGATAATGGGTTTTAGGAAGGGAAAAGGGGTGAAATAAAGGGAAAGGGTTATTTTACAAGGGAATATGCCTTTTAAGAATGGCAATGGGATTTTGGGGAATATTAGTGATATGAAATGACCAATTGTTGTTCTTCATGACTTGCAAAAGTAATCTACCTACCCATCATTTACCCTAACATTTTTTATTCATTTATTGGGTGCATTTGAGCTTGTTGACCCTTTAATTTTTCTTTGATAAGAAAACTAATCTACTTACAACCTTATAACTTCCAATGGCTCAAAATAAACTGATGAGCTCATTTTTATTCTCTACCTAACTACTGATTTTCCAAGATTAAATGGTTTGGCCAGATCTTTATTCTCTAGCTATCAACATGAAATTTAAAGCATGAATGAGTCAAGATTAAAATGTTTGATCATCATGTATTGTGGCATTTTTGACAAGCTGCACACAACCTTATTTTCAAGGTAAAGTAAAAAGTAGTGGCATTTGAATTTGCAGCACTTTCAGGATCTATTTTTATCTATTTTTGGTGGGGTTCATACTTTATATTCTTTTTTGATCTTTTTCTTTTAGTCCTTTGATTTTTCTTTTAGGACTTATCCTCTTTACATTTTTTAATATGGGAAAACATTTACAAAAAGCAAAGTATGTACAATATTACAAGACTAAAACATAGTCAATTCAAAAATTATGAGGCCTATTATTATAGGACCCTAACAGTGGCTCCACTTGGGGATGGCATTTCCTGGTGAAATGTCAAGAACTTTAAGATCATTGGCCTTGAATTTTGATTGTGCTTGCCTTGAGACTATTTTCTGAGCTCTCTTTTATTCAATCATATGATGTTATACCTTCCAAATCTTAGGTCCTTCTCTTCAGGCTTCAACTCAAAAAGGTAGTCATCCAATCCAATCTAAACTTTTCAATGATATTTACAATGAGCAAAGAAAAATAAAATGAGCTAATGGTTAATCTAGAGTAAAGTAGTGCTTCAGCATTCTACCATTGACTGGTCCACCTGGTAGATCTACTCCATCTAACTCCTTCAAGAAAAATGCATTATTACCTATGTAACCATAAATGATGTAGGGGCCTTTCCAAAGGAAATCAAATTTACCATGTTTGCCTTTTTATTCTCTTCTGGAATCCCATTTGAGTACTTTGACACCTATGTAAAAATCATCTTCTTTTATTTTCTTGTCAAAAATACTTGTGATTTGACATAGACTTCTTCCCTGGGTTGTTGCAAATGTGTTGTCTGATTTATCCTCCTTTGGATATCATTTTTTTCTACCTGCGGCTCTTGGATCATTTTCATCACTGGTACACCTAAAGAGGATGGAAAAACAAAATCCATCCCATATACTAGTTGATAGGGAGAGGTACCAATGGATTTTTTGGTAGTTAGTCTGTCTACCCATAAGGCATTAACTAACCTTTCATTCCAGGTCTTTTTGTTATCTTCTAACATTTTCTTGATGATATTAACCAGGATTTTGTTTGATGATTCTGCAAGTCCATTACCTTGAGGGTAATAGGCAGTGGAATGGCCAAGGGTAATGTGATATCTGTTACAAAATTCAATCATCTTCTTGGATTTGAAAGAAACTTCATTATCAGTAATGAGCTTTTGTGGGCATCCAAATCTGGAAAGGATATTGTTTTCAAGGAATGAGATAATGACAGAATCATTTGCTTGCCTAGAAGGAATGGCTTCTATCCACTTGGTAAAGTAATCAGTGGTTGTCAAAATCCATTTATCTTGGGCTGAGGAGGGTGGGTGAATTTCACCAATGAAGTCTAAACCCCATTGTTGAAATGGCATTTTTGTAGAGATGGGTTTGAGCGGTAAAGGCAATATTTTTTTCTTCCCTTCAAATATCTGGCATTTGTGATGGGAGGTCACATACTTTCTAACATCTGCAAAAAGAGTGGGACGATAAATTCCTGCATAAATTTATCAGATTCATCTTTTAATAAACAGTTTAATATAATGACACTATGTATTTCCAAAATAAATCAGTATCTATGATACAATATTTCATTGCTTTTAATTTAAAAAATCTACCTTTAGTTCTAGACAAACCAGGAGGAGCTTGTAGGTTAAGTAAAACAAATATTATATCTGCATACCATGGTGAATCTAAAAAAGGTTCACTAATCTGTGGAGTCACCATCTCTTCTTAGTCATCTAGTTGAGCAATAAAATTTATATCTAAGGCTTGACAGTTTGATTCAACCATGAGTTTGGCTAAACCTTGGCCTTTAATCAATTTGGTGGGCTTAATTTCAATGTCATATTCCAATATAGTGGCAATCAATTTTCCTCTCTTTCCATCAGGCCCATTCTGAGTCAGAATGTCCTTTACTACAGAATTTGGAACATATGCAACAATGTGGGAGTATAAAATATACACTCTAAAATCTTTAATAGCCTTCACTAAAGCAAGTGCTTGTTTTTCCATTATATTGTACTTTAGTGTTGCATCTCTTAAGGATTTGCTGAAAAAAGAAATGGGATGTTCATAACCCTGATCATTCTTTTGCAATAGGACTATTGCAATGGTATGTTCTGAAGCAAAAGAAAAAATAATAAAATCTTTTTTGAAATCGGGACTTATAAGGACAGGTGTTTTTGTAAGGGCTTGTTTGATTGATTCAAAAGATTGCTTGGCCTCTACTGTCCACTTAAGTACTGAATCCTTTTTCAACATGTTATTCAATTCTCTGATTAGTTTTGCTAAATTAGAAATGAATCTTCTAAGAAAGTTTATTTTACCTATGAATGCATGTAATTCCTTGATGTTTCTAGGATTACTGATGTTTAAAATTTCCTCTATTCTAGCTGGATCTATCCTTATTCCCTCTTTTGAGTTTATGTGTCCTGGGATTTTACCTTCTTCTAATCCAAACAGTGTCTTTTTAGGATTCAAAGAACTACCAAATTTTCTGCATTTAATGAAAACTCTTCTCAAATGATCTATATGTTCGTTGTCTATTTTGGAAAATATTGTTATATCATCTAGATAAATGACCGGAAAGTCATGGATTTCTTTGGCAAAAGCTATGTCCATATCTCTCTGGAATATAGCTCCAGCATTCATCAATCCAAAGGGCATTTTCAAATACATGAAAGTTCCCCATGGAGTGGTAAATGCAATATTTGCTTGGTCTTCAGGCTGAATTAAGATTTGATTGTATCCAGAGAATACATCAAGAAATGAGATTCTAGATGACCCTACTACCATCTGTAAAATATGGTCCATTTTGGGGAGAAGATAATTATCTTTTAGTGAAACTTTGTTTAAGTTTCAGAAATCAACACAAAGCCTGATTTCCCATGTTTTCTTCCTAGTGGGAACTAAGTTAGAAACCCAATCATAATATCTAATAAGTGCTATTATTTGTGCCTCATGCATCCTTTTTACTTCATTTTCTATCAAAGGCATAAGAACAGGATTGATTCTCCTAAGCTTTTGTTTAAATGGTTTCTGATCTTCTTTGATGGGTATTTTATGTTGTATAATGATGGTGTCATAATACTTGAGGTATTCATAACTCCAGGCAAACATATCTTGAAATTATTTAAACAAATTTATGTATTTCAGCTTTTCTTCTAGTGGCAATGCTTTGGATAATTTGACAAACTTGGGTTTTTCTTTTGTTCATGTGTTACATTTTTCTATGTCTAATCTTAAGCGTTCTATTTTTGGTTTTCTAGCTGCATCATTAGAAACAAAAAGTTCTAATGGGGCTAATCCCTTAGGCAAAAATTTATCCTTAAGGTTTAAAATATCAGATTCATCATTAGTTAATTCCTCTATTTCTACTTTTTCTAATTTATATATTTCTACTTTAGTGAATTTATTTGGTTTAATTGCATCTACATTATTTACCTCTAATTGTTTATTCATATTATGATCTACTGTACAATTAGTATCTATAGTACAATTTTGAAATTCTCCCTCATCATTCATAAAATTATAGATTTGAGAATCTTGTGAAAAAATCTGCCAATATTTCAAATTGTGTGGTATAGTTGGCCTGTGTCTTACCTCTGTAGTGTACTGGTGATTTGTCTGAAAAGGAAATCTGCAGGTGCTGGCAAAAGTAGCTAAATTGTGTGCCTACACGTTCTGTTTCCTTGGGATAACAGCAAAGTTAGTTTCAAGAAAATCTTTAACCATATCTAGAATGGTTTCTCTGTATTGGCTAAGTCTAGGATTGTTCACAATATACTCTCCTTTAATTTTTTTTGTGATTAATTCTGAGTCTCCCAAGATAGAAACTCTCTTGGCTCCTAGTTTTCTCACAATTTGCAGTCCTAAGATTAAAGCTTCATACTCTGCCATGTTATTTGTGCATTAGAAATTCAATCTAAAGGCATGACCTTCAGAATGATCATTCTCTAAGTTATAAATCCATACTCCTGCTCCTTCTCTTAATCTGTTTACTGAGCCATTGAAATCTAAGTACCACATAGATTCATGAAATATATTTTCACTGTCAATTTCTTTATGTTTATGTTTTAATGTTGTGTTTTTATCTGTTCCAGGCTCTGAATTACATAAGATGAAATAATCCATATCAGAATGTACAGAATAAATAGGATAATTCTGTGGTTTTTCTGCACTATTGACCATGTATTTCATCAAAGTTTCACTGTAAATATTTTTGGGTTGACCAAATACTGAAATTGTTGCATACTAAATGTCTAACTGTAGGGATCCCTGCAATTTCGCTCCCCATGTGCAAGATAATAACATTCCATTCTTTAGAGGGATATCAAAAACTACAATATCCATGACAATACTCTTAGTTGGGTATTGGACTAAAGTGGGACATAAGTATTTTATCAAGCCAAGACATTTAACTTTACTGGAGTCAAAGGAGAAAATATCTTTATATGGTCTGGTGATATCTAGATTCAATGTTTCCATGATATCTTTTGGCATTAAATTGTGAGATGCTCCTGAATCTAACATAGCATTGTGGAAAATTTGATCATGAATGCTCAAGCTTATGTAGAATGGAGGAACACCACCTTATTTATGTTTGCCATTTACCTCAGGACCAAATATTATTTATGTTTGGTCATCATTTAGGTTAACAGTATCTTCTCCTTCACCAGCTCTGTTAAAGGAACTGGTATTTTCAATTTAGCTATTCAGTTTGGATGTTAAATGGTACTTGTGTTTTACCTAACTGAATGAATTCATCTTTACCAACTGTAGTTTGAGTGTTCTTATCTTTTCTATCAGCAATTAGTATTTCAGCCTGTGTTTCCATTGTTTTACTTTCATTTTTCTTATCTGGAACAGTTTGAGTTGCAGTTGTAACTTTGGCAGCAGTTTCAATTTTCTTGTCTGGGACAGTTTGATTGGCATTTTTTTTTTTAACATCAGTTGTCGATTGAGTGTCAACTGAAGTTTTAGAAGCAACAAATGTTTGATTATCAGTATGTGTAATGTATACAATTTTTGGACTGGGTGTATTATTTGGATTGGAAGTTTTTTGAGTTTCTCTAGGGAGGATTTGTAACACCTTGGACACTGGAGCTTCTACTATTTTCTTGCTCTGAGATTGGATAGTTTTCTTAGTAGGAGCTTTTGTTTTCTTCTTACTTCTAAGGTTATATTTCTTGTGAACTTCGTTAATAGAAAATTCATAACCTTGTTTATAATCAAAAGACTCCCCAGATTCTAAGTGTAACTGTTGTAGCATGTATAATTCATGTTCTTCTTGGGTAAGAAAAATAGTATTATCATCATTTATCCCCATTAAGTTAATCTAGTTGCCCTCATCTTCATAATTTTTTTGGGAACTCTCTGCATAGTTTTCTTGGAAAGTTGGTCTAATCATTTGATCAGGTGTTGTTTCTCTAGATTTACCAGTGTTGGGATTCTTTCTAAAGTTTGGGTTTTTGATTTGAGGACCTTGTTGTTGATTATCCTATTGTGGTTTTCTTTCCATATTTTCTAATCTATCCATTACTTTCCATACTCTTGTCTAAACTATCTATCTTAATGGCTGATGTGGATGGATCATTCCTAATGGTTACTCTTCTTTCATTTTTCATTATATCTCTTTTAGCTAACAAGTTATCTTCTACATTAACTGCGTTGGTTTGCATTTTCTCTAAGGTTTCAAGGTTTCTCTCTCTTAGTTGATATGACATATCGGTATCGAAACCATCTGGAAATTTGATTATAGCTAGATCGGGTGGTGGTTTGATGTTTGCTGGAATAGCATTGTAAATACTATTAAACCTAGTACAATAGTCTTGAACAGGTTCATTAGGAGCTCTTCTAATGTTTTCATATTCAGACAATATTTGTAAAGGGTTTTTCTTTCTTTCCCATCTATTGATAAACATTCTGTGGAAAGCATTTAAATCAGCAATACTACCAGTAGGTAAAGCTTTAAACCATTTCTTTACATCTCCTACTAATGTTTGGGCAAACAATCTCATTTTAACATCATCTTCATCTACTTCATGTAATACAAAGTAATCAGTCATTTTGTTTACATGTTTTTGTGCAGTGTATTGACCTGTACCATCAAATTGAAATATTGTACTTTGGTAATCTTGTGGCATGGCATGTAAAGGAGCCTGTAGGGCCAAATGTGCATATTTGGCTGCCATGGCTAAGATTAGAGCTTGACTGGGAGGTAAATTTGTGGTGCTTGGTGATGAGGTTGAAGTACTTGCAGATGAATTTGGAACACTAGAAGATGTACTTGGAAATGAGGTTGAAGTACTAGAAAATGTAGCATAAGTGCTAGAAGATGAACTTGAAGTGTTTGGAGATGGAAATAAAACTCTAGGTTGAAGAGGAAGCTTAGGGATGAATGGTTCAGTGGAATGAAATGTATTGGAAATAATATATGATGTGGTACTAAACAAAGATGAATTTACAGACTCTGAAGGAATGGTAGAAGGCTTAGGGGTATAAGCAGATAAAGAAGCTAATTCAAAAGAATGTTGAAAATAGGCTTCATAAATATCCTTAATCAAAGTTGCAGTCAAAGCATCAAGTTTATCAAAAGTTTCTAGAGCTTGTTGATCTGAATCAAGTGAAATAGTCTCCTTCTTTGTTTCAATAAATTGAATGAAATTAGGATCTATTACACTATCGTAGATTGAATTTTCAAATTTAGTTCTAAATAAATAGTGTTCAAATGATAAATCAAATTCAATATCTTGTAAGCTTGATAATTATTTAGGGAGTGACTTAGCTTTGATTAAATGACTAGTACTTCCTAGACTTTCTAATTTTTTGGTTTTTCTCAAAATTCTGTCAGGATCATCAATAGTTATAGCAGCGGTTGGATCATGATGAGCCCTAGTATAGTATGTTCTTCTGGAAGCCATAATTTTAATTTTTAATGAAAAAATCTTAACAACCCTAAAACAACCTTAAGGTGAAAATATGAGGAAAAGTATTTCCTTTAAGGTTTATTTTAAACTGAGGACTCATTTCCCCAGTGGAGTCGCCAGTATGTTATCACTCCAATAATTGCTAGGGTTGTTATGCTTTTTGTTTAAAGAAATATTAGAGATAAATATCAACCTACTTTTGAGATCAGGATCTAGCCTTCCTAATGCTTAGAGAGGGCTCTCTCTTTATGATTTAACTTTGTTGTTTTTAGTTGATTTTAGGCTAGTTATGTAAGATTGATTTGGTTTGATTTAATTTTAATGTTTGGTGGAATTACTAATTTAGATGGATAGATGCAGGTCTATATTCCATTGGGCTATGGAGTCAATGTATCAAGCAAAAAGGACAGAATCAAGTTCTAAAGGAAGTGTTCACAGGGAAAGGTAGCTGAGTAACATCAGATATTTTAGGCTGGATGGTGAAGTGGTTTCAATCGGGATCAAGGAGCAGTTAAGGATTCCTCAAACCAGATAATGAAGGAAGTGATAGAGGTCAATCAGGATGGGAGAGAAATTAAGGATTCTTAGATCTAAATATCAGAAGTAAACATTAAAATGAATAATAGTTCAAGACAGAGTGTACTTAAACAAAATATGTTATAAAATTCTTGTTATAACATTTAAATTGGAAAACATGCAAGTTTATGGAATACTAAAGGAAAAACATGAACAATTGAAAGATACTTCACTGAAGTGGCTCAACACATGAATCTTGTAATATAATTCCTTTATTTCTTGTCATGTCTAGTGACTTGAAAAAGGTACAATAAACCCTCAGGTATTTAGATCAATTACAACTGTAGAAATGTTCAGGTATCCACACTCAATACTTCGAATTATGAAGTATTTATACAAAAACTATTACAAAATATCCTAAAACTGATTTAAGAATTATTCAAGGAAAAATAAATATCTTAATGCAAGAAGATAGAGACACCTAAGAGACTAAATGCTAGTTGTCCCTGCTTATTTGGATTTGATGTTTGTTCTTTGATCTTTTGCTTCTTTATCTCTCTGACTGTTTTCTTTCACAATGGTTGTCTTCTTTCTGTTGAGTGTCTTTTACGCTGCTTGTCTTTCACTCTACCTTGTCATCTGATTCTCTTTAAACTCTGTTACTGTCTGCCTTTCACTTTTACTATGATTGCTTTGTTACTCTTTTAAATTGTCTCTCTTTTACCTGTTTTACCTGTTTCTCTTTTACTATCACAGTAAATCATTCAATTTCTCCCAAGCCTCTTCATCTGGTAATTCAATTTTTACCATTCTCTTATAAATTTCATTAGCTTCTATCTACTTTTCAAAAGTAGGCTTGTTTATAAAGAGATTATTTACCTCGTGCTGGAGGTAAAAGAGATTCTCAAAATTCTGATAGAGAACTTTGCCTGTAGGAATTCCTTTCATGGAGGAATTTTTGGACTGTTCTTTGGCCACTTCTCTGATTTTCTTGTCATATTTTTCATGTTTCATCAATCTGTCATTGATCACCAAGGGATTAGGCAGACCTTTCTACCTCAAAACATCTAATTTTACCATGAATCTAGTTATTGCAAGCTCCATGTTTTGACACTTATCTTCAAGTTGTGTCATCAAGTTCCTCTTGGAAATTCCTTTTCCAACCTCAAGGATTGTTTCAGTTCTGTCACTTATGCCAATTTCTTCTAATTCCTGTTTGTTCTTGGAACTAAGAAACTTAATGATCTCAGTGGCCTCTTCTGGTTTTTTCCCAACTTCCTCTTTGACTTTCTAAATGGCTTCACCTACTTCCTTGATCAAATCCTTATGCTCAAAGATAACTTGGATAGATGGCCAAATATCATTAACAGACTTAATGATATTGGCCCACAGTTGTTGCTTTGCTTGGGCAAGTGGTTATTTTAGTGTCAATTCTTTCTCTAACTTATGTATTGTGTTAGTCAATCTATTTAACTTTTATGTTTCATTCTTATGCATGATTTGTATCAACTTATTTTCATCCTCTAGACTTTTTATTTTTTATTCAAGTCTATTTATTTCAGAAGTCTGTATTGACATGTCCTGCATAGCTTTAATCAGGTTACCTGCTTCATCATTGGGATGAGTTGTTGCTGCTAAATTTGTTGTTGGTGTTACAGAAGTTGAAATTGTTGTAGCCACTGGAACTGTTGTTGCCACTGGAGCTAATGAAGTAGATGAAACTATTGTAGTAATTGTAGGAATGGAAGTTGTTGGGTATGTGTTATATTCTTTCCACGATTGACCCCACGCACTGTATGTTGCGTCGGGCATAGATGGGGGGTCACGAGGGGTGAAGCAGTCCCCACCATTGGGGTCCGAGGCAGCGCCCCGGCCAAAATTTGTTTTTTGTGCGGACCCACTCATAGGCGGATCCGCCCATGGTTTTTTGCATGGTTTTGCACATGGTTTTGGGGTTCGATGGTTTTCGGCCCCTGGTATTTTTGTAGATCCGATCAAGGGAACTACGGTTATGTTCTAATCCAGGGTTAATGGATTGGGGTTTATGTATGCTCCGGCATGTATATATATGTGTTGTAACACTAAAAGGAATATAATGAAAAATCAAGCTGGTCGTCCCGATTTGGGATCCAGGGGAAAATCTCTGTGTTTATCTGTTTTATGTTTTATGCTCTCGCTATTGTTTATTTTCTGTTATAAGAATCGTGTGTAGATATTTCTGTTCAGGGTTAAAACCTACAGAAGTGACAGGGATTTCTTCTAAGCTGGCCTTTTTCTCCAGCACTAACTTATCCATCTCATTCTCCATATCTTTCAGTTGAGCTGTCAATTGAATGATGAGATTCATCATTTCATCTTTTTGTACTTCATTCTCTAAAACTTCTTTTCCTTGTGGATGTTCAGTGGGAGGTATTTTCAGTTGCTTCTTCAATGCAGCAATGTCCACATTCTTCTTTTTAACTAGTTCCTCAGTTGCTTTGATGTTTTTGGGATCATATCCTACCTATATGACCAATTCTTCCAGTGATTTGATTATTTTTTCCTTGTCTTGTGAGGAAGCCTTCTCTAGTTTTAATTAAGTTTTGATGTTTTCTAAAGAATTCTGAAGTTTTTGAACACTCATAGCTTTGTTGGTAATTGTGGAGTATATCATTTCTCCAGCTTTCTTATGGAACTCAATTTGATCTATTGGATGTAGATATTTGGCTTGAACTTCAAATGCTTTCTTCTTATAATCTGCCGACGACTTTGGATACTGCATTGTGGGCTGCAAGAAGGTCATCTGCATTTTCCTAATTTTATAATCAAAGGGAGAAAGCAACCTGTTATGGTCACTAGGTGTCTGCTTCCAACATTGGGCATAAGTCACTGCTTTCAATGCCTCATTCCTGAGTTTGATTTCCTTATACTTCTCCATGATATCCTATTCTTTATCTGTTAGTTTACTTGATGAAGAGACCTCAACACTATGTTGCTTCTGAATAATTTGAGAATTCGAGGTTGAAGGCTGGTTAGTTTCCTCTGAAACTGCTGGAGGTGCATTTTCTTTAACCATTGTGTCTGTATCAATAATTTCAATAGTCTCAAATGTTTCTTCTTGTTCAACTACTGGATTCAACTTGGGGTTCTTCCTGTACATTAATTTGAATTTGGTTTCAGTAGTGGTTTGACCTGAATATGAACCTTCTTCTCTTGCTCTTTTGGAGTTCCTATCTTGTAGGGCTGGATTTTGCAGGATAAAACTAGTCTCAACTGGTGTCTCCACTTCTTTCAAATTATTCTCCAACCATTCTGACTAGTTGGAGTACTTTTCAATCTCTGGTTTGGACTCATGGAAAAAATGAGTTAATTTAAATTTGACTCTCAGTTTGTTGATAACTCCCAAAGGATCATAATTCCATTTAAAACTCTCACTAAAATTGAATTCTTGTAAACACTTTTTGGCTTGTTGACCAGCATTCCTATTATTGCAAATGAAAGGACCAATATTTTTTTTAATCTTAAACAATGTTTTCTTCTTGGCTGATAGAAAATTCACTTCATATGAGTTTAGGATCTGCCTGATATATTCTAGTGAAAATAACCATATTGGGAGGTATTTGGGCAGCTTGTATGGAGTGAGTTGACATCCATAAACCCTAATTTTAGTGTGGTTATAATATAAGTACCAGTCTCTTGTTCTACTGTGTTCAGACAATTGCAATACTTTCTTTATTTCTTCATTGATCCTAGGTTCACTACTACTTCTTAGCATATTGACAATTGGATGAATAAATGAATCAATGAAGTCCTTGTAGGTAAACTCTATGGAATATTTCCTGATTAAGGAAGTCTAGAAGACAATTGATTGTGGATTACCCTCAGTGTCCAGTTTTTGAAGGCTAACTGCAAACCTTTCAGATTGGAAGTATAGCAATAAATGAAACAACACTGAAGAATACTTAAAAACTCCTTCCTCAGGTAATTTAACTAGTTTCTCATGTATGGCATCTGATAATTATTGAGCAAAGTTAAATGTTAAAGTTGTAGGCTGTCCTGGGCAGAAAATGGATAGAAAACCTAGGATTGAAGCATCTACATACTCCTCTATAAAATATCCTAGAATGCAAGAAATCATTGTGACAATCTGTCTTGTTCATTCTGAGAAAACTGAGGCTGAATACGAAGGTTACTCTTTGGGGTTTCAACTGATGAAGGCAAGAAGGTTTGGAAGATATGAAACCTCTTTGGAAATTCAAGTTTTAGATATAATTCAGTGAGGATTTCAATTGACAAAGGGGCTTCATCAGGCTTAGGTTGGATCTATAACATATGTTTTATTGATTATGCGGTAATGGTGAACAAAATCTCTTTGTTATGGGTTACTAGGGCTCTTTCATTGGGCAGATAATTAATTTGACATAGTCATATTATCTCTGGGAATTGGAAAGTCGTTGGGAGGATGTACTTGCGTAAATTTGATTCCCAAAGGCAGATATCATCAGCCTGGTCCATGGATTTATCATGGCTCCAGTAGTGGATGTCCAAGAGGTTGAAATCAGTCATTGTGTCACTGATTTTGAACTTTTTGTCTGCAACGGGGGTTTGTTCAACATCAACAACAGGAGGTTGTATGGCATTAACAATCACAATACCCTGGGAGGCCATTTAATTTGTTCAATTAATTAATTTATTACTTTATGTGTGTAAGTAATAGCTTCAGCACTTAGGAATACCTGGAAAACAGAGTTTTCAGTTTTCAAAAAGGGTTCTGAAGGCAGCAGGGGCTTTTTGGTAGCAAAATATGCTTCAATGTTCTTATAAAGCTTCCAATCAGAGTCGGCAGCAGTTCTGAAGTAGTAGGTGTGAATTTTGGTTGAAATTCACTTTAAAATTGATCGACAATGGCCTTTGCATTAACAGAAAGTTTTGGAAAATGCACAGCACATAATGAAATAACAGTTTCAAGCAGGCTTTAGTGCTATTTGACCGTAGGTGGTTAAACATTATGCACGGAGTCAAATTCAAACAAGATGGTTTCATTATACAGCTCGAATGGGAGTATGGTGGTTATCACATCACAAAAAGCGTGTTGGTGGTATTCTGCTGAGGAGTGCGATAATATGTGAGGTTGCCATGTAGTAGGGGAGCGGGGTTGTGAAACCACCCATTTTGCAACCCACCCCCCCCCCTGTGGCTTTAAAGTTTGGGTAATCGAGGGTGTGAAAACAGTTGTTGGCCATTGGATCTGAGGAATCTCGATCGAGCGGATAGATGAATAGGAGGGATAAGTCAGGGATTTGATAGGTGGGACCTGGGTTTGAATGATGCGATGGGATATAATATATGCAATGGGTTAGGAATATACAATAGGCGGGGTTAATATATCATGGTATATATGTGATTGGCAGGGAGTAATATGTAAGGTACGGTTAATTAAAGTGGGCCCAGGAACATATTACAGCAGGGATTTAATACATTTAAAATAAACTATATGCTAAAATGATAAATGGGGGTTTGTAAAATATATATGCAAGATTAAAATGTAGAAATTATATGCACTAAGCATGCATATGTCCTTGATTCACCTGATCTCACACTATTTAACTTTATGCAAAATACTGAATCAATTCCACTTGTTAATCTTTTGCAGAAAAATTAATTGCACACACATGTGAACTATAAATAAAAATAATCAATCGCACATAACACAGTTTTGAACTGAGAAAGCCTGAAGCTGAAAACCCCAACTATATATTATGTAACATGGAGATCATATGAAAATCTCATACAAAGCATAAAAATCTTATCTCAAGCTCTCAGTACAGTACAATCGTCATACACTAATCAGGACCAATCTTGCAAATCCATGCACCGATCTTTGCCTCCTGCTAGCCTGCCTCCACTACACAATCCCTGCTAAAGAATAGCTCTGAATGAATTTGAATTAACCTTGCCTTGACTGCACAATCCTCATTGGCAACTCCAATGTGTGTATGACGCAATCAATGCATCACTATAGTCACAACAGATAGTCTATCTTGCCCTTTCACCTACCTCTCCACTGGGTCTCCACTAAAACTGCCATGCACTGTAGTTAATTGTTGTATTGTTCAGTTGATTAATGAGTTATTATTTATGAATTAATTCACTCCACTCTCACTAGTGTATTAATCAGATATACTAGATACAACTAGCTCAACTGAGTCTAACTGAGTTAAACTGAATACAACTCCATAACTACTTCTTCCAACAGTGTCATAACTCTGCCACTTGAGTTCTAACTGAGTCCTCCATGCATTAGCTTCAGTAAACCCTTGGGAATTGCATAATTCCCCCAGTCCACTGATGTGCCACATCTGTGCACTGAACTGAAGTGCTCCAAGATAATAAGTTGTTGTTTAGAGTCTGATTATTATTAAGAGCTAATAATAATCGACATGCATCTATTTTTAGATCAACGATCTATAAATAGACTTCGCCCAATATTCTAAAAATAGAATTTCATCTATTTTTCCAACTTGATCAACCACCCACAAATAGCATCCTGCAACTTTTGAAATATGATCATCATGTCTAAAAATAGACTTGTGCCAAAAATAGCCTGCGGGCCCACTTAGTGAAGGCCACTCTTTTCACTAAGCTCGTCATCTTGTTGAATCTCAACACTTCCTCTCAACAAGATAGGGATTATCCTTCACCCCAATCCTACCTCTATGGTATTCGAATGTGCTCCTAGTGAGCGCCTTCGTCAGAATATCTGCATCCTGATCCTCCGTAGGAATGTACTGAAGCAACATGATCTTTCGCTGCACACAATCTCTGATATGATGATACCGAATATCAATATGTTTAGATCTATCATGAAACACAGGATTAACCGAGTGTTTAATGCAACTCTGATTATCACAATGTATCACCATGGGATCTAAATGTGAACCAAACAAACCAACCAGGATCTTCCTCATCCAGATAGCCTCACATGTAGCTTGACTTGTTGCCATGTATTCTACTTCCACTGAACTGAGTGCCACGGATCTTTGTTTCCTGTTGTACCAAGAAACTATCGTAGATATGATATTGAAAATCCCTCCTGATGTGCTCTTTCTGTCTGTTGGGCTTCCTGCCCAATCTGCATCCGTGAAGCCATGCAACTTCACCTCATCCGTCTATCTGTACCATAAACCATACTCAAATGTGCCCATGAGATATCTCAAAACATGCTTGCCTGCCTTCCAAAAGAGCTTGGTAGGCTTAACCATCGCTTGTGAAAGCTAGTTCACCGCATAGCATATGTCTGGTCTTGTATTAACTAAATACATGAGCGAACCCACCAACTGTCGATAAACACTGGCATCCACTACCTCTGTCGATGTAGCATCCTCTTTCTTCCAATTTCCTGGAAGAGGAGTGTTCATAGGCTTGCAGCCTTGCATGTGAAACTTCTCCAGTATCTCCCAGGCATACTTGCCTTGAGACACAAACAGTTCACCTTCCCGCTGCCATATTTCCAATCCAAGGAAATAATGAAGGAGGCCCAAATCCTTCATCTAAAACTCCTTTGCAAGATCTGCCTTACATGAGTGTATCAACTGCTCATCACCTATTAGTATTAAATCATCAACATAAAGTACAATGATTAAAAGCTTACCCTCCACCACAATCTGGTACAGGTTTTCATCCACCTCACTCTTGGTGAAGCCAAGTCCAGTGAAATAGCTGTCAATCCGAGTGTACCAAGCACGGGGTGCTTTTTTCATCCCATACAACGCTCTTTTGAGTCTGCACACATGTGACCTGCTGCTGAAGATCTTAAATCCCTCAGGCTGCTCAATGTACTTCCTCAATGATCCCATTAAGGAACGCAGTCTTCACATCCATCTGATGAATGTGCCAACCCATCTGTGCTGAGAGAGCAAGGATGGTCCATATGGAAGAATACCGTGCGACAGGTGCAAAGGTTTCTTCATATTCAATCCCCTCAATCTGTGAGAATCCCTAGGCAACAAATCTTGCCTTATATTTCTCGACACGCCCATCAGAAGCTTGCTTTACCTTCTAGATCCATCTTGATCCTACAACTGATTTTCCCACCGGCCTTGGAACAATCTCCCAAGTATTTTTTTTGAAAATGGAGTCATACTCCTCCACCATGGCATCTACCCATGTGGGCTCCTGCACTGCTTCTTCGAAATAATATGGCTCTTTCATGATACACTTGCTCATAAGAGCCATGTATCCAGTATATCAGTCAGGTGATTGTCTCTGTTTGCGTTGTGATGTAGGGACTCCTACATTCTGTGTCGTATCAAGCTTCAGTCTCTCAACTTCTGTGGTACGCCTTCTGCCTTGTTTGATGTTTGGTTCTGCATGAGTGGACTCCTCCACTCCATGAATCTCCTCCTGCGGCTGATCCACATCCAGAGGCTCATCTTTGGGAACAAGAAGTTCCTCCTCTGCATTCAAGTGTAGCTCCCTCTCAAGCGACAACTTCATGGCTTTCACCTCATTGAATTTTATATCCTGTCGCACAACAGTCATCCGACTGTCTGGAAAATACACACGATAGTTATGGGGTGTTTCTGTGTACCCCACAAATATCCCAACTTCTGCAGTCGGCTCCAGCTTCTTCCTGGCGTCCTTCGTCACATGAATGTAAACAGGTGAGCCAAAAATCTTCAAATGAGAAATATCAGGCTTCTTACTAGTAAAAGCTTCTTCAGGTGTACTCATGCCAAGTACTCTATGAGGACAACGGTTTTGCACATAAACTGCAGTGTTGCATGCTTCCGCCCACAAGTGCATCGGTAGGCCCTGGTCATGTAGCATCACTCGTGCAGCATCGACGATCGTTTTGTTCTTTCTCTCTACGACCCCATTCTATTGTGGGTTATGAGGTGATAAGAGTTCTCTTCGAATTCCTTCTTTGATACAAAAGTCTTTGAATTCGCCCGAGATGAATTCACCACCATTATCGCTCTGTAGAGCTTTCACTTGCTTCCCTGACTCCTTCTCCACCAATGCCTTGAACTCACAGAACTTTGAGAACGTTTCACTCTTCTTCGACATGAAGAAGATCCAGCATCTACGAGAATAGTCATCAACAAATATCACATAATACCTGTGTTTTGTTGTTGAAGCAACTGAGAATGGTCCACACACGTCTGTGTGAATTCTCTCCAAGATCACCGAAGCATGGTTCTCCTTCTCATGAAAGGTGGTCTTCACAAACTTACCCATAGTACATCCCTTGCACTAATCTGACTACGCAAGAGTACCCTTGGGAAGTCCAGTAGAAATTTGTTGTAAAATCTTCAAAGCGCCATGGTGAAGATGGCCCAATCTCCTGTGCCATAATTCACCCTCATCCCAGCTCACCGCTTCTTCTGCTTTGCCCACCATTGCAGCGCAACCATATACCTCCAGCTTCTAGATATTCTTAATTTGAACCCCTATCTTCTTGGTTTGACCCGTTGTTTTATGTCGAAGGAAGGCTTTTCCCTCACTGAAAACAACATCATAACCTCTGTCTTCCAGCATTGCGACTGAGACCAAGTTCTTCTTCAAACCTGGAACATGCATAACATTCTTCAACAAGAATGGATTACCGAACTCCCTCTCAAAGGTAATGGTCCCAATGCCATTTGCACTTTATTGACCATCGTCGCCCATCTCTATATGCATATGGAGGTCCTTCTCCTCCAAGTCACTAAACAACTCTTTGTCTCCCTTCATATGGAAAGACACGCCACTATCAAGATAACACATTGATCCCATACAGCTTGAAACCAAGCAAGAAATCAAGGAGAAATCAAGCTCAAATTTTGAGGCTAAGGCCTCTCAGGCTGCAGATCTAGCAGCCTTCTTGTTCTTCTTCTTTTGTGGACAGTTAGTGGCGAAATGTCCATGCTCGTGACAGTGAAAACACTTCACTTTGGACAAATCCTGCTTCTTACCTTTAGCACCGGATTTTGAAGAAGATTTATTCCCCTTCCCTTTCCTTGCTTTGGCAGCCAAATTGAAATTCTCTTCATCTTCATTCTTCGATGAAGATCCATCCCTGGTACCCCGCCTTATCTCCTCCTACACAAGATCCGACCAAAGTCGCTCCCATCCTGGCAGTTTCTCTCGTCCATTGACAGAGTCTTCGTAGCTATGCCAACTCTTTGGAATCCCAAGGAGAGCCAAGCTCACCAAGTATTCTTCATCAACAGTAACCCCCACACTTCCCAGTTCATCCTTGCAATGGAAAAAATTCGTGAGGTATTTTTGAATACTGTCGCCTTTCTCTATTTTTATTTTTCTAAGCTTGTCTTTAAGCGCCAACTTCCTCTAGTCACTTCTGCTTGGGAACAAGTCTATCAAATCCTTCCACATTAAGAATGGAGTGGCTTTCCCATGAAGGTTGCACACAATATGGTCCTTCACACCTTCCAATAGAATTATCCTCGTCTTTTTTGTCTTCTTTTGCCATGCATCAAGTAATGCAGCATCGCTAGATCCCAGCTTAGGAACATCGCTATCGATGAACTCCTTCAGTCCATTATCCTCCAGCACTGCCTCCATCCTGTCCTTCTAGGCTATGTAATTTGAGCTCCCATCAAGGGCATACTCCAATCGCAACCCGTTGAAAGACATTTCAATGTATACTCGATTTCTGCACCAAGAATCTTCTGTAGCAAATTCGAATTGTTCACCGACACAAACTCACTTCACAATTGCAATCTTCAATCAACAATCCTCTGATACCATGTAGAAATTATATGCACTAAGCATGCATATGTCCTTGATTCACCTGATCTCACACTATTTAAATTTATGCAAAATACTGAATCAATTTCACTTGTTAATATTTTGCGGAAAAATTAATTGCACACACATGTGAACTATAAATAAAAATAATCAATCGCACATAACACAGTTTTTAACCGAGAAAGCCTGAAGCTGAAAACCCCAACTATATATTATGTAACATGGAGATCATATGAAAATTTCATACAAAGCATACAAATCTTATCACAATCTGTCAGTGAAGTACAATCGTCATACACTAATCAGGACCAATCTTGCAAATCCATGCACCGATCTTTGCCTCCTACTAGCCTGCCTCCACTGCGCAATCCCTACTGAAGAATAGCATTGAATGAATTCGAATTACCCTTGCCTTGACTTCGCAATCCTAATTGGCAACTCCAATGTGTGTGTGATGCAATCAATGCATCACTATAGTCACAACAGATAGTCTATCTTGCCCTTTCACCTACCTCTCCACTGGGTCTCCACTGAAACTACCATGCACTGTAGTTAATTGTTGTATTGTTTAGTTGATTAATGAGTTATTATTTATGAATTAATTCACTCCACTCTCACTAGTGTATCAAGCAATCAGTTAGACTAGATACAACTAACTCAACTGATTCTAACTGAGTTAAACTAAATACAACTCCATAACTACTTCTTCCAACAGTGTCATAACTCTGCCACTTGAGTTCTAACTGAGTCCTCCATGCATTAGCTCCAGTAAACCCTTGGGAATTGCGTAATTCCCTCAGTCCACTGATGTGCCACATCTGTGCACTGAACTGAAGTGCTCCAAGAGAATAAGTTGTTGTTCAGATTCTGATTATTATTAAGAGCTAATAATAATCGACATGCATCTATTTTTAGTTAAGCGATCTATAAATAGACTTCGCCCAATATTCTAAAAATAAAATGTCATCTATTTTTCCAACTTGATCAACCATCCACAAATAGCATCCTGCAACTTCTGAAATATGATCATCATGTCTAAAAATAGACTTGCGCCAAAAATAGCCTGCGGGCCCACTTAGTGAAGGCGACTCTTTTCACTAAGCTCATCATCTTGTTGAATCTCAACATAAAATTACACTGAGAATAAATGTTAAAATTTCATCGGGGAGAGATTTTACATTGGGTCCCAATATTTTAAAACATTTAAAACTTAGGATAAATGGTTTTTGGGGTGTTTAAATAGAAAAAGGGAATTAGTAAAGGGGAATTTACTTTTTCAGGGGAAAATGGGTGTTAGGAAGGGAAAAGGGGTGAAATAAAGGGAAAGGGTTACTTTACAAGGTAATATGTCTTTTAAGAATGGAAATGGGATTTTGGGGAATATTAGAGATTCTAAATGACCATTTGTTGTTCTTTATGACTTGAAAAAGTAATCTACCTACCCATCATTTACCTTAACATATTTTCTTCATTTATTGGGTGCATTTGAGCTTGCTGACCCTTTAATTTTTCTTTGATAAGCAAACTAATCTAATTCTAACCTTATAACTTCCAATGACTCGCATTAAACTGATGAGCTCATTTTTATTCTCTACCTAACTATTGATCTGCCAAGATTAAATGGTTTGGCTAGATATTTATTCTCTAGCTATCAGCATGAAATTTAAAGCATGAATGAATCAAGATTAAACTGTTTGATCATCATGGATTGTGCATTTTTGACAAGATGCACACAATCTTATTTACAAAGTAAAGTAAAAAGTAGTGGCATTTGAATTTACAGCACTTTCAGGATCTATTTTTATCTCCTTTTGGTGGGGTTCATACTTTATATTCTTTTTTCATCTTTTTCTTTTAGTCCTTTGATTTTTCTTTTAGGACTTACCCTATTTACATTTTTTAATATGGGAAAACATTTGCAAAAATCAAATTATGTACAATATTACAAGACTAAAACATAGTCAATTCAAAATTATGAGGCCTATTATTATGGGACCCTAACATAGGGAGCAATGGAATATTATCCATCATAGCGCTCGTTATTCATGGATTGAAGGATACCTCTCTTATATAGGACCTAACCAGCAGATTTGGCGCTGCATAGGTAAATATGAAATATATGATGTCTTTAAAGATGCCCATGATGGCCCTTGTGGATGGAATTTCATGGATAAGCAGACAATCCATAAGGTGTTGCAGATGCGGTACTATTGGCCCTCTATTTTTCGTGATTCAAGGAAATATGTAGGGTGCGATAGCTGCCAGCGAATGGGTCAGCCTAGTCGGGCATATGAGATGTTGTTACATCCCCAACTATCTCTTAAGCCCTTTGAGAAATGGGTTATTTATTTCATTGGACCATTTAACTCATCCTCACATTAGAAAGTTCACAACTTGGTCTACATCGATTATGTGACAAAGTGGGTAGAGTCCAAGGCTGTTGTGAAAGCAACAGAACAGGTTGTCTAAAACTATTTTTTCGAAGAAATTTTCACTCGGTAAAGAGCTCCTAGAGAGATAGTTTCAGATGGAGCAGTATATTTCACATCACATTTGATAGTGGGACTTATGAAGAAGTATGGAATCAAGCACAGGGTGACATCTCCATATCATCCTCAAGCGAATGGTCAAGTCGAAACTACAAATAAGGTGTTGGAGAATATCCTTACGAAGACTATAGAAAACCATCGCCGAAATTGGGTTGAGAAGCTTCCTGAGGCATTGTGGGCATATAGGAAAACATGGTGGAATAAAACATAATTTTCATCATATGAACTTGTCTATGGGAAATATCCCTTTTTCTAGTAGAATTTGAGAAGACACTTAGGATAGCTCTTGAAGTAGGATTTGATCTTTTAGAAGTCCAGAAACACCGACTGGAACAATTGAACGAGTTGGATGAAATTTGTTTGATGGATGTCCAAAACACTACTGCAATTTAGTAGCAATAAGCTAAATGGCATGACAAATTCATTAAGAAAAAGGTGTTTCAGAAAGGGGATTGGGCGTTTCTTTATGATTCTCGATTCAAGGACTTTAAGGGAAAATTTTTCTCAAGATGGATGGGACCGTATGAGGTTGATATTTTGTTTGATAACAGGACTGACAGACTTGAAACAATTGATGAGGCACATACCCCCCTGATTATAAATGGAAAACGCCTTAGATTGTATCATCATCCAGCTTCTAAACACTCCTTCATTAAACATCTCTCTGATAATTCTGGTTTTGAAGTTATTGATGCATAGAACTCTTCCTCTGTACCCCTTGCTTAAAAAAATAATATATATATATATATATATATATATATATATATATATATATATATATATATATATATATATAATAAAATGTTGTTATTTCTCTATTATTGTTTTCTTACAGGTACTTCACTGGTGTTGTTACTCTTCTGGTGTTGTTACTCCCCTGATGTTGTTACTCTTCCGGTGTTGTTACTCCACCATTGTTGTTACTCCTTCGGTTATGATAAAATGTTGTTATTTCTTTATTATTGTTTTCTTACATGTACTTCACTGGTGTTGTTACTCTTCCGGTGTTGTTACTCCCCCAATGTTGTTACTCTCCCGATGTTGTTACTCTTCCGGTGTTGTTACTCCTCTGGTGTTGTTACTCCACCATTGTTGTTAATCCTTTAGTTATGTTACTCCTATGATATTAATCCTTTGGTGTTGTTACTCCTTCGATGGTTGATTTTCACTTGTGTTGTTACTTCTCCAGTGTTGTTACTCTTCCGGTGTTGTTACTCCTCCGGTGTTATTACTCTATTCATGAAAATTTAGTCTACGTACCTCATTATTGATGTTACTCCTCTGGTGATGTTACTCCTTCGATGTTGTTACTCCGCAAAGGTAAGTCATCAGGTACGTCCTCAGCTGATTTTTGTGGATTTAATTGATACTTCACCGATGATATGGCTATACATGACCGTGGACGGTCATTCCTTAGTTGGGGGGAGGTATCACATTTAATGTTAAAAATGATGGACCATTATTTCTCTTGAACCTCATGCCAATTCATACACCCCATGATCATTTCTCTAATCCTCACCATACCCCGCATGATTATCAATACGCATTGGAATTTGAATATGTATGACAGTAATTAAATTTTGGTCTTTACAATAAGTTGGAATACTTACCATAATTATTACGATCCACCATGGATTTTTCCATAAACCCTCGTTGAATTTCCCTTTCACGTTTACTTTCACTGAAATCTTGCCGGCTAACACTCTTCTCCAAGGTCTTGTTGCTACAAAGCGACTAGAAAAATGGGTGGGAAAGTTGTGAGGCATGAACTAGAAAACACAGTGCAGGCCTAGCGCAATCCGAATATATGGAGAAAAATTCAGGACGTAGGATGGAACGCTTATTTTGAAAGGTTGCAGAGGTTCAATGAAGCCATTATAGTCGAATTTTAACTAAACCTAGACAAAAATTATTCCAAAGTACATGGGCTGGACATTTCCGTCACTGAAGAAATCATCTCGACTATTCGTGGATTGCCGAAAAGGGGGAAGAAATGGTTTTCCATGAATTTACCATTACCAGAATTCCCAAAATTATTTTTGCAAGCAGGGGAAGTTGTGGTGCAAAAGGGCATGGGATACGATCAGAAATATTTGCCACAACTGTGGGTCGAAGTCGCATATTTTGTTATGTGATACATTACTTGTGAAGGTCGGCTTTCCAAACTATTCAAATATCATTTTAAACTTCTTGCATGCCTTCGATTCCATCATGTTAATTTTGTGGATATGCCATATTTCTTGTGGAATAATCTTCAATTGATGGCATGGTTCGCTCTTTGGTCACGCCGGGCATTGGAAACTCTCACAAAACACGGGCTTGTTAAGTTATTGGTGGTGCATGCCCTATCACAGAATTTCGTGGCCTGGCCACAATTCATTGAATAGGCAGAGGAAGATTTTGTGGCTATGATGCCAGCAAGAGCAGAGGCAGTTGTAGAATAAGAAGTTGTAGACAACACTACTACACAAGAACCAGTGTCGGCTGCTGAACAGTTAGAGGAATTGGTGACGATAGCAGAGGCAATGGCGTAATAAGAAGCTGCAAACAACGTTGTTACACAATAAGGAACGTCGGCTGCTACAAAGTTAGAGGAATTGGAATGAGTACCGAGGCAATGATAGAAAAAGAAACCGCAGAAGGCATTGTTACACAAGAACCAGCGTCAGATGCTGAAGGATTGGAAGAATTAGCAATCGGAGCCGAGGAAATGGAGGAGGAAGAGGCCACAATCAATGTTGTCACACAAGAACCAGCATCGACTATAGGCCTGGAAGAAAAATTAATGGAAGTAGAGGGTAACATAGTCGACGTTGTAACACAAGAACCAGCATCAGCTGCTAAATTAACGAGAAAAATATTGGCAGTTGAAGAACTTGCAGGTGACACTATCACACAAGAACCATTGTCTCCTTCCGGAGTAGCGAAGGAACCATTGGAAAAAATGAAAGTCACAGTCGAGACTGTCACACAAGAACCAGTGACAACTACTGAACAAGTAGAACAGATGGTGGAAGAGGCACAGGAAGGAAGAGAAAGGGAAGGTGCACAACAGCCAGAAGATAAGGCAGAAGAAGACAAAATTGAAGATCTTGAGGCAAGGACAGACATAGAGGCCACCAGTGATGTTGTCACACAAGAACCAGCGTCGACGTGGGAACAATTTGGGCCATCTAAAGAATTGATGGTTGACATTGTCAAACAAGAACTAGTGTAGTCGACCAAAAATCGAGTTAAATAAATTATGGTTGATGTTACCCCCATAGATAAATTGGGAGAAAATATTGTGGTTGGTTCTAACCTGCAAGGGCCAGAACCAAACCCTGAGACAAGGGAAGGAGAAGATCAGAAAATGGAGCAACCGCTAGAAAAGGATGCTGAAAATTTCATCTCATAGGAGCCACTCAGGGAAAATATGGAGATTCCAGGGCCTGTGGAAGAAAATGTTGGGGTTTCCCCCTAGTCTGTGGGGCAAACAAAATAAATTAGGGTAATTCAGGAACCGGTTAATGAATTCACTGATGTCAATCCGCCAAATGAAACACTGGTCGCGAACCTAGTGGAGGAGGTCCCTATTAACCAATAATTTATAGAACAATGTGCAAGGAGAAGGGCCCCTATGCAGGATAGGTATCAGTCATAGTTTAGAGACAATGTGCAATTAAAAATGGAAATTATCAAGTTAAGGAAGAGAGTGTTTCACCTATGGAGACCAGTGAGGAAGCATAAAAGTGTTGTTGGTCAGGCCGCCATGAACCCTGGAGTCAAAACCACTTTAGTGGCAATGCAGACTGAATACGGGCCAATGACTTCAGCAGCCGCATAGACCGAGTCACTTTTTCACTTGTTTGAGTCATGAGAATTTTTGTTAACTGCCAAAATCCAGAAATGGTAGAATATTGCATCTCATTTTCAGTAGGGGTTTAATCCCTTGGCAGCCCACCGAGAAAAAATGAAAGGAATTCAAGAACAATTTTTGAAAGTAGTAGCTAACAACATGACCCAGTTAGAGAAAGAAAATAAAAAACAGGACAAGCAACGAGAAAGGATTGAAGAATTGGAAGAAAAAGTGCAGTTGTTGAAGGCTGATAAGGATGAAATGTTTGACTTGGCGCAGCAAGTAATGGCATTTAGACCTCCTACTAACATTTATTCTTTTTTCCTCCATGACCTATACATGTTCTTCATTCTGGAGAGTATTCATCAAGAAATAAGTCATGAAATACAGGATCCTATACAGTTTCTTTGAATTTTGAGAACCCATAATACCCTGAACCACTACCTAATGTGTGACATTTACATGTATGATTATCTATTGAAGGATGACCAAAAATTTAATTCAGTGCCATTTATGGGGGTTGTTTAGTTGAGAGCTTTCACTTATTTTACGATTAACCAGGTTAAGTGGAAGAAGGCCTTCGACATGTTCGAAGAAAATCAGATGAACATACCACTTATGATTAGAATGGAGCATTTCCAAGTTGAGCACAACTTCAACAAATAGAATACATTTGTAAATATTAAAGGACAAAAGATTCAAATGCTGACAACACAGAAGTGATGTGCCAACATATGTAAAAGACAAAGTGTTTCTTGTTAGGAGGAGGCTCAGGACAGCTACCAGAAACGTTAGATGTTGTCATCATCAGCAGTGAGGGTACGTGAACCTTTTGGGGCCCCTAATTTTGTCATAGATTTGGAAAGAATACCACAATATATTGCATGTATGCATAATTGTGGGGCCCGATGGATAGGTTTGAGATTTTGGTTTCCTGTTACTTGGTTTTCAGCTAGGCAGTACATACCATATTTTGTGGTCGACGATGATTGGTGGAAGGAATTTCTTCAAATCGTTGGATTTAAACTTCCTGGAACATATATGGCCACAAAGTATGATCTTGCACAGCTACACGCTGATCACAGTGGTTCCAACCCAGATCTGTGCAGGAGACGAGTTGCATGAGGACATGTGGAAAGGCTAGTTGGGAGGAGATTTTGGTTGATAAAATTGCCTACTTTTTACCTGCCTTTTTATCCTTTTCCTATACCTATTCCATGTCCTTAATGGGTCAATTTGTATTATAAAACAACAAGGGTATATATATTGTCATGTCTTTGTGAATTATCAATCAATGAAGCATAATCGTAGGGGAATTACCTATAGCGGCTTGCTAACTTAAGTATTTTTGCATATTCGAAGGAATGATTGTCAAAGACTATAATTCAGTGGATGCAACAGATGCAGCGCTATCTTTGGATACCAACTGCAATGGTGGTTCAACTTCCTGATCCTTGCAATCACTATATTTGTATTCTATTTTATTTCATGGATCGATGTGTATTTGTATATGGATAGTTGCCATAATTCCAGGACTTAACAGTCATCACTTAAATGTATAAGTAATGTCATGAGGGCTAAAAAACTAAGCCCGCAAGAGAGATATGAGATTCTCATTTTATGACAGCATACTTTTGTAATTTCCTTTGATTAATGCAATTTCTGATTTCCCGAGTATTTTATAGTTCTGATCTCACCACGACCCTGATCAGGGAGTTGGCCCCACTCTCCTGACCAGGTGTTGCTGTATTAAGTGGTGTGTGTATTTTTTATTTTTTTTGTGATTCTTCATTACTGTAATGATACGATCATAAATCTTTGCCGCAAATGTGGGTCGAAGTCACATATTTTGTTATGTGATACATTACTTGTGAAAGTTGGCTCTCCAACCTATTCAAATATCATTTTAAACTTCTTTCATGCCTTCGATTCTGTCATGTGCATTTTGTGGATATACCATATTTCTTGTGGAACAATCTTCAATTGATGGCATGGTTCGCTCGTCAGTTGCGCCGAGCATTGAAAACTCTCATAAACCATGGGCTTGTTAAGTTATTGGTGGTGCATTCCCTATCACATACTTTCGTGGCCTGGCCACAATTCATTGAATAGGTAGAGGAAGATTTTTTTGCTATCATTCCAGCAAGATCATAATCAGTCATAGAAGAAGAAGTTGCAGACGACATTACTACACAAGAACCAGCGTCGGCTACTAAACAGTTAGAGGAATTGGTGATGGTAGCAGAGGCAGAGGCATAATAAGAAGTTGCAAACAACGTTGTTACACAAGAACGAACATCGACTCCTAAATAGTTAGAGGAATCGGCGACAGTACCGAGGCAATGGCAGAAAAAGAAACCACAGAAGGCGTTGTTACACAAGAACCAACGTTGGATGCTAAAGGATTGGAAGAATTAGTAATGGGAGCTGAGGAAATGGAGAAGGAAGAGGCCACAATAAATGTTGTCACACAAGAACTAGCATCGACTGTAGTCCTGGAAGCAAAAGTAATGGAAGTAGAGGGGAGCATAGCCAACGTTGTTACACAAGAACCAGCATCGGCTGCTACATTAATGGGAAAAATGTTAGCAGTTGAAGAATTGTAGGTGACACTGTCACACAAGAACTAGTGACAACTACTGAACAAGTAGAACAGATGGTGGAAGAGGCATAGGAAGGAAGAGAAAGGGAAGGTGCAGAACAACCACAAGATAAGGCAGAAGAAGACAAAATTGAAGACCTTGAGGCAAGGACGGACATAAAGGCCACCAGCGATGTTATCACACAAGAACCAGCATCGACGTGGGAACAATTTGAGCCATCTAAAGAATTGATGGTTGACATTGTCACACAAGAACCAGCGTAGTCGACCAAAGAGAGAGTTAAATAAATTATGGTTGATGCTACCCCCATAGAGAAATTGGGAGAAAATATTGTGGTTGGTTCTAACCCGCAAGGACCAAAACCAAACCCTAAGACAAGGGAAGGAGAAGATCAGACAATGGAGCAGCCGCTGGAAAAGGATGATGAAAATTTCATCTTATAGGAGCCACTCAGGGAAAATATGGAGATTCAAGGGCCTGTGTAAGAAAATGTTGGGGTTTCTCCCCAGTCTGTGGGGAAAAAAAAAGAAATTAGGGAAAGTAGGAACCGATTGACGAATTCACTGATGTCAATCTGCTAATGAAACACCAGCTGCGAACCTAGTGGAGGAGGTCCCTATTAACCAATAATTTACAAAACAATGTGCAAGGAGAAGGGCCCCTATCCAGGATAGGTATCAGTCACAATTTAGAGAAAATATGCAATTAAAAATGGAAATTATCAAGTTAAGGAAGAGAGTGTTGCACCTACGGAGACGAGTGAGGAAGCATAAAAGTGTTAATGATCAGTTTTCCATGAACCCTGGAGTCAAAACCACTTCAATGGTAATGAAAACTAAAGACAGGCTGACGACTTCAACAACCGCATAAATAGAGTCACTTTTTCACTTGTTTGAGTCATAATAATTTTTTTAACTGCCAAAATCTAGAAATGGCGGATTACTGCATCTCAGGGGTTTGATCTCTTGGAAGCCCACCGAGAAATAGTGAAAGGAATTCAAGAACAAGCTTCGAAAGCAGTAGCTGACTACATGACCTAGTTAGAGAAAGAAAAGCAGAAACAGGACAAGTAACGAGAAAGGATTGAAGAATTGGAAGAACAAGTGCAGTTGTTGAAGGCTAATAAGGATGAAATGTTTGACTTGGCGCAGCAGGTAATGGCATGTCAGCGTCATACTAACAGTTATGCTTTGTTCCTCCATGAACGATACATGTTCTTCAGTCTGGAGAGTATTCACCGAGAAATAATTCATGTAATACAGGATCCTATATAGTTTCTTCGAATTTTGAGAACCCATAATACCCTGAACTAGCACCTAATGTGTGAGCTTTGCATGTATGATTATCTATTGAAGGATGACCAAACATTTAATTCAGTTCCATTTATGGGGGATGTTCAGTTGAGAGCTTTCACTTATTTTACGATTAACCAGGTTAAGTGGAAGAAGGCCTTCGACACGTTTGAATAAAAGCAGGTGAACATACCACTTATGATTAGAATGGAGCATTTCTAGGTTGAGCACAACTTCAGCAAACACAGTACATTTGTAAACATTAAATGACGGAAGAGTCAAATGCTGAAAACACATAAGTGGTGTACCGACATATGTACAAGACAAAGTGTTCCTTGTCAGGAGGAGGCTCGGGACGGCTGTCAGAAACGTTGGATGTTGTCATCATCAGAAGTGAGGGTACATGAACCTTTTGGGGCCCCTAATTTTGTCATAGATTTAGAAAGAATACCATAATATATTGCATGTATGCAGAATTGTGGGGCCCGATGGATAGGTTTGAGATTTTGGTTTCCTATTATTTGGTTGTTAGCTAAGCAGTTCATACCAGCTTTTGTGGTCGACGATGATTGGTGGAAGGAATTTCTTCAAATTCTTGGATTTAAACTTCCTGGAACATATATGGCCGCAAAGTATGATCTTGCACAGCTTCACGCTGATTACAATGGTTCCAACCTAGATCTGCGCAGGAGACGAGTTGCATGAGGACATGCAGAAAGGCTAGTTGGGGGGAGATGTTGGTTGCTAAAATTGCCTACATTTTGCCCGCCTATTTATCCTTTTCCTTTACCTATTCCATGTCCTTGATGGGTCAATTTGTATTATAAAACAACAAGGGTATATCTATTGTCATGTCTTTGTGAATTATCAATCAATGAAGCATAGTCGTAGGGGAATTACCTAGAATGGCTTGCTAACCTAATTATTTCTTCATATTCGAAGGAATTATTGTCAAATACTATAATTCACCGGATGCTACCGAGATGGAAGCGCTATCTTTGGATACCAACTGCAACGGTGGTTCAACTTCCTAATCAGCGCAATCACTATATTTGTATTCTATTTATTTCATGGATCGATGTGTATTTGTAGATGGACAGTTGCCATATTTCTAGGACTTAACAGTCATCACTTGAATGTATAAGTAATGTCATGAGGGCTGAAAAACCAAGCCCGCAAGAGATATATGAGATTTTGAGTTTATGACAGCATACTTTTGTAATTTCCTTTGATTAATGAAATTTCTGATTTCCTGAGTATTTTATAGATCTGATCTCACCATATCCCTAATTAGGGAGTTGGGCCCACTCTCCTAATCAGGTGTTGCTAGATTAAGTGGTGTGTGTAGGTTTTTTCTTTGTGTGATTCTTCATTACTGTAACGATTTATTGATGTGTTTTTGTGAGTCGTGTCTTGTTGATACTCTCATTGTTGTTACAGTGATTGCTTACTACTACACATTATTATGTTATGGTTGAATGTTCGATATTGGGTAGGGAAACTGTGGCTTGCATATACTTTGCATGATAGCCTTGAAATAATCAGTCGGACCCCAGGTTGACAATTAATGTGGAATAGGGTGAATTGTATGATTCATATTTGAACATCAACACAAATATCGCTTATATATTTGTAATAATTCCCATCTAAAACAAAATATTCTTTTGGAATTACACACATATCCGTTAAGAGGAAACTCGGGATTTTTAAAAACTTACCACAAGGTCAAGAAAGAATATATTTGGGATGGCCTTAAATATGATATTCAAATGTTTGTGGCAAAATTTTTGGTGTGCCAACAAAATAAATTTGAGACAATTAAGGCCTCGAGTTTGCTACAACCTTTATCCATTCCAAGTCAACATTGGGAGAAGGTTTCAATGGATTTTATCATAGGTTTACCCAAGTTCGAAGGAAAGAGTGCCATCATGGTGGTAGTTGATAGACTTGCCAATATGCACAATTTTGTGCATTATCTCATCTATTTAAAGCTAGTACAATTGCTACTACATTTATGGAAACAATTAAAAAGCTACATTGAAACCCAAAGATTATTGTAAGCAATAGAGATCCCATTTTCACTGGAAATGTTTGGACGAATTATTTTCTTGTCTGGGTACTCAACTAGCTCATAGCTCATCTTCTCATCCTCAATTTGATGGGAAAACAGAGATATTGAACAAATTTTTGGAAGGATCTCTTTGTTGCTTTGTATCTAATAAACAAACACAATGGATCAAGTGGTTACCTGTTGGCTTGAGGGGTCCTGACCCAAGTTCGGAGGTTAAGGTTTGCCAACAAACCCCTATACTAATGGCCCTTTCGGCAATGACCTACTTGCGCAGGCCAAGGTCTCACTTGAAGCAGTATGGGAGGGTGTTGGAACCAAGTTTCCGCACCCTGAGAGAGAGTAGGTAATTCGAGGCAGATCTAGGTCGCAGCCTATTAGGATCACATAGAAGGAGTTTATTTGCAACTCTTTTAATAGTGTAATTAGCATATAACCATAAAAAAGCTATCAGATCTAATCAGTACATTTGCATCCACGTGCGTGTTGCCAAATACCATCATAGAGCACTATAATCGCAGTCAATATCAGATCACAAATTGCAAAATACATATACATTCGTGGCTTAAATAAACATCATAGATGCGCTTCAGTAGTAAACATAACCAATTCAGATAACACACAGATACTTCAGTTATACTTCACATTCATTAATATCAAAAATCCACTTACAACCCAACACAGCCCGTGCACATAACCTATCGGGGTCTGCACACAGCAGGACTAAGGATCTCCACACACACAACCAGTAGGAGTCCTTACCCAAAAATAACCCAAACAGATCTTAACAGTTCACACGTAGCATCAATATATTGACTTCCTTACTTACTAGACCCAACTATATATCTATTTATAATATAGTATCCTTCGTTATCCTATGGTCTGCAAACCATGGTGTGCAGACCCTAGAGCTACCCTTTAACCCATTACAACACATTAGGGGCTTTGACCCACCCCAAACCCCTACATAGGACCAACTTTAACAAAATTGTACCAAAAACGCAAGTTAGGGAACCCCGTTCCAACAGGCCCCCAACATAATCTTGTGTCATCCCAAGTCACTGTGGCCGTGGGCTTTCCATATTCGCCTACAGCTTCTTGTTCACATCAACCAGTGGGGGCAGTACTCCTTCACTCTACGCAGCAGCATTCTGAGCAATCTCCACCAACTTCTGTGACATTGGACCTTCTATAGCAACAGTGACGCTTTCCAAAGTCTGATTCAGATGGTTAACTGCAATATTGACATCCTTAGAGAGCTTGAGGGCTTCATCATCCCAAGGATTAAGGTGGTCGCTGAGGACCTTCTTTTTCTGGCGGAGCTCTTCAATGTCATATCTTAGTGTATGGTTGGTACGTAGTCATGCCAAGCATTGAGAAAGGATTAGAGTAGGCATAGTGGCTTCCATTTGCTCAAAATCTTCTTCCTTCTGGCACAGTGCTTGAGTAAGATTGCGCAGGAGAGGATCTCGTTGTACCTTAGTCCACAGCTGCATAGCTGTCTCCAATAGTCTTGCACCCTAATAAATCTAATATGTGATGACATTGGTGGCCTCTGTGACCAACGCGGCTCACTGGGCCCTTACTTCAGGTGGTGTTTCCGGCTGTAATTTGGCCTGCAAGGCTGCAATCTGTTGTTCCATCTCTGACTTCACCTCCTGGATCTTAGTCCTCAAAGCCTTGAGTGCTGAAAAAATCCCTTCAATCTTGACCTGTGGGGTGGCGGAAGCCGGGATATCTTCAGTGACATCTGCGCAGAGCCTACTGATTAGGCGTTCCAACTCTATCTGCTGCGCAACGGAAAGGGTACATGCAGCCTATGCCTGGGATACTTCAGCGGTTTTCTCTACTATCGTCTGCTCAGCTATACTGAGCTACTGGTGCACTCAGCGGTCCCTGTGTTGAATCTCTTCAAACAGGAATGCGTGGAGGACCTGTAATGGTTCATGTGGCAGGCGGGCTAGGTCCAATTGTACCTTTGCGCAGGCTTGGACTTGCGCTACTAAGTCGGGTGGACTCAACATGAAGGTTGTGCCAGGCAGAGGCTAGAGGAAGCTTTCCATTGTAATGATTAATGTGTTGCTTGTCGTTGGAGCCAGTCTTTCTTTAATCATACTTGTTTACAAGGTGTCAGTCTTAAGCTGCAGAACTCGGAGCTCAGCCTGGAGTGTATCGACCATGGCCTTTTGCTGCTCTTCCAGAGCCAACAATTTCTCTTCTGCAGTGAGGGTCACTTCATCCACGATTTGCTCCAGGTCCTCTTCTATTAGAGTAACTCTGGTGTCGCATTTCGGCCATTGAGCTCGTTGCTTCTTCTGCAGCCCTTTAGTAGGGTCACCCGTCTATTTCGTTCCTTGAGGGGAATCAGCACCTCCCGCATCCAGACCTTTTGCGCCCAGATCCTTCTGTATATCCTTCTGCGAACCCTTCTGTGATTCCGAGTCTACTCCCTTCCTAGTACTCTTTCCATGTACTTCCTTTTGTGGTTCCGGGTCCACCCCTTTTCTAGTACCCTTGCCCTATCCTCAGGTCTCTTTGGTGGTGGTGGGAGGGTTCACCTTTGTGGTTCTCGTACTGGAAATGTCCTTCATACCTGACTTGAAGTCAAGTTTCCAGTGCGGAGGCCAAGTAGAAATAAGGCGGTCAATCTCCTCATCCGCGACCATATATGGGAGTGATACCCATGCTGGATCCTTGCAGTTGATCTGAACATTGTGCATTGTTACCTGAAACGTTGCGATGCTCTTGTACTTATCATAAATTGCTAGTGACAAGCGCAACCAGGAATGGATGGGAATTGCGAGCCCACTCTCAAATAGGACCCAGAATACTTGATTATCCTCAATACGTTGTGCGTCCTTTGAATCCCACAAGTTCATGTATCATGCTCCCTCTCACATACCTGGCCCGAGCTCAAGGAGAACCGAGTCTTCAGCGGCTTCCCATGCGACCAACGCAATGAGGAGCAGTAGCCAAGAGTAGCAGAATGTTTTTCCCTGATCCTGGGCCTCACGCACATTCTCCAGAAATTCGTTGCACAAGAACTGAGACCAATTGTAGCAGACCCCCTTTTCGCAGCGCCCAACCAACTGAATTACATACACAGGTACGGTTGCAACCTAGCATTTGCACATCATTTTGCAGGCTAACAACAAGGTGCCCATACGCGCACCGAGGTCGCTGATGGTGCTGATCATGAACCCCCTAGTGTTCCACTCGACATGGTAGTCCTCGCATACCTTATCAGCGATCTGTTGCTTGTACTTTTTCTTGACGCGCTCCATAGGGTTCGGCCCTTCCATGGGGAGACCAGTGATACAGTGAATAAGTGCAAAAATAATGGGAATGTGATCATGTATCCATAAGCTACCATAATGGACTAGGATAAGCAGCTGGTGCACAAGTCGGTCTGTGACGTTGTAATGGCCAAAATGAGACATCCACAGTAGGTTTAATAGCTCGGAACTAGCCAACCCACTTGCCCATGGCATGGGGACTACCTTCAGCACGTCGTCCTCCAATACCCTTTCAAGGTATAGCTCAGGTGCCAGTTCTGGGAAGGCATCCAAGTTGGCCAAGTCGTGGTCATCGAATTTTGCCGAGTGGAGTTTACCAAAGGACTCTCCAATTATGGGGACCTTTCCTAGA
Organism: Pinus albicaulis; assembly: GCA_034641835.2. Taxonomy (NCBI): domain Eukaryota; kingdom Viridiplantae; phylum Streptophyta; class Pinopsida; order Pinales; family Pinaceae; genus Pinus; species Pinus albicaulis. Next base: position 1,551,371,714 of record CM076584.1, read on the forward strand.
ATCAGCGGCATTTGCAGATAGGTGCCTAGGCCATCGATATTCTTAGGTGTGCACATCGAGGGCCTGCGAGGCCGGAGATAGGGCAGCAGCTAGTTTATCGGTTCATGGATCCAGGCCTCTTCCTCAGCAAAAATAGGCCGCTTCAAAGGGTTAGGCAAACGTGCCTGGGGCACCGTTCGGGGGGATTTCACATTCCGAGGGGAGGTGTGGGGCTTCCCACCAACCCATTTCGTGGGTTTCCCCAACCCTTGCTCCTGGCCCTTTCCTTTCCCCTTCTACTTTCCCTTGCTCGACATGGACATAACATCCTTAAATTCAGGGGTGACTTCTAGTACCTCCTCAGATTCTTTCTCTGTCAAGGCCACAGTCTGGGAAGATTCGGCAGGATTACTCGTAGTCATTCTGGCACGAAAGATGAACTCAGGGTCGCTACTATCAAAGGGTGAAACATGCTCAGACATGAACAAGGCACAATAGTCGCAGACTCTTGCAAAACACAAACTGCTCAAGATACCCGGAACCCTTTTCTGAGCTATCCTTCTGCTTTTATAGCCTTGGAGATCAACCAACAGTTGAGTGAGGCTTATCAGAAACTTACCATCAAGTAAACGGTAAAAAATCTTCGGAAATCGCCTCATTAATTGTCGGTCGCCCGCTCTGTTCAACGGTCAAATTTGCTTTTTACCCCTTTTTATTGTTCCAATGGCCAGTTTTCACAACTGCATATTACCCCTATGCTTCCAGCGCACTTCCTACGCTCCCAGTGCACCCATGCGCTCCCAGTGCACCTCCTGCACTTTGAGCGCACCCCTGCACTCCCAGCGTACCTCTCCGGACCTCTAGACCTGCGACCGACCCCTACGCATACCATGGTTCTGCCTACGTTTGTCCCTCTTCTTACGTGTATCCCACCCCATACAACTACTCCAGCCATATAGTCATTTGATCCGGTATGGTTTGAGCGGGCTACCATTGACATAGCCTGGTACCATATCACCGCGCAGGGTGGCTAACCGGACCACTCCCCCATCAGTAATTTCTTTTACCATATAGGGACCTAGCCAGTGCTGATGGAACTTCCCTGGGTGTTTCACAAATTGGTTGTCATATAGCAGGACCAATTCTCCCTCCGCAAATGTCTTTTGCCGAAAATGTCGATCGTGCCAAGCCTTATCCCAAGCCTTCTGAACTTGCTGATGGAAGTTAGCAATGAAACGATCTTCCTCCAAGGCCACAAGCTGCACTAACCATTCCTCCATGATATCGGGCTCTACCATGTTGGTAAAGGTTGTGATGTGCACGCTAGGAACAATATACTCCATGGGCCTAATGGCCTCCTTGCCATAAACCATCCTAAACGGTGTCTTCCCAGTCAACTTCTTGCAGGCGGTTCGATAGGCCCAAAGAACTGAAGGGATGAGCACGTCCCAATCGTTGTGATCGGCATTACAGACCTTGGTCAGTGCCTACTCCAAGATCTTATTAAAATCTTCTACAACTCCATTTACCTATGGATGATACGGGGTGCTTTTCGTGTGGTGGATCTGAAATTCTTCAGTCAAGGCCTGTATTGTAATTAGAGGCAGATATAGGTCACAACCTATTAGGCTCGCACAAAAGAAGTCTATTCACAGCTCTTTTAACAGTGTAATTAGCATATAACCAAAACAAATCTATTAGATCTAATCAGTACATTCGCATCCACGTGCGTGTTGCCAAATACCATCACAGAGCATTGTAATCGTAGTCAATATCATATCGCAAATTGAAAAATATAGATACATTCGCAGGTTAAATAAACATCATGGATGCACTTCAGCAGTAAGCATAACCAATTCAGATAACAAACAGATACTTCAACTATACTTTGCATTCATTAATATCAAAAATCCACTTACAACTCAACACAGCCCGCGCACACAGCAGGACTGAGGATCTCAGCGCACACAGCCAGCAAGATTCCTTGCCCAAAAATAACCCAAACATATCTTAACAGTTCGCACGTAGCATCAATCTATCGACTTCCTTACTTACTAGACCCAACTATCTATCTATTTATAATATCGTATCCTTCATTATCCTATGGTCCGAAAACCATGGTTTGCAGACCCTAGAACTACCCTTTAACCCATTACAACACATTAGGGGCTTTAACCCACCCCAAACCCCTACGCATGACCGACTTTAACAAAATTGTACCAAAAACGCAGGTAAGGGAACCCCGTTCCAACGTTACCTCTGGTTGAATAGTGGCATAAAACTTCCTTCCACACTACAGCAAAAATGACCCCATTGATGGCACTTTATGGATATCAACCATTGTCCATCACATCATCTTGAAGAGAAAATTCTAAGGTTAAAGCAGTGGAATATCACATCGAGGATCAACAACAAGTTCTCCAAATCTTAAAGGATAACCTAACTTTGGCGCAGAATCGAATGAAACAATACGCATATCAACATCGCAGCGAAAGAAGTTTTGATGTAGGCAACTGGGTATTTTTATGGCTACAACCATACAAAAAATGTCCCTCAAGCAAGTTAAGAAGGATAATAAATTATCGCCAAAGTATTATGGTCCTTAACAAGGTGTTGCAAAATATTGGTTCTATGGCATACAGATTGGAGCTTCTAGCATCTTCCCGAGTGCAGCTAGTTTTCCATGTTTCATGCTTAAAGAAGGTTATAGATGACAAACTCCCATTTCAAACAATATTTCCAGAACTTGACAAGGAAGGAAAAATCATATTGGAACACAGAAACAAGAACTTGAAAACTACAAAATCGATCAATTTCATAGTATCTCATCAAGTGGAAGAACTTACCAGTTGAAGATTCCACATGAGAGGATGAGAATTTTATACAAAAGAATTCAGAACTACTCAAGTGTTGAGGATAACATGTTTTTGAAGGAGAGGGGCATGTTATGTCCCTATAATAATAGTGTAGCCCCTTATTGTTATTGTTAGTGTAGCCCCCTTATTTTTATTGTGGTGCCCATGTATTCCCCATAGTGTTATTATTGTGCCCCATAGATGCCCATTATTGTTATTGTTGTGCCCTTACATTATTATTGTTGTGTAGGCTCTGATTATATTGGGACCTCTTAGACTCCTATATATAGAAAGTAGGTTTTTTTCATTTGAACCATCCAAGAATTTTTCATTTATGTAATGTAAAGGAGGTTTCCCCCTCGAAGAGGTTTATTTCTAAGTCATTGATCTATATTTTAATCTATTTTGTGTAAGTGTTCATTGATCACAACTGGGAAAATAGCTTCTATGAACATATGCAAAATCCAACCAAGTCAAGTACTTCCACGTACCACTTGACCATAGATTAGGCTCAACCAAATATTTCTTTGGGCCAATCATTCCCATTCCATATTCCAAGCATGAATGTGGGATCTCATGGGATAAGCCAAGGCATAACCAAACAAGGAATCCAAAGTTTAAACCACCTCCACCCTCAAGATATTGTGATATCACCTAACGTAGTCACGATATCACAAAACCAAACCAAGCTTGGATGCCTCAAAATTCCTAAACCATACCTTAAGGAATTTTCCTGTCTCCACCCACCTGTTGAGGGCTTCACTCCCAACTCTCGGGGATTTTTATAAGACCACCTCACCCAATTCCAAAACCTTCTGAAAATCCAAAGGTCAACCGAGAACGAATCCCATCACACCATGGTTATCCAAGAGATAGCAAGGTATGGATAAAACCATTGTCAAACTAGGTAAAACCCATGCAAATGACAGCAAATGAACCAAATAAACAAATGCATCTACCATGTATTCACACCTAAAATAGGAAATCACACATGCAACCTATTACCTACAAAATCCTCATGTTGAAGTTGTTGATCCAAACTTCTCCTTGCTTTCCCTTGTTGTCGTTTGCTTGTCCTTGGCTTTCCTTTGCTTCTCATTTGTTTTTTTTCTTGCTCTCTCCTTTTGAAGCTCTCTCTCTCTGAATTGATCCAAGCCAAAACTGAAAAAAAAAGCTGTGAATTGTTTCTTTGAAGCCTTTTTATCATTGAGGTCTCCTTTTTCTTCATTTTTCTTTTAATTTCCTTAGCATGCAAGTTTGTATCTTCTCACATTTATTTTCTCCTATTTTCATTTATTTTCATAATTAAATGTCAATTATTGCCTCTTTTCCTTTTTCAATGCCTTTTCCAATGTCCATACCCATAATAAACCTCAAATGATAACCAATATAGTGCTTTCCCCAACATTCAGCTTGCAATATGTGTCTCGTGACCTTGGTCTTATTCTTTTGCATTTATGTTAGGGCCCTATATTACTAGTGTAGTCCCTTGTTGTTGTTAATGTAGCCCCCTTATTGTTATTTTTGTACCCTTGTAGTCCCCATATTTTTATTAGTGTTCCCCATAATAGCCCACTATTGTTATTGTTGTGCCCTTACACTATTATTGTTAGGTCAGCTAGGATTATATTATGACCCCTTGGACTCCTATATATAGAAAGGAGGTTTTTTCATTTGATTCATCCAAGAATTATTTATTTGTGTAATTTCAAGGAGGTTTCCCCCTCGAATTGGTTGATTTTTAAGTCGTTTATCTCTCTTTTCTTTTATTTTGTGAACTTGTTTCATAGCATTTCATATCAGAGCTTTGGATTCTAGGGTTTTGCTACTTCAAACAGGTCATCGTGGAATTTTCGCTATAAATTTTTTTCTACAATGTTTCAAAATATGAAAAAGAAATCAATTGTGAGGCAATCTTGAGGAACTTCTTGTAAAAATTTCAGATCTTGGTTCGCAATATTTTCAGAGATATGATCTGTGGAAGTTAGGGTTTTTGCAAGCTTTTGAATTTCATCCCAAAGAGGTGATATTGGGAAAATCGTCATAACTCTCTCTCTGAGCATCGAATTGGAATTATTTAAAAAGTGGTCGAAATTACATGGATTGCAGTTTCATATGTATCAATTTACAGGGCGAAGGTGGAAACAATGACACATGGTACGTCATAAAAGTTCGCTCTACTGAATTAATTCATAATTAGGTCATTGTGGGAGATTGGGCATAACTTTGCCTTGAAGAATCCAAATTAGGTGAGACCTATGACATTGGAAAGAAGATTCAAAGATGTAATAAAGGACTGAAGATAAAATCTTTGGGATCCGAAATCACAAATATACATAAGATTCAATATCAAGCTCCTCCAAAGCAAGAAAAAGGTGTGTATTTTTTATTAAATTGCATAAGTCTTGTTTGAAAAAATAGTTTGAAGGGATTCCAAGGGAATATTGAAGCATAGATATCAGTATTGGGTTCAAAAATGGCCCCTAAAAATAATTCAACACCCATTAAGCCCTCAAAAGGCTCTACTATGACTCATGAAGAGGAATAAGTGCAACATGATATATCAAAATTTCAAGAACAAGTGCAACAAAATTTGCTCTCACAAAGAGTAACAAAAAATGAAATGGAAGTTAAGATGGATGGTTTGAAGAAAGGCGTGGAAGCTAAGATGGATAGTTTGAAGAAAGGCGTGGAAGCTAAGATGGATGGTATAAAAGGCAACATGGAAGGTGTGGAAGCCAAGATGGATGGTTTGAAGAAAGGTGTGGAAGATAATATGGATGGTTTGAATAATGGCATGGAAGCTAATATGGATGGTATAGAAGGAAACATGGAATATTTGAAGAAAGACATGGAAGTTTTGAAGGAAGGTTTGGCAAAGTTGCTACAATAAAAGTTTCCTAATGGCGAAAAAGTAGTAGAGGAAACTTGTGATGAGAACAAAAGAGATGTTAATCATGATTTCATAGACTCTAACGTTGGATTTAACACCCGCCATATTCCAAAGATAGGTATGAGGAAGTTTGATGGGGCAAGGATCCAATAACTTGGATACTACAAATGGAGCAATACTTTGAGCTCCATAATATGAAAAACACACTAAAGGTACGCATTGCAACTTTGTATTTAGAACAAAAGCAGTTTGTATGGTATCGATGGGTTTTTTCTCGTAAACCACTAGTCACTTGGTCAATTTTTATAGAGGAAATGATAGCACATTATGAGGATACAAAGAGCAACACCTTATTTGGGAAATTGATAAATATCAAGCAAAAGGGTTCAATGATGGAGCACATTGAGGAATTCCAAAAATTGAATATAAGGGTAAATAATTTTCTAGAGGAACATAGGATTGATGTCTTCATAGGGACTCTAAAGGATAACATCCAACATGAGGTTCACCTTTGGGAACCTGATACATTTGAGAAGGCATTCAGGTTGGCAAGAAAAATTGAAAGCAAAATTATGGCGACAAGGAAGCCTACCATTCACAACTATAAATATGGAAGTGTTGCTACTCCTAGACTTCCACAACCTACAAGGTTGACACCACAGCAATTGGAAGAAAAAGGAGCAAAAGGGTTGTGCTATAGTTGCGATAGAAAATACACTAAAGGTCATAAGTGTGCTAAGACGAAAGTGTTTTACATAGATTGTGAAGAGGAGGAAGAAAAGGAACAAGAAACTTCAAAAGAAGAGGATATACACCAGGAACCAACCCTAGAGGAAGAAGTAATGAATCTGACCATTCCTGTAATTCATTGGCAAGAATTACCACTCCTCAAACTCTCAAGATATAAGGACATATCAAGAACAAAAATGTAATAGTTCTTATTGATTCGGGTAGCACCCATAATTTTATTCATTGTGAGGTAGCCAAGGAATTGAATTACTTCCTATACCCAGCGCCAAAGTGTCAAGTGATGGTGGAAAATGGGGAAACTATAAATTAATCTAAAAAGTGCCATGCTAACCATGGGGGAATATGTAGTGAATATTCCAATGCTTTCCATTCCAATCAGTGGTGTTGATGTTGTACTAGGAGTACAATGGTTACAATCTTTGGGGAATGTAGCTTTTAATTTTCAAGAACTTTTCTTGAAATTTTTTTCGAAAGGAAAGGAAGTTGAATTATGGGGTATCGCAGGGAAGCCGAGAAATATAATAACCTCTAATGTCATGACAAAGCTTCTGAAGAAAGAACAACGAGGCGTCATTACAAAATTATGCTCACTATAAGTTCCAACATCAAAATCATCTATTTCTCTTGATCTCCAAAAATTCTTGGACGATCATTCCAAGGTGTTTGAAACTCCCAAAGGACTCCCACCTATTCATGATCATTCATCATGCTATTCATTTTTTTCCAATAAGTGTTCCTCCAAACATCAAACCTTACAGATATCCTTATGTCAAAAGAGCGAAATTAAACGCATGATTGCAGAAATGCTAGAGGCTGGTATAATTCAACCTAGTCAAAGTTATTTTTCTGCTCTAGTAGTATTGGTGCACAAGAAGGATGGATCATGGCGCATGTGTCCGGATTATAAGGAGAACAATAAGATCACTATTAAAGAGAAATTTCCCATTCCTATGATTGAGGAATGATTGGATGAATTACATGGAGCAATTTATTTTACCAAGTTGGATCTTCGTTCAAGATATCATCAAATTAGAATGAAGACTGAAGATATTCCAAAAACAACAGTTCGAACTCATGAAGGTCATTATAATTTTTTTTTCATTCCTTTTGGCCTTACCAATGCACCTTCTACATTTCAAGGGTTGATGAATTCCATTTTCAAACCCTTCACTACAATGAAAAGACCCTCTAGCGGATGTTTTTGAGGAACCCCTTACAAAAATAGCCCAAATAACCGTTTGTAGCAGAGGTATCTAGAGGAGGTTGGTGGGTGGAGGTTTTTGCAAAAAAAAATTGTGAGGTGTGTTTCTCATCATAAACAACACCGATGTGTTTTACTCAAAACGCACCGGTGCGTACTAAAAATTGGCACACCGAGACACCGTGATCGCCATACAAACCCGCCCGGTGCATCTAATTACTATAGCGCACCGGTGCTCTACATATAAACAAGCCCAGTGTGTCGCCATAATCCAGCACATCGTAACAACGTGCGGTGCACCATCGATAATACCGCCTTGTGCATCTCAAAAACTCGCGCAGCGAAACAAGGTTAAATAAAAAAAATTACTGACCGTAAAAACTTCATTTTTACTTCTTCAGTGCTCCAGACCTCTCAAGCACTAGTGTGAATTTGTCTTGTGTGAGGCGCCCTGCCATCGGTGCTCCCATTGCACACATTTCTTCCATCCATTGCCCACCTTGTGGAGTTCAAATTTTCGAAAATGGTGGGAAAATTTGGTTTCTTCAATTCCTCAGCAATTATGCCTACTTGACGCACAAATGTACAGGTATTTTACTTGTTTCTCAATAACTAAATGTTTTCGCGGATTAGATTTTGAAAAACCCTTAAAATTAACCATTTAAAATATATATACGTGTGTGTGTGTCTGTGTGTCTGTGTCTGTGTGTGCGGTGCGCTCGAGCCGTTCGGCTCGCACCCTTCATGGTTCTGCCTATAAATTTAAAGGTCGCATCGCGAACGGTGTTAACGGAAACCACACCGGGTTCAGGTACAATACCGAAAAAATGCGCACAGTGACTAATTTTAAAAATAACATGGTGGTGCAGTCGTTTAGACGACCGCACCGTTGATTATGTACTAATGTCAAGAGGGCGATGCGTTGACCAAACTATCTACCCCCGGAAAGATAGTTAGGTTAGCGCATCGCCCGCCTGACAGCATTACATAATCAACGGTGCGGTCATTTACAGGACTGCACCGGTGACCATGTACTATTTTTTATCAGTGTGTTGACCAAACTATCAGCCCTAGGGCAGATAATTAGGTCAGTGCACCGCTCGCCCAACAGCAGTACATGGTCAACGATGTGGTCGTTTTCAGGACCGCACCATTGACCATGTATTATTGTTGGGCAGTGTGTTGACCTAACTATCCTTCCCGGGGCGGATAATTTCGTCAACGCACAGTAGAAAAAATTACTTTTTATAGTTTGTGGTGCGCCAACAATTTCCATATGCAACGCAAGCGGTGCGCGATAAAAACATACGCACCGGTACCAGTGCGTGACTGTTTTTTTAAGCACACTGACTTTTTTTTTTCAAAAAAAAATTATATATATATTTAAATACATTTCTCATTTAATAAAAAAAAAATGCATTCAATATGTGAATCATTCAGCGACGTCAACAGAGAGAACAAAGGGAACAAAAAGAACATATGGAGGACCAGTACAATGTGATTCACCTGTGGGAGGCATGAGAGAGGAAACAACTTATGTACCCTAGCCCTATTACGGCAGCCACCTAGTTGCTCCTAAGGGAGGTAGGCCTCCTCAAGTTCTATGAGGAGGCTACATCTCTGAAGGGCCATAGTGGGTTATTAGGACAGCTGATCATGCCCACCGACAGGCTTTCCGAGTCGGTCCTAGCGAGTGGTTCATGCCCACTGAGGAGGACATATATTTTATTACTAGCCTATCTAGGAGAGGGCAGGATTTTCCTCATTTTCCAGATGTCCTCGTCGGCTATGCAGCAGGGAGTTAGTTGGCGTGCTCCAAGACATACATTAGGGACAACATAGTTTCTCCTACATATTTTCAGGTGTTCGGTGGTCAGTTACGTATTGCTTCATTTGGTGCAGAGGAGGTGAGGCACCTCTCACTACTGTTGAAGACCATTGCACACTATGCCAGTGACAGGCAACACATTAGTTGCCCACTTTTATTTTATGTTGATTATTTATTCCAGGCGCCACGACTTGTGAGATGGTTTGCGATTTTTTTGCGACATTTTTGTATAGCATTAGATAGATGTCGTTCTGAGGCACGTGGGAGGTTGACCTTCCCTTTTGATTCAGAGTTATTTTGTTTATTATTTGATAGTTTTCCATAAACGAGGCCTACTTTTGTTCGGCAGCCTTGTAGGTCGAGGTTGCATGTACGGATGTAGATGTGGGGCCAGATGATGCCCAAGAGGGGCCAGTCTAACTTTCCTACCAGGATATCTCCTGATGCACTAAAGTTGTTATCCAGTGTTGATGATCACTCCTTCATTCTGGTGCCATGTCTATATGTTGGTTTGGATTGGTGAGGGTGTACCAACATCCTCTTCACACAGGATGAGCCGCCCAATGCGAGAGGTAATATTAGTGTTTTCTTTAAATTAATATAATTTCATTTTATTGCCTTAATTAATTAATTAGAATTATCAAATTTATTCTAACATGTTCTTTAACTTGTTTTATTAAATTGTTTAATGAAAATGTCTAATTATTATTGTGAACTATATATTTTGTAGATATTGCGACATCCGTTGGGGATATGATTCCACCCCCACCGAATGATCCAGGTGTAGATGTTGATGAGGAGATGGCAGAGGTAGAGGATCAGGGTGATAGACCTGATCCTAATCTGGTGCAAATACCCATGGGGGTGAGGCGTAGGCTGGACACCTGATTCAGGATGGAGTTGGGTGACCAACTCGGTCGACTCCTAGTTTATGAGGGAGTCTGCCCAGCTACGATCAAAGAGATTTAGGCTAATCATAAGCTCACAAATCTCTAGAGAGGCATGCCCCGCGATATTTTGACCCTCATGCGTCATATCATTGGAGCTTCCAGAGCGCTAGCGCGAGCTAGGAGGGGTAGGCATCGTGGAGGTGCACGACATAGTAGTGCCTCATTTGATGATCATGATCATGAGGGGAGTTATCATCATTCTATTAATCCACCTCCTCCTCCTTCACCTCACGTCGGCGAAGATCATGATGAGCAGCCAGCATCCAGTCCTGATCAGCAGGCATCATCTCAGCAGACACCTAGTCTTGAGCAGGCCGGTCCATCTAAGGAGGCAGGTCCATCTGAGCAGACCGCGCCATCCACTAACCAGGTTGCTCCATCGACAAGTCATCAGCAGGTCATTCCTGAGCAGACTGCACCATCGAATGATCAGCAGGCACACCATCTATCTGAGCATGAGGCCGCACCATCGACTGAGCAAGCCTCAACTAGTACTAGTATTGATGTACCACCAGATATTTGACATTTATATGCAGTTATATTACAGTTGTATATTTTTTACATTATATATATATATATATATATATATATATGGTCCATGTATTTTATATTCATGTTGATGTGCTTAATTTACATGATGTGTATTTTTTTAGGTCATGTTAGATATGTTCATTTAATGTGCTTGCACATAGATGTGTATGCGATAGCAGTTATTTGACATGAGATGTATATTTGATGTTTGTGTTGTGATAATGTTATACAATTCTTGTGTTTTTTTAGATGATCATGATCACGATGATTAGATGACATTAGCGAATTTGAATGTGTATTTTAGTCGAATATGATGTTTGTACGATGGTTATCATGATTGTGATGTTTATTTTTAATATTAAATCATGATATTTATTAAATATTATGTCGTGATTGTAATTGTATGTAAAATATTTGTAAAATTGTAATGTAATTGTATGTAATTGTATTGTGAAATTGTAAGATTGTAATTGTAATTGTATGTATTCATGTCATGATTCAATTTTATTAAAAATGTAAAATTTGTAAATTTGTAAAATTCTAAAAATGTAATTGTAATAGTAATTTTAATTGTAATTGTAATTGTATGTAAAATTGTAATTTTAATTTTAATTGTAATTGTATGTGAAATTTTAATTTTAATTGTCGTTGTATATAAAATATTTGTAAAAAATTAATTGTAATTGTAATTGTATTGTGAAATGTTTGTAATTGTAATTGCATGTAAAATTGTAATTGTATGTAAAATTGTAATTCTAATTCTAATTGTATGCAAAATATTTGTAAATTGTAATTGTAATTGTATTGTGAAATTGTAAAATTGTAATTGTAATTGTATGTATTGTCATCATTCAATTTTATTAAAATTTGTAAATTTGTAAAATTGTAAATTAATTGTCAATTTTGAACCATAACTACCGTAAGTAAAATGTATACCGTAAATATTCTTGAATAACCATAATTGTATAATTATAAATTTGTATGAATATAAATAATTGTAAAATAATAAATCTAGAATAATATGAATTTTTGTAACATAATAAAGTGTAGAAAATAATAAAAATAAATTCATGTTTAGAATTATCATTATTTTATTATGATCTTACATACCAAAAATAACAGTATACATTTTCAAGATATCATTCACACACATTTAAAGCAATCAAGTAGTTGTATTATTTTAGGAATTGACATTATAAAATAAATAAAGAACTTTATACAATGCGCCATTGTTTTCGAGATCAACATAATTGCAAATTATCAAGTAAAATGATTTTAACATTAACACAATGCAAACCAATTAATTCAAAATACATATTAAATTGTTTCGAAAAAAAGAGTCTTGGTTATAAGGTTAAGTCATCTTCTTTATAAAAACCCATCTTAAAAAGTATAAATGATGAAATAACATATATACCATATCACTCTCGGTTCTCATGATCACCCTCATTATCTTCCAAGTTGCTTGGCATGATACACTTTTTCTCAAAAATATGTTTTGATCTAGGGCCATGTCTCAATACGAACCACCAATCCCTATCCAACACATCTGGGTAAAAAAACACTTGGTTGCAATGTTTGGGGAAAACATAGGGCTCCTTAGCTTCATCCCACATCTTTCTAGAGTTGATACATATCACCCTACTATCGTGATATTCCTTTACATTATTCCGATCAAAGGTGTCCACCACTTGCACCTAAAAATAACACATTGGAAAGAAGAGAAATCCACTTCAATGATCTCTTGTATCTTTCCGACGTAACCTAATGTCCCTCATACTAGGTTTTGATCACGGTGGCTAGCTCTACTAGATTGATCGAACTCGACTTCCACTCCATAGTCTTATGTCTTATGTCCATCATCGACATTTTCGGTGCGAAAAAGGTGTCCGTATGCCCACATAGATAGGAACAAATTCACTTATAAAAAAATTTAAAAATCATAATGTCATGTGTCTTATATTAACCCAACTGTTAAAATATGAAATATAGATGTTACATTTCAAAGGTGCATTATTAAGTTTAAAATGTACATAAATAGATTATTACCAAGTGGGTGCACCCAATCCCTACATTTAGCACATCCTCTTCAGCATGCGGGTAATGACCGGTTGCATCATATTTCTCTCTGACTTGGTCAGCAACCCAACTGTTGGGGCATATAATTGGCATATTTTCTTTTAAATGATCAAGATAAGGCACACTTCTACCATTCACCTGTATGAATTCTTTCCTATCACTATCATGTTTCATCCTCTTTTTTTCGTACAATGCGACCCACAGTTGTGTCACTTCGAGATTGTAAAGAACGAATTTATTGATTGCTTCAATTTCTGCATTCGCTGATGAAATCAAATTGACATATAGTACATATGAGATCAAAATACACATTATATTGAAATTCAACATGAATATTTACTTTGAGTAAATTTGAAAAATTATAAGTTGCTTGCGCTTTATCAAGTGCCTTTTTCCATTCGTTTGGAGTAGCTCCCCTTCTCTTTTGTTTTCATCACTTTCATCATCCCAAATCACCGCACTTGGTTTGTTGTCGATCTTCTTGATGTACGCACTGGCATAATATAAAGACTCATACGATATGTACCCCTCTGCCATAGAACCCTCGGATTTTGCTCTTTGTCGAACAAAACCTTTCAATTTCTTCATGTACCTCTCTAAGAAGAACATCCAACGACAAGAAACCACCCCAACTAATTCAACCTCATCTACTAGGTGGATTAGAAAATGAACCGGAAAGTCCATGAAACTCGTCGACAGTTCCTTCTCAAACATACAAACAATCTCAACTATCTCTTGACACCACCGTGGAATGCTAGCCACATGAATCTCATTTGACATTATCCAACGTACAAATGTAGATAATTTAGATATGGCACATCCTAGGTCTTGGGGGAACTCATGTTTCACACACCCACGCACGAACAAAGGATAATGACACTGCAAAGTTATAAACACGTGCAATAATATACCAAATTAGTTATGTTTTATGATCCCTGCATGGGATAAAATTTATTAATATAAAAAATAATGAAATCATGCTTTTGACATTAAACGTACTCTTAGAAGATTCAAATGGTCATGTTATTTCAACCCCGACAAATGGTCATCCACGGTGAAGCAACGTCGTAGTGAAGACCCATATGAAGATGGCACCCTCACACCCATTATAACTTCCTTTGCCAAAGAAAGATCATCTTTTTTTAAATCCATGGGACATCACCTTCTTTGAAATACCAATTAGAGGGACCAGCGTCTGCCTCTAATCCTGTACTTTATAATCGTCTTGGCCAATGTTTCTTTTTAGTTTTTGAAGTAATAAGATCTTTCCTAACAGCCAATGTGTCACTTTGTTTCGATGATATGTGTCTCCATAAAGAAGATGAAACATTTTTAAATATATGCATGGGATCTAATAAGTGGGTAATCTTAAGATGCTCCCAATATGGGAGGTTATAAAAGATAGATTTCCTTTTCATCCCAATGGGAAATTTATCAACATAGGTGTCGAAGAATTATGGATCATAAAACATATGCTCCCCATTTGAATCGAACATTTCTATGAACTCCTTATCCTTCTCTCTCTCATATGCTCTAAGTCATTCAATTAGTGTTGTTATTGGAGGCCTTTGGGTTATCTCTCATTTACCATTGAAAGCGGATGCTACTCTTCTGTAAGGGTTTTCTTCTGGGAGGAATACCCTAGAGTAATCATACACTGGCTTTCGTAGGTTGTTGGATGATCTAGCTTTCAAAGAAGGTCCACAACATTTGCATCCAAAATACCCTTTTGTTACAAGACCTATGAAATTATTGTATACAATATGCATGGAATGTTAAAGAATATCATGAAGATCAAAACAATTACAACGTATTAAATAGCTAATATGTGAAAGAATATTGTTACGTATATAAACAAATCAATACACATGTAATTTACCAGAGAAAACTCCTAAGCCTGGATAATCATGTGTCGTGTAAGCACATATGCCATACAACGTAAAACTACTCTCTACTGCGATGGGTCTTGATACATCGTATACATTTATCCCATCCCATAATTTCTTCAATTCGTCTACCAGTGGTTGTAAGTAGACATACATATTCTTCACTTGTCTTCTACCAGGGACTATGAGAGCCAACATAAGATGTTCATTATTCACGAAAAACCATGGGGGGATATTGTTATTGATCACTACTTTATGGAGGGAATATGGGTTGAAGCCATCCATGGATATACTGAGTCGTAGACTTCGTACTTCATCCTTGAATTTTTCAAGCCATGTGTCCTCTATATGCTTCATGGCTATTGAATCTATTAGGATTCGAATAACTCCCAACTAGCTTCTGTGTGAGGCATGCCATCCCTGCAACATAGCTAATTCTTTGCAACGAAATAGCTTTTGAATCCTTTAGATTATAGGCATGTGCCTCAATATCTTAAAAGGATGACCGTGTGATTTACCCTTCTTTTTTTATTTATCATACCTATCATGCCCAAATTTCGGACATATATCTTTGTCTCATATTCTCTTCTATATAGAATACAACCATTTGGACATGCATGATATGATATGTCCTCAACACCCAACATTTTCAACAGTTTCTTGGCGTCTTCGCAGCTAACGGGCAAGACATTATCACTCGAAAGAACCTTATCTTTGAATAACCTGTAGTTGGTCATGGACAATATTAAATGTACATTAATGTTGATATAATTATTAACATTCATAAAATTGACCATTTGTAATGTTCATTGTGTGATTATATTTCTCAAAATATAAGGGAGGACTTGATGGTCAATTACCTCAAAATTTCTGAGAAACATGCATCCAACAAGCCAAACTTTGCTTTCAAGTTGTACAATAACATCATTGTCCCCAACTGGGTAGACTTTGAATGACCTCCAGGTCCAAAAAGAAGGGCGGTGGAAGCAAATTTAAGGCTTTTGAAAAATGTATCAGTGATAAGAGTATCATTCCTTAGCTGATCATCATTCTGGAATGCATCTGACAACATTGTCTCCATGGCAGTCGTATCCCTTAAGTAATCATCCATACCAACCTCTATTTGATTGCCTCCATTGCCAGCTTGCGAAGAACTACTATTGCTATAGTCATTCCTAATTGGTGAATATAGACATAGTGGGAATGAATAGATGGTTGATTCAACCATTCTTGGTATTGTTCCTCTCCGAGATTTTCTATTTATTCAACCTTCTCTCGATTTGACATTGTCATGGGGTGCAATGGAAGATGGTAGGTAGGTCTCTCATCATCACTAGGATCCTAATAATTTCAAAAAAGATATTTGAACATGATTAGTACAAAATCGATGATATCAATTAGTAAGCACGTCGACAATGCATGATTAATTGGTTTGAAATTGAAATAATTACATTAATATACCCAAAAATTATTATTACCATCATTGTCCCACAATTGTGGCTAAAAGATGCAATGTTACAATTGGCAGGGTGAAGCAGTTGTCCATTTTCATCTACCAAATGTGCCTTGTAGTATGTTGCTCTTAATAAGAGCTTCCGACATTTTGGAGCTATTTGAATATTTTGTGCATCTGAACTCGATTTTGAATCTGCATGAACCTGCAAATTTGCATACATTAATTTTATTCAGTTGATTGACATGGATAAAAAAATTAAATTCGACTAGATAATGAAAATATATATTAAATCTGAAGTAAATATTACGTCTAGAGATGGATAGGGATAACTCTGCGATGGATTTTGAGAAATATTATGGAACGAGCTGAATTTTGAAGAATTGTTCATTTGATATAATTATGAGACTTTCTCCCTGCATTTGAGCAAAATCAAAAATAAATTTCAGTGTACATACCTAAAAGTAATTTCGGTGCCTTAAAAATGGACTTATTGTTATCGGTGCTAATGTATAGTTAACCGCACTGGTGCGTTTTCGTTACTGCGCATGGTGCGGTGTTATTAATTGATGCACCAGCGTTGTTAGTTAACAAACACACCGAAAATCCGGCCCAAAAAAAAAAAACTCTTTAAAGAGTAAAATCTATTCATTATTTCATTATTTTTGCAACAAAAAAAAAAGTAGGGAGAGATTTGCGCGAGAGACATACCTGGAGCAAGAGAGCACGAGAGCATGTGGAGTAGCAAAATAATTTCAAACAGCAGCACTATTCAGAGAATCAGAATTTGAAACATCTGGTGATTCGTAGAAAAACCCTGTAGTATAGTAAAATAGTTAAATTTTACTGTAATAATTATTTTTTTACAGTTTATGTTGGATTTAATAAATGCATAGTAAAAATCTTAAATTTTACTGACATTTTCAAAAGAAAAACAAAAAAAATCATTCTTACATTAAACCCTCGCTTCTTCTTGTTTTTGTAACTTCACAATTAGGGCTTTTCATTTTAGATTTATAGGGTTTGTATTGCTATATATATAGGCGTATGTCATCTAACCCGCGGGACTACTTGCAGAGTCAGATCCCAATCCATGTCGTCCCTTGCATGATTTTTTAAAAAACAATTTGTTTTTAATCGGTGCGCCCTGTTTAAAATAGCGCACTGGTATGCTATTGTAGTATAGCGCACCGGGCGCGCACTGTTTGATAAAAACAATTTTTTATTAATTTATGTATGTGTTAATCGGTGCACCGGTTAACATATAACGCACCAGTCTCCTTGTTGACAGAGAGCATTGTACGATGTTTCTACTGTTTTGGCAGTGCGTTTATAAGAACCTACCGCACCGCCTTCGGTGCGTACTGTTTGAAAGGTGCACCATTTTCTTGATTTTTTTTTTTTTTTACCTAAAATGTATGTGATTTATTTATAAAATATATTAATGAATGGTATGGTACAAGTTTCATATTGATAAAGAAATGACTCACAAGAGATCAAGTAATAAAATACTGATAACACATCGAGAAAAGCAAAAAAGGCAAGTTATTTATAAAAAATTTACAAAAATTATTATTTTTGAACTATATGTAAGTTTAACTAATATGTATATTTTATTGTGCATCATGCAATGCCACAAAATGACGAAGCTCGATAAGATTATTTATGATTTAAGACCAGAAGAGCATAAAATCTTGATGGAAAAATTGCAGAAGGATGAATCAGGTGAATGAAAAAATACTATCGATCCAATGAGTTTTTTTTTATTTTCATTAATAATATACTTAAAAATATTAGATAACATGTTTCAAACAATCTATTAATTCACATATGTTTAATGTTCTACTGGAACCAACGGCGAAGAAAGTGAATGTTGTTCTAAGAAAATAAAATAAAAATAGTACATGCAAATGAAAATGAATTGCTCCTTAGCTCATCTGGAGTGGTGTTGGAGGTTAACGAAAGGGGGAAAAACTTTTACAAAACTTTGAGGGATCTAGTGGAACGAATGTATAGACGTTCTTTCCACTTACAATACAAAAATCAATCCAATGATTCAAAGAACCAAATTTTATTTAAACTACAGGATGAGTTTCCAGGAAATTAGTCAATGAGAAATGTCAGAATTTTAATAGCAAAAACGTACAACCAAAAAAAAATAAAAAATGAAAAAAGTAATATTCATTTAAATGTTTTTTATAGAATTATATGTATATATTACTAGAAAGCAATCATTTATAAATATAACTTTTGTGTAGAGAATTTTTCTGGATCAATCGCATCCATTCTTGGAAATTTCCAAGAATGGATGCGATTGATTCGGAAAACTTCTCTACACAAAAATATTCATCGCATAAGCCTCAAATCTATAATATAATTTTTGTTATATTTAATTTTCATATATCAATATAAAAAATTAAATAGTTTATTGGCATGTTACATTTTCACGAAAATTATGAAAATCTCAAAGTATGAACGAGTTGATATCAGAAATATGTCAGTACGAATGTCCAAAAAGGTGTACAAGGAGAAGGTCAAAGAAATGGACATAATTGCATCACACGAGGAGCCATCTTGACAACAATGTGCTTCAAATGTAATATGTAATCATTGAATTTTTCAATTAGGTACAATAAATAAACAATTTAACATTAAATATATTTTTCAAGTATTTTCTTGAAGAAAAGAAAAGAAAATGGAACCCATTCAGCACATAAAACAGGACAACAAAAAAGAAAAGGGTTGATATCTATGTTTGTGAGTAATTGTTACTTCCTTATAACAACTTAACTATATTTCATTTTTGTATATTTTAAGTTGTTTTACAACAATCATCATTGAATGTCTTCAAACAGGTGTTAACATACAAAGAAGAACCATCAGAAGAATTGATTGACATTGGGTTAAATATGGGTTGTTAGTATATGTTGGCATATCAGAAATTAATTATGGAATTTGTAAGCATCTATATTGTTTTACTTATCTCCCTCTATAATTAATAGAACAAAAAGATCTTTTATATTAAATATATGATTTGTTATGGGGTATAAAACTTGCAGGAAATAAAGTATGGAACTGTGCCAACAAATGAATTGTTGAAAGATGCCATAAAATTTGGTTTTGAAAGAATGTCTATAGTTCATGAGTCAATTCTTGCTATGGTAAATTTTTTCTTTTGTTGGGTGTGGAGCCTGATTATCTTGTTTACTTTGTATCACAGCATTGGACCCCTGTACCTTAAAAGGGGCGGCAACGCCGCTCGAAATTTAATCGCTGCCGTGGGGGGTCCAGGGGGGGGCGGCAGCGCTTTTCGGAGCCCCCCCCCTGGCGAGGGTTCGGGGGCAACGCCCCCGAAGCTAAAAACAGATGTAAAATTGCCTTGAAAAAGTATAGTAATTTCTAGTCAATCTGGGCCGTTCATTAGGCAAATGATCTGACGGTAGAAGTTATGTTTAGATTAGGGTTTTTTGCCCTAGAAGGCAACCCCCTTGTATATATGGGGGCATTGTATTGCGGCTGTGTATGAGGTGTGTATTCTCGGAGCGAGAAATAGAGAAGGAGACTGTGAGAGAGAACAGAGGATATTACAGCGGATCTGCTGTAGGTTTTGTCTCTTCATTTTGTTGGATAATATAAAGGAAGGACTAGCTGTTCGGGGTGGACGTAGCCCAAACTGGGTGAACCACGTATATCTGTGTCTCTCTGGTTTTATGTGTTTTGTGTGCTTGTATTTTCTGCATATTTTATGTGTTTCATTGCTCTGTAATATTTAATTTTCTAACATCTTTTCGATTTACATTGATGTATATTATTTAATATTGCAATTTTCATTATTCTCACCAATGTATATACACTCATTACAGTGTATTTTTATGTTTGTAGATGGAACTTGAAGAAGAAGAAAACAATTAACACAATGAACAAAACACTCCTCAAAATAACCCAAGTCATGGAAGTAGCTCGAGCAGTGACAACAATTCTAGCGAAGAATGAGGATCAATATGTTTGGATATCAAAGCAAGGTATTGTATTTTTTGAAATATTTGTTTGTGAAATCAGACATTTTGTTTAATGTAAAGGACATAGTGTCTCAATTGAAAGACAGTGGGATACCAATAACTGTCCCATTTTGTATGACAAAGAGTGTATTTTTCATATATATATAATAAAATACATTTTAATTTATTATATTGCATTCTCCATTGTCATTGTGAAATGTTACACCACTGATTAAATATATGGATAATCAAATATTATAATGAAGAGATGTAAAATCGAATGATATGATATAACAAATTAATCCAAACACCACATTCAAATGCACTAATAAAAAATTAATTGATATGAATACTGTTATAAGATATGTGTCGACTTTTGATGAATAATGAATTTTAAAAATTCAGAATAATTGGACTGTCACACGTCAATGTTTCTAAAAAACACAAAATGAACACTGGTGTGTGTATGATACTGCGCACCGGTGCGTTTGGATGATAATGTGCATCAATGCATTTCTATGACCTATGGGCAACGGACAAATATCAATACCAATTAGAACGTCCGATGTGCTTTATCGATGACTACCACCTGGGTGGTCTGATAGGCATGGCATGCACCGGTGCAGTTTTCCTTTAACACGCCAATGCGTTTTTATAACTTGATGGCCCGATGCATTTTACCACCTAGACGGCCCGGTGCATGCGCCTTCCATCGGCCCGGTGCGATTTTCTGGCTGACATGCACCGTATCGTTGCTAAACGCCCCGGGGCATCCGAAATTTGTTTTCCATCCCAGTGTTTGGTAGGTTTACAGTACCAGTGCGTTCATGGTACAATGCACCGGTGCGTTGACATTAGATGCGCTCACCGATGAGAAAAATATCTGTAACAACCTTCGGCCACCCAGTTTTTTTTAATTGTGTTGAAATTTTGTTAGAAGCTTTTCCAAAACCTCCGTTACCGAAAACGGATGTTGTAGAAAATGTTTTCTTAGCAATTTTGGCCAATTTTATAACACTAAAAACCTCCTTTATAACCTCCGCTAGAGGGTTTTTTCCTTGTAGTGCTTCCTTAGAAAAATTGTGTTAGTATTTTTGATGATATACTAATCTACAGCAAGTCTTGGAAGGATCATGTTCAACATGTTGACAAAGTCCTCAAACTATTGGAGGAGAAACAATTATATGCAAAAAACTCCAAATGTTTCTTTGGAGTGCAAGAGGTGGAATATCTAGGTCATATTGTATCTCAGGAGGGTGTTAAGGTAGACCCTAACAAAATTAATGCCATTAAGGAATGGAAAGTTCCCACAACCATAAAGCAGTTGCGAGGATTTATCGGGTTAACAGGGTATTATCACAATTTTGTTAATAATTATGGGAGAGTAGAAGCACCTCTAACAACAGTATTGAATAAAGATGCATTTTCATGAACTCCTGAAGCAACTAAGGCCTTTGAACATCTTAAAAAGGCAATGTGCCAAGCACCTATTTTAGTTACTCCAGACTTCACAAAAACCTTTATTGTGGAATGTGATGCCTCAGGAAATGGAATTGGTGTTGTTTTAATGCAAAAAGGAAGACCCATTGCTTTTGAAAGTCGTCCATTCATAGGAAAGTATTTACAAAAAACTATTTATGAGAAGGAAATGTTGGCAATACTACACGCACTAAAGAAATGGTGACCTTACCTAATGGGAAGACACTTCAAGGTAAAAACGGATCATGATAGTCTTAAATAATTTTTGGAACAAAGACTATCTTCAGAAGAGCAGCAAAAATGGGTCACAAAGTGTTGGGTTATGACTTTGAAATCATCTACAAAAAAGGGAAGCTAAATGTTGTGGCAAATGCACTCTCAAGAAAGGATGAGGATGTGGAAGCATTGCTTTGTGCCATTTATATTATCCAACCTGATTGGATAACGGAAGCAAGGGAGGAATGGAAGAATGACGAAGAAGTATGGACGCTCATTCAAAAGTTGCAGCAAGATCCCAGTACATCCGATATGTTTAGTTGGAAAAATGATTCCTTATGGTACAAAGATCGCTTATATCTTTGAAATAATTCCCAACTAAAACAAAATATTCTTTTGGAATTGCACGCCTCTCCCTTAGGAGGACACTCAAGATTTCTAAAAACTTACCATAGGGTGAAGAAATAACTTTTTGGGGTGGCCTTAAATCTGATATTCAAAATCTTGTGGTGGAATGTTTGGTTTGCCAACAAAATAAAGTTGAGACAATTAAGACCGCGGGTCTGCTACAACCTTTATCCATTCCAAATCAATGTTGGGATGAGGTTTCAATGGATTTTATCACATGTTTACCTAAGTTTGAAGGAAAGAGTGTCATCGTGGTGGTAGTTGATAGACTTACCAAGTATGCACACTTTTGTGCATTATCTCATCCATTTAAAGCGAGTACAATTGCTACTACATTTATGGAAACAATTCAAAAGCTACATGGAAACCTAAAGATTATTGTAAGCAATAGAGATCCCATTTTCACTAGAAATTTTTGGACTGAATTATTTTCTTGTTTGGGTACTCAACTAGTTCATAGCTCATCTTATCATCCTCAATCTTATGGGAAAATTGAGATAGTGAACAAATGTTTGGAAGGATATCTTCGTTGCTTTGTATATGATAAACAAACACGATGGGTCAATTGGTTACCTCTAGTTGAATGGTGGTTTAACACTTCCTTCCACACTACAGCAAAAATGACCCCATTTATGGCACTTTATGGATTATATCATTAGCCATCCATCACATCATTTTTAAGAGAAAATTCTAAGGTTCAAGCAGTGGAAGATCACATCGAGAATCAACAACAATTTCTCCAACTCTTAAAGAATAACCTAAATTTGGCACGAAATCGAATGAAACAACAGGTAGATTAACGTCGCAGCGAGAGAATTTTGATGTAGGCGACTGGGTATTTTTACGGCTACAACCATATATTAAACAAATGTCCCTCAGGCAAGCTAAGAAGGATAATAAATTATCACCAAAGTACTATGGTCCTTACAAGGTGTTGCAAAATATTGGTACTATGGCATACAAATTGGAGCTTCCTGCATCTTCCTGAGTGCACCCAGTTTTCTATGTTTCATGCTTAAAGAAGGTTATAGGTGACAAACTTTCGATTCAAACAATATTTACAAAACTTAATGAGGAAGGAAAAATCATATTGGAACCTGAAGCAGTAACGGAAATAAGAACTCGACAGCTACGAAATCGATCAATTTCAGAGTATCTCATCAAGTGGAAGAATTTACCCACTGAAGATTCCACATGGGAGGATGAGAATTTTATACAAAATAATCTAGAACTACTCAATCGTTGAGGACAACACTTTTT
The DNA here is from genome assembly GCA_034641835.2 of Pinus albicaulis. Taxonomy (NCBI): domain Eukaryota; kingdom Viridiplantae; phylum Streptophyta; class Pinopsida; order Pinales; family Pinaceae; genus Pinus; species Pinus albicaulis. Next base: position 1,551,395,480 of record CM076584.1, read on the forward strand.
TAAGGATAGGGGCATGTTAGGGCCCTATATTACTAGTGTAGTCACTTATTGTTGTTAGTGTAGTCCCTTATTGTTGTTAGTGTAGCCCCCTTACTGTTATTGTTGTACCCATGTAGTCCCCATATTGTTATTATTGCCCCATAATAGCCCATTATTGTTATTGTTGTGCCCTTACATTATTATTGTTAGGTCGGCTAGGATTATATTGTGACCCCATGGACTCCTATATATAGAAAGGAGGTTTTGTCATTTGTGTCATCCAAGAATTGTTTATTTGCGTAATGTAAAGGAGGTTTACCCCTCGAAGTGGTTGATTTTTAAGTCATTGATCTCTCTTTTCTTCTATTTTGTGAGTTGGTTTCATAACAATTTATTATCTTTTATTACATGAAACTTTAACCCAGGGTTGTTATACCATCGTGTAGCATTTAATTATAATGTATCAAAATCCATACCCAGATCCTGGCTAATTTCTTGAATTGACAATCGATACATATGATGGGAGAATAACTATAACTCCATTATGTGTTGAATTGAATGCTTTAACATGGTCGAGGCTCCTCTCACTTGTGTGAACTCGTTCCCTCCTTGAAGTTTTAAAACTTGTGGTCACCTTTGCTTGCAATTTGTTTCCTCCATATGCCAGATGTTACTCTGGAATAAACAGAGGTACGCATCCTTTGGATTGCGTGGTTGAAGAGTCAATGCAGGTCATTTATCCATCCTTGCAAACGTCGATATGTTGGGCGGGATCCACTTGCTAAAAATAAAAATAACTTTGATGAATTATTTATTGATTACTTGACCTTTAATTTAGTTATGGTAACCTTTATGGCTAGAATTTTGGACCTTCATTTTATACATTTAGTTTATGGAAGAGGTGAGTTCAATATTTGTTAATCCAGATCTCTTGCTCCATGGCGATTCCTTTGTTTGCCAATAAATCAACATTTTCATTCAAATCTCTATAGACATGGAATAATTCAATTTGTTCAAATCATAATAATTGCACTGCAATTCTTTGTAAAATAGAGGGAAGAGTTGAATTTTATGATCCCTTAGCTTTATGCACCTGTCGAATCACAATCATAGAGTCTCCAAACACTAGAACTTTGGCAACCTTCTTTACTATTGTTATTTCCAATCCCTACCAAAGCACAAGATACTCAGTTTGGTTATTGGATGCTACACTCAACACCCAAGCATATTGAGTCTCTATTTAATCATAATTGGAGAATATCACTGCTCATGCTCCTACCCCTAATAAAATATACTAATTAAAATTTTATTTATATATATAACTAGATAAACCAATCATTATAAGACTATATTAACCTATAATTTTTTAAACATCAACTGTTCAGAAAAAAAAAAAAATCAAAAAAAAAAAATCCGACCCACTAGTGCAACTGTTTTAATTTTATTTTTTCTATAATCATTATAAAAAATTATTCTTTATGCAAACCATATAATTGTAAATAAAATCTACAAATAACGCAATTTCAACCCATAAAATCTACAATTTTATTTTTTTAATCAAATTTTAAGTAAAAATAAAAATATTTAGACTACCAGAGTTCCAACTCTACATACTTCGAACAAAGCAATGCTCGCCGCCAATGGAATGACTGGAATTACCAATGATAACCTCACCTTCCGCTTCATTAAGCCGTTCTTCGTTCATTCTATATTTCCGTCTACTCACTCACCAAATATTCACAGTCCACTATCCCCTTCATTCAAAATCACTGTGTGAAGAATCCAATGGTAATATCAGCACTTACGTTTCTAGCTTGGAGACCTGCACAAATGTCCATACACTAAAACAACTCCAGGCTCACCTGCTCATAACTGGACTTGCAGAAACCCCCTTGTTGGGTTCCAAACTAATCAATATATATGCCAAGTGTGGAAGTCTAGAGGATGCACGCAAGGTGTTTGACACAGTATGTGAACGAAATATATTAGTATGGAATGCAATGATCAAAGAATATGCACAAAAGGGACCCTGTGAAGAAGCCCTCGGACTTTATTACAGAATGCAGAAAGAAGATATACAGCCAGACAATTTCACATTTCCCTATGTACTCAAGGCGTGTGGCAACCTGTTGGCTCTGCAAGAGGGTAAGTGGATTCATCATCAGATAGTCAGGAGTGGACATGAAAGAAATGTTTATGTGGGAAACGCTCTCATAGACATGTATGCTAAATGTGGAAGTTTAGAGGATGCGCGTGATATGTTTGACAAATTGAGTGAACCAGATGTTGTTTCCTGGACTGTCATGATTGTTGGATATGCCCAGAATGGACATGTTAACGAAGCTTTGGAGTTGTTTCGTCGAATGCAGACCACCTTGGTGCAACCCAATCCAGTTACTATATTGAGTGTAGTCTCGGTGTGTCGGCATCTAGGTGATCTGCAGGTTGGGAAATCGATTCATAATTTTACAATTAGGAGAGGATTCGATACAGAATTGTTGGTGAGGAACTGCCTTATAGATATGTATTTAAAGTGTGGGAGAATTGACTTAGCCAAGGGAATGTTTGACAGAATGTCTGGAAGGAATGTTGTTTCTTGGAGTACCATGATTGCTGGATATACCCAAAGTGGGCATGCCCTTGAAGCCTTGGAACTTTTCAGACAAATGCAAGAGGCTAATGTGAAACCGAACTCAGTCACTATAACAAGTGTGGTTCCGGCATGTGCCCAACTGGGAGATGTGCAACGAGTTAAATGGATCCATGATTTTGCAGTTAGCAATGGGTTTGAGTCGGATATTTCTGTAAGGAATTCGCTTATAGCTATGTATGCGAAGTGTGGAAATGTAGAGAATGCACGGCAAGTGTTTGACAAAATGCCCAAAAGGGATGTTGTTTCTTGGAGTGCAATGATTGCTGGGTATTCTCAGAATGATAATGGCCACGAAGCATTGGTGCTCTTCAATCTAATGCAGCAGGCAGGTGTGAAACCAAACTCAGTCACCCTACTGAGTGTGCTTTCGGCATCCGCCAAGTTAGGAGCCCTGCAACAGGGCAAATGGGTGCATGATTATGTAGCTGACAATGGGATGCATTTTGATATTTCTATGCAAAATTCCCTTGTTGATATGTATGCTAAATGTGGGGAAATGGAAATTGCCCGCAAAGTATTTCAACAGATATCTCCAAGAGATGTTGTCTCATGGAATGCAATGATCTCTGGCTATTCCCAAAATGGATATGCCAATGAAACCTTGACACTATTTCATCAAATGCAACTGGCACGACTGTTGCCTGACTCGGTAACGATGGTTAGTGTTCTCTTGGCATGTGCACATTTGGGAACCCTGCAACAAGGAAAGTTGATCCATGATTATGTAATTAAGAGTGGATTAGAATCTGATGTTTTTGTGGGGACGGCCCTCATAGACATGTATAACAAATGTGGGAGTGTACATATTGGACGCCAATTTTTTGACAAAATGTCAGAAAGAGATCTGGTCTCATGGAATGCAATGATTGCAGGTTATGGGATGCATGGGCAGGGGCAGGATGCAGTTGAACTTTTTAACCAGATGCAACAGACAGGCGTGAAGCCAGACCACATCATCTTCGTTTGTATTCTGTCTGCCTGTAGTCATGCAGGCCTTGTAGATGAGGGCTGGCGATTATTGGATTGTATGAGCCGTGATTATTCAATAACCCCTAGATTGGGACACTATGCATGCATGGTTGATCTTCTTGGACGTGCAGGCCGTCTGCAGGAGGCACACGACTTCATTAAAAGGATGCCATTGCAACCTGATAGTAGAGTTTGGGGAGCCTTGCTTGGTGCATGCAGGATTCATAATAACATTGAGCTAGGAGAACGTGTGGCCAAGCATCTTTTTGACTTAAATACAAAAGATGCTGGACACTATATACTGCTGTCGAACATCTATGCTGCTGCTGGAAAGTGGCATGATGCAGCCAAGGTGGTATCAATGATGAAAGACAAGGGCTTGAAAAAGACACCAGGCTGTAGTGTAATTGAAGTAGAAAGGACGGTTCACACATTTCTTTCGGGAGACAGATCTCACCCTCAGTCTCAAAAAATCTATGCAATGTTGGAAACCTTAAGTGCACAGATGGAGACAGCAGGGTATGTTCCAAACGTGAATGATGTTTTGCATGATGTGGAGGAGAAGGTAAAAGAACACATTCTTTATGGTCACAGTGAAAGGCTTGCCATTGCTTTTGGACTTATCAATACAAGCCCTGGTACTACCATACAGATCACCAAGAATCTTCGTGTTTGTGGGGATTGCCACAGTGCCACAAAATTCATTTCCAAAATTGTTAGGCGAAAGATAATTGTAAGAGATGCATATCGGTTTCATCATTTTAAGGATGGATTTTGTTCTTGTGGTGATTACTGGTGATAATGAAATCAATTACACTAAACAGATGTTCTTGTAAGTAGAAACCAATGCAAATTACTCGTCCTCTCTTCTTAGCTTGTATTTATGTCACATATTTTGTTTCGAGCAAGTGTGACATATAATGCACTTTTTTGGAGATATAGATATTTAATATTTATTGGTCTTTGGAGATTAAGACCAACAAAGCTGAGGTGGAAGGCCACTTTCATGCTACAAGTTTGATCGAAACTAGGTTAGGAGTGAGTTCAGAGACTCTATGTATATGGATGCGGTGGGCTGAGTTGAATTGGACGGATTCGGTTTCAATTCATTAAATCCGTTGGTATTTGGAGATTAAGACCAACAAAGCTGACGTGGAAGGCTGGTTTCATGCTACAAGTTTGATCAAAAGTAGGTTATGTGTTGGAATTCAGAGACTCTATAGATGCTATGGGTTGAGTTGAATTGGAACCCCAATCTGGATTTGGCTTCAAAAGTTGCCAATGTTGATGCGGGGGTGTGAGAACAATGTAAAATAGCTGCAAGAACAATGCAACAGAGTGGATCAAGAAAAAAAAGGATATAGTGTGACACGTAGTTACCAATTCAGCCGAATTGTGCTGAAGAATTTGGAAATTCGAAAATTCAGTTCGATCCGGTCATGATATACCCAATATGAATTGTTGATCATGTTTTTCTGTGATAATATTTGCAGAATCTTTGTAGTAATTCATTCTCAGCAAACCCCAGAGATATATTTCCGATCATTCCCTGTGTCCTGCCCGTGTGAAAATTTCAATTGGGGTACTCCATTCATTACAAGGGACCCGATGATTCATCAGGTGAGCCCCTTTAGGTACCAACTTCTTGTAAATTTTCAGCACAGTTAAAGTTCAACAGCCTAGTCCACTTAATTAGATGCTTTTATCGTTATTCTGAATTCGATGAATCCCAATAGACAGATTGGGGTCCCTTTATTCTTAGCCTCCCTTTCAGGCGTCTTCCTTCTTATTCAGAAAGAAGGAATTGAAAGTTCTATTTCTGTCTCCACACTCATTCGATGCTGGCGTGGGATTCGATTACAGGGTCCACTATAAAACTGCAAGCACTGGCATGACATTCAATTACCAGTGTCCCTTTCCAGTGTTCTACTACAAAACGGAAAGGGTTGCATTCCATTAATAAAAGTTTTCTAACATGTTTAAGTATCTGGAAGATGTATATCCCCAAATTTTTTCCGTTTCGGATTTAGGACTGCTGAATTTTTCCGATGTCGATTCACAATCAAATTTGAGCTGGAACATGGTAACCATGGTGTGACCTTGGGTGAATATGGTTAAGTCCCCAGTTTAACCTTTCTAGAATGTTCTAATTTTAAGGCAAAATAATGTTTTAGTTGTTTAAAGTGATTTATTGTAGTCTAGACTCAAAAGCCCTATGAATTGGCCTTTTTCTGGCCATTTAAAATAACGGGAATGGAAATTGGTATATTTGGACTAAAATCTGGCAAGAATCATTTTGCATTTCATAGAATTGCAGATATTAAATGTTTACATCGTACAATCCAGTTGCTGTAGAGTAGAGTTATTCAAGGTGCTGAATCCATTTCTATACTGAAAACAGTGAATACATTTAACCTATTTAGGATATTCTCATTTTAAGGAAAAATACATTTTAGTTGGCTAAATGATTTTAACCTATCTAGGATATTCTCATTAGATATTCTCATTTTAAGGCAATATTTATTTTAGTTGGTTAAATGATCTCATTTTAATCGGATAGATAGATTGTGGGATGCTAAACAAAGCTTAATTTTCCGCTAACCTTATATTCAAAACTAAAAAAATATTTTTCGTTCTTCCTGACGTCTCCAAGAAGAATTCTAGGAAACTTACATGTGGAAGCAGCGACGCAAGAAAATGTTGATTTGCAGCTAACCATATCTTCAAAATCTAAAAGAAAAATTTTTCGTTCTTCCTGACGTCTCCCAGAAAAATTTTAGGAAACATACACATGGAAGCAACGAGGCAAGAAAATGCCAATGCAAAATCAATGGGGCAAAATTATTCAATTATAATAAGAACTAGCGACAATCAACAAAGGGTATTCATTCCAGTGATGAAGGGGAACTTGAAATGGAGCAATTGCTTATGAGAAGTAAGAGTTTGCGAAGATATGCCAACCTCATCAATGGAGGAAGAGACTTATTCATTAAGAAATGATGGAAGTGTATATCTTGAGGGTATCAATTGATAGATAACATCAATGGAGCAATACTTTGAGGGAGGGAATTGAGATCCGTCGTAGGTCAAATTTGTATAATCATAAACCTTAAGAAGCACATCACCATATGGTTAATCTATCCACTACAATGGATGGAATATGAAGTCAAATATAAGATCTTGAACCAGCATAAATTCGTTGCTTAAAAAAAAAATTCTTGCATGTGGAACCGTAATCAAAACCTTCCTAATATTCCAAAACGTCAAGTAGAGAAATATCAAAATGTCAATTAATATATGGATATTTCTATTCTTTGTTAATAATATTGCATTTGTTAGAAGGTCCAAGATAAACCTCAACCTTCCCTATGAATGGGTTGAAACCTCATGTCCTAAATGAATTTCCTCCTCCTTCAACTTGACTAGGAGAAACTTGCTTATACTAAAAAGGGTAAATGTCTAATGTGTAGGGGGAGATTTGTACTTAAAAGGCAATTATCCAAGTACATCCAATGCCAAATATAGCATGAAAATAGACCTTAGAATCCTCCATACTTGACCATAACACTAACCCATAGAGAGACTACTCAACAAGCACAAATGGGTGGAGATGCAATGCCATGTAGGAGAGGAGGATCCTGTGGAGGATTCATTAAGGGGAAAGGGCCAATTAGCTTTTGATGTTTTGGAAAAGAGGGTGTCATGGAGGATCTAGTGAGGGGAGGCATCCAAATAGTTGTTGATGTGTAGTCAATGTACTTAGGTCGACTATAAGGTTGATTGTAATGCCAATTTGGGGCCCAAAAGAAATGATTCAATTAGTGGATTAGTAAATGTTCAATAGAAAGCCGATGAGAACAAATCCAAGTTAAGAATGAAATGACACCAATTTTCACTATGAAGAAATCCATATGTAACAAGATAGTCTATAAAGAAGAGCCATGGTTGTAGAAGAATACTCTTAATATCAAATATGTGTTTAGAGGCAAAGGTAGCTTCATTAATATTGGTAGTGGATTAACTAGAAATATGGTATACATGTAGTTTTTTGACAAATTAATAATGAAGACAAAAGCACACTCGTAGCTAAACAAAAATGGTTTGTACCATATTGGATACGAGGTGAAGGGCGATTCTTGGTGAGAACAACACTTATGGAAGCTTATCGCATCCCACTTGGAAGGCTATGTTAAATTGAAAGCATGCAATCCATTATTGTAGGAAGAATTATTCTTTCACCTAGCATGGAAAGAAGCTCAATTTGTGAGGGTCTTACCCTAGTCCCCTTACTTAAGATACTTTATTGATGCATGAGGCCACCTTCTGTGAGTAAGGCCTAATAAATAGCTAGTTAATAATCACTCATTGAAAAAATTATCTACTTTATTAATAAGGCCCAAAATAGTTTGCAGGCCCTTATTATATGTGGATCGGCTAACAGTTATGAATTTCTTTTCATAGCTATATATTGAATAGAAGGTTGCATAATGTTTTGTCAAGACTTGCTATTGTATTTAGAGTTTTACTCTATGAGGTTGTCCTCTTGAAAAGGCAAGTGAACATGGCTTTTTTTTTTAATATCATTGATAAAAGAGAATATTCTTAGGGTTTATCTATTTTTTCTTGTGTCATTTGGTTTTTCTATGTGGTTACAAAAAAATCTGGGGTTAAGTACATTACAAGTGGTAGGGTACAAAGTGTGAGAAATTTTATCTTTTGCATATTTTTGGTGGAAAAAAGAGGATGGCAACACTTAGGTCAATTTATGGAATTTGTGTAGAACTTGAAGAAAGTAATAGTAGATCTGGGTTCCTCTAGAAAAACCACCTAATTTCAAAAAAAAAAATATCTAGAATGAAGTTTGGGAAGTTGATATTTTGTTAATTTAAAATTGGTGTCTTTTAGGGTTTTTTTCTAGTCATGACCATACAGTTTGCAAATTGGATATATTTTGATAGAGTGAACAAAATTTGGTCAAACCAATGTTGCTAGGTCTAGAAAATCCATTGCATTTCATAATTAGGGTCATGATAGCCAATTTGAGATGTGTAATAGAAGTTATAATAGTTTTACAGGTTCGGCTTCAAACCCTACCTTGAAAAGTAAGTTATTTTCCTCTGATTGTAGAGGTTTTTCTTAGATTAATGAGTTTCTAATTTTTTGGAAAAAACAAATTAGAAGATGTGTTTCGACATCTTTAAATAGCACAACTATTTGTCATTCAACAAGTAAAACTATGATCAAGGAAGAATAAACATAGGAAATATTAATGGAATCACATTGTCAGAAACCCTTATAACACATGTTGGTACCCCTTCAAGTAGTATTGCATCAGATACTACATGTATACGAAATTTTACTTCGACTTGCCTTCGAGTATATAGGAGGTCCTCTAAGTATACCTAAAGCTAGCTTTATGTAAACCAATCAACCCTCTTGGTGTTATAGTACACCGAGAACAACACTCAAGTATATCACTCTCTAATACTTGAGAAACCAATTAGCATAGCTAAGGGCACAATTGAGCCTCCTTAGTTATTTCCTTGAGATATTGGGCCAAGTACTACCATTGGACCCGACACATATATCATAGAGTTATAGCACCTAACACACCCTTATCGTTAGGACCCAATATCCTTTTCCAATGAGCTCACCCATGTTGGAGTCCTATAAACCACCTCATACCAACACCTCGGACAAAATGACCAGCCACTCTACTATTGGTATGTTGGACAACTTGCAAGCTAACCTCCAACATACTAAATGGACCAAAAACAGTTGAGATTAGAAGTTGGATGAGAAGTTGAATCAACAAACCCTCGGCAGTCGTCAACTTGGAAAAGTTGTTGAATGAAAAGTTGGTGTTTATGCCAACTCGAGGTATACCAAAAGAAGACCATTGGAATGCACATCATATTAAGTCGCACCAAGAAGAAAGTTCTAAGTCAAATATTTATAGCAATCCAAAACCCTCTTCAAGTCCTTACAGCCATAGACCAATGGATTAACATATGGCAACATTTTCCTAAAGTGGACCTAAACAAGTTATATTCTTGACCCATCATGCTGGGTCACCCAAATGGAACATTACTTTGTCCTCCACGACGTTGTTGATGACATGATGAAACTTAGGGTTGGGGTCTTGTGTCTATATCCATAATTATGGCAATAGTGGGAATGGCATAAAAAATCCTATGCAGGTTTCATCGCCTAGAGTTAGTTTATTAAAGCTATCCATGTGTGTTTTGAGAGAGACGCTCACTATTTGGGGCAACGTACTAAAGTTACATCAAACAAGTTTAGTTGCATAATTTATGTCAACCTTTGTGCAATTAGCCATCCATACAAAAACCTTAATAGATTATTCATATAAAGAATATTTTGTTAGTGGCCTTAATGAAGAGATTTGGGCACAAGTCAAAATGTAGTGTTGTGCTACCTAGTTGGAAGCATTTTAGAGGATGCTAGAAGCAGAGATGGTGATCAATACCTAAACTAAAAAATTTGTCTTTCATTCTTTGAACTCATCTTCCTTAGGTTAATTCCCTAAGCACAACCCCTACTCATCCTTTGAAAATATAAAGGTTGTCTCTAGCAGAATTAGCAAATTTCCAAAGATGTGGACTCTACTATAATTGTGATGAAAAATATGCTCCAATTCATAAATGTAAAGAATAAAAGTTGTTCCAAATTGATATGACCACTCCACCTCTAACAAAAGACATAACTACCGAAGAGACACGTAAGTTACTAGTTGAAGACACCAACATTCCTACTTGGGCATCTATCAAATCTCAATACCCTTAAGAAGAACCATTAATGTCCTTGTATGCATTGACGAGCATTTCGACTCCACAAACCTTTGAACTTAAGGGCTATATCAAGCAATGACAAGTAGTCATTGTGTTTGATCATGGAGATACTCACAATTTTATTCACAAACACTTGGTAGAAGAAACCCATTGTATTGTCCAATTGGTGCACAACTTCCCAATTATGATCACCAACGGAGGTATGATGAAATGTAGGGGAAAATTTGAAAATGTCAAACTGCAAATGGGAAACTATCATCTCAACGCTTATCTATTCACCATCAATATAGGTGACTATGATATAGTTTTGCGGGCATAATGGTTATGCACTTTATGACCAATTACCATGGATTTGAAGGAACTATATATGAGTTTCACTCAAGAGGGACATCTACACACCCTTCAAGGGCTTCAAGCAAGACCTACTGAAATAGTCAATTGTCATAGTATGGAGAAGTTATTAAAGAGGCCACTCCATCATTATTTCCCAATTTAATGCCATTCAAATTATGGAAATTCTGACACAAGCAATCCACTCGTACTTGCAACAGATCCTCAACAAACATCAACGAGTCTTTGAGAGGGTTTACCCCCTTCTCGTGGAGAGCATGACTATGATATTCCCCTAATTCCAAGAAGTTAACCACCAAATGTGTGTTCTTATCGACGCCCTTTACACACAAAAAAATGACATAGAAAAGATCATTCAAAAATTATTAGAGGTAGGGGTCATATATCCCAATACAAACCCTTACTCATCAATAATAGTCATGGTATTAAAGAAGGGAGGCACTTGGTGCTTGTGTCTTTATTTTAGAGCTTTCAATAAGTTGACAATCAATGACAAATTTCATATCCTAGTTACTGATGATCTACCAGATGAACTTCATGGAGCCAAGTTTTTCACTAAGCTTGATTTGTGCTCAAGGTACCATAAATCAAGATGAAGGAGATAGACGTGTTAGAAACCAAGACAATACTGAGAGGGGGGTTGAACAATATTGTAGAAATTTTATAAGCGTTCTTTCACTTGCAATGATATTAGGACACCAAGAAATATTTCATCAATTAATTTAGATGAGAATGACAAGAATCAACATAACTAGCACAAATAGTACACGCAGATTCTTCAAAAAAATTATGCAATTTCTTCATAAGGCAAGCTACAACTTGTTGTTACAAAATTCTCTGGCTACAACCAACAAGAAGCTACAACTCCCTTATTTATCAACTACAAGTGAAGGGAGATTCAACCCCTAATTGTTTACCAACACCTACTGGAAGGAGCTACAACCCCTGATCTGCAAGCTACAACTTGCTTGACATCAATGATTCATCTTTCATCCATTTTCAAACTAGAACCATGAATGGAAACTCAATAAATTAATTTGTCCCTTCAAACACTTACCAAAACACCTTCAGCCATCTCTGATTACTGAGAAATCCACCATCCACACTAGCTTCAATCCAACTCACACACACCACAATGCATCCACACTCTTTCACAACTTCTCAATCAATTCTATTTATAAAGAAATTTTCCTTGCTCAATTAGGCTTCTTGCTTTTGAGTTATCTTCACTTTAATCTTTGCATGAATCCCCTATTTTTGGTTTTCTCTTGCTTCAACTGACTCTTTTAAATATGATATGCAAGTCTTCAAACACTTCTCTATTGTTTAAAACTCAATTTCTGAGTTAAACTGCTAATTTCAGATATTTTGGCAAATTACAGGGTTTAGTTGAACTTTTCTATTATTAGCGAGCTCTAACTTTGGCTTAACTACCAAAACTGCCTCTTAATTTGTCCACTTCGCCAAATTTGGCTCTAAGCCCCTATGCACTGGCCCTTTTTCCCATAATACCATAGATCGTGACCTTGGCCTTAGTCTCCAAGAGCTTAGCCACAATCTCTGTGCTCTTAGTCATTGTTTGCGCATAGAACCTCGTCCTGGCGGTTATGCATTGGCCCTCGACAAGTTTACCCCGACGCTTTTATATTGTCCCTTATAAAACCTTTTGGGGTTTGCCTTCAAGAATGAGTTGTCAGTGGGGCCACCTTTCCACACTTTTCATTGGTCCATGTTGCCCGGTTGGATTGTCAACGTGTCTCGTGCCTTGTTAGCCCATTATCCTCCTCTATGCCCTCTGAATTCCTTCCAGGGTCAATTCGTAGGGATGGCGTGTCCCGATGGGGTCTGCCCTTACACATGTGAGCCAATCAACTACACACCGAGTTGATTTGTTTCCGACACCTACCACATTGCCCATTGTCTAGTCATCTCGACGAACCCTTCACATGCACTTCTCAAACCTTCTAGAATCTAGCCATCGTGATGACATCACGATTGCGTCATTAGTGTGAAGACCTAATCTAGGACTTCTAACTAATCTAGGACTTCTAACTAAACCAATATATCATTGAAATTAAACACACATGAAGGAGAATAACATATTTCTATCTCAACATTTATTTGATGATAATATACAAGAAAAAATTATTTACAACATATTAAACAAATTCATTTCGTTTGTATTTCAGCAATTTATATAAGTAATTAACAATTGAAGAATACCTGTATCACTAGCTTGGTTGAAATGCTCCTAATTTTTTTTAGACGCTCCTGCTGGGCTACCCGACTAGATTTACCTCCCCGCCAACTAGGAATGATTTCCTAGCCCAGGGAACCTCCACAAGCTCCCTAAACCTCCAAGCCCAAGTCCAACAAGTTGTAGTGTGTCCGAGTGGGAATCAATGCCCTCCAACTCCAAACAAGACCAAGAATCCTCCTCAATGCCAAAACAAGACCAAAATCCTCCACAAGGCCAAACAAGACCAAAATCCTCTTCTTTCCTCTCATCCACTTCAACTTGCCATTAATTTCATGACTACCCCCCATCCTTCTCATTTATTAACATTCACTTTCTTACCATATATAGATATTTTATTCAAAATTAAATGGGAGAAGACCAAAATGTAAATTGAGATGACATATCGGATGTACAAAATCTAGATATTTGATTCTAGAATTAAATGAGGGAAGACCATACCTCATCTAAGATTTGATTTGAGAAGACATATTAGAAATGAAATAAATAATAAAGGTCATACCAGTAAAAATTAAAATAAAATTACAATTTTACAAGTGTAGATATTACTCAAAGATTATAAGTCATTATTCACAGATTAATTAAAAGCTAATCAAAATTTGTCTTATGGGATCAAGTGGGGCATTACATACACCTCTCCTTCAGAAAAACTTCGTCCCGAAGTTAGAATGAAAATGACACAATGATTTTAAAAATAAGGCATAACAAAATAGATATAGATATAATAGTCAAATTAAGTCAAGCATTGATACCACCTCCATCAAGAGTCTCCAATCTAACTTATAACCTCCTATCCTTCCGAACCTACTTTCGCACCCATCCTATCCGTCCTCTGCTGCAATATATTATGGCATCGGTTATACCGATCTAACCACTGATAAAACCAATATGGCAGAAGCGTCGACTATATCGGCCTAACTTCCCCATCAGGCAATTGGCAATCGCCATCACACATCTAGGGGAGCATGTCCATCACTGCCCTCCCACGATTTCAGGCTTGGAGGTTACATGGTGGGAAATACCTCCACCCCTCCTCAAAACTAGGGTCAACACCCTAATATGGACCACACTACGAAGCTGGTTGGATACTTGTCATCGAATAATCCAGTCAGGTAGTCTTGTCACCTGTATCAATTACACTCTACCCATATCATAATAGTGCATATCAAGTAGATACAAAATGTAATAGAACAATGTACATCATACCATTCCTCGTCGGATATGTCAACATCTCCCATCGGGAGTATATATCTTGGTTACCATATAGTTCCTTGCAATCTGCAAGTTAGTTCTCATTCATGTATATACATAACAACCAAAACATATATAGATAAGTGATCTTAATCCTCATGTTATGATGTTCAACATCCATGTCCCAATTTGTACTTCATAAGACATACTAGAATAAATCTTACATTAGCTAAACCAAAATTTGGATAAGTCATTCATTAGATAAATCATATCCTTGTAAGTCATATGTCAAACATCAATAACTCTGAGAAGTCATACATTAGATAAATCATAACCAAGTAGGTCTTACATCAGTTAAGTCGTTCAATAAAATAAGTCATACAACAATATTTTAATCAACAATACCTAATATATCTATTGGTTTATATAAGTAGTTTCATCTATCCAACTAAATGCAACAGTATTACATAGCGTTCATAAAATAACATGGAACTACCAAATAGAGTCTTAATATAGGTAGTTAACTAAGTCAAAATGGGCATCACAGATACTCGAAAAGTGAGGGGTAGTCACGACATATAGTCTTTGCATCATCCCAAGTAATAAATCCTTAGTTACACTTATCCCACTAGATTTTATGAGTAATATGTATGGAATTATAGAGAATTTATGTTATGTGATGGAAAATAATAGGTCATTTAGTTCCTATATTCAAAGACTTAATGTATTTTGGACCTAGATACTTTATGTTTGTAGACTCCATTCATGAGGTGACACAATTATTGTTTGAGAAATATTTTATATGTAAAAGATTATGCTAACTCTCGAATAAAGAAATCTTGAAAAGTAGAGCTAGTTCCAATGAGAGTATCGCAATTGTATATATTTATGTATTCACATATTAGATTTACACTTTCACAAATGACCACTAGGTTAAGAGCTTGAGTGTTTTATTAATAAGTAAACACTATATGCAAAACAAACTAGGTATTTTCGAGTGAAGCACAATTAAACATTGAAAAGTGAGAAAATTTTTCGATGAATTTCCAGATTCGATGAATCACAATAAAACAATTTTAATATTGTCAAAGCATACCCTTTGTAATGATTGCGAAGTGGATTATAATTAGAGATTAATGTGTGAACAACTATGAGACTAATATTCATGAACTTACATGATTGTAAGAGTTTGTGAATTCTCTTTCTTAATATTTTAAATTTTGGGTTTTATAGGGTTTCCATTGTAATTTACATCCCATAAATCACTTGCATCGATTATTAATCATTTGCATTGATGGCTACAATAATTGGCATTATTTGGACCTTGTCAAAATAGTAATTGTTGAGATTCAACAAGATGACGAGCTTAGTGAAAAGTAAGCAACTTCACTAAGTGGGGCCCGCAAGCTATTTTTAGGTGTATGTCTATTTTTAGACATGGTGAGCATATTCTATAAGTTGCAGGATGCTATTTGTAGATGGTTGGTCAAATGTGGAAAATAGATGAAATTATATTTTTAGAATATTGGGCGAAGTCTATTTATAGATCGTCGATCTAAAAATAGATGCATGTCGATTATTATTAGCTCTTAATAATAATCCGACAATAAACATCAACTTATTCTCTTGGAGCACTTTATTTCAATGAACAGATTTGGAAAATCAGTGGGTTGAAGGAATTACACAATTCCTAGGGTTTATTGGTGGCTCATGCATGGAGGACTCAGTTAGAACTGAAGTGGAAAAGTTATGACAGAGTTGGAAGAGTAGTTTATGGAGTTGTTATTTAGTTTAACTCAGTTAAGTGAGTTAAACTTAGTTGAGCTAGTTGTATCTAGTCTAACTAAAAGATACACTAGTGAGAGTTTAGTGAATTAATTAGTTAATTAATTCACAACTAATAACTCACTAACAACTGAACAAATACAGCAGTTAACTACTTGCATGTCAGTTCCAGTGGAGACCCAATAGAGAGATAGGTGAAAGGGTGAGATTGACTATCTATTGTGACTATAGTGATGCATTCAATGCATCTGACACACATTGGAGATGCCAATGAGGATTGCGCAGTCAAGGCAAGGCCAATTCGAATTATTCAGGGGTCTTCTTTAGCAGGGATTGCGTAGTGGAGGCAAGCTGTCAGGAGGCAAGAAATTGTTGCATAGATATGCAAATTTCTGCATGACAGTGTGTAATGATTGTTGATTGTACTGAGAGCTTGATGTACTAAGCTTTGTATGAGATTATTACATGATTCCCAATATGCAATTATGTATGTAACACACTTAGTTTCCTTTTGAAATAGTTCCTCGTGTAATATATATGTCAGTATATTGGACAACCAATAATGTCCATAGTAATGGAAATCATGTAGCCTTTATACACACAGGAATTATAAATAAAATAACGTAATAGCATTGCGTGACCGAAATAACAAAGTAAAAGCTTAGCATAATCAAGACTATCGATAACAGTTGTTTTAATTCGAGTTATTCCATACTCAACCATAGTTTTCCAACATAAGCACCATCTCAAAGTCAAGTTGTGAAGTGAGAAGGGTGCAGGGTGAAGTGGGTAATCAAGTCGATAACTTATGTCTATCATTCCTTGACATGACTTACTTTTTGGTCCCCCTTGCTAACCATTTACTATTGATATCAAGTCAATTCCACACAATATTATAGATTGATTGTGGCATCACATTTTCTAAATCAATTTATTTATCTTCTAGGAATTTTATTTATTTATTTCATTTGTTGTATTTCCCTTTATTAATGTCACCTTTAAAAGATCATGATTCTTCTATTGTATGTCGTGTTGTTTTTCAGAGACTTTATAAACAACCAATGAACTTATGATCGCATATTCAATCTTTTCTCATAATTAGTCCATCTCTAGTCCATTTTATTACTATTTCTTTTAGATTCTTGTTTTATAGAATGCTACCCACCTTCCTATACATCAATAACATAATCCTTATTAGGATCACACATGGTTTTTTTTTTTTTCAATCTTATTTAATCAATGATATAGAACTCAACTTTTATTTCCATTTAACTAAGTTTCAACACTTTGTTCCTAATCCTCATACTTATTCATATAAATTGTCATCTCTTTTCTTTTGTCTCTTTAGTACTCTTTATTGCACCTACTTTCTTACCTATAGTGATTATTACTATCCTAGAATGTGCCATATAATTGTAGCATTGTTGATTATTGGTATAATATGTTAATAGTTATTTTGAAAAGTTTGTATGTTTTAATGATATCATCTATCCCATATTTAACCCCATGGTCAAGAAATGTTACACATCTTGTATGAAGACTTATGTAAACCAACATTTCAACCTAATTTTTTTTTGTTTTTGTGTCCACAACTTCATATTCATTGATGATATGAGTACATCATTTTTCTAGTATCTCTAATCAATCATGAATTTCGTTCTCTTACAAACTTTCTAGGTTAACCAAGTCTTAAATAGAGGGGCAACTTTCATTTAACCATCAATGAATAATTTTATTCCTTAATAAACCATATGAGTTTTATTCCCTAATTCTTTTGTTCAAACCAAAATTCTCCATGGAAATTTATTTTCCTCATTGTGAATTTAATATAAGTTGCCACCACCCCAAGAATGTATAAATTAATAGATTGCATTAGTTTTTTTTCCCATAAGTAACTATATGCTTATCAATGCCCTACTCTCTACTAGGGTAAAACAAAGATAAGGGAAATTGGTTTCTTTATGCTATTATAACACCTATGTTGAATGAGTATACATATTTCTTGTTAATCTCAATGATATACAAGGAAAATGTAACACCCATAATACCACTACAACTCTTACAATTCTTTTTTTATTTATTTTTTAACCCTATGGGAGATTACAACCTAAGTCAATAATTCTTTTATCTCACACAACTACACAAATTTTGGTGAGCACTAACCTCAATAAGTCTATATTTCCATATTTACTCTTAGATAAATTTATGCAAAGAATTGCATAAATTATGGTGGGTAGTAACACTTGGTAAATATATTTTTTTATTTTAATGTAAATAATGTTCCAAGAAAATAAATTCTTATATTGAAACATATGACATTCCATTTTTTATTTATTTTTAATTATTATAACAAAACCTTAAAAAATAATTTAATATATAATTTTTAGTTAGCCCATTTCTTTCACCATAAGAATTAATGATCTCCATTTGAAAAACAATATTTCAATGATAATTCATAATCTTATTAAGATAGTACCCATATATATAATTTTATTCAGGTAGTACCCATATATTGTACAAATGTTTTAAGAATGTTTTAAGCACGACATTGGTAAGATCATTCTTAAGTTCAAAGGCACCAAAATTCCTATTGGACCGTGCATTAATCACCCGTTGCTTCAAATGCGACCCTCTAATCCTTCTCCTTAAAGTAGTAGACACTCTGTATTTTAGTGAGATCAAAGCTTTCACTAATAATAATCAATAGGGTAAATAAAGGTAAAATATTGAGATGTGAAATAAAATATTGAGAATTATGGAATACCGTAAAAGAAAATAAGAATTAAAAATAATAATGAATGAGGATTTACTCATTAATAGAGGCATCTTTGTGGAACAGAGTAGTATATTACTTGAGGAAAGGAGAAGGCTTGCTAGATCTCAGGTTCAAAGATTGCAACGCTTGAGAGATGGTTTTGAAACTTTGGCTGGGCATGATAGATCATGTATTTTGGCTAGTAACTATTATACAAGGTAGGGCAAGTATCTCAAGGCTTATAATCCTGGCAGAGTCTCTATTTGAGGTTCTAGATGTCGATTTAAATTACAGGGTCAGTCTCTGTTACATGGAGCCGATTTAAATTGCTCTTCCTCTTGCAAACTTCTTGATAGCTTGGCGCTTGCGCGCTGGGCTATCAGGCTGCTCCATGGTACAGCTTCGAATCCAGCAGGCCATCTCGTTCCCTTCATCAGCTTTGTCTAAACCAGATTGCAGAAAACAGCAATAAACTATGCTGGAGATCTCGGTGTCAGTGGCATCAAATAAAGTTACAGAGGGCAAGAAACAACAAGAGCAAATATAATATAGAATTTATTGGTAACAATTCCGAGTATCTGTCACCAGGCTTGACAAGCGTCGTCATATAGTAGAACTCCTTCACGACAGCTCTTTTTGCACCTTTTTTTTAAGCCACAGGACTAAGAAAGGACTCAAACCCTTAGCATCAACCCCTTCTTCCTTTGCAGCTCCCTCTAATTGGATTATCTCTGAAGGCCGCAACCCTTTTGACCTCTCTCCAATTCAGTGCAAGCTTGCAAGGCCCTCTCTCCTATCCCCTACCTTCCCTTCACTCATTGCTACCCTATCCAGCCCCATTGCCCCCATCTCCTAGTTCTGATCTACCTCTTCTAGCCCTCAATTCAAACCCATCTTGAGGCAGCAGTGATTTCTGGTATTGACGTCTTGTTTTTTTTCAAGCGGTATTAGCTGTTTTGGGGCTAACATTGTGGCCGCAGATTGATCAAAGGGATCTCAACCCTTTTTCAACGGCCCAAAATTACTATATCAGCGAATGAATAAAGTTCTGGAAGACTAGATATGACATTCAATAATGTTCTATTGCACCAATCCTTTACAACTCCTCCATCAAGAAGCATAGCAACAATAGCATCGCTGGAAACAGCACTTTCATCCATACAAACATCTGTGACATAATGGCAAACCAGGGATATCAAATTAATCTCCAAGGCAACATCAAACAAAGAATAAAGATGCTGAACATCTTCGGTCCAACATTGGCCATCTCCTTTCCTTTCCCTAAAATTTTCATCAGCTTTTCTAGAGATAAGGCCGGTTCTAGACATTCATTGTAAAGACGTAATTGCGTAGCTCCATCATGCTTTGGAACTGGTACCCTACAGAGAGGACATACATCACACTGTTGACTATATTCAGTGCACAAAGACGCATGGCCACAAGACCTCAAAACGTGCTGAACGACTCACCCACAGCTCCTCAATTCTCTTATGGCACGGCACTTCTCAACTTTTGCCTCACTGCAAAGATCAAGAGGATCAATGTTTGCTAAGCGCTCCAATGCATCAAGTCGAAGCCTGTGCTGCGAGCTGCCGAGCTTGGGGACGTCTCTGAGAACAGTATTCATGGCGGTTTTCTGTGGCCCATTCATACCACTGTCAAGGTAACAAATCTTGAAACTGAAGTAATACTTACGGCTTTGTCTAATATTCTACCTAACAAATCTTAACGCTAAGCATTACTTGGGGTTTTGTGAGACTATTCTATCATTTATGGTTAGCTGGGAAACATTTTTGGTGAGACGTGCTGTAGTTATGGCCTCCCTACGGCAATTCTTAGAAATTTGCATTTTTAGCCAAAGTTAGTTAGAGATTTATGGAGCTTGCAATCACTCCAAAAGTGCAAGATTGTTAACCTTCCCGTCGTGGGTTCAAACCCCATGTTGGGCATTATTGAGATTTGGTAATTTTTATAAAAGCATATTTCGTATTAACCAATTAAACAATATGATCATAATGCAAAAGAATGGAGGCGAAATGAATTACAGATCCCCATCCGGCAAACTCGAAATCTTGCTTTATCTGGTTGTAATTTGTCAACGGAGCTGTCCGACTGTAATAGTGAGTGCAGTCCAGCGGAGCAGAATAACCAAATTCCAAAAATCAAAACCCCACCGAATTTTATATATATATATATATTTAATCACTTATTGTAAATGTGAAATATCATATGGCCACATGTATTAACACATACTGTGGCAATTACATTTCAATAACCCAAAATCGAATCATAAACCTGGTTCGAATATGTCGGAGCAAATTAAAACATTTCGAATGGTTATAATATAGTGTGTATTATTTAAAACGATGGTGCAAAAACTTCTTCTTCTTTTTCTTTTTTCTTTTTTTTAAACTTACAACTTCTGTATTTATCTAAATTAGACAGTGACTTGTGAATTAAAACTTCTGTATTTATCTAAATTAGACAGTGACTTGTGAATTTAACATTAGGTTTCATTCATGTTGAAAAAATAAATTTTATTTTATTTTGAACATATGTGTAGGTAAGAATGAACACTTGTTTTTAGTATATAAATATAGTAGTGATAAAATATTTGGTATCAACTTAGGAATAAGTTTTAACACTTCAACTTACATAATGGACTTCAACAAATATGCATGCTAGGGCTCATAGACCTCAAGCGCTGCAACTTAGCTTTGATACCATATGTGAAGGCCTAATCTAGGACTTCTAACTAAACCAATATATCATTGAAATTAAACACACATGAAGGAGAATAACATATTTCTATCTCAACATTTATTTGATGATAATATACAAGAAAAAAAAATTACAACATATTAAACAAATTCATTTCCTTTTTATTTCAGCAATTTATATAAGTAATTAGCAATCGAAGAATACCTGTATCACTAGCTTGGTTGAGATGCTCCTGATTTTGTTGAGATGCTCATGTTGGGCTACTCAACTAGATTTACCTCTCAGCCAACTAGGAATGATTTCCTAACCCAGGGAACCTCCATAGGTTCCCTAGCCCTCCGAGCCCAAGTCCAACAAGCTATAATGTGCTCAAGTGGGAATCAACACCCTCCAACTCCAAACAAGACCAAGAATCCTCCACAAGGCCAAACAAGACCAAAATCCTCCTCTTTCCTCTCATCCTCCTTCCCTTTTATATCTTTTCCTCTCATCCACTTCAACTTGCCATTAATTTCATGACTACCTCCCATTCATTTATTAACATTGACTTTCTTACCATATATACATATTTTATTCAAAAATAAATGAGAGAAGACCAAAATGTAAATTGAGATGACATATTAGATGTACAAAATCTAGACATTTTATTTTAGAATTAAATGAGGGAAGGCCATACCTTATCTACAAGTTAAATTGAGATGACATATTGGATGTACAAAATCTAGATATTTGATTATAGAATTAAATGAGGGAAGACCATACCTCATCTAAGATTTGATTTGAGAAGACATATTATAAATGAAATAAATAATAAAGATCATACTAGTAAAAATTAAAATAAAATTACAGTTTCACAAGTGTAGATATTGTTCAAAGATTATAATTCATTATTCACAGATTAATTAAAAGTTAATCAAAATTTGTCTTATGGGATCAAGTGGGGCATTACAATCAGTGCCACATGGTGCTTTGTAAGAGGTCCACATGTCACCCAAAACTGGCCCACTTGGGTACCCAAAACGTTCAAATTTGCATGCCCCGTGTCCACCATACCTAATGTCATGTTGATGTCATATGCCATGTCAGAGGAGAGAGAAAGGGTCCCAGAGCCTTGGTTTTGTGCCAATTTTTCTTTTATAAAAATTAAAGGTCCTGGCCTTTTTTTAACATTGTGTTGCCTCCTCTCCTTGTGCCACGTTTCTCGACCTTGCTCTAGCCAAACCACCCATTATGACACCCCATTTTACAGTTTGTGGTATTGAGGGGGGGCGGGGGGGGTGTCGTGTTAAATTTGGCAGCTAGGGCCAAAGTCCATGTTGCACTGCTCATACGATGGAGATGATATTTTTTTTGGATTCCTCTTTCGGAGAGGTGCAAGATTGATCTAAAGGTCATCTTGTTTGGATGAGAAAAAGTTGGATTTTGAATTTATTTTCCACACGTGCAAATTGTCAAGGTCGGCTAGAATTGTTATCTAGGCTCACAAGCCCCAAAAGATGTGTCGCACACCCCCAATGATGGATATAAAAAGGAGATACATAATCCTCATTCCATCATCATCTCATCTCACACATCTTTCTCTCATATGATTGGTTCGTACATCCTTAGAGACTTCTCTCTCTCCTCCGAACGTGTGAAGGACTTGCTAAAGATTTCAGATTGTTTTAGGGCTTTTCTGGACAATGTTGACTTTGGGTCAATACTTGTTGTTTGACTTTGTTTTTGGGTCAAAATTTCGATCTTAAGAGGTTGCAGCTGGAGGCACAGTAACTGAGGAGAGATGTTGACTTTGACTGTTGTTGACTATAGGTTTGACTGGTGATTTGATCGCAAACTTTGACTAGTGCGTTGACCGAATTTTAGTATTGTTTTCAGCTGAGTTTGACTAGGTTTGATCGAGCTTCATTGGAGGTTAATTTTCTGGTTTGACCAGTGTTGACTTTGTTGGCTAGGGCATCCTGTTCACTATTGTAAATTGTATTTTCTCTCTCTGTTGAATTTGAAGAATAATAAGAAGATTTGATCAAAGGGTTTCCCTGTATTGGGGATTTTCCCTGACATCCGCCAAATTATTGTGTCTCTTGTCTTGGCTTATCTTCTATCGATTTATTTATGTTCTATCATCATTTATTGTCAATGTTAATGTGATTGCATAACAGGAAATTGAATTGGGCTTAATAAGAAAGATTGAAGTAAATTGCTCTAAGCATAGAACATACCATGGTTAACTAAAATTGACATGGTACCAGAGTTGAGGTGAAGACAAATCCCAAGAAAGAGTAAGAAGAGAAATCATTGAAATTTGATTAGACAAGGACCAGTTTCAATGGCTTCCTCATCATATTTCAAATCTGATGACAAGCTGAATGATAAGTCTGATTATCATGCTTGGAAAATGTCCTTGGATCTGACATTGGAGGAGCATGATGTTATGGATTATGTGCAGGGAAAGATCACGGAACCTCCATCAAATGCACCGGTTGCCACTAAAACAAAGTACAAGAAAGGGGAAAAAAAGGCGAAGAAGATCATCAGGGATTCTATTCATAAGCACTTGGTTAGTTATATCTCCGAGCTGGGCACATCTAAGGAGATGTATGATAAGTTGGTTGGCATGTTCAAGGCTAGCAATGTTAATCAAATTCTCTTTTTGAAGAACAAGTTGAGGAATATCAAGATGAACAAGGGAGAGTCCATCCAATATTATTTCATGAGGCTCACCGAAATAAACAATGATCTCTTAGCTATTAGAGAGGTCATAGTTGACCGAGAGCTCACTCTCATTGCTCTTGGAGGACTTCCCCAGCCATGGTATGTATTTAATACCACTATTCTCAATAATAATATAATTCTTGTTTTTGATGAATTCTTGACGAGATGCACTCAAGAGGAGACAAGGATGATGGAGAGATACCATACCTCAAATGGGAATGGAAGTGACCCTACTGCCTTCACCGCTCATGCAAAGAAGAAGAACAATGTTGGTCTGAGAAATCAAAATCATGGAAGAGTGGGTTTGAAGAGAAGGAAGGGAAGATGTTACAATTGTAACAAGTTTGGTCACTATGCTAGAGAGTGCCATAATAAAAGGGACTCTCCTCGAGATGATGACTACAACTACAACGACAACTTTAGGGAGAATGGAAATCAAAGGAACAACAGGTTCAAAGGAAAGAGGAAGTCTCCCTCTGATTGAAATGGAAATGGAAATGGTCAACCTTTCAAGAGGTCAAGGAACTCCAGGTATGATGAATCTAATGTTGTTTATAATAAGAGAAATGAATATATTCTTATATCTGCCCTCTCTGTTTCATCTCCTCCAGACACCTTAGATAATTGGTTGATTGATAGTGATGCCTCAAGGAAATTCACTGGATATAAAGAGACCCTCTCTGATTTGATTGAAAAGGATACAAATTTGGAAATTATCCTTGGAGGCAATGCCACCTATCCCGTGAAATGGACAGGGATTGTGACACTTCATCTAAATCAAGGTCAAGTCCTTCGTTTGGAAGATGTGTTGTACGTACTTGACTTGAAGAAGAATATAGTGTCTATCTTGGCAATGGAAGACAAAGGATTCAAGGCAGCATTCATCTATGGGAAGGTACGCATTTGGAAGAGGAACTTCAAAGAAGCGTTCACTCTTGGATTTAGGGTGGATACACTCTATTAGGTCGGAGGAAGTCCGTTGGGAGCCATGACATGTAACACAACTCTTCAATCCAAGCTATGTCACTGGAGGTTTGCACACCTTCATTATAAAGCCCTTCCCAAAGCAAGGAAGGTGGTCACAGATATGCCTGATTTCAAAGATTATCATGAACGTGTATGTCAAGGTTGTGCCAAGGGAAAGCATACAAGGGGACCATTCCTCTCAAGTGTCACTAAGACATCTGATATTTTACAATTGATTCATTCTGATCTATCTGGTATGTTGCTCGTAACATCCTTGGGAGGATGCTTATATTATATCACTTTTATAGATGACTTCTCCCGTAAAAATTGGATATACTTTTTGAAGAAAAGGGACGAAGCATTCAAATGGTTCCACACCTTCAAGGCCTTGGTTGAAAATCAAACAGGAAATAAGATCAAAAATTTTAGGACCGATAATGGAACCGAATATGAGTCAAATGAATTCAATGACTATTGCAAGGAAGTTGGCATTAAGAGGGAGACCACTACTATGTATACTCTCGAACAAAATGGCGTTGCTAAAAGGAAGAACAAAACCATTTTGGAAGCTGCATGTGCCATGATTTATGACCAAGGCCTTCCGAAGTTCCTATGGGGAGAAGCTTCCAACACCGTTGTGTATGTTCAAAATAGATGCCCACGTTCTACATTGGACTCCAAAACTCCCGAAGAAGTCTTCTCTGGTAAGAAGCTTGATGTTTCTCATTTTAGAGTTTTTGGAAGTCTCGTATATTTTCATGTGTCGAAAGAAAAGAAAAGCAAATTGGATGCTTCTGGAAAGAATGGAATGTTTGTGGGCTACAGTGAAACCTCGAAGGCATATATAAGGCAAGGCATGATACATCCTCCTCAAATGATAAGGCAAGGCGTGATACATCCTTTCATCTCCCTTCTCTCATAATTTCCATTATTTTATTAAATAAATCTGCCAAAAATACTTTTTGCCTCTTTAATGCCTTATCCATCACCTTTTCAAATTTCCATAGCCATAATAAACTATGTGAACACCTGCACTAGGACGTTTTGCCCAACATTCAGCTTGGAATACGTGTCCCATCAACCGTGGTTATTATTTTTAACTTTTATTACATGGAATTTTTACTAGGGCTGTTATAGAACCCCCCCCCCCCTTGGGGGACACCGTCCTCGATGTTTAATATCACATTTACCTCAGCAATACCACTAAAAACCAAACATACTGCTCATGGAGCTTTATAGCATAGCTCGATGCAATATTTACAATGATCACCCTGCTGAAAAGCAAACCAACATGACATCATAACAACATGACAACTATATTGACATGACACTCATACTACTTATTGGAGCTTTATAACATAGCTCATGGAAGTATTTACACCCATATACATATGTACATATACCTGAACATCATAAAAAAACATATATCAAAACATATACCAACATCACACCAAAACTGCCTTGCCTCAACTGGGAAACAAGGAAGGATGCATAGCTCGCATTTGATCTGCCATCTCCCATGTAGCTTCATTGGGTCCAAAGTGCTTCCATTGCACTTTAACTTGCTAGATTCCAGAGCATGAATGTATTTTTTTGCAAATGCACTGCAGTTCCGGCTGGAACTCTCCTTCTAGCTCCATCTGCAATACATACCATTCAATCACATGATCAACATCTTTAACATATTTCTTAAGCAATGATATACGAAAAACATCATGGACTTTCATTGTGGAAGGTAGTGCAAGTAGATATGCCACTGGTTTGATCCTCTCATTGATCCTAAAGGGTCCACAAAACCTTGGTGCCATCTTGGCACGTGATCCAATCCACAAGGAGCTCTTCTTGGGCCTGATGCACAAGTACACCTGTTCCCCAACCTGGAAGTCCTTGAACAACCTGTTCATGTCTGCATAACTCTTCTACTTATATTTCACAGCTTTCAAGTTCTTCTTAATCACCTACATATCATGTTCCATTTCTACCAACATATATGGTCCGATCACTACCCTATTAACCAAATCAATCCAATTGATAGGAGTGTTGAAACTCCACCCATACAATACCTCAAATGGACTCATCCTCAATTACTCCTGATACATGTTGTAGGTGAACTCTACCAGTGGTAGATACTCTTCCCATTTGTGTTATTGATGCATCACATACATCCTCAACATATCCTCCAATATCATGTTGACCCTTTCAGTCTGTCCATTTGTCTATGGATGATAAGTTGTGCTAAAGACAAACTTGATGCCCAAACCTACAAACAACTCCTTCCAAAACTTGTATGTGAACTTTGAATCCTTGTCTGACATAATCTTCTTCGGAACACCATGCAATCTGACTATGTCTCCGATGAACTCCTATGCTACATCGCTAGCTGAGTATGTAGTCTTAACTGGAATGAAATGTGCAACTTTTTTCAACGTGTCCACCACAACCATGATGGAATCATGTTGTCTAGCTGTCTTGGGTAAACCTGTGATGAAGTCCATGGAAATGACCTCCCATTTCCACTCTAGAATCGCAATCGGTTGTAGTAGTCCAGCTGGATGCTTACACTCTGCCTTAACCATATGAAAATCCAAACATCTGGCTAAAAACTTTGTCGTGTCCTTCTTTAGATTCGGTCAATAATAGAACCTCTTTGTTGCATTCAATGTTTTTTGGCAGCCTGGGTGACCCGAATATGTTTTCGCATGAAACTCCCTCAAGATCCCCTTCTTCAGCTCATTGTTGTCTGGTACATATATCCTGTCTCTAAATTTAACCAATCCATCTACTGTGAGACAGTAGTCCAAATCCTGTACACATGTACCTATACCACTACCTATACATGTACCTTCACCTATACCTATAACAGCACATGTACCCGTACCTGTGCCAACACATGTACCTATAACGACACATGTACATGTACCTATGCCAACACCTATACCTGTACATGTGCCAACACCTGTAACAACATCTGTACCTGTACTCTGCTACAACCTATGCACAATCCCCATATACATGTGATCTAGCTGACCTTCCTACAAGATATTATCATGTAAGTTTGTCCCATAGGAGCTCATAGTTGTTATGTGATTTACATGTGCCCGCATACTAAGAGCATTTGCGACCCTGTTCTCATTTCCCTTGATTTACCTAATCTCAAAGTAAAACTCATTGATCGTGGCGAACCATTTAGCCTGCCTGGCATTCTGATTTAGTTGGTCAAACAAGCACATCAACCCAATGTGATCACTCATCAATACAAATCGCCTCGCAAGAAGATAGTACCTCCACATCTTTAGTGCATGAATGATCATTGCTAGTTGAAGATCATGTGTCAGGTAGTTCTGCTCGTGCTCATTCAGTTTTCGTGACACATAGCATACCACCTGTCCATCCTACATAAGGACTCCACCAAGTCCTCTTTTGCATGAATTTTTACATATTACAAACTCCTTGTCCAGATCTGCAATCTTTAACATTGGAGCATGTGTCAAAAATTGTTTAAGTTGCTCAAAACTGGCCTCACACTCTTCTATCCAATCAAACTTCTTACCTTTCCTCTGCAATGATGTAATAGGATAAGCAATATGTGAGAATTTAATGATGAACCTCTTATAATAACCCGCCAATGCCATGGATGATATCACCTCATCTACATTCTTAAGACATACCCACTCCATGATGGCCCTTATCTTTTCTGGATCTACTGCAACACCCTCCTTGGAGATAACATGTCCCAAGTAGTGTACCTCAGTCTGGAAGAAACTACATTTGTTGAGCTTAGCATACAACTGACGTTCTCCCAATGACCTTAAGTACTGCTCCCAAATGCTCGACATGATCTTCCTCATTTTTAGAATACATCAATATGTCATTAATAAACACAATCACAAACTTGTCCAAATAAGGACACAACACATTGTTCATCAAACACATAAATGTAGTTGGGGCATTAGTCAAACTGAATGGAACTACAACAAAATCATAATGCTCGTACCTAGTCCTAAATGCGGTCTTCTAGATGTCCATCTCTTTGATGCGTACCTAATGATAGCAAGATCTCAAATCGATCTTAGAGAACATTGTTACTCCCTTCAGCTGATCGAACAAATAATCAATCCTCGATGGTGGGTACCTTTTCTTGATGGTCACTTTGTTTAGCTTCCTGTAGTCAATGCACAATCTGAGAGTGCCATCTTTCTTTTTCACGAACAACATTTGTGCACCCCATGGTGATACACTTGGCCTAATGTACCCATTTTCAAGCATCTCTTTCAGTTGCAACTTTAATTCTACCAACTCAGGTGTGCTCATCCCGTAAGGTGCCTTTGATGTTGGAGCTTCCCCTAAAATCAACTCAATAGAAAAGTCTACTTCCCTGTGCGGTGGAAACTCTGAAATCTCTGTTGGAAATGCATCCTGAAACTGTTGTAAAACTAGATACCTATTCAACACATCTGTATCCTCAGCTTCCTACCTTTGTCACTAGAGATATGCACTGAAAATAGTACACACCCTTTCCTACGACTACGCTTGGCCTGCATGATTGTCACCATCCTAACTGATGTGGCTTTCTTCTTTCCCTATAATACTCTTGGTTCTCCTTTGTCATCCAAGCATTCAATAGCTTTTTGATACCAATCTACCTTGGTCCTGTGAAGATATAACCAATCCATACTCAATAGCATATTGTATGAACCCAATGGCAATATGTTCAAGTGCATTGTTGTAGGCATACCATTTAACTCAAATGCACAAGCTCTTACCCAATGGTGAACTATTTTCTTTGTACCTGTATCCAATTGCACTAACCAAGATTATGCATGCATTTCCTTACTCAAACCACACTTATCCATCAAGTCGGGATTAATATAACTATAGCTAGATTGACGGTCAATCAAAATATAAACAACTTGATCAGAAAGCTTATCTTCCATCTGAATGAGAGAAGCCTGATGATCTGCCTGCATGTTGTCGAAAACTGCATAAATCCACGAAATGTTATACCCAACATCTCCCACTGTCTGTGCCTCCTGCGCCCTATATATTTTTGGCCTACCACCCTCATGTTGCGGAAAATCTCTCCTACGATGATCTCCTCGACAAGTCCAACATCGCACATGCTCCCTATTCTCATTCTTATTCTGCTCCTCCGACCGAAATCCTTGTCCTCTGCTGGATGTATTGAAATTCTTAGGTGGTGCAACATTCTCCTTGTCGCCTGTATCTCGAGGCCTTGCTCGCATATTTTCCCATTTTCCTTTATTCTTATCATTACCTTTCCAATCTGTCTTTGCCTCATACCTGCGCCTTGATTGCTCATAACAATGCTTAAGTTTCTAGATGGCCTCCTCCAATGACCTAAGCTCATCGAACTCAATCCTATCTTTGAATGCAATCAACATCCCACTAATAAATCTTTGAATTTTGGCCTTCTCCTCCTTGAGATAAGGCACATATCTCAATAACTCCAAGAACCTGCTAGTATACTCCTCATCTGTCATGGAACCCATCTTCAGCTCATAAAACTTCTTTTCCTTATCATCGCAGTATCTTTATGATAGATATTTCTTCCAAAATAGTCTTTCGAACTCACTCCAATTCAACTCCTCCTCATAAATATCTCTGACGTTATTCACATCTTCCCACCAAATATCTTCTCTACCTATGAGGTTGAATGTAGTTATCCTCACTTTCATATTTTCTAAGTAATCTTGCAGTCTGTAAAACTTCTTCATACCAAGCAACCATGCCTTTTCATCTTGTGGTTTCTTCATCTCTCCATCAAATGTAGATGGTTTTTCCTTTTTAAACTCAACTGGGAAATATCCCCCTTCACTCCTCCTGTAAGGATGATACTAATGAAGATCATGATGCCTATAAGAACTAGAACTAGAATGATACATGTATCTATGACTCCTCCTATCTGGGATGTCCAACAATCTTCCATCTTTAATCATGTCATCC
Source organism: Pinus albicaulis (assembly GCA_034641835.2). Classification (NCBI taxonomy): domain Eukaryota; kingdom Viridiplantae; phylum Streptophyta; class Pinopsida; order Pinales; family Pinaceae; genus Pinus; species Pinus albicaulis. Next base: position 1,551,426,595 of record CM076584.1, read on the forward strand.
TTATCCGACATGTGACCGCCAGGAGACCTATTTCCATATGCTCCATTGGTCCCATCCTCCTGCCCATATATGATCCATGTGGCCCATGTTTCTGCAACTCTAACAAACTTTGAAGGATGGCTGCATTAACCTCTGCTTGCTTTTCCTGTGCTTGTATAAGTTTGTCATTATCTTCCTTACAACTCCTTATTTCTTCCTTTAGACTTCTCAGTGTATCTGCCAAATCAGGTAAATGTCCAACACCATGCTGGTCATATGACTCATAGGGAGAATCTTTGTAGTCTACCATCTTACTATTCATCTTTGATTTCTCCCTGCAAGGTACAATATGTCAGCTAAACCAAATCATAATTAAACCAACATAACTTGGTATAATTTGGGGAGGATACATCCTGCAAGATCAACCAATCAATGAAATACATGTATATACATAATCATAACAACATATAAACTTGTAACACATGGTATATTAGTGCACAAGCATCATTCTAGTTGGATTCTAATCATCAATGCATAATCATACCGAATGCACACCGTGACCTAATGCATGACAACCTCAACCATTCCAACACAAACTTGACCACACACGATCACAAGCATGGACAATACACAAGCATAAGCAACATGTAACCAAGCATGCACAACCAATGTGTGTTCAAAACATACCATCACGCAAGTAAGCATACACGGACAATACACAAGCATGACCAATATGTGACCTACCATAAATAAACATAAATAAGCAATTCATATACAACATCTAACAACATGTAGGCAAGTGTGCACTAAAAATACATAAGCATGAATAACACATAACCAGTCATACATACATGACAACATGTTGACACAACACCATCATTCCTTCCATGGCGATACCACTGCCACCATGGCCAACACAACACGGATGCAACAAGAGCATACACCATAGGTATAAGAAACACATATGCAACCAATAGAAAAGTTTGACCAACACACCGCCCATCTAGTCCAAGGGTTGAACCATGCTATGATGCCACTCTATAACACCCTCTTCCCACATCTACCCAAGTAACTGGCCAACTAGGGTAAACATGTGACGAGAGGCTATTATAATGAGATTCAACCTCCTAGGTGACCTTAAGGAAGTGGAACCGATGAAAAGACAACATACAAACCTTGTACAGCAACAACAACACCCCGAGGAGCTAACTCAACCTTTCAAGCATCTTACCCCTGGGTCACATTGATATTTTGACATCTTTGAGTCATAGTTGCAGGCATAACACTGCATTCCAGTGACCGAGAGGCTATATCCCCAGGCATAACAGCCAGGGCCCCAAAAACTCAGTTGTGTGCTCGCATCTCCAGGATTTGAACCACCTTTTCAGGGCCATAACCTAGTGCTTTGCCCATAACTTCATGAAAAATTCAGAGATGATAAATAACAATGGGACAATGATAAGGAAGCAATCACCTCGTTAAGAACTCATCTGGACCCCTCCTATCCATGACAAGCATTTTGTCAAACATGTCACAAACATGAAAGCTACAGGTGTAAACAACATAACTAAGCATAGGGGTCTCATACTTATCTGAGAATCGCTAAGAATCCTTTCTGCCCTACATCATTAACTTCAATACAATATATTTGACCATGATACATTGTGTATTCATTTATAAGTAAAAACATGGGGAGAGTCATTCATCGTCACTGTAAAAATACATGCTCGTAACTAGCATAATAACAAAAGAAATACCATGGATACAAAAACAATAGAATCCTCATATAAATCAGTACACTTGCATACCAAATACCAAGGGAATGAATTGCACATTAATGAATGTAGAAACCAACCGGAGATGGGACTTCCACGTTCCACCCGACGATAGATTGGCTGAGCCAAGTCTCTCTTCAGCTAATCACCTCCATGCCATAATCCAAGCATGAATGTGGGATCTCATCAAACACATCAATCAAAACCAATCCAGGGCTTCTAGAGGCCAAGCCCCCTAAACCCTCAACCAGTGATTCCACTTCACAGTTCGACATCACAACCATCACGGATTGGTCTCCATCCAACCCTCTCTAAATCGTTTGTTCCAACCAAGGCTCCAGAGTGTTTGTTCCAACCAAGGCTCCAAGAATAGTAACTCATCCCCAGTTTTTTCCAGGATCCAAAGCGTTTGTTCAACAAAGGCTCTAGGACTAGTAACTCAACCCACCCAGGGTTCGAGAGCGTTTGTCCAACCAAGGCTCCAGGACTAATAACTCAACCTAACAGTTTTCCATCGAGCTCTAAAGCGTTTGTCCAACCAAGGCTCCAGGAAATAATAACTCAACCCAACAACTAAAGGAATCATGAGAACCAACCAGAAAACAATCAATGGGAATAAACCTGCAACACTATGGCTATCCAGAAAATCGCAGGGCTAGGAAAATTCACATGCATACACCATGCATGCCAAAACTAGTGAGGAAAACATACATGCAACTCAGTACCTGCAATCAAATCCTATTGTAGTTGTTGATCTTGATGTTTGATTGCGCTTTCCTGCCCATCCTTTGTCTTCTTGCTCCAAATCACCAAGTATCCACACTCTCCAAGAGTGCTCCAAGAAAACTCTAAGTATCCAAGAGTATGAGAGAGAGAGAGAGAGAGAGAGAGAGAGAGAGAGAGAATAATCAGAGAACTCTAAAAATGCACTAACAAAAGGTACCAACTCATCCTTGGAAGCCTTTTTTTAGAAGAGGTCTCTATTTTCTTCATTTTCCATTATTTTCCTTCATTTTCCTCCTTACATGCAACCTGTGACCTTTCATCTCCCTTTTCTCCTAATTTCCTTTATTTTCATAAATAAATGTGTCAAAAATACTTTTTGCCTCTTTAATGCCTTAGCCATTGCCTTTTTCAATTTCCATCGCCATAATAAACTGTGTGAACGCCCACACTAGGATGTTTTGCCCAACATTCGGCTTGGAATACGTGTCCCATCAACCATGGTTATTATTTTTAATTTTTATTACATGGAATTTTCACCAGGGCTATTACAACAAGACTAAGAGAATTCAAGGAGAGGGAATCTTTTTTGTTAGCACAACTGAGAAACTCTTGAGGCTTTTTGGTTGATAATCACTAAGAAGCTTTGTTGATAACACGACTGAGAAACCCATAAGGCTTGTTGGATGATAATCACAAAGAAGCTCTGGTGTTAGCACAACTAGGAAACATATGAGGCTCATTAGCTAATAATCATAGAGTGGGCTTAGATGATAGTCCAGCTGAGAAACTGAAAAGGCTTGCTAGCTGATAATCACTGAGCAGTGGTTGTGCCTTGTAGGGTTGATAAATCCAATGGAGACTATGTTGGTTGACAACTTATGAGAGGTGGATGCACCCAAGACTAATGGGATAATAACACCATATGGTAGTTACATGGGGTTGGGCTGAGAACACGTGGGAATTCCACTAAGAAGTTGTTGGAGAGTGTACTCTTATTCCTTTGGAGGTAACACATATGATAAAACCTCCTTATCATTGACTATATATCTCTATGTCCACATCTCAATTAAGGCTCTATGTGCTAAAATCCCTAGAGATTTTGGGATGCTACAAGTTCCTCTATGTAAAGGGAATGTTCCATGCCTGATGTGAAATTGTTGAATAGTTAGTGGATGAAGGCAAGGTATCCTTGAGACACCCTATTTCAAATGATGATATTGGTTTAATCTCCTGAGTGGATGACGGTTATATGTGAGTGAAGTGGTTCATTGTGTATTTTCTTTTTTTTTATATACTGGATGGAGGTGGAGGCACCCTCGAGATACCTCATTTCAGTTGATAATAATGGTTAAAATTCCTCTCAAAGAACTCTACCTCAAACTTCAGAAGTTGGCTCAGGGGTGACAACTCCAATAAAGGCTTAGCTGCAACTTGTCTAAGTTTGGGTGGAGAGTTGAAGTACCACTCTTAGTTGACTGGTTTAGTCTTTTTAAGATAATTGTCTGCTTATGAATCTTGTGTTATTAATGCTTTAAGCTTGTTAAATGTATCGATTTTTCGTGATTTGTAATGTTGAGGAATGAGGCGTTCCTATATGAATGAGAAATGTTATTTTAAAGGCATGAATATGGTCTGGTTTCGACTTTCTGTGTTGATTTGGGGATAATCCTAGTCTAAATGGCTTGTATGCAATGAATGTATGAATCTTGTAAGTGCATCAGTATGAAGAGATGGGTAATTTTTATTTATGGTTAATTATTTGCATTGAAATGTTTGAATCTCTGGGAATTGTGTTGATAATCTTTCTTATACCAACATGTAAATATGTAAAACCATGCAAGGTTGAGGCACATTTAAGCTTAGGATGAATATCACTCATTTATATCTATGTATATAATACATTTGTGTGTGTGTGTGTGTGTGTAGGCTACAAGCCACGGGGCTTTATAAAACTATAAGTGTGATAAGCCAAATATTGGATTCAGGCCTCAACTTCTTACCAAAACCACTGCAGTCAAATTCCTTTGAAAGCACTCTACCTCAAAATTTGGAATCTGGATCAGAGGTGATAACTACAAGAAAGGCTTAGCTGCAACTTGTCTAAGGTTGGGTGGAGAGTTGAAGTCCCACTCTTCGTTGCATGGTTCAGTCTATCCAAGATAATTGTCTACTTATGACTCTTCTGTTATGAATGCTTTATGCTTGTTAAATGTATTGATTTGTCATGACTTGTAATGTTGAGGAATGAGGCATTCCTATATGAATGAGCATTGTTATTTTAAATGCATCAATATGGATTTGTTTCAACATTTTGTATTGATTTGGGCATAATCCTAGTTTAAATGGCTTGTATGCAATGAATGTATAAATCTTGTAAGCGTGTGAGTATGAAGAGATGGGTATTTTTTGTTTATGATTAATTATTTTCATTGAAATGTTTGAATCTATGGGAATTGTGTCGATAAACTTGCTTATACCAGCATGTAAATATGTAAAATCATGCAAGGTTGAGGCACATTTAAGTTCATGATTAATAACACTCATTTATATCTTTGTATATAATACATTTGTGTGTGTGTTTGTAGGCTACAACCCATAGGGCTTTATAAAATTATAAGTATGATAGGCCAAATTTTGGAGTCAGGCCCCAAATTCTTACCAAAACCACTACAGCCAAGACTTGGACAAAGTCCTTGAAAATAACCACCAGTATCAAGCTTCATGCATATTGATTGAGTGAGGTTTGATCCTTAATACCCTTAGGGCCTGGGCAATAAGTCGCAACGACCCGTGTGCAATAGAACCACAATGATTGAGCTTTAGGGAGGGGAACTAGCCCCAAAACCTCCATATATTACATATTTCATGGGTTGGAGGTTAGGGCCTGGAAGAGTTAGGAGGCTTGAATTTCATAAGTCGAGAGACTGGGCACTATGTTTAAGGACAGAAGAGAGGAGAAATATAGGTTGTTGGATGGACCCTGAAAGATTCACCCCGCCATTTCAAAGAAAAGGCACATCAAACCCCATAGGGATTTAAACATCAGGATAAAGTGGAAAGGTAGGACCGAGAGTTGGTCCATTCGATGTAACTCGATGAAATAATTAAAACATGATTTATGCAGTTTACCAAGGCACAAAGGGTCTAGTGGGACCGAAGGCCATCTTGGAAGGTGTCGTGGCTAGGAGCAGCACAACCATTTTCGCATGAAAAATGAAGGGTTGTGTTTCATGTGAGGTGGGGACCCGAGTCAAGACATATCACTCGACATTATTTCCCCGACGGTATCCAACGGAGCTGGGTACCAAAGTCTCAATATTTTATCCCCTAGAGGACGTGGCATAGTGGGCCACTACTTATGCCATGACGGAGCAGGAGGAGTCATATCGTACATCCACGCCACCCTGAGAAGTGAATGGAGGCTAGGTCATCTCAATGGATGATTGCATTGTAGAAGGGGGAAAGGTCATGACGACATGGTTGGGTGGAGTGCAAGTGAGTAACCATAACTAGTTATGAGGTGATATGTGAAGGCAAGGTCCATGTAACCTTAGTGCCTCCACCCTAGCAAGTTCATTGGGGGGTTGGGTGCAATCCTGGCGAGATTTTATTCCCAAGGTGAAGTGGCGGGGAGGGGCCTGCACCACGTGCTATCCATATCGTGTAAACATATTATACAATGGGACTTATTAACCATGGGACTTGATAAAGTGTTGTAACCTGGTATGAGTGGGTTGGTAGTTTCCAAGTGGGTGGTGACACGACCATCGCTTATGTAGCCACATGGGTGCAACGTGGTAGTGTGAATTGTTGAAGTCCAACAAGAAATTGCAGCACACACACTAATGTGGGACCACAGGTCCTAGAGATACATTAGTGTGAAGGCCAATTTAATTAATTAAATTGGTGCAGTGTCTAATTTAATTTTCCCTTAATTAAATTGGACTATAAAATGTAATCTTATCTCATAATCACTTGTAATAGTTATCTGAGTGTGATAAACTCAGTTAGCTCATGTATTTCGAGTTGAGGGTGGTTGGTAAGGCATGCAGAGTAATTCTATTAGTTATGGAGTTCGAATTGCAGTTGGTGCATTATTTTAATGCATGAGCAATCAGTTAACTTAGATAGGTGAGTTAAAGTCAGTTGGACTAGTTGTAACTGTTTGTTGCACTAGTGAGAGATCAAGTGAATTAAGTCTTATTTAATTCACAATTAGTGATATGCCATGCAACTGATGATTTACTATTAATAGTTGCATGCATGTAAGTTCCAGTGGAGACCCAGTTGAGACAAAGGTTAAAGGGATCTTAACTATCAGTTGTGTGATTAGTAGGTTGTCCGCATGCGGCCAGACATCCATTGGATTGCCCATGATCCTTGCGTAGTTTTAGAAGGTTGAAATTCCTAAAGAATATGGATTGAATTCCACATAAATTACGCAAGCAAGGCAGGTTGTTTAGAGGCTGATAATTGGCTAAGTGTTGGTCGATTTTTTCTGGGACAGTGTGAGACAGTTGTGAGAGTGTAGGAGACTCTTGTGAGAAGAGTGCATTGTAATTGTTTCATGATTACATGGTGAATATACAATAGAAGATAGAGGGATTTTGAGCAGCAAGCTTTCCCTAAGAAATTATCTATGTTGCGGTTTGATTTTATTCTTTCTTTACTTGTTGTGATTAGTGATCGTGTTTGTTTTCTGCAATTGATTAGTATAAAGATTCAGTATCTAGCTTTAGTACATTGCTTGATCGGATTGAATCCATTGATATACATATTTTTGTATAATTTCTACATGGTATCAGAGCATAGGAAATCACTATAGTGGAGGAGAAGTTGAGTTTGTGACTGGATAGAATTCGAATTTGCAAAAGTATTCTTGGTGCAACAGGCGAATCATGATCGAAATGGATTTCAATGGCTTGAGATTGGAGTATGCACTCGAGGGCAGTTCCAATTATATTGCGTGGAAAGACAGGATGGAGGCAGCACTCGAGGACAATGGGTTGAAAGAATTCATTGATAATGATGTTCCCAAACCCGCTGCAGCAGATGCCGCAATTCTTGATGCTTAGCAAAAGAAGGTTGCAAAGACGAGGAGTATCTTACTGGAGGGAGTATGAGATCACATTTTCTCAAGTCTCCATGGAAAAGCGACACAATATGCAATGTGGAAAGCTTTGACAGATCTGTTTCAGAGCAGCAGTGATAATAGAAAATTGGCATTGAAGGACAAGCTCAGGAAAATAAAAATGGAGAAAGGCGACACCATTCTGAAATATTTAACAAAGTTTGTCCAATGTCGGGATGAGCTTGGGAGCTTCGTAAATGTTGTCTCGGATGACGACTTGGTGAGCCTAGCTCTTGTAGGACTTCCCAAGAGTTGGCATAGTTATCAGCACTCTGTCAATGGGAGGGAGAAGCTTCCAGATTGGGAATGAATTTGGTCAGATTTGGTGCAAGAATAATTCAGGCGAAATACCAAGGATGGATCTTCATCTAAGAATGATGATGAAGAAGATTGTGCTTTGGCTGCCAAGGTGAAGAAGGGGAAATGAAAGAAATTTTATTCCAAATCTGAGTCTGGAAAATATGGCAAGAAGCACGACATGTCCAAAGTGAAGTGTTTTCACTGTCACGAGCATGGACATTATGCCACTAATTGTCCACAAAAAGAAGAAGAACAAGAAGGCTTCAAGATCTGCAGCTGGTGAGGCTTTGGCCTCGCAATTTTAGCTTGACTTTTCGTTCATTGAATGCATGGTGTCAAGTACAATGGGATTGGTATGGTACTTAGATAGTGGTGCCTCCTTTCACATGGCAGGAGATAAATAACTTTTTAGTAGCTTGGAGGAGAAGGACCTCCAAATGCATATCGAAATGGGTGATGATGGGCAGTACAGTGCTACCGGGATTGGTATAGTTAACTTCCAAAGACAGTCAGGTAAACCCTTTCTTTTAAAAGATGTAATGCATGTACCAAGCTGGAAGAAAAATTTAGTTTCAGTCGCAATGTTGGAGGATAGAGGCTATGATGTTGTTTTCAGTGAAGGAAAAGCTTTCCTTCGACACAAAGCAACAGGGCAAGCCAAGAAGATTGGGATTCATGTGAAGAATCTCTATAAACTTGATGTATATGGCTGCGCAACATTGATGGATAAGGCAGACAAAGTGGTGAGTTGGGATGAGGGTGAGTTATGACACAGGAGATTGGGCCATCTACACCACGGAGCCTTGAAGGTCATGCAGCAGATTTCTATGGGTCTTCCCAAGGGTACTCTTACGCAGTTAGAAACGTGCAAGGGATGTACTAAGGGGAAGTATGCAAAGGTTGCTTTTCACGAGGAGAACCGAGCTTTAGAAATCCTTGAGAGAGTTCACTCAGATGTGTGTGGACCATTCTATATTGCTTCGACAACAAAGGATAAGTACTATGTGATATTTGTTGATGATTTTTCTAGAAAGTGCTAGATCTACCTCATGCAGTAGAAAGATCATATGTTCTCAAAATTTCTTGAGTTCAAAGCACTGGTGGAGAAAGACACGGGAAAGAATGTGAAGGCTCTTAGGAGCAAAAATGGTGGTGATTACATCTCCAATGAATTCAAGAACTTCTGTAACAAATAAGGAATTCAGAGAGAGTTGTTTGCACCTCATAACCCACAGAAGAATGGGGTCGCAGAAAGAAATAACAGAACAATTGTGGGTGCAGCACGAGCAATGTTTCATGATTAGGGCTCACCGTTGCATTTGTAGGCGGAGGCATGCAACACAACGGTATTTGTGCAAAATCGTAGTCCTCATGGGATACTTGGCATAAGTACACCAGAGGAGGATTTTACTGGTAAGAAACCTGATGTTTCGTATTTTAATATTTTTGGCTCATATGTTTATGTGCATGTGACCAAAGACTCCAGGAAGAAGCTCAAACCAACAACTGAGATTGAAATTTTTTTGGGGTACACTGATACTCCCCACAACTATCAGGTGTATTTTCCAAACAACAAGATGACTGTTGTGAGACGGGATATAAAATTTGATGAGGAGAAAGCCATGTGATTTTCCCTTGAGAGGGCACTGGATTTCCATGCAGATGAGGAACTCTTGGTTCCTAAGAATGAACCTCAAGATGTGGAGGATCATGGAGTGGAAGAAAACACTCATGCAGAGCCATCCACCAGAGATGGTAGAAGGTGCACCACGGAAGCTGATAGATTGAGACTTGACGCAACAGAGAATGTAGGAGCCCCAATTTAACTGCGCAAATAGAGACAATCTCCAAACATTTTCACTAGATACATGGCTCTTATGAGCAAGTGTATTGTGAGAGAACCATCTTCCTTTGAGGAAGCAGTGCAGCAACCAATTTGGGTTGATGCTATGGTAGAGGAGTATGACTCCATCGTCAAGAATAGTGCATGGGAAGTTGTCCCAAGACCGGCCGAAAAATCAATGGTTGGATCTAGATGGATCTATAAGGTGAAGCAAGCAGTGGATGAGAGTGTGGAGAAGTACAAGACCAAATTTGTGGCCCGAGGATTCTCAAAAGTTGAGGGGATTGACTATGAGGATACTTTTGCACTAGTCGCGAGGTACTCTTCCATTAGATCTATCCTTGCACTCTCAGCGCAAATGGGGTGTTGCATTCATCAGATGGATGTGAAAATTGTGTTTCTAAATGGAGTTATTGAGGAAGAAGTGTACATAGAGAAGCTAGTTTTTTTTCAAGATCTTTGATAGTGAGTTGCATGTGTTCTGACTCAATAGAGAACGGTATGGGCTGAAGCAAGCACCTCGTGATTGGTACACTCATATTGACAACTATTTCACTGGGTTGGGCTTCACCAAAAATGAAGCAGATGCAAACCTGTACTAGATTGTGGTTGATGGTAAGCTCTTGATTATCGTACTTTATATTGATGATCTAATTTTGATAGGTGATGAGCAGCTGATAAATTCTTGCAAGGAGGATCTTGCAACGGAGTTCGAAATGAAGGACATGGGACTTCTTCACTATTTCCTTGCTTTGGAAATATGGCAGCGGGATGGTGAACTATTTGTTTCTCAAGGCAAGTATGCCAAAGAGATTCTGGGTAAGTTTCACATGGAGAGTTGTAAACCTATGGATACTCCTCTTCCAGGAAATTGGAGGAAAGAGGATGATACTTCAGGATAAGTAGTGGACGCTATTGTCTACAGGCAGCTAGTGGGTTCACTGATGTACTTGGTGAACACCAGACTAGACATTTGTTACGCAGTTAACCAACTGAGTCAAGTTATGGTTAAGCGGACCAAGGTCTTTTGGAAGGCGGGGAAGCATGTCTTGAGATATCTCAGGGGCACTACAGAGTATGGATTATGGTACAGATGAACAGAGGGAGTGAAGCTTCAAGGCTTCATGGATGCAGATTGGGCAGGAAGTCCATCAGACAGAAAGAGCACATCAGGAGGGATCTTCAACATAGGATCGACAACAGTTTCTTGGTACAACGGGAAGCAGCAATTTGTGGCACTCATTTCAACCGAGGCAGAGTACATGGCAACAAGTCAAGCTGCATGTGAGGCCATATGGATGAGAAAGGTCCTGGTTGGTTTGTTTGGTTCTTAGATGGATCTGACGGTGATTCATTTTCATAATCAGAGTTACATTAAACTCTCGGTTAATCCGGTATTCCATGATAGGTCCAATCACATAGACATCCGGTACCACCATCTCAGAGATTGTTTTCAAAGTCGCATTATGTTGCTTCAGTACATTCCCACGGAATATCAGGATGCAAATATTTTGACGAAGGCGCTCGCCAGGAGCAAATTCGAATACCATAGAGGCAGGATCAGGGTGGAATATAATCCCTTTCTTGTTGAGAGGGAGTGTTGAAGTCCAACAAGGAATTGCAGCATACACACTAGTGTGGGACCACAAGTCCTAGCGATAAATTAGTGTGAAGGCCAATTTAATTAATTAAATTGGTGCAGTGTCTAATTTAATTTCCCCTTAATTAAATTGGACAATAAAAGGTAATCTTGTCTCATAATCACTTGCAATAGTTAACTGAGTGTGATAAACTCAGTTAGCTCATGTATTTCGAGTTGAGGGTGGTTGGTAAGAAATGCAGAGTAGTTCTATTAGTTATGGAGTTCGAATTGCAGTTGGTGCATTAGTTTAAGCATGAGTAATCAGTTAACTCAGTGATGTGAGTTAAAGTCAGTTGGACTAGTTGTAATTTTTTGTTGCACTAGTGAGAGATCAAGTGAATTAAATCTTATTTAATTCACTTTCAGTGATCTGCCATGCAATGGATGATTTACTATTAATAGATGCATGCATGTCAGTTCCAGTGGAGACCTAGTTGAGACAAAGGTTAAAGGGATATTAACTATCAGAGTGTGATTAGTAGGTTGCTCGCATGCAACCAGACATCCATTGGATTTCCCATGATCCTTGCACAATTTTGGAAGGATGAAATTCCTAAAGAATAGGGATTTCATCCCACATGAATTGCGCAAGGTAGACAGGCTGTTTAGAGGCTGAGAATTAGCTAAGTGTTGGTCGATTTTGTCTGGAACAATGTGAGACAGTTGTGAGAGTGCAGGAGACTCTTGTGAGGAGAGTGAATTGTAATTGTTTCAAGATTCCATGGTCAATATACAATAGAATATAGAGGGGTTTTGAGCAGCAAGATTTCCCCAGGAAATTATCTGTGTTGTGGTTAGATTTGATTATTTCTTTACTTGTTGTGATTGGTGATCATGTTTATTTTCCGCATTTGATTTGTAGAAGGATTCAGTGTCTAGCTTTAGTACATTGCTTGATCGGATTGAATCCATTGATAAACATATGTTTGTATAATTTCTACATGAATGATGTGACACTATATGATAAGCTAGTTTTCAAATGGCCATATCTTTTGATTCATGAGTCAGATCAGAGAAAATTTTATATCGTTGGAAAGGTCTCGATGAGAAAGCAAAAAAAGGTCAAAACAATTATACCCCATTTCCATAACTGGACTTTAGAATTCGATTCAATTTAGCAATTGTCTGCTTCTTCCCTTACCAGGGGCTAGGAATAACAAGGGTATATTATAATAAGGGTCATTTTCATGTGCTAGATAATTAAAATAAATAATGGGGCTGAAAGGTCAATTAAATGAAATAGTTGTATTCCTTAATAAATCGGGGAAAACACAAACACTTAACTTGATTGAAGCAATTTTTTTTTAATGGCTTAGATAAAAAAATTTATTTTTTAAACTTGTGTCAGTATTCATTTTATTAATAAAAGTATGGAACTGAGCTAAAGGCGAGAACTTGATCGTACAAATTTATAAAAATTTAGGGTTGTAGAGATATCATCCTCCTCTCAAAGAGATGAGAGGAAGGAGTCCAACAATTTTTCCTACAGTGACTAATTTTAACCAATTTCTAGAGTAAAAAATAAATTACAAATTGTCTATATCATATGTAGAAACAATAGATGATTAAAAGTAATACATAATCACAACTTTGATGGATTCGCGCTCCCCCTATACAGGGCATAGCCCCAAGTATGAGAGTTAGCTTTTGATGAGTTCTCCTGCCTTAAACAGGGTACAGTCTCATAGCCTTTGTCTTAGCTAATAGTCCAAGAATCCAATAGAGATATTTTGTTCCGCCTCTTACTCTTTTTGTTCTTTGTGTGAGAGGAACAAGAATGTTTCTTCATGATTTAAGGGGATCAGATTCAGATGTTTTGCGTTAATGCACAAGTTGTATTGGGGGTCTAGGAGGGGTTTATGTTCCCCTCCATCATCCTATTCAATATCTGATTCTCCTTATCTTCCATTGCTTCTTTTTCTTCCTTTTATTTTCCTTTTCTATTCCTCTTTGGAATGAGAACCTTTCTTTGGGATTTTAGGGTAGGAGATTTAGGAATTTTGTGTTAATGTAGAATATGTATCGGGGTATTGTTGTGGCCAACAACAACCCCCCTTCTTATTTAGTATTAGTAATAATACTAAATAAGTGGGAATCCTTAGTTTAAAAATCCAAAAAATTTATTGGTGTTTGTTTTCAATTTCAATAAAACTTACTATCATGGACTTAAAGAAATTTCTTTGGAAAATCTTTAAATAAACTTAAGTTCATGATAGACTAGAATAAAATCTCTCTTTGAAGGAAACATCGCATTCATCGCAAAAAAGTAGAATATATCTTGAGCAACGCAGAATCTTCAAAATTGTGATACCGCGATCCAATGACATCGCACTAAAATGTTTATCGCAAAATCGCATATCGCAGAAAACATATTAACAGAGATTATTCATATATTATATTTTGCGATATTGCGATTTCACGATGTTAAGAGATTGCGATTTCAGAAAGTTGCGATTTGTGATATGGCGATGACGCGGATTTTCTGATTTGCGAAAGCTGCGATTTGCGATATTGCAAAACAAATCGCAGATCACATTATCGTAGATTCTTTAAAGCTAGTTATACGAAGTAAATCTTTTCGTAAATCGAGACCCGTTATGCGCCTTAATGTCAAGTTAATGAATGGATTGCCAACGATTAATGAAAAGGATTTTGTTTTGATCGAAGGGTTATTTCACGATTGATTAATATATTTCATACGCCTTCGGCATTTAAAACCATCTCGTCACCTTTCTCATGTCATTATTCTCACTTAATGCATAAAACTGCAGGCGCGAAGAACAGGAGACTATACAAAGCGAGACTCAGAGCATTATGGGAAAGAAAGAGAAAGCTGTGAGTTCTGAAAATAAAGAGATGGCTTCCTTATACGCAGACACTGCTTGCAACAAGGACGTTGGTGTCACCACCTGGGAGGGTATGTTTAGTTTTCTTAAAGAAGAGAACCCAAGGTTAATGGATGTTTCAGCTACCGCGGGCTCAAGTAATTCCTTTGAACCATCTCTTATAGAGCTAGCTTGTTCGTTTTTGCACCGGATAGCAGCAAGACCAAGAATTCTTCCATATATAGATATGGTCAAATGGGTGTTGGATAGCACCGATATCCCAGACAGACAGTTCAAAACTCCAGGTCAAGAGCTCATCGGGTCGTTTACCACAGAAGATTTGAGGCTTATGTATCATTTGTCGGAACCTCAGGCAATTTACAACAAACAATTTATGGAGAAATTTGCAAAGGAAAATGCAAATTTGGCAGAATGCACTAAAAAATGGACCAGAAGAGATGAACCACTGAAGAAAGATAAACACGGTATGTACAGTACCGGTTCACTCACCTCTCCATATTGTTTTGCTGCTGCTATGTTATGCAAGCTTTTTGGAAAGCCTGACATTAATAAGATTTTGCCTGAATGGCTTCCCTTGTTAAATGCTGCTGTTAATGCCACCATTGTAGACTGGGCCAAAATACTGTCTGATAATTTAACCACTGCTATTTTCAATTACCGGTCTAAATGGACTGTCTCTCAGAGGATTTGTCCTCCTTTTTATCTATCTGCCTATGTTATGGATTCAATCTGCTTTGTTTCTAAGTTCCCTTTAATGGGTTGGCAATGGACAATTCAGGATCCCTTGCCCATTCATGTCTATCACAAAGAGTTGTGGGAATCAAAATTCATTCCTCATTTTTATAAAATTTTCCATGGCATAATGTTGACTCTGTACAGAGTGTTTTATAATAAGGGTGCCCCAAGGTTGTCCCTTGAAGCAGAAGTAGACATTCTTCCTGTCGCAAGATGGTTTGGAGAAGAATTGTTTACTTATGTGAGGGTTTTTGGAAGCTTTGCTTCTCCTCATGTTTTTCCCTTATATGTTCCGGATAAACTTATAGCTCGGGAAATTGCATATCAAACCTGTGGAGATGGAGGTTTGACAAAAGAATTAAAGGATAAAAAGAAAGTCATTTGGCCCCAATTTCCTGTATCCTGCGGAGCATTTTCATTATTTGATGTTGGTCATGCATTTAAGGAAGTTAGCAATGTTACATGTTTAAAATTGTTTAAGTTTCCGAGAAGGCTATTTGACCCATATGATGTTGTCAAGGATTTCACCACCGCAGTCAAAGTAAGAGTATTCTCTGGAGAAGAAGATCTTTTTGATGATATGTTTTAGGAAAAATATTCATTCAAAGATATTTTGAATTTAGCTCAAGCACGATTCTCCCCAGAAGAATTTCAAGAGTTTAAAGTATACAGAGAAAGAAGATTGACCACTATTCCTTTGGATAATTTACGCTTGGAACCCGCAAGGGAACCAACTCCTAGCGTCAGTCTTAGTGGCAGCTCAGATTCGGGAAGTTCTAAGTCGAAGTCTGACAAAGAAGTTTCTGAAAATTTTAAAAAATCTGATCAGGATAAAAGTGAAGGCTCAGTCAAGGATACAGCTCAATCAAAAGAGCTCTCACAATTACAGACTTCAACTACTCCACAGTTGAATCTTCCACCTCTCATTATACAACAACCATCTACTAGCACTCAGTTAGATAAAGAATGGGAAACGTTTAATGAATTGCTTGATTTTGAAGGATAGAATACGCAAACCCCTGTACAGACAAAGAGTTTAAGCACGGGAATAAGTGGCAATGTCACAGAAACTGAACATATACCCATCACTCCCTCTTCTGAAATTGTACTTAATATAGAGGACATTCCTCCTTTGGATGTATTTTACAGCCCAAAGTATAAGGCAGTAGTAAGAAAGCAAAGGAAAAAGAGAAAATTAGAGAGCGCAATCTCTACTGATGCAGAACAATTAGATGTCTTATGGAAATACCCTACTACAGACCCAACTGATAATATTACTAAGCTATCTCAGATTACAGGAGCTTATGACTCCGCGACTATTGACAAAGCATCTGAGGTAAAGCTGTTATTAAATGAAAAAGAAGATCAGATACAGGTTCTAAAACAACAATTGCAGCAAGCACATGCCAACAATGAAGCACAGATGAAATTTGAAAAGTTACAGCAAGAGTTTCATCAAATGAAGATTGGGTATCAGAAAAGCTTTGCTGATAAAGAGAAACAAATAAAGATTATCCAAGAGGAGCACAAAGGTGACCCCAAGCTTCCAGAATTCATCTCAGAATCTATTTCTTTGAACAATCAACTACTGCAACAACAAAATACATTATGCCAGAAGATTTCACAATGGAACTCTTTTTGTCAAGAAAGTGACAAAATCACTAATCATGTTGTAGAATTACGACATGATTATGATTTAATTAATGAAAGAGTTACTAATTATTTGGTATGGCAAAAGATAGAGGAAGGAAAAAGAGCTGGAGCACCAATTATCAATGACAGTCATAAAGAAATATTTTTCAATAATTGGGATGCACAGATCAGATAAGCATAAAAAGCGGCAGAGGAGTCAGCTACAGCAGCAGGCCATATTACTGATTGTGTAAATGAAAATTTGCACAAGGCTAATTTGATTTCAGAAACTGTTCCAGGATATTTACCACAAGCACAACAATTAAAAACAGAATGGAAACAAAAGGCGGAAGAAAAAGCAAAATCAATTCAAGGATTGACAAGATTAAATTGGGATTCTTACTGGACATATCTAGTAAAACCACACAGTCAATGCAGCACTCTTAATTGCATTATTAATTCTGCTGAGAAGATCGTGCCTACACTTGCCGATTCTGTCTTTTCGGGGCAGTTGAAATCTGAAGTTGGCCGGCCACCTCTGCTCAACTCAATGTTGAATGCTTGCGAATTCAAAGACCAAGTTCATAAGTAGTTAGTCAATAGTTTTAATTTTAGATTTAGTTTTTAATTTTACTTTATTTTTCCCTAGAAAAAGGACGGTCATTTAAACCGAATCCTAAATTTTTGTAATAAACTATAATTAGATTTAGTTAGTAGTATTTAAACCCTTCTCATGCATTTAGAGAAGGGTCCAGAAATTTGTCAAAAACTTATCCTCAGAACATGCACTTCTGCACCCTCAGAGGAGGTTTTGATGAATGAATGGAACGAGATTTATTGACATTTGTGTCTAATATCTGCTACTGATGTTTCATTTCTGTACTCTTAGTAGATATTTGATTTAGAAGAAATAAATCATTATTGCTTCTAGCTCATGAGTAGAACTAGTTATAAATGGTACTTTTATCTCTTAACTTTTTCTGCTTCTGTGTTAAAAGTGATATTTATGTTCAGTTATTTATATATTGATGCTTGAATGCTTCAGTTATCATTTGGCACTTTTGTACGGCGATGACTATTTGTTTATGCTTAATGTATAAATAGCTTATTATGTGATATGTTTTTCACAACTGTTTCATCTAACTTTTTATATGAAATGGTTTATCTTTATTGAATTATTTTCTTATAGCAATTGAATGATATTTATTACCAGTTGTTATTCGAAATCATTTTAGATCGCATAAACAAGATCTGATCCTGGGTTTAGTTTAGAATTAGATATTTTTGTTTAAATTAGAATACAATTTGCATATGATTAGATTAAAAATAGAATAAAAGCATTTCACTTAGGAACCTTTTTTAAATAGGAAATATCTATTCTCAACACACACACACACACACACGAATTGGGAAACTGGTACCATTATCCCCAGTCGGACCCACTACACCAAACGGAAAAGGAGCTGCTAATCAAGGTCCGGACCGCGTGGGTATTCTCCTTGTTGTAGACCCGATTTTCGGGGCTTCAACATATTTGGCGCTAGAAGGAGGGCCACGAACTATGAATGGCAAGTAAATCTAAATCTAAATACCATTCTGAGAGTAAAACACCCTCACCATCTCCCCCGACTTCTCCATCGCACTCAGAAATTGTAAATCTAGAGCTAGAAGTCGCAAGAGTAACATACACTGCTACGAACCCTGACTTTTCAGAAGATTTTGCTATTGAACCTCCTGAAGTTGAATCTTTGATTCATAAACTTCAGCGATTTTCAATATCACCTCAAAGATCTGATAAATCTCAAGGCAGTGTAACTTCACAATATAATCCTGCTCATCCTCTTACCATATTACAGAGTGAAAAGCTTGGCATTCAGCCAACTGAGTCACCTCTACCTACAAGGAAGAGAGTTAGGAAATCACCTAAAGGGTCTGACAGCGAGACTCTTTCATCATCATCATCCATCTCACCATGAAGTCAACCGTCCACCCTTCCACTTCAGACTATTGTCCCTCACTCCACTGAAACTTCCACATCACCTTCTCAATCATCTACAATTATAATATCCTCATCTTCTCAATCACAGATATCATCTTCAACACTTTTTTCTATTAGTAGTTCAGCGATGGCCCAAATGCCATGGAATAATCCAGGGGCAGTCTTAATGCCTGCACCCTTGAGTCAATTACCAGCCCATCCTGAAAAATGGCTGCCTAAGTTTAATCCTGAAGCAGGCATGTTAGCAGAAGAACATATAAACAATTTTATGCTGTCCATAAATCTCAATTGAGTTATTAATGAAGATGCTATTGTCCGACTTTTCCCTTATACTCTATAAGGAGCAGCTGGATCATGGTATTTTTCATTACCATCTGGATCTATCACTACTTGGGATATCTTTCAAGATCAATTTTTGACTAAATTTGGTGATGACAGGTCTACAGCAACATTGATCAATGATCTATCTAATCTTAGAGCTGACTCAAAGGAACTTGTCAAGGATTTCAATTCACGTTTCAATAAATTGTTAAACAAAATTCCTACTGCTTCTAAGCCTAGCGAAGAGGTGCGAAGTGAATGGTACATTTCTGCTTTACCATCAAACATAGCAATCTTTGTTGATAGGGCTAACAAACCAACTTTAGCAGAAAACATGAAGGAGGCAATAGCGGTAGAAAAACGTATCATTGCTTTAGACAAGAAAAATGCGATAGAAGAACGGAAATCCAAGAAAGTCACTTTTAAGGAAGATCCCAAGAAAAAGCAATCAAAAGATCCATTTGATTTAGAAGGGTTGCAAAAAGTTTTGAAAACCATGTCTAACGAAATGGTTTACATTAAGAAACAGGTGGCAGAAACATCCTCTAAAAAATATTTTAAACCTTTTAGAAGAAACCCTTCAGCTGATCCAAAGCCACCAAATGCCATAACTAATGCTGAATCAAAAGAAGAAGAAGAGGAAACTGCTACAGAAGAGACTACTGATGAAGAATAAGTTGTAGAAGTACAAGGTATGTGGGATTTCATCCTTCCAGATGAGGAAGATCAAGAAGCATCCCCAGTTAGCACTCGAAGTAGAAATCAACTTGATCCTCCTCAAACTACTCCTAAGTCAAAGAGCACAAGCTCATTGACTAAGGACAAAGTTGCACCCAAGAAAACGACATCAAAAGCAATTCAAACAAGCCCAGTCTAAACCGATTCATCAACTCCATAAAGAACACTGATTGTTCCAGATGAGATGGAGTATAATATCATAGAAGACATGAAGAAGACTAGGGCTAACATCACTTTTTATGAATTGAGCAAGTTAAAACACCAACAAAAGGTACTTTTGAAAGAATTACATGCTGTACCAGAAAAACCTTTGCTCGATCCTGTAATTTCTCAAGCTTCAAACGAGATGGGAAGACTTCCACCTAATGTGATTAGTAAAGTTGATCTAGAAAATATTGCTTTAATTGGAGGAAGGTCGAGATCTCATACTCCTCCATTCTTCTTACTTATGAAGTTTTCAATAAGAATTTGCATAATTCTTCAGTGGATTCTGGAGCTTCATCTAATATTCTACCAAAATCAATATGTGCAAAGCTAAACATTCAACCACAAAAATCTGTTGTACGCATAGTTCAACTTGATCGATCGCAAGTTGAAGTAATTGGCGAATTAAATCAGGTTACCATAAGGCTGTCATCAAATCCAAAGGTGTGTCAAGTCATTTATATTTTAGTTGCAGATATTCCATAATTTTATGGCTTAATTCTTAGCAGAGATTGGTCAGAAAAAACTTCATGGATATTTTGCGACTGATTGGTCGAATATGTGGCTTCCTTACAATGGTAAATCAAATCAGATAAAGGTTGAACGAGAAAAACATCAGAAATACATAGTAACAGAATTGGAAGGAGAAAATGAACCAGTTGCATACAGCAGTAATATTATTGGCAATTATTCAGTTGATTCTTTCTTGGGAAATTTCAATGCTCATACTTCACCTTATTTAGAACATTCTGTTTTATCCCAAATAGAAATTTTTTCTCAAACAGATAGTTCTAAATGTATTAATTTTGTAGATACCCCTGTAAATAAATCTTTATTTTGGAAATTATTTTTTGATGGTTCTAAGTCTAATGAAGGAGTAGGAGAAGGATGCGTTTTGGTTAGTCCAGAGGGAAACAAAATTATGCTAACTTGTAGACTCGAATTCGATTGCACTAATAACACCGCAGAATATGAAGCTTTAGTCCAAGGACTATACAAAGCAATCGGATTAGACATCAAATATCTACAAGTTTTCGGGGATTCGGAAATTGTAATCAAACAGGTACGCAATACTATACATTGTTTATCAGGTCATTTAAAGCATTATCAATCTTTAGTCCAAGATCTGACTGAACATTTTATAGCATTTAATATTTCATCAATTCTCATAATTCAGAATGCTAGTTCAGACCTCCTAGCTAATGTAGCTTCCAAGATCATTCCTGCAGAAGACTTTAGTCCTGATCGATTTTCAATTGAATTAATCTTTAGACCCTCGATTCCTGATAATGTTACCAATTGGAGGATTTTCAATGATGATCCTGATATTGTAAGCTTCCTCACATCTGAAGGATCTTACACTAATCAGATAATTGATGAAGATCAACATGACAAACAATTGCTCCAAGATAGCACTAATAATGCTATGCCGAAATCAGTAGTCAAGTTAGAAGACCTTTATGATTTGAAAGATCGATTTAAAAGATCTACCAATTCAAAACTGCAAAGTTCGACTTTGAATTATGAATTAGTAAATCTAGGAACTGATGCCAAACCACAGAATATCAATCTAGGCCTTGGCCTAACTCCTGAAGAAAATTTAGCATATGTTCGTCTTTTGAAACAATATAAAAGTGTCTTTGCTTGGAACTACGATGAACTCAGAACTTATGACACTTATATCATCCAACATACTATCCCAATGATCAATGATGAAAAACCTGTCCAACAGAAGTTGAGAAAGATCCACCCCAATCTAGAAAACCAAATCAAATCTGAACTTAATAAGTTATTGAAAGCCAAGATTATTTTTCCTATTCGACATTCTAAATGGGTTTCCAATATGGTTCCTGTTAGAAAGAAGAACGGAGACATTAGAATTTGCATTGGCTTTCGAAATCTTAATAAAGCCTGCCAAAAAGATAATTTTCCTTTGCCTCCTATGGAGCAAATATTACAGGCAGTTGCAAGATCAGAATTAATGTCTTTCTTAGATGGTTTCTCTGGATACAATCAAGTGTTGGTCCATCCTGATGGTCAATTAAAAACTACATTCATAACCAAATGGGGCACTTACGCATATCAAAAGATGACTTTTGGTCTAATCAACGCTGGTGCCACATTTCAGAGAGCTATGGACATTGCTTCCAAAGGATTAGTTAACAAATCAGTGGTAATTTACTTGGATGATATAACTGTATATTCTAAAAAACAGAGCGATCATCTTAGAGATCTGAAGCAGATCTTCCAACGCTGTCAAAGGTATGGAATTTCACTTAATCCAAAAAAAATCCTTTTTTGCATTAAGTAAAGGAAAACTTCTTGGATTTATAGTATAAAAATCTGGAATTCATATTGATCCTGATAGAATCAAGGAAATTTCTGAAATATATTTACCTCACAATAAAAAAGCTATGCAATATTTTCTTGGCCAGATTAATTTTGTAAAAAGATTTGTGCCAGATTTTTCGAGAATTGTATCCCCTTTGCAAGCAATGATTAAAAAGAATTCAAACTTCAAATGGGGCAAAGATGAATATGAGGCATTCAATCTGATCAAACAAGCAATTATCAATGCTCCATCTTTAGCAACTCCAAATTTTTCCGATCCTTTTATTTTGTACACATTTGCCTCTGATAAATCTTATGCTACAATACTCACTCAAGCAAATCAAGACAAAGCAGAAGCTCCAATTGCCTTTTTCAGTTCAAATTTACAAGGAGCTGAATTGAATTATTCAGATGTGGAGAAACAAGCTTATGTTGTTTTCAAAGCAATTAAATATTTCAGACCCTTTCTACTCAAAACCCATACAAAAATCATAGTACCGTTTCCAGCGGTAATAAATCTTTTAGTCCAAAGAGATGTGGGTGAGAAAAGAGCTAATTGGATTACTGCCTTACAAGAATATGATGTTGAGATCAAACCAGCGAATATTGTAACAGGTCAAGGTTTTTGCAAAATACTAGCTGGAGCATCGCTTATTTATGAAAAACCATCTGAAGAGATACAAACATATGAGGTAAGCCTAAATGATGTTGAATCATTATATGCTGATATCATATTTTATCTGAAAAATGGATATGCTCCTCCAAATCTCGATCATACCAAGAAAAGAGCTCTAAGGTTGAAGGCCAAACAATATCAGCTTGTAAATGATGTTCTTTTTAGAATTAATTATGATTCTGTTCTTCTTAGATGTTTGGAGAAATCTGAAGCTGAAAAATTCTTGTAGGAACTTCATGATGGGCCAGCAGGTGGACATTATGCTGGAGATGCTACTGCACATAAGATCCTCCGTGCAGGCTATTACTGGCCCACATTATTCAAAGATTCACATAACTATGCAAGGAAATGTCAAATTTGTCAAACTGCAGCTGGAAGACAAAAGAAACCATCATTACCATTACAATCAGTCAACATTGAGCAGCCTTTTGATCAATGGGGATTGAACATAATAGGTGAGATCATTCCTCACTCTTCTAAACAACATAGGTATATCATTACAGCAATTGATTATTTTACGAAATGGGTAGAAGCAGTCCCTCTCAAGACTGCTAATGCTGAACATATCATCGAGTTTATAGTTCAGTTCATAATCACCAGGTTTGGTTTACCTTCTGCTTTAATGTTTGATAATGAATCATATTTTTCTTGTAATTCTATGACTGAATTTGCACTCAAGAGAGGTTTCAAACTTAAATATTCTGCCAATTATTATCCACAGGGAAATGGGTTAGCTGAATCCACAAATAAAAATTTAATCAGAATCATTAAGCGAACCATTGATCAAAATCATAAAAATTGGCATAAATCTTTAATATATGCTTTATAGGCCGATCGAATAACGCAGAAGGCTTCTATTGGCACTTCTCCCTTTAATTTAGTTTATGGGAGAGAAGTGGTTCTTCCAACTAATCTAGTGATTCCTTCTCTAGCCTTAATCAAATATATTGATGAAGAACCTGTTAGTGTCAGTCTTTGCAGCCTTCCTCAAGTGATCAAACATGCTCTTACAAAGTGATTTTAAGGTGTCAAGGTCAAATTTTGTCATTTCAGTGAGTCTTCAAGTAAAATTTGGTCACTAGGTATTAGGTCTAGGGTTTGCTTTTACTCTTGTCAAATTTGTCCAAATGTCGGTTCATGTCACCATTCAGCATTGTACCATCATTCAGAGGGTTGTCATCATCATTTCTAGTTCCACTGGGTCATTTTACACCTTGTTCATGCTTCAGTTGTGACTAGGTAAGGTTCATTTCCCTCTCCTAGGGTTTTGAAGGTAATTTCTCTTGGATGGTCAAATCATCAGCAAAACTTATATCCTGATGTTCATACACCTTCCCCTATCCTTAATATACCTTATTAAACACTTCCCATCACTGAGATTCCCCAAATTCCTCATTTTTGCACAAACCCTAGTTTCTTGCTACAACTTGGCAATTTTCTAGGCTAGGCCTGTGTTTTGCCCTTTTGGACCCCTTCCCCTCACTAAATCTCTAAAATTACACTTTCCCCTGCTTCCTAACATCCCTCCCTACTTCCCAAAATTTTCTCAAGAATTTAGAAGCCCCTTATCCCCTTCATTTCGCTTCATTTCGACAAATCCCTTGTTCCACACATCGAGATAGGTTTCACTACAATGATGTTTCTGAGAAATAAAAGATGAATTTGGGAAAAATGAGAGAGGTTTTTGTCCCAAATAGGCCAAGGAAGAAAAAAATCCTTCATTTTTTACACAGGTGTCATGGTTTTATAGAAAATTAAAAAATACCGTTTCCTTGAGAGAATTGAATGCACCTCTGAAGTGACCTTGGGAAAATCAATATTTCTCCTAGATTGGTTGGCCAAATGACTTGCTTGATGAGTCAAATGATAACTAGACACAAAGATATTTCCAATGAGCTATCATGAGCTCAATTTGGAGCTGAGGAAGACTTTCAAAAGTTGACTTCAACAGCACTCTGCCTTAAGGCAGCCTCATTCTGCTCATTTTGACCAGTCTTGGGAGATTTGATTTTTGACAAGGAAAATGAACTCCAAATTGAAAAATTCCACTTGGGTTGGAAATTAGACTCAATAAAATTTCCAACGATCTATCTTGCGCCCAATTTGGACACCAGGAAGGCCTCCAAAATCCTCCTGAAAAATGCACGATGCATTGGGTTTGTGCGCAGCGCATTGGGTTGGTGCGCGGTGCATTGGGCCAAAACACAAGATTTTTTCCATTCCTTTCACCCATCAATTTTTTCTAAGTCTCTCCTTGTTCAAGTAAGTCAAAGCCACTTCCTCATTTCTCTTAACAAGTGTTTGGTGTTGGTATGAAAATTTAAATGCAAAAAACTCAAAATCCTATTCTCTTGTTTTAAGATTGCTCCTAGGGTTTTAAAACTTGTTTTGTGCCAAACACTTCCATTCTCCACCTTGTTTTTTCTACCCCCTCACTGTTATCTTATCATAGCAGCTCATCCCCTATTCCCTACATCCCTAAAGTCACTCATACCCATTTCATTCCCATCTCCCTACATCTCTAAAAGTCACTTACTCCTAAGCTCCATCTCCCTCTCCCAAGTCATTTCATTTCCTCTCATTCTCCTTTTCCCATTTAATGTGTAAAAATTCCCAAAACCTCAGTTTCCCAAACATTCAACGGCTCTCCCCTCTCCCAAAGTTTGTCAAATTCTCAAAGGGCAAACTACCACTTGACAGGACTCCCTTGTTCCCACTGTCCATATTTCTCCCACAATCCCTTCCCTTTGGGCATATTTTGGCAATTGAAACAAGGCACCAATTTGTCAACAAACCAAACATACACTTGACATACACCTTGCAACACCATGGAGATAGACACCGACACATCATCTGAACAAGACAGTGACTTTACAACTGAAACTGCATGCACCAGGAGGACACTGAACGTCAGAAAAGGGAGGATAGACTCTGAATCTTGGCCGAAGCTTCTCTGGCTGAGCATGGCACTTGATGGGGGACCTTCACTCCAAATTTCAGCAAATTTGCAGAAAATTTTGTCATTTTTGAAATTTTGGTCACAAAACAGGTTTTCCTGCCCGACGCATTGCGCCACTTGGCGCGCGCTTATGATTGGGACATCTTCTGGAGGAAAACTTGATATTTTTGGGTTTGTTATGATAAATTATGCATGCTCAGGAATGGCTGAAAGATTTCATCAAGTTATGAGTGGTATAAAGGGTCAAAAACACCTTGAAAATGGCCTTTCAGCCACCTTTTGCACACACAGGAACCAGTTTTGGGAGATTGAAGTTTTGGAGGGCAAATGACATCCAAATCTAGAAATTCCACTTGGGTTGGATAGTAGACAGGCAGGGCTTTCCAAAGAGCTATCATGAGCTCAATTTGGACTTCAGGAAGTGCCTCAAAAACAGGCTCAAAGTGGCGCGACGCATTGAGTTTTTGGGCACGGCGCATAGAGAAATTTGGCCTCATTTTGACTCTTCAGCTCATAAATTCGCCCAGTTTTGACTAGTTTTACTTTTTGATATAACTATTTATCTATCTTGATGTGATTTGATGACTATGATGTAATTTTGGCTCATATTTACTTGTTCTAGAGGATTCATTCACTAAAAAGTGAAAATTAAATGAATGAATCAGTTTCCTTCCATATAGAGGCAAGTTGTTTGATTGCCTAGATTTCAGTTCCTTGTTTAGAATTGGTTCAAACAGCTCCTAGAAGGATGAGCTCGACCCCTAGATGCATGGGAAGGAGTTAGACTTGTCTATATATTGTATTTTCTGAGACATCTTCATGGTTGGATACTTGGGAAAAATTTGGCACTTCATTGTACATACGTTTCTGCATTTTTGGCAAAGGAAATACCAGGGTTTTGCAGCACTTGTTGGGATCCTTGTGGCTCTGAGTTTTGATGATGTTTTTCTCCATGTATCTGTAAGTTTCATTAATGTTATATGTATGCCATTTCCCTTCTCTTTGCTTCTAAATTAAACAAATGAGTAACTAAGGTAGAATTCATTAGTTTGCTGGTGCTCTGCCTTAAACTTTTGTTTAGTTTTACATGTTTTCATCAGTTTGGAGAGGATCCATGAGTCCTCTTGCCCTCTTCAGCTCCTCAGCAGTCTTTTCTATCCATTCATTGAATCTAAGACATCAAAGCCATTGCCTTCCCTGCCCCAACTTGAACTCTGCAAGCATTTGGCCTCATCCCCGAGCCCAAAATTGCCTTTCCCTTTTTTTCAACAAAACCCCCAAAATCAAAATAAGACTCCTTGATTCATATACCTAGCCTAAAATTAGCATTCATTTCAGTCATCTCAAACCCTATTGGTTATTTTAACTGAGTTTGACCCGGAGAGAGCCCTCTCCTGTTCTGGTAGGGCTAGCTACCAGACTGAGCATGGTTTGGTGTTACCCTGAATCCCGCCTTCCTTCAGCCTAAGGTGGATTTGGGAACTAACATAGTGGCGAACATACTGGGGAGAAAATGGTTTGCTTGTTAGTGTTATTTGATTTATAAGCTGCAGACGGAGCCTGAAGTTAGCCAGGTAGCCTTCGAAACGCTCTTGATTTGCATGAGCGAAAGTAGATAAACGCTGCTTCAGTCAATCTCCGGTCTAGCTTGTGAACGTGACACTTGAATTGTAGATTGTCTTGCTCCAGTACATGTATCAAGTTCAGATCTGATGGTTGATGGTGGACAACTATCAGACATTAGAAGGTTGAAATCATTCACCTGGTGACTCCAACTCAATGTAGAGACTCCACTGGAGGACTAACTCTTTCTCTGAGAAAATGGAAGGATCTTACACAAAGTTCAGGTATCCAAAGTGGAATGGTATTCAGGATCTAGTCTGCTTTCTTGTAAACTATTTCTTTGTTGTTCTTGAAGTTGTCCTGAAAGTTTTTCAGAATTTGTTGTATAAGAAAGGTGATCAAAATCTCCACTCGACCTATTCAAAAGGTGTAAATACTGAGTTTCCCTTTGATCCTGGCCTCCTTATTTTTCCCACATCTTATGTTGACTCTCTTAAGAGTGACGAGCTTAAAGAAAACCAAACTGATCCCGTAGCTCTTATATATACTCCTACACCTTGTATAGTCCCTGATAGGTATAAACCTCTTGTTTTACCTTCTGTTCTCCATGCTTTCCCTGCAAATTATTACCTATATTTGTCGAGATTTGACGGTGAATGTGACAACGTCAACGCTGAGCAACATGTGCAGAATGTTGAGACTTTCCTAGACCTTTTTGAAGTTGATGAAGAAGATGTTAGTATTAGGCTTTTTGCTCTTTCTTTGCAAGGAAAAGTGAAGAGTTGGTTCAAAGCTCTGCCTAATGCGAGCATCTCAGATTTCCAGTAGTTCGTCGAAGTTTTCCTTGACAGGTGGGTGATCGGACAGAATCTTTTCCTTATTATAGAAGAGTATAACCAGCTGAAAAGGCTGCCAGGGGAGACAGTACAACAATTTTCTGCCAGATTTAACCAAGTTTATTATTCGATGCCAGCTGATAGAAGACCTTCTCCTAGATCTGCTCTCTTGCACTACCCGGGTGCCTTTGATCCGAAAATGGAGTTTCATCTGAGAGAAAGGAATATTGCAACACTTCAAGAAATGCAGAACAAGGCAGTGAATGTAGAATCTCATTTGTTGATCCGAAGGGCAAGGTTGAAGGAAGAAGAGATGAAAAACATAGATCCTGAGAAATCGACATCTCTAGAGGTAAAGCTTGACATGTTGGTAAGTGCAGTGGAAGAGATGATGCAAAAGAACACCACAAGGAATGGGTATAGTGTTCAAGTTCATGGCTCGCTGATTGAAGAAGAACAAGTTGCTGATCCAAAACATTTTGTTTCTTATCCCAGTTGTCATAGTGATTGCTTTATAGATCATTTTGAAGAAGAGAGAGCTGTTGATTTGACATGTATGCTTGATGATGTGTTTTATACTGATGATTTGCCTCAGTTTGATCAGTATGATGATGATTATGTTCTCCAAACAGAAGCCAATCTTGCAGACAAATCAGTAGCTAGTTTGTGGAAGGAGGAAGTTCACTTTCAGCAGCTCAAGTACAGTGATCAACCGATGCATATCAGCTATGACAATGACGAGGAAAGTGCAGCAAATTTTGAAGTAAGTGAAGGATCTTTGCCTTTTTGTTTTGATTCATTTCAGTTCATCAGGGAAAATTTTCATACAATCAGAAATCGACTGTCAACAAGTCTTGATCTGGACCATCTTGAGGGTAATGAAAAACTTGTTCAAGACTTCTCATATTCAGATTTTCAGCCTCTGAATGCCATTGATTGTCAAGCTGCAGATGAAGACATGGAAACTGATACATATGATCAAATGCTACAAGGTCACTCCATACCATTTTGTTTTGAATCATTCCAGTTTTTGAAGGGTAAATTGCATAGTAAATCTTCAAATGAGCAGCCTGTAAGAAATCAACAATCTCTCAGTGTTAATGTTGAGGATGAGACAGATAATGAAATTCTTGAGCAGCCTGTAGCATCAGATTTGCAGCCACCAAATGAAATTGAAGGTCAGATTACAGATGAAGTCGTGGAAGCTGAAATACATGATTTAATGATGCAAGAGGATTCCGTACCCTTTTGTTTCGAAGAATTTCAGTTTATAAGGTAGAATCTTCGTAATATCTCTCAAGAAAAAGATGAATAGCCAGTAGGATGTCAGACAGTTTCAATGGATACATCACATCAGTCTTCTCAAATTTTTGATGATCCTGTTGCTGATGTGTTGGATGATGTTTGCAGTCAAAGTCTTTCTCCATTGACTTTATGTAAGGTTGAAACGTGTGCTGATATAGACTTGATCTGGCAGCCAGTCTCTTTGTCATTTTTAGCAGGAGTCTCGTCACAAAGCTCATCACAAAGCTCAGATCAAAGTTTGCATTCATGGTATGAGGAGAAGAGAAGTAATCCATTGGATGAGCTAAGTCCTAGTGTGCATTTTGAGATCCTTATGCAGCATGAATTTCAAGATCCTTATGCAGTGTTGTTGGAGGCGGATAGAGAATCCATAGTATTCAACGGATCTGTTCACAAGTTTTCATGGGAGTTGCCTTTCAGTAGTTCTCTCTTGTTGTTCATAAACGAGCACTTGCGGAGAATCCAAACACCAGCTGCAATACTTACATCGTTGCATTGGTTGTTTCATTTCACTTGATCAGGTGATGAATGAAATTGTTAGAGTAGGTTGTATTGAATAAGCTTCATATTGAGCATATTTCTAGTTTGTCGGTTGTGTTTAAGTATCGAGCCAGTTCTTAGTTAAGTGAGAGTCAATTTGTGTCGTCAAGTCATCAGTTTTCAGTCATGCATTTCAGCTTGAGTTTTTGACTCCATTGCCCAATGGATGAAGGCACTGTTTGCTTTCCAAAGATCTGTAGTTCTGGGCACCTCCAAGGAGCTACCATCCCCATTGGAGCCAATGTTAGTGTCAGTCTTTGCAGCCTTCCTCAAGTGATCAAACATGCTCTTACGAAGGGATTTTAAGGTGTCAAGGTCAAATTTTGTCATTTCAGTGAGTCTTCAAGTAAAATTTGGTCACTAGGTATTAGGTCTAGGGTTTGCTTTTACTCTTGTCAAAGTTGTCCAAATGTCGGTTCATTTCACCATTCAGCTGAGTGTGCCATCATTCAGAGGGTTGCCATTATCATGTCAAGTTCCACTGGGTCATTTTACACCTTGTTCATGCTTCAGTTGTGCCTAGGTAAGGTTCATTTCCCTCTCCTAGGGTTTTGAAGGTAATTTCTCTTGGATGGTCAAATCATCAGCAAAACTTGTATCCTGATGTTCATACACCTTCCCCTATCCTTAATATACCTTATTAAACACTTCCCATCACAGAGATTCCCCAAATTCCTCATTTTTGCACAAACCCTAGTTTCTTGCTACAACTTGGCAACTTTCTAGGCTAGGCCTGTGTTTTGCCCTTTTGGACCCCTTCCCCTCACTCAATCTCTAAAATTCCACTTTCCCCTGCTTCCTAACATCCCTCCCTACTTCCCAAATTTTTCTCAAAAATTTAGAAGCCCCTTATCCCTTTCATTTCGCTTCATTTCGACAAATCCCTTGTTCCACACATCGGGATAGATTTCACTCAAATGATGTTTCTGAGCAATAAAAGATGAATTTCGGAAAACTGCGAGAGGTTTTTGTCCACAATAGGCCAAGGAAGAAAAAATTCCTTCACTTTTTACACAGGTTTCATAGTTTTAGAGAAATGTCAAAAATACCGTCGCCTCAGGAGAATTGAATGCACCTCTGAAGTGACCTTGGAAAAATCAAGCTTTATCCTAGCTTGGTTGGCCAAATGACTTGCTTGATGAGTTAAATGATAACTATACACAAAGAGCTTTCCAATGAGCTATCATGAGCTCAATTTGGAGTTGAGGAAGACTTTCCAAAGTTGACTGCAACAGCACTCTGCCTTGAGGCAGCCTCATTTTGCACATTTTGACCAGTCTTGGGAGATTTGATTTTTGACAGGGCAAATGAACTCCAAATTGAAAAATTCCACTTGGGTTGGAAAGTAGACTCAATAAGATTTCCAACTAGCTATCATACGCCTAATTTGGACAATAGGAAGGCCTCCAAAAGCCTCCTGAAAAATGTGCGATGCATTGGGTTTGTGCGCGGCGCATTGGGCCAAAACACAAGATTTTTGCCATTCCTTTCACCCATCAAATTTTGCTCAGTCTCTCCTTGTTCAAGTAAGTCAAAGCCACTTCCTCGTTGCTCTTAACAAGTTTTTGGTGTTGGTATTAAAATTTAAATGAAAAAAACTCAAAATCCTATTCTCTTGTTTTAAGATTGCTCCTAGGGTTTTAAAACTTGTTTTGTGCCAAACACTTCCATTCTCCACCTTGTTTTTTCCACCCCCTCACTGTTATCTTATCATAGCAGCTCATCCCCTATTCCCTACATCCCTAAAGTCACTCATACCCATTTCATTCCCA
The DNA here is from genome assembly GCA_034641835.2 of Pinus albicaulis. Lineage (NCBI taxonomy): Eukaryota > Viridiplantae > Streptophyta > Pinopsida > Pinales > Pinaceae > Pinus > Pinus albicaulis. Next base: position 1,551,458,448 of record CM076584.1, read on the forward strand.
TCTCCCTACATCTTTAAAAGTCACTTACTCCTAAGCTCCATCTCACTCTCCCAAGTCATTTCATTTCCTCTCATTCTCCTTTTCCAATTTCATGTGTAAAAATTCCCAAAACCTCAGTTTCCCAAACATTCAGTGGCTCTCCCCTCTCCCAAAGTTTGTCAAATTCTCAAAGGGAAAACTACCACTTGACAAGACTCCCTTGTTCCCACTGTCCATATTTCTCCCACAGTCCCTTCCCTTTGGGCATATTTTGGCAATTGAAACAAGGCACCAATTTGTCAACAAACCAAACATACACTTGACATACACCTTGCAACACTGTGGAGACAGACACCGACACATCATCTGAACAAGACAGTGACTTTACAACTGAAACTGCATGCACCAGGAGGGCACTGAACGTCAGAAAAGGGAGGATAGACTCTGAATCTTGGCCGAAGCTTATCTGGCTGAGCATGGCACTTGATGGGGGACCTTCACTCCAAATTTCAGCAAATTTGCAGAAAATTTTGTTATTTTTGAAATTTTGGTCACAAAACAGGTTTTCCTGCCTGACGTGTCGCGCCACTTGGCGCGCGCTTATGATTGGCACATCTTCTGGAGGAAAACTTGATATTTTTGGGTTTGTTATGATAAATTATGCATGCTCAGGAATGGCTGAGAGATTTCATCAAGTTTTGGGTGGTATAAAGGGTCAAAAACACCTTGAAAATGGCCTTTCAGCCACCTTTTGCACACAGAGGAATCAGTTTTTGGAGATTGAAGTTTTGGAGGGGCAAATGACATCCAAATCTAGAAATTCTACTTGGGTTGGATAGTAGACAGGCAGGGTTTTCCAAAGAGCTATCATGAGCTCAATTTGGACTTCGGGAAGTGCCTCAAAAACAGGCTCAAAGTGGCGCGACGCATTGAGTTTTTGGGCACGGCGCATAGAGAAATTTGGCCTCATTTTGACTCTTCAGCTCATAAATTCACCTAGTTTTGACTAGTTTTACTTTTTGATGTAACTATTTATCTATCTTGATGTGATTTGATGACTATGATGTAATTTTGGCTCATATTTACTTGTTCTAGAGGATTCATTCAATAAAAAGTGAAAATTAAATGAATGAATCAGTTTCCTTCCATATAGAGGCAAGTTGTTTGATTGCCTAGATTTCAGTTCCTTGTTTAGAATTGGTTCAAACATCTCCTAGAAGGATGAGCTCGACCCCTAGAGGCATGGGAAGGGGTTAGACTTGTCTATATATTGTATTTTCTGAGACATCTTCATGGTTGGATACTTGGGAAAAGTTTGGCACTTCATTGTACATACATTTCTGCATTTTTGGCAAAGGAAATACCAGGGTTTTGCAGCACTTGTTGGGATCCTTGTGGCTCTGAGTTTTGATGATGTTTTTCTCCATGTATCTGTAAGTTTCATTAATGTTATATGTATGCCATTTCCCTTCTCTTTGCTTCTAACTTAAACAAATGAGTAACTAAGGTAGAATTCATTAGTTTGCTGGTGCTCTGCCTTAAAATTTTGTTTAGTTTTACATGTTTTCATCAGTTTGGAGAGGATCCATGAGTCCTGTTGCCCTCTTCAGCTCCTCAGCAATATTTTCTATCCATTCATTGAATCTAAGACATCAAAGCCATTGCCTTCCCTGCCCCAACTTGAACTCTGCAAGCATTTGGCCTCATCCCCAAGCCCAAAATTGCCTTTCCCTTTTTTTCAACAAAACCCCCAAAATCAAAATCAGACTCCTTGATTCATATACCCAGCATAAAATTAGCATTCATTTCAGTCATCTCAGACCCTATTGGTTATTTTAACTGAGTTTGACATGGAGAGAGCCCTCTCCTATTCTGGTAGGGCTAGCTACCAGACTGAGCGTGGTTTGGTGTTACCTTGAATCTCGCCTTCCTTCAGCCTAAGGTGGATTTGGGCTATAACAGAACCAACTTCTTCTTTACAACTAAGGCAGATGGAAATAATTAAGTTAGAAGAACAATGAGAAAAAGCCAAAGTAACTCATGCTCATCATCAAGCATTAGTTAAAGCTTCTTTTGATTCAAACATGATAACCAGGAAGGATTTTCCGATATGAGAGTTAGTTCTAAATTGGGACAAGGCTCATGAGGAAAAAGGAAAACATACAAAATTTCAACGAATGTGGCTTGGTCCTTTCCAAATTGTAGAGATCATAGGTCCATCAACTTTCATGTTACAAGATTTAACAGGGAGAAGAGAGTCTTTACCTGTTAATGGACAGATCCTTAAAAAATATTTTCCATAGGAGATCATTCTTCTATTTTGTCGATTAGTTTCCTTTATTTTGTTATAATAAAACCAGTTTTTAATGGTTACATTTGGAATTCATCAAAAATATACTATTTCTCTTTTTAGATTTTATTTCTTCACTTATATAAATAGAATTCTTTTCATAATATTGATCATTATTATCCAAAGATACAGTTAAAAGTTTTTAATCTAGAAATGATATTAATTTCAACTTTGAAAATTTTGATGAAAATCAACCATTGGTGAAAGATTGTTTTATATCAGTCCAGTGAAAGGTATCAATAACAAAACGAAGATTCTCTATAGAAAAGTTCTTTTCCAAAAAAACTCTATTATTGTCGTCCAGAGCTATCTTAAGGAAACAATGACTCCCTCCCCACTTAGGAAATTACAATGTTCAGGAAATAATCCAATGATACACTTTTAACTTAAAGAGTAAGAGGTTTCATCACGAGCCGACTTATCATGATCATAGATATTATAGCTTGCTGACTTTGCCAATACTGCATACCACAACAAGGCAATGACTTAAGATTATTGCAATCGAAAGGCAAGGGGTCTCAACACGAGCCAGCTTGTTCAGCAAAGTTATAAATCAAGTGGCACTGTCATAAATTGGCTACCAAACCAAGACATTGTTCTTTAAGGATAAAAAAAAATAAAAGCAATAAGTGTGAATATGGATTTCTCTTTGAAAATTGTATATTTTTCTAAGTAGGACACAGGATCATTGCTGGGTAACAGGTAACCCTGTCGAGGCTATAAACGCTTGCTGGCAGCAGTGGCTCTACCTACGACAAATGAGCATATTTAAAACTGATTTACAAAGAAGTCTTTTGTTTTTATCTTTAAAACCAAGTAATGACTGATGCAGATAAAAAGACTAGCTTGAGGAAGTGAATAGTCAAAGTTGATCATAGAAGAAATGAAATATCATTCATAGATTGAAGCATAATGTACTTTGTCTTTTTATAATAAAGTTTGATTTTCTGGAAAATTTTTAGTTTTGAAAAGTTTAGAAAACTCAAAAGAAAAGCAGAGATAACTGGTTCTTCCAAGTGAATCGCCAATTGTTGTGGCCAGCAACAACCCCCCTTCTTATCTAGTATTAGAAATAATACTAAATAAGTGGGGAACCTTAGTTTAAAAATCCAAAAAATTTATTGGTGTTTGTTTTCATTTTCAGTAAAACTTACTATCATGGACTTAAAGAAATTTCTTCGGAAAATCTTTAAATAAACTTAAGTTCATGATAGACTAGAATAAAATCCCTCTTTGAAGGAAAGATCGCGTTCATCGCAAAAAAAGTAGAATCTATCTTGAGCAACGCAGAATCTTCAAAATTGCGATACCGCGATCCAATGACATCGCACTAAAATGTTTATCGCAAAATCGCATATCGCAGAAAACATATTAACAGATATTATTCATATATTATATTTTGCGATATTGCGATTTCGCGATATTGCGATTTCACGATGTTAAGAGATTGTGATTTCAGAAAGTTGCGATTTGTGATATGGCGATGACGCGGATTTCCTGATTTGCGAAAGCTGCAATTTGCGATTTTGCGATTTTGCGATATTGCAAAACAAATCGCAGATCACATTATCGCAGATTCTTTAAAGCTCATTATACAAAGTAAATCTTTTCGTAAATCGAGACCCGTTATGCGCCTTAATGTCAAGTTAATGAATGGATTGCCAATGATTAATGAAAAGGATTTTGTTTTGATCGAAGGGTTATTTCACGATTGATTAATATATTTCATACGCCTTCGGCATTTAAAACCATCCCGTCACCTTTCTCATGTCATTATTATCACTTAATGCATAAAACTGCATGCGTGAAGAACAGGAGACTATACAAAGCAAGACTCAGAGCATTATGGGAAAGAAAGAGAAAGCTGCGAGTTCTGAAAATAAAGAGATGGCTTCCTTATACACAGACACTGCTTGCAACAAGGACGCTGGTATCACCACTTGGGAGGGTATGTTTAGTTTGCTTGAAGAAGAGAATCCAAGGGTAATGGATGTTTTCGCTACCGCGGGCTCAAGTAATTCCTCTGAAGCGTCTCTTATAGAGCTAGCTTGTTCATTTTTGCACCGGATAGCAACAAGACCAAGAATTCTTCCATATACAGATATGGTCAAATGGGTGTTGGATAGCACCGATATCACAGACAGATAGTTCAAAACTCCAGGTCAAGAGCTCATCGGGTCATTTACCCCAGAAGATTTGAGGCTTATGTATCATTTTCTGGAACCTCGGGAAATTTACAACAAACAATTTATAGAGAAATTTGCAAAGGAAAATGCAAATTTGGAAGAATGCACTAAAGAATGGACCAGAAGAGATGAACCACTGAAGAAAGATAAACACGGTATGTAAAGTACCGGTTCACTCACCTCTCCATATTGTTTTGCTGCTGCTATGTTATGCAGGCTTTTTGGAAAGCCTGACATTAATAAGATTTTGCCTGAATGGCTTCCCTTGTTAAATGCTGTTGTTAATGCCACCATTGTAGACTGGGCCAAAATACTGTCTGATAATTTAACCACTGCTATTTTCTATTACAGGTCTAAACGGACTGTCTCTCAGAGGATTAATCCTCCTTTTTATCTATCTGCCTATGTTATGGATTCAATCTTTTTTGTTTCTAAGTTCCCTTTAATGGGTTCGCAATGGACAATTCAAGATCCCTTGCCCATTCATGTCTATCACAAAGAGTTGTGGGAATCAAAATTCATTCCTCATTTTTATAAAATTTGCCATGGTATAATGTTGCCTCTGTACAGAGTGTTTTATAATAACGGTGCCCCAAGGTTGTCCCCTGAAGCAGAAGTAGACATTCTCCTTGTCGTAAGATGGTTTGGAGAAGAATTGTTTACTTATGAGAGGGTTTTTGGAAGCTTTTCTTCTCCTCATGTTTTGCCCTTATATGTTCCGGATAAACTTATAACTCGGGAAATTACATATCAAACCTGTGGAGACGGAGGTTTGACAAAAGAATTAAAGGATAAAAAGAAAGCCATTTGGCCCCAATTTCCTGTATCCTACGGAGCATTTTCATTATTTGATGTTGGTCATGCGTTTAAGGAAGTTAGCAATGTTACATGTTTAAAATTGTTTAAGTTTCCGAGAAGGCTATTTGATCCGCATGGCATTGTCAAGGATTTCACCACTGTTGTCAAATTGAGAGTATTTTCTGGAGAAGAAGATCTTTTTGATGATATGTTTCAAGAAAAATGTTCATTTAAAGACATTTTGAATTTAGCTCAAGCACGGTTCTCCCCAGAAGAATTTCAAGAGTTTAAAGTATACAGAGAAAGAAGATTGACAACTATTCATTTGGATAATTTACGCTTGGAACCCGCAAGGGAACCAACTCCTAGCGTCAGTCTTAGTGGCAGCTCAGATTCAGAAAGGTCTAAGTTGAAGTCTGACAAAGAAGTTTCTGAAAATTATAAAAAATCTGATCAGGATAAAACTGAAGGCTCAGTCAAGGATACAGCTCAGTCAAAAGAGCTCTCACAATTACAGACTTCAACTACTCCATAGTTGAATCTTCCACCTCTCATTACACAGCAACCATCCACTAGCACTCAGTTAGATAAATAATGGGAAACGTTTAATGAATTGCTTAATGTTGAAGGAAAGAATACACAAACCCCTGTACAGACAAAGGGTTTAAGCACGGGAATAAGTGGCAATGTCACCGAAACTGAACATATACCCATCACTCCCTCTTCTGAAATTGTACTTAATATAGAGGACATTCCTCCTTTGGATGTATTTTACAGCCCACAATATAAGGCAGTAGTAAGAAAGCAAAGGAAAAAAGAGAAAATTAGATAGCGCAATCTCTACTGATGCAGAACAATTAGATGTCTTATGGAAAGACCCTACTACAGACCCAACTGATAATCTTACTAAGCTATCTCAGATTACAGGAGCTTATGCCTCCGCGACTATTGACAAAGCATCTGAGGTAAAGCTGTTATTAAATGAAAAAGAAGATCAGATACAGGTTCTGCAACAACAATTGCAGCAAGCACATGCCAACAGTGAAGCACAGATGAAATTTGAAAAGTTACAGCAAGAGTTTCATCAAATGAATATTGGGTATCAGAAAAGCTTGGCTGATAAAGAGAAACAAATACAGATTATCCAAGAGGAGCACAAAGGTGACCCCAAGCTTCCAGAATTTATCTCAGAATCTATTTCTTTGAACAATCAACTACTGCAACAACAAGATACATTATGCGAGAAGATTTCACAATGGAACTCTTTTTGTCAAGAAAGTGACAAAATCACTAATCATGTTGTAGAATTACGACATGATTATGATTTAATTAATGAAAGAGTTACTAATTATTTGGTATGGCAAAAGACAGAGGAAGGAAAAAGAGCTGGAGCACCAATTATCAATGACAGTCATAAAGAAATACTTTTCAATATTGGGATGCACAGATCAGAGAAGCAGAAAAAGCGGCAGAGGAGTCAGCTACAGCAGCAGGCCATATTACTGATTGTGTAAATGAAAATTTGCACAAGGCTAATTTGATTTCAAAAACTGTTCCAGGATATTTACCACAAGCACAGCAATTACAAACAGAATGGAAACAAAAGGCGGAAGAAAAAGCAAAATCAATTCAAGGATTGACAAGATTAAATTGGGATTCTTACTGGACATATCTAGTAAAACCACACAGTCAATGCAGCACTCTTAATTGCATTATTAATTCTGCTGAGAAGATCACGCCTACACTTGCCGATTCTGTCTTTTCGGGGCAGTTGAAATTTGAAGTTGGCCGGCCACCTCTGCTCAACTCAATGTTGAATGCTTGCGAATTCAAAGACCAAGTTCATAAGTAGTTATTCAATAGTTTTAATTTTAGATTTAGTTTTTAATTTTACTTTATTTTTCCCTAGAAAAAGGACGGTCATTTAAACCGAATCCTAAATTTTTGTAATAAACTATAATTAGATTTAGTTAGTAGTATTTAAACCCTTCTCATGCATTTAGAGAAGGGTCCAAAAATTTGTCAAAAACTTATCCTCAAAACATGCACTTCCGCACCCTTAGAGGAGGTTTTGATGAATGAATGGAACGAGATTTATTGATATTTGTGTCTAATATCTGCTACTGATGTTGCATTTATGTACTCTTAGTAGATGTTGGATTTAGAAGATATAAATCATTATTGCTTCTAGCTCATGAGTAGAACCAGTTATAAATGGTACTTTTATCTCTTAACTTTTTCTGCTTCTGTGTTAAAAGTGATATTTATGTTCAATTATTTATATATTGATGCTGGAATGCTTCAGTTATCATTTGGCACTTTTGTACGGTGATGACTATTTGTTTATGCTTAATGTATAAATAGCTTATTATGCGATATGTTTTTCACAACTGTTTCATCTAACTTTTTATATGAAATGGTTTATCTTTATTGAATTCTTTTCTTATAGCAATTGAATGATCTTTATTACCAGTTGTTATTCGAAATCATTTTAGATTGCATAAACAAGATCTTATCCCGGGTTTAGTTTAGAATTAGATATTTCTGTTTAAATTAGAATACAATTTGCATATGATTAGATTAGAAATAGAATAAAATCATTCCACTTAGGAACCTTTTTTAGATAGGAAATATCTATACTCAACACACACACACGAATTGGGAAACGGGTACCATTATCCCCAGTCGGACCCACTACACCAAACGGAAAATGAGCTGCTAACCAAGGTCTGGACCGCGTGGGTATCCCCCTTGTTGTAGACCAGATTTTCGGGGCTTCAACATATTTGGCACTAGAAGGAGGGCCACGAACTATTAATGGCAAGTAAATCTAAATATAAATACCATTCTGAGAGTAAAACACCCTCACCATCTCCCCCGACTTCTCCATCGCACTCAGAAATTGTAAATCTAGAGCCAGAAGTCGCAAGAGTAACAGACATTGCTACGAACCCTGACTTTTCAAAAGAGTTTGCTATTGAACCTCCTGAAGTTGAATCTTTGATTCATAAACTTCAGCGATTTTCAATATCACCTCAAAGATCTGATAAATCTCAAGGCAGTGTAACTTCACAATATAATCATGCTCATCCTCTTACCAGATTACAGAGTGAAAAGCTTGGCATTCAGCCAACTGAGTTACCTCTACCTACAAGGAAGAGAGCTAGGAAATCACCTAAAGGGTCTGACAGCGAGACTCTTTCATCATCATCATCCATCTCACCACGAAGTCAACCGTCCACCCTTCCACTTCAGACCATTGTCCCTCACTCCACTGAAACTTCCACATCACCTTCTCAATCATCTACAATTATAATATCCTCATCTTCTCAATCACAGATATCATCTTCAACACTTTCTTCTGTTAGTAGTTCAACGATGGCCCAAATGCCATGGAATAATCCAGGGGCAGTCTTAATGCCTGCACCCTTGAGTCAATTACCAGCCCATCCTGAAAAATGGCTGCCTAAGTTTAATCCTGAAGCAGGCATGTTAGCAGAAGAACATATAAACAATTTTATGTTGTCCATAAATCTCAATGGGGTTATTAATGAAGATGTTGTTATCCGACTTTTCCCTTATACTCTACAAGGAGCAGCTGGATCATGGTATTTTTCATTACCATCTGGATCTATCACTACTTGGGATATTTTTCAAGATCAATTTTTGACTAAATTTGGTGATGACAGGTCTACAGCAACATTGATCAATGATCTATCTAATCTTAGAGCTGACTCAAAGGAACTTGTCAAGGATTTCAATTCACGTTTCAATAAATTGTTAAACAAAATTCCTACTGCTTCCAAGCCTAGCGAAGAGGTGCGAAGTGAATGGTACATTTCTGCTTTACCATCAAACATAGCAATCTTTGTTGATAGGGCTAACAAACCAACTTTAGCAGAAAACATGAAGGAGGCAATAGCGGTAGAAAAACGTATCATTGCTTGAGACAAGAAAAATGTGATAGAAGAACGGAAATCCAAGAAAGTCACTTTTAAGGAAGATCCCAAGAAAAAGAAATCAAAAGATCCATTTGATTTAGAAGGGTTGCAAAAAGTTTTGAAAACCATGTCTAACAAAATGGTTGACATTAAGAAATAGGTGGCAGAAACATCCTCTAAAAAATCTTTTAAACCTTTTAGAAGAAACCCTTCAGCTGATCCAAAGCCACCAAATGCCATAACTAATGCTGAATCAAAAGAAGAAGAAGAGAAAACTGCTACAGAAGAGACTACTAATGAAGAATAAGTTGTAGAAGTACAAGGTATGTGGGATTTCATCCTTCCAGATGAGGAAGATCAAGAAGCATCCCCAGTTAGCACTCGAAGTAGAAATCAACTTGATCCTCCTCAAACTACCCCTAAGTCAAAAAGCGCAATCTCATTAACTAAAGATAAAGTTGCACCCAAGAAATCGACATCTAAAGCAATTCAAACTAGCCCAGTCCAGACAGATTCATCGACTCCATCGAGAACGTTGATTGTTCCTGATGAAATGGAGTATAATATCATAGAAGACATGAAGAAGACTAGGGCTAACATCACTTTTTATGAATTGAGCAAGTTAAAACACCAACAAAAGGTACTTTTGAGAAAATTACATGTTGTACCAGAAATACCTTTGCCCGATCCTGTAATTTCTCAAGCTTCAAACTAGATGGGAAGACCTCCACCTAATGCGATTAGTAAAGTTGATCTAGAAAATATCGATTTAATTGGAGGAAGGTCGAGATCTCATACTTCTCCATTTCTTCTTACTTATGAAGTTTTCAATAAGAATTTGCATAATTCTTTAGTGGATTCTGGAGCTTCATCTAATATTCTACCAAAATCAATATGTGCAAAGCTAAACATTCAACCACAAAAATCTGTTGTACGCATAGTTCAGCTTGATCGATCGCAAGTTGAAGTAATTGGCGAATTAAATCAGGTTACCATAAGGCTATCATCAAATCCAAAGTTATGTCAAGTCATTGATATTTTAGTTGCAGATATTCCAGAATTTTATGGCTTAATTCTTAGCAGATATTGGTCAGAAAAAACTTCATGGATATTTTGCGACTGATTGGTCGCATATGTGGCTTCCTTACAATGGTAAACCAAATCAAATAAAGGTTGAACAAGAAAAACATCAGAAATACATAGTAACAGAATTGGAAGGAGAAAATGAACCAGTTGCATACAACAGTAATATTATTGGCAATTATTCAGTTGATTCTTTCTTGGGAAATTTCAATGCTCATACTTCACCTTATTTAGAACATTCTGTTTTATCCCAAATATAAATTTTTTCTCAAACAGATAGTTCTAAATGTATTAATTTTGTAGATACCCCTGTAAATAAATTTTTATTTTGGAAATTATTTTTTGATGGTTCTAAGTCTAATGAAGGAGCGGGAGCAGGATGCGTTTTGGTTAGTCCAGAGGGAAACAAAATTATGCTAACTTGTAGACTCGAATTCGATTGCACTAATAACACCGCAGAATATGAAGCTTTAGTCCAAGGACTATACAAAGCAATCGGATTAGACATCAAATATCTACAATTTTTCGGAGATTCTGAAATTGTAATCAAACTGGTAGGTAATACTATACATTGTTTATCAATTCATTTAAATCATTATCAATCTTTAGTTCAAGATCTGACTGAAAATTTTATAGCGTTTAATATTTCATCAATTCCTAGAATCCAGAATGCTAGTTCAAACCTCCTAGCTAACGTAGCTTCCAAGCTCATTCCTACAAAAGACTTTAGTCCTGATCGATTTTCAATCGGATTAATCTTTAGACCCTCGATTCCTGATAACGTTACCAATTGGAGGATTTTCAATGATGATCCTGATATTGTAAATTTTCTCACATCTGAAGGATCTTACACCAATCAGATAATTTATGAAGACCAACATGATAGACAATTGCTCCAAAATAGCACCAATAATGCTATGCCAAAGTCAGTAATCAAGTTATAAGACCTTTATGATTTGAAAGATCGATTTAAAAGATCTACCAATTCAAAACTACAAAGTTCGACTTTGAATTATGAATTACTAAATCTTGGAACTGATGCCAAACCACAGAATATCAACCTAGGCCTTGGCCTAGCTCTTGAAGAAAAATTAGTGTATGTTCATCTTTTGAAACAATATAAAAGTGTCTTTTCTTGGAACTACGATGAACTCAAAACTTATGACACTTCTATCATCCAACATACTATCCCAATGATAAATGATGAAAAAATTTTCCAACAAAAGTTGAGAAAGATCCATCCCAATCTAGAAAATCAGATCAAATCTGAACTCAATAAGTTATTGAAAGCCAAAATTATTTTTCCTGTCCGACATTCTAAATGGGTGTCGAATATGGTTCCTGTTAGAAAGAAGAACGGAGACATTAGAATTTGCACTGACTTTCAAAATCTTAATAAATCCTGCCAAAAAGATAATTTCCCTTTGCCTCCTATGGAGCAAATATTACAGGCAGTTCCAGGATCATAATTAATGTCTTTCTTAGATGGTTTCTCTGGCTATAACCAAGTATTGGTTCATCCTGATGATCAATTGAAAACTACATTTAGAACCAAATGGGGCACTTATGCATATCAAAATATGCCTTTTGGTCTGATCAATGCTGGTGCCACTTTTTAGAGAGCCATGGAAATTTCTTTCAAGGGATTAGTTAACAAATTAGTGGTAATTTACTTGGATGATATAACTGTATATTCCAAAAAACAAAGCAATCATCTTAGAGATTTGAAGTAGATCTTCCAACGTTGTCAAAGGTATGTAATTTCCCTTAATCCGAAAAAATCTTTTTTTGCATTAAGCGAAGGAAATCTTCTTGGATTCATAGTATCAAAATCTACAATTCATATTGATCCTGATAGAATCAAGGAAATTTATGAAATACCCCTACCTCACAATAAGAAGGCTATGCAATCTTTTCTTGGCCAGATTAATTTTGCAAAGAGATTTGTGCCATATTTTTCGATAATTGTATCTCCTTTGCAAGCAATGATTAAAAACAATTCAAACTTCAAATGGGGCAAAGACGAATATGAGGCATTCAATCTTATCAAACAAGCAATTATTAATGCTCCATCTTTAGCAACTCAAAATTTTTTCGATCCTTTTATTTTGTACACATTTGCCTCTGATAAATATTATGCTGCAATACTCACTCAAGAAAATCAAGACAAAGCAAAAGCTCCAATTTCTTTTTTTAGTTCAAATTTACAGGGAGCTGAATTGAATTATTCAGATGTGGAGAAACAAGCTTATGATGTTATCAAAGAAATTAAATATTTCAGACCCTTTTTACTTAAAACCCATACAAAAATTATAGTATCATTTCCAGCAGTAAGAAATCTTTTAGTCCAAAAAGATGTGGGTGAGAAAAGAGCCAATTGGGTTACTTCCTTACAAGAATATGATGTAGAAATCAAAGCAGCAAATATTGTAAGAGGTCAAGGTTTTTGCAAAATACTAGCTGGAGCATCGCTTATTTCTGAAAAACCATCTGAAGATATACAAACATATGAGGTAAGCCTAAACGATGTTGAATCATTATATGCTGATATCATATTTTATCTGAAGAATGGATATGCTCCTCCAAATATCGATCACACCAAGCAAAGAGCTTTAAGGTTGAAGGCTAAACAATATCAGCTTGTGAATGATGTTCTTTTTAAGATGAATTATGATTTTTTTCTTCTTAGATGTCTTGAGAAATCTGAAGCTGAAAAAGTCTTGCAGGAACTTCATGATGGGCCAGCAGGTGGACATTATGTTGGAGATGCAACTGCACATAAAATCATTCATGGAGGCTATTACTAGCCCATTTTATTCAAAAATTAACATAGCTACGCAAGGAAATGTCAAATTTGTCAAACTGTGGCTAGAAGACAAAAGAAACCATCATTGCCATTACAACCAGTCAACATTGAGCAGCCTTTTGATCAACGGGGATTGGACATAATAGGTGAGATCATTCCTCACTCTTCTAAACAACATAGGTATATCATTACAGCAACTGATTATTTTACGAAATGAGTAGAAGCAGTCCCTCTCAAGACTACTAATGCTGAACATATCATCGAGTTTATAGATCAGTTCATAATCACCAGGTTTGCTTTACCTTCTTCTTTAGTGTTTGATAAAGCATCGTATTTTTCTGGTAATGCTATGACTGAATTTTCACTCAAGAGAGGTTTCAAACTTAAATATTCTGCCAATTATTATCCACAGGGAAATGGGTTAGCTGAATCCACAAATAAAAACTTACTCATAATAATCAAGCGAACCATTGATCAAAATCATAAAAATTGGCATAAGTCTTTAATATATGCTTTATGAGCAGATCGAATAACGCAGAAGGCTTCTATTGGCACTTCTCCCCTTAATTTAGTTTATGGGAGAGAAGTGGTTCTTCCAACTCATCTAGCAATCCCTTCTTTAGCCTTAGTCCAATATATTGATGAAGAACCAACTTCTTCATTAAAATTAAGGCAGATGGAAATACTTAAGCTAGAAGAACAACAAGAAAAAGCCAAAGTAACTCATTTTCATCATCAAGCATTAGTTAAAGCTTCTTTTGATTCAAACATGATAACCAGGAAGGATTTTCCGATATGAGAGTTAGTTCTAAATTGGGACAAGGCTCATGAGGAAAAAGGAAAACATACAAAATTTCAACGAATGTGGCTTGGTCCTTTCCAAATTGTAGAGATCATAGGTCCATCAACTTTCATGTTACAAGATTTAACAGGGAGAAGAGAGTCTTTACCTGTTAATGGACAGATCCTTAAAAAATATTTTCCATAGGAGATCATTCTTCTATTTTGTCGATTAGTTTCCTTTATTTTGTTATAATAAAACCAGTTTTTAATGGTTACATTTGGAATTCATCAAAAATATACTATTTCTCTTTTTAGATTTTATTTCTTCACTTATATAAATAGAATTCTTTTCATAATATTGATCATTATTATCCAAAGATACAGTTAAAAGTTTTTAATCTAGAAATGATATTAATTTCAACTTTGAAAATTTTGATGAAAATCAACCATTGGTGAAAGATTGTTTTATATCAGTCCAGTGAAAGGTATCAATAACAAAACGAAGATTCTCTATAGAAAAGTTCTTTTCCAAAAAAACTCTATTATTGTCGTCCAGAGCTATCTTAAGGAAACAATGACTCCCTCCCCACTTAGGAAATTACAATGTTCAGGAAATAATCCAATGATACACTTTTAACTTAAAGAGTAAGAGGTTTCATCACGAGCCGACTTATCATGATCATAGATATTATAGCTTGCTGACTTTGCCAATACTGCATACCACAACAAGGCAATGACTTAAGATTATTGCAATCGAAAGGCAAGGGGTCTCAACACGAGCCAGCTTGTTCAGCAAAGTTATAAATCAAGTGGCACTGTCATAAATTGGCTACCAAACCAAGACATTGTTCTTTAAGGATAAAAAAAAATAAAAGCAATAAGTGTGAATATGGATTTCTCTTTGAAAATTGTGAGATGCTTAAGTAGACAGATCATATTGGTGAATAGTAAATTTTGCTGAGTTATAAACGTTTATATAAAGCAGTGGCACTACTTCTACGACAAATGAGGATGAGCATATTTAAAATCGATTTACAGAGAAGTCTTTGTTTTATCTTTGGGAAATCATAATGACTGATGATACAAAGACTAGCTTGAGGAAGTGAATAGTCAAAGTTGATCATAGAAGAAATGAAATATCATTCATAGATTGAAGCATAATGTACTTTGGTTTTATATAATAAAGTTTGATTTTTTCCGGAAATTTTCTGTTTTGAAAGGTCTAGAGAAGAAAACTCAGCAGTGTTGGTTGAGATAATCGGTTCTTCATGAACGTCAATTGTTGTGGCCAACAACAACCCCCCTTCTTATTTAGTATTAGTAATAATACTAAATAAGTGGGAATCCTTAGTTTAAAAATCCAAAAAATTTATTGGTGTTTGTTTTCAATTTCAATAAAACTTACTATCATGGACTTAAAGAAATTTCTTTGGAAAATCTTTAAATAAACTTAAGTTCATGATAGACTAGAATAAAATCTCTCTTTGAAGGAAACATCGCATTCATCGCAAAAAAGTAGAATATATCTTGAGCAACGCAGAATCTTCAAAATTGTGATACCGCGATCCAATGACATCGCACTAAAATGTTTATCGCAAAATCGCATATCGCAGAAAACATATTAACAGAGATTATTCATATATTATATTTTGCGATATTGCGATTTCACGATGTTAAGAGATTGCGATTTCAGAAAGTTGCGATTTGTGATATGGCGATGACGCGGATTTTCTGATTTGCGAAAGCTGCGATTTGCGATATTGCAAAACAAATCGCAGATCACATTATCGTAGATTCTTTAAAGCTAGTTATACGAAGTAAATCTTTTCGTAAATCGAGACCCGTTATGCGCCTTAATGTCAAGTTAATGAATGGATTGCCAACGATTAATGAAAAGGATTTTGTTTTGATCGAAGGGTTATTTCACGATTGATTAATATATTTCATACGCCTTCGGCATTTAAAACCATCTCGTCACCTTTCTCATGTCATTATTCTCACTTAATGCATAAAACTGCAGGCGCGAAGAACAGGAGACTATACAAAGCGAGACTCAGAGCATTATGGGAAAGAAAGAGAAAGCTGTGAGTTCTGAAAATAAAGAGATGGCTTCCTTATACGCAGACACTGCTTGCAACAAGGACGTTGGTGTCACCACCTGGGAGGGTATGTTTAGTTTTCTTAAAGAAGAGAACCCAAGGTTAATGGATGTTTCAGCTACCGCGGGCTCAAGTAATTCCTTTGAACCATCTCTTATAGAGCTAGCTTGTTCGTTTTTGCACCGGATAGCAGCAAGACCAAGAATTCTTCCATATATAGATATGGTCAAATGGGTGTTGGATAGCACCGATATCCCAGACAGACAGTTCAAAACTCCAGGTCAAGAGCTCATCGGGTCGTTTACCACAGAAGATTTGAGGCTTATGTATCATTTGTCGGAACCTCAGGCAATTTACAACAAACAATTTATGGAGAAATTTGCAAAGGAAAATGCAAATTTGGCAGAATGCACTAAAAAATGGACCAGAAGAGATGAACCACTGAAGAAAGATAAACACGGTATGTACAGTACCGGTTCACTCACCTCTCCATATTGTTTTGCTGCTGCTATGTTATGCAAGCTTTTTGGAAAGCTCACATTAATAAGATTTTGGCTCAATGGCTTCTCATAAATGTAGTTGTTAATGCCACTATCAGATCGCCAAATATCGTCTCTGATAACTTAGCCACGACTATTTTCAATTACCAGTCTAAACGAACTGTCTCTCAGAGGATTTATTCTCCTTTTTATCTATCTGCCTATGTTATGGATTCAATCTTCTTTGTTTCTAAGTTCCCTTTAATGGGTTGGCAATGGCCAATTCATGATCCCTTTCCCATTTATGTCTATCACAAAGAGTTGTGGGAATCAAAATTTATTCCTCATTTTTTATAAAATTTGCCATGGCATAATGTTGCTTCTGTACAGAGTGTTGTATAATAAGGATGCTCCAAGGTTCTTCCCTGAAGCAGAAGTAGACATTCTCCCTGTCGCAAGATGGTTTGGAGAAGAATTGTTTACTTATGTGAGGGTTTTTGGAAGCTTTGCTTCTCCTAATGTTCTACCCTTGTATGTTCCGGATAAAATTATAGCTCGGGAAATTGCATACCAAACCTGTGGAGAGGGAGGTTTGACAAAAGAATTAAAGGATAAAAGGAAGGCCATCTGGCCACAATTTCTTGTTTCCTGCGGAGCATTTTCATTATTTGATGTTGGTCATGCGTTTAAGGAAGTAAACAATATTACATGTTTACAATTGTTTAAGTTTCCGAAAAGGTTATTTGACCCCTATGATGTTGTCAAGGATTTCACCACTGCAGTCAAAGTAAGAGTATTTTCTGGAGAAGAAGATATTTTTGATGATATGTTTCAAGAAAAATGTTCATTTAAAGAAATTTTGCATTTAGCTGAACCACGGTTCTCCTAAGAAGAATTTCAAGAATTTAAAGTATACAGAGAAAGAAGATTGACCACTATTCCTTTGGACAATTTGCGTTTGGAACCCGCAAGGGAACCAACTCCTAGTGTTAGTCTCAGTGGCAGCTTAGATTCAGAAAGGTCTAAGTCAAAGTCTGACAAAGAAATTTCTGAACATTCTAAAAAATCTGATCAGGATAAAAGTGAAGGCTCAAGCAGAAAGCCAAATTAAAAGAGCTCACAATTGCCACTGACCTATCGACAGTTGAATCTTCACCTCTCATTATATGTTAACCATCTACTAGCACTCAAGCTAGGGATACAAAGAATGGGAAACTTTTAATGAATTGCTTAATGTTGAAGGACAAAATACACAGACCCCAGTACAGACAACAAAAGTTTTGAGCATGGGAATAAGTGGCAATGTCACAGAAACTGAGCATATACCCATCACTCCCTCTTCTGAAATTGTACTTAATATAGAGGACATTCCTCCTCTAGATGTATTCTACAGCCCGCAGTATAAAGTAGTAGTGAGGAAGCAAAGGAAAAAGAGAAAATTAGAGAATGCAATCTCTACTGAGGCAGAACAATTAGATGTCTTATGGAAGGATCCTACTACGGATTCGACTGAGAATCTTACTAAATTATCTCAGATTACAGGAGCTTATGCCTTCCACACTATCGACAAAGTATCCAGGGAAGAAATATTAGATGAAAAAGAAGATCAGACACAGGTTTTACAACAACAATGGTACAAGCATTGTTTTCAGCATGGGAAGACAATGATGGCATTTTGAAAGTTACAGCTAAGAGCCATCAATGAAGATTGGGATTTGAAATACTGGAGCAAAGAGAAACAACATAACATCCTAAGAGGAGTGTCAGTGTGACCCCAAGCTTCCAGAATTTATCTCAGAATCTATTTCTTTGAACAATCAACTACTGTAACAACAAAATACATTATGCCAGAAGATTTCACAATGGAACTCTTTTTGTCAAGAAAGTGACAAAATCACTGATCATGTTGTAGAATTACGACATGATTATGATTTAATTAATGAAAGAGTTACTAATTATTTGGTATGGCAAAAGACAGAGGAAGGAAAAAGAGCTGGAGCACCAATTATCAATGACAGTCATAAAGAAATACTTTTCAATAATTGGGATGCACAGATCAAAGAAGCAGAAAAAGCGGCAGAGGAGTCAGCTACAGCAGCAGATCATATTACTGATTATGTAAATGAAAATTTGCACAAGGCTAATTTGATTTCAGAAACTGTTCTAGTATATTTACCACAAGCACAACAATTACAAACAGAATGGAAACAAAAGGTGGAAGAAAAAGCAAAATCAATTCAAGGATTGACAAGATTAAATTGGGATTCTTACTGAACATATCTAGTAAAACCACACAGTCAATGCAGCACTCTTAATTGCATTATTAATTCTGCTGAGAAGATCGCGCCTAGACTTGCCGATTCTGTCTTTTCGGGGCAGTTGAAATCTGAAGTTGGCCGGCCACCTCTGCTCAACTCTATGTTGAATGCTTGCGAATTCAAAGACCAAGTTCATAAGTAGTTAGTCAATAGTTTTAATTTAAATTTAGTTTTTAATTTTACTTTATTTTTCCCTAGAAAAAGGACGGTCATTTAAACCGAATCCTAAATTTTTGTAATAAACTATAATTAGATTTAATTAGTAGTATTTAAACCCTTCTCATGCATTTAGAGAAGGGTCCATAAATTTGTCAAAAACTTATCCTCAGAACATGCACTTCTGCACCCTCAGAGGAATTTTTTATGAATGAATGGAACGAGATTTATTGATATCTGTGTCTAATATCTGCTACTGATGTTGCATTTCTGTACTCTTAGTAGATGTTGGATTTAGAAGATATAAATCATTATTGCTTATAGCTCATGAGTAGAACCAACTATAAATGGTACTTTTATCTCTTAACTTTTTCTGCTTCTGTGTTAAAAGTGATATTTATGTTCAGTTATTTATATATTGATGCTTGAATGCTTCAGTTATCATTTGGCACTTTTGTACGGTGATGACTATTTGTTTATGCTTAATGTATAAATAGCTTATTATGCGATATGTACAACTATTTCATCTAACTTTTTATATGAAATGGTTTATCTTTATTGAATTCTTTTCTTATAGCAATTGAATGATCTTTATTACCAATTGTTATTCGAAATCATTTTAGATCGCATAAACAAGATCTTATCCCGGGTTTAGTTTAGAATTAGATATTTCTGTTTAAATTAGAATACAATTTGCATATGATTAGATTAGAAATAGAATAAAAGCATTTCACTTAGGAACCTTTTTTAGATAGGAAATATATATTCTCAACACACACACACGAATTTGGAAACTAGTCCCATTATCCCCAGTCGGACCCACTACACCAAACGAAAAAGGAGCTGCTAACCAAGGTCCGGACAGGGTGGGTATCCCCGTTGTTGTAGACCTGATTTTCGGGGCTTCAATAGGTATTAAGGGTGTATTAGGGTAATTGAGGGTTAAGGAGTGTCATGTTCTCCACCATCCTCCTCTTCCATCTTTGATCTTCCTCGTATTTCATTGCTTATTTTTCTTCCTTTGTTTTTTCTTTCTTTATTCCTCCTCCCTTCTCTAAAGCAATTACCATTATTGCCATATGGTTGTCATTATTGTCTCAAATGGGACCTCTTTAATTTTCTTTGATACAATGTACTTTGGTTCCACTTGGACCTCGTGTGATTTTTGTCCAACTTTACGATTTAAAGGGGTCTTCTTTGGATTTTCCTCAACCCTTTCCTCTTATGCTTCCTTTGGATCTACCAACTTGCTCTTGCTTCCTCTGGATCTACTTGCTTGAAATATTCTTGCGTTGTTTCATTGGATGGATGTAAGTGGGTTGTTGTTGGATTTTCTTCAACCATTTCCTCTTCTGCTTCCTCTGTATATATCTGCTTGAAAGATTTATGCTTTGTTTCATTAGATAGATTGAAAGACTATTGTGGTTGGGGGATTTAAAGAATATTGTGGTTGGGATTCTTTAGAAACTCTTTTCAAAATGTATGGTCATACTCATGGCAGGTATTCTATTTGAAAAGAACGTGCTTATACTGCAGGGGTTGAAGACGACTCTTTGTATTCTATATAAAAGGAATTTTCTCATACTCCTGGGGTTGAATATGGATATAGCCCTACATATGAGAGTTGCATTGCTTTCAGAAGGACCTTTTTTAGATAATTTTTACACAAATTCAAGCATAAGAATAAATATTTTATTTTAATTCAGTTTTGTTCCATAAAATGGCCTATCACGTCTCCAATGTATTTGAGAGTGGATCCATATAAGAAGGAAGTGGCCTATCTTGTTTCCAATTTCTTTAAGTGGATTTGTACTAAAAAACTATGGGCTAATCTATAGTGGGGCAACCTAAATTTTAATACTTGAATCAAAGTCAAGGATCTTCCCAATCTGTATTTTGATACTTGAACCAAAGTCGAGTGTCCAATGGAAGAGGAACAATCTAGATTTTGAAACTTGAATAAAAGTCAAGGGTGCAATGGAAGAGCAACATTTCTTTAGAAGAGGAAAGTCAAGGGTAGTAAAGGTTCCATTAACGGAAGAGGAACATTCTTTTGGAAGAGGAAAATCAAAGGTCCAATGGAAAAGGAACATTTCCTTGAAGCTTAGAGAAAAGGAACATTTTCTTGAAGCTTATAAAAAGGATCTTGATCTTATGATCAAATCACCCTCCTTGTTAATAATCAAAATAGGTCATGATTTGAAGATCACTTCTCTATCCTTCTTACTTAATCAAACAAAAAGAATCTTTGACCACACGTAACACTAGATATATTGACTTCATCTTTCTAGTGTTCTAAATTCCAGCAAAGCTAGATGTATTGTCTTGGTCTTTACAGTGCTTTGGAATCAATGCATGGCTTGGCTCAAGACTTGGAAAAAGGCTTGTGAAATTTTCTATTACCAAAGGAAGGGTTTTTCTATGTCTAACTTTGAAATGGATTTTGCTTTTTTGACAAATCTATTTTTTCTTTTATGATTCCATTTTTTTGTGTTCAATGATCTGATTAGAGAAACGAGCACCTCTTCCTCATTAGAATTAGAAGGGTTTTCCATTTTGAATATGCTAAGGGAATTCTCCCCAACCTCGGTGTCTTCAAGATGCTACAAAAAACTCCCAAAATGATCAGGATGAATTTGGTTCTACCAAGGAGGTGGGAATTACAAGCCTTGCCCCCGAGGGAGGGCCTCTTGTTGATCCAAAACTTATACAGTTCCCTTTGAAACTTGAGAACCACAATCAAATTAATTCCTTATCTTAAAATGTTGTGGGAGTTTCAATTTATTATGCGCAAAAGTAAATGGTCGGTCTAGATTAACATATTTGGAAATTGTTTCCTTCGATTAGTCTGTGGGTGTTTGATAATCGTATCTTTTGCATCTACATAATTAGAACAAAGCAATTGATTCCAAAACCAAAAGAAAATGTATGTATGTTGATGGATTTGTGAGGCATAGTAATGATTTTGGGGCCAGTTTAATTTTTCTTTTTTAAGCTAGTCAAATCCCAAGGTTTAAAATAAATCATATGCTTATTAAGGACCCCACACCTTCTCTGAGGTCTAAATTGTAGTTTAAATGATGGTTCCTAAACACCATCTTTTGCAAAGGTCTTGACTGTAGTTTTGTGGTTTACATGGAAACCCAACTGGAAAAAATCCCTTCGCTGCATTGCATTAATTCAGATGAGAATATGGATCAATTACAATGGCTGCTTCACACATGAAGCACACCCTGCACTATAATTATGATTTTCTACTCACTGACCTGCTCTGACCAACACTTAGCCAAAAGAGGCCCTTGCTTTCATCCTATTTCCTTGCACAATCCTTGAGGAAATTAGCCCCTAAAAATAGGATAATTCATTATTTCCTTGTGCAAATCCTCAAGGAATTGATCACTTTCTCCAATACAAAACTCTGTACACTCAACTAGTATACAATTGACAATTATAATGTGCCTTTTCCTCCACTCCAACTATGAAATTTGAATTCCATGCATGACTGGGACTATTTTTAGTAAATTAATCAATTAACTCAAAGATTAGTGAGTTCACATCTGTTATAACTACTCAACTGAACTCCTACTCACTAGAGCTCATATAATTGAGTTTAACTAACAATAACTCTACTAGATTTATAGAATTTAGCAATCAACTCATGCACGACTCTACTTCTAGCCTACCAACTCAAATTTACTTATTTAACTAAGAGACAAAACCATGTCACTCCAGTTAACTTCAATCCATGTCATTTCGCTGGTGTGGAAAATCAAATTTCTCCATTTGACTAACACACCAGTCAAATGAAGCCTTTTCTTGCTACAATTTTAACACTCCCTCTAAGCAATAAAATGGTTCTACACAACCCCAATCCTGCACTAGTGGAATGTATTATAACACAATTACCACTCCCTCTCACTGTTGTTGTTTCTACTGCAACAACTGCAACTGAGAAGCATCCAAAATACTCAATCAATTGTCTCTCTGAGCTGCAATCTCCTGAGTCTCTCACTGCTACTAGTCTCTACAATTGTCACTCAAGAGCCGACTGCATCAACTGACATTGATCCTTCTGCTACTAAATAATGTGGGCCCTTGTAGCAAGGGTAATTATCCATGAGAAGATTATACTGCAATTGCTATTGTTCTCCTATGGACCTTGCCCAAATCTTTGCAACTCTGGGACTACGGCTCTACATAGCCCCACCTCACTCCAGGAGGTATAACTGCATGCTTGGAAAAATCTACCTCTAATTTGTAGATATTTTTAACTCAACACCAAGTTGTTTTACTTTTCTATTAGTAACATGCTCAAATAAGCTTTCCCCTTACTGAACAACACATCATATCCACGGTCTTTAAGTACAACTACATAAGCTAAAAATTTCTTTAGACAAGGCACATACATTACATTCTTTAGGTGAATATGGGAGCTTGACTCGCTCTTAAAGGTGATAGTGCCAATTCCTTTAGTATCATACCCTCCATCATCTCCAAGCTCTATGTGTAATTGTAGGTCCTTCTCCTCTAGGTTGTTGAAGAACTCCTTACTTCATGTCATATGGTATGAACCACTAGAGTCTATGTACCACTCACTCCCTATTAATGTGCTTGCCACACAAGCAATGAGGGTCAAATACAACTTGAATTGTGATGCAAGAGCTTCTCCTCCTACTCCTGTTGCTAGCTCCTTACTGGATTTCTTGTGCGCACACTCGGTTGCATAGTGTCCATACTCATGGAAATGAAAGCATTTAATTTTATTGAGGTATTTATTTTTTCCATGGTTATGACTGGATTCTTCCTCACCTTGGGCCTTTTAGCCTTTGGCATTCTTTCCTTTGCCAACTAGAGCACAACCCTCTTCCTCATCAGATTTGGATGTGGCACCATCTCTAGTGTTTCTTGTGATCTCCTCCTACACCAAATCATACCAAAGTCTCTCCCAATCTGGTAGCTTGTCTCTTCCATTAACTGAATCTTGATAGTTGTGCCAGGACTTCGGAAGGCCAAGGAATGCTAAGATCACAATTTCAGAAGATGGCACATTTTCTCCTACTCCTCCGAGTACATATCGAACCTGAGTGAATCTGGATAGGTACCGAGGAATGGTTTCACTTTTTTGCATGCAAATGCTCCTAAGTTTATCTCTTAATGCCATTTTCCTGGCATCAATGTTGCTCTAGAATAGATTTGTGAGATTTTTCCACATTTCAAAAGGAGTCTCTTTTCCATGCAAGTTTGAAACCACGTGATCTCTAACACACTCCAAAATAATCCTCTTGGATTTTGTTGTGTCTTTCTTCCATTGAGCAAGTGCTTGTGCATTTGATGTTGTTGGTTTTGGAGTATCAGTTTGTGTGTATTCCCATACTCCATTATCATCTAGGACAAATTCCATCATGTCTTTACGAGCACAAAAATTCGATGTGCCCTTCAATGCATACTCAAGCCTCATCCATAGAGAGACATTTTTCGTGCACTGAAGAGAATTTGCACCAAAAACTTTGTAAATTGAAATTTCTCCGACAAAATATCTAGAACAAGGTTTTTATTAATCTTTCATAGCTCTAATACCATGTAGAAATGTTAAGAAATTTGCTAATGCTAATGAATTTGAATTGAAAACAGGAGACACAAATTTCTTCTACTATTATGCGGAAAGGAAAACACACAATTAAATACATGCAATAAGATGCAACCATCAAAACACAAGAAACACAATGATTTTATAGGGGAACCCAATTGGGAAAAACCCCTTCGTTGCTTTGCATTAATTCAAACGAGAATATGGATCAATTAAAATCACTACTTCACACATGAAGCACAACCTACACTGCAATTCTAATCTCTTTTTACCTAAATTCGAAAAAGGTCAATATTGTATACACAAATGACAAATGTCAAGTATCTGAACGAACTTATTATGATTGATCAAAGTTTTAATATATTGTTAGTATTCAAAGGAACTTGATGTCAAATGATGAGATTGAAACTTTGTTTAAAAAAATAAATTATAGAGTATTTACACTTTTATAAATTTTAATGATTCGATAGTCAAATTATTGTATGGATCCCTTATTTCATAGTCAAAAGTTTCATTTGTTCACAACTTTAAAATTCAATTATTATATTTACCATTGCATATCACGAACACATTTTGCTAATGTAAATGTTCTATCAATATTCCATTTTGAAACTAGAAAATTAGAGTTTTGGCTTAGTTAACCTTGTAAGAATTATGATAAACATTCTCTTGAAAATTCAACTAAGTTAACCTTGTGAAAAATTTGATAAAAAATATCTTGAAAGTAGTCTCGTGATCGTAATTGAAACATCAAGATCACCACCCTTCTAACATTTTTGGAAACTTGAAAATGGGTGTGGAATTTTTGAACACCATATTATTTAATTTATAAAAATTTAATAATTCAAATTTGTAATTCTATCAAATTATTATTATTATTTTATTTATATATATATATAGTTAATTGATAAATATTAAAATACTTATATTATATTATGATATATTTCATAAAGCACCTTATATAAGACGCATTAATAATAAACGTTTTATGATTGTTTTGTACACAAAATTCACTTTAAAAATAAAAAAAATACCACCACATGGCTCACATTACAATATATCTAGGCTTAGACTAGTATAATAGAGAGTAAATTTGATTAGCAAATATGACTTCTTTACATATTATATTGATACTTGGATGGAATTTTTCACTTGCAATTGTCCATTCTATATATACATTTATTTGATGGCTCTTTATTAGCCTTACGAGGACATATCTTTTAAGAATATGTTTTTCTCCTACACCAAATTGTATGGCCATGAATATTTATTTTTTATGATTATACTTATTATGGCATAATATATACATTTATTGATTGAATGTCTATTATTTTATTCATTAATTGAAAATATGCATTTATTTATGGTTATACATTATAAATTTGATTTTATTGCTTTTTATAAAATTTTAAATTGCATAATGGATTTATGGTTTTATTACTTGTTGTCAACAACCGACTTCTTGGAACGAGGCAATGTTTTAACGCAATTTAATGTCTATGTGTCTTTTGTCCATCAACCCTCCCTTATTTATTCCTAATTTGTCATCCTAGGTTGTCATTCCTCAATACTGGCTCCCAATGAAAATGGTAAATAACATATAGTATTCATTGTAGAAAATAGCTTCAAATTAATAGCTACTAATGCATTGTGATAATTCTCCACGATTACATTAAACCGATTTGCTTATAGTAATAGTATACTTCATATGTGCATAAATGCACTCAAAGAAATGAAATAAATAAATAAATAAATAAATAAATAAATAAATAAATAAATAAATAAATATATATATATATATATATATATATATATATATATATATATATATATATATATATAAAAGCATAACAACATTTTTGTATTAATAAAAATATATGTTGGGGGTGCAACAATTGCATTGGAGAAGGGTTATTTCGATTAACTAACTAATAAACACGATTGTCCAAGGAATTCCCACGACATCAAAAAGTCTAGTTTCTTTGATATCTAAACTATTGTGCCTATAAGTGTCGATTGCCAAAAGACTTGCAATATTTGCATAAGATACTAATTGATAGGTCGTAGGATTACATCTCCAAAACATGTTCCCATAGATTGAGGGGAGATTGGAACATTTAAATCTGGCAGTCCTTGATCAATGTTGCAAATGGTGTTGCTAGAAGAGGAATGTTCCAAAGGACGTTTGCTGACGGAAATGTGTAGGTATTTGATTTGTTGTTGGAGGCTTGATAGTTCATCTTGAATCCTTTCCAACATGGTTCAATGATAACTAAAATCTCCATAATTGTGGTCGTACTTGAGACTGGTTGGTTGTACCACATTTACAAAGAGATAATTTCTTCATTGAGATGAAAAATCCTCTCCATTAGTTGTTTGTACTCCTCCTTGAGATGACATGACATGACTTATTTTTTCCCCTGACACCAACTATCTTGAGTGTCCAAACAAAAAGGGATTGACTGAACTGTTAAACTCAAAACTAAAGGAAGATCCCACCCAGAAACAAGATGGAAGCGAGGTTTCCAAATCAGCTAGGCCCTCCTACACTTGTCAACTCTAAAAATAATATGTCTGAAAAGCACAAATGATGTTAAAGGTTGTTGATTGTTGGAGAAAGGACCTCACACACCACAAATTATAGACCAAAATAAATAGACGATATCATGAAGGGGAAAATAAAGGCACTTTTGGCCAAATTTTCAAAATGAGAAGGGTTGAAATTTCATAGATATATCAAAACAAAGGTTGATCGACAAGACAATCCCCAAATTAGGGTTTTAAAAGATATGTTGACTTCAAATTATCTTAACCTTTGATTGGGATGTCTAATTGAGGTGATTCAAAAGTTGTTGGAAAGAGAAAACATAGGAGAGTACACTTGAAAATGGTCAAAACTATTTGAGTTCATTATGATTAATATATTGAAATTGTAAGTAGAGGGTTTGGGTTAGACTTCAATTAAGAAGTGATGACAATACCTCAATTTAGTGGAGATGAAGATAAAAATAAAATCAATGGTCAGGAATGATTGGGGATGATAAAGGAATCTAATATGACTCCCCTCGTGACAACTTTTTATTTTTCAGATGGAGCTTCAAAGTGATGGAAAAGCTTTGATGAACATACTAGAGTATACAAAAAATGGAAAAAAAAATTGAAAAACCCTTCTCAAGTAAATGGATTAGGGATACAAAAGGGGAGGCAATGTATAAAGTTCAAGATGAATTAAAAGAAGCAAAATAAGAGATCAATAAGAAATGTAGTGAGCTATCTAAGATACAAAATATTAATGAAGCACTTATTAAGGAGATTCACTAGGAAAAAAAACAAAAACAAGGAACTGGTAGCAAAGGAAAGTGGGAAAAGGATGAGTCAATGGAAGAATTGAAAAAGAAAGATGAAAAATTTTGTAGATTGAAAATTAATAATAAAACTACTAGATGAGGTTAAGAGAATGAAATAAGAAAATAAGCATTGCCAAAATTAAGAAAATGAAAGGATCTTGGATAATAAGGCTATCAAAAAGATTGAAGAGGAAATTTGCAAGAAAGTTGAGGAATCCCTAAATACTGACGAGATAAAATCATAAATAAAATCTAGAATTGAAGAAGGATGTCATAATTTGAAAGATGGGATCACATTGCATCTTCAAAAGGAAAAATAAGACAATATTCAAGAAAGTCATACAAAGATTACCGAAGAAGTTGAACTCCATATAGAGGATGTACATGTCAAATATGGCGACATTATTTCCAAGACTAGAGTAATCAAAAGCGAAACATAGAGGATAGAGGACGTAACTGTATCTAAAAAGAAAATAGATGAAATGGGTGTGCATAGTGAAGAAAAACTATCACATCTGAAACTATGTAAACACCCTCATTGTGAGGAAGGATTCCAAGGAAGACAAGAATATCAACATCAATATTATCATGAAAGAAGATGAAATACTCATCAATATTCATGGAACAAAGGATCACACAACCATTATTCAACACGATATTATCAAATACTGAGAACTACTACCCATTGGAGAAGTCAAAACAATTATACATGGAATCCAAGTAAAGAAAACTATGCAGCAACTTGCCATCAAGGATTAAAACCAAAAATAATTGAGTTTGGATGGATGGGTCATCATTAATGGTGAGAAAAAAAATAGGAATATAAGGAAATAAGATTATTTGGTTTCATCACATGCAACACCCTTAATTACAAAGCTTTGAAGATAGAGCTTTTTGAAAGAGGGTACTATGTTATGACCCAAGGGGGCATATATGGTGTTAAATATATATGATATGACCCCAAGGAGGTGTATATATGGAGTTAAATGTACGTTTAACATGTAAATTTGTATGTGTTATGGTTGGCCTAATAATAAAGGGGTCGCATGTGCAATGTGTGAATATGTATATATAGAGATCGTGTTGTAATTATTAAGGATGTGTGATTTGGATGTATGAATGTATTGTGGTTTTTGGAGGATTTTCTCCTATTATTTAGGGAGTTATCATATAACTTATCTCCCTTATCTATATTGGAGTTGTACTTCACACTCACATTGGGGTACATAGTGTGTACTTTTGATTTCTTGTGATATTTGGAGTATTTGGATCATAACAATAATATGCAGGTTTTAACCATGTATAATTAATTGCATCAAACAAATTCTTAATTAAAACAAAAAGAAAAGATGAAATGGAAAACACACACATTAACACAAAATTTATCTTGGAAACCCAAACTAGGAAAACCAACAAGATTTTTTTAATATACGTTATTATTTAATATAATAATACAATATATATCCTACAAAATATATGAGCCACCAATCCATTTACCCTAGATTATAATACTAACATAGTTCATTAAATGAAATTGCAAAATGGCCATGTGCCACAAAATTGCCTTTAGCAAAAACCATAAGCTAAAAACAGCCAAAAATGGACACACAAAATAGTTGATTGTTATTTTTGGAGGTACTGACCCCAAACCCCTATGTAGGGGGGCAGAATACCCCTTGCAAAACCGTCCGAATAAGGGGGCTACAACTTTCCTTGTGACCCCCTCACTACGCATCATGCATTTTTGCTACATGTGGGATAATCATGCAAAGAATGTAACACATACCTAACATTTCTCCCATTTGTTTTATTTATACACAAGGGGTTGCAAGAGCACATGATCAACAATAAAGGGAAATATTGCCCATTGTTTCTCTACACCAAGAAAACTTCTTATTACTCGCATACTTTGTTCATGAATCTACGACATTCTTCAAAGTCTCCATTTTTTTCCAACAACACATTCTTGTCTTCAATCATATCTCTCATGAAGAGATATTGAACATCATTATGCTTTGTCTTCAAATGATTAGTTAGGTTTTTTCTAGGAAGATTGCACTTTAGTTGTCACAATATATCCTTACAACTTGTTGTACCAACTCAATACCTTAACAAAATCTTTATAACCATGTTGTTTCCTTGCTTGCATGGGTGCATGCCATGTATTCAACTTATGTAGATGAGAATGACACTAAAAAATGTCTTTTGCTCATTCAATTGATTTCTCATTCAATTGATTGCTCCTCCAAAATAGGTTAAACACATACCCACTTGTAGATATCTCCAACCTACTATACATCAACAAAGCCATATATGTCCAAACTCTGTCCAATCTCGGTCTTCCTTGGTAGGATAATCCATATCCATTAGTGCCATTCAAATACCTAAAACAATCTTAGCTAGTGTCCAATGCTCCATCCCCAATTTTGACATAAACCCGCTCAATACTCCCATTGCATGTGTAATGTTTAGTCTAGTACAAACCATTGTGTGCATCAATATTCCAATCACATTGGAATATGGAACACAAGACATGTTGTATTCCTATTCCTATGTCTTGGGACGCTAATCTACATATAACTTTACATCTATAGAAATAAACACGTTTATTGGTTTACATTCCTGCATATTAAACATTTGCAATATTGTCTCGACATACTTCTTCTCACTTAACCAAATTTTCCTATTTTCCCGATCTCTTATAATTTCCATGCCCAATATGAAATTTGTAGCACAAATATCCTTCATGTCAAATTTAGAGGATAATCAAGCTTGATGATTTTCCTTTCATTTCCAATGAGCAACATATCATCCACATACAAGACTAAATAACAAGATCACCAACTAATTTGATATATGTGTGTGTGTGTGTGTTTGATAGGGCTATTTATTAAGTGGAGTGTAGGCATCTTATCAATTACATGTTGATATCTTCTTCTAAATACCCACGTAGGAATGTTGTTTTCACATCCATCTATTATGTTACAAAATCAAAAGTAGTAGCAACAAGTAAAAAAAGACTAATAGAAGTTAACTTGGCAACAAGAGAAAATATATCACCAAAGTCAATTCCCTCTACCCAGGAATAACCTTGTGCTACTAAATGAGCTTAGAATTTATCCATTATACCTTATGCATTCAACTTCTTTTTAAATATCTATTTGCTACCAATGAGATTTCTTCCAACAGGCAACTCCACTAGAACAAAAGCCTCATTATTGTATAAGGCTACCATCTCTTCAACCATGTCTTTTTTCCATAATTTTTCATCCTTTGAATCCACTTCTTCTTAACAATTACAAGATCACCATCAATAATAAGCAAATAAATATATGAATGGAAATCAAGTGGAGTATACCTTTATGGTTGCCTTCATTCCCAAACCGATCTCCTTAATACTGGAGTATGCGGTTCTTGTTCTTCTTATTCCCATTATTCTTTAGAGACTAATTCAACATCCTTCATTTCAAACTCTTATCATTTTGGTTATTTCTCCCTTGGTGGAACTTCCTATTTGACAAAATCTTTGACTTCTCTAAATACCACATATCAACTATACACAACCTTCTTAGTTTCTAGGTTCCAAAGCATATAACCTTTCAGACCATATCTATATCTAATAAATATACACTTTCAACTTTCTTTTCCAACTTACTCTTATTCTCCTTTGGAACATGTACATAAGCATTGCAACCAAAAACACTAGGATGTTTAAGATAATGTTTCTTATTATTCCATACCTCATGTGGAGTCTTGTCATCTAACACTAATGAGGGTGATTTGTTTACCAAATAATACGTAGTGTCCACTGCCTCTACCCAAAATGTCTATCCTAACTCAACACCATTGAGCGTGCTCCTTGCTTTCTTTATCAACATCTTATACATTCTTTTTGCAACTTCATTTTGTTGAGGTGTGAATAGAGTAGTCTTCTACCTTGCTATACCAAACTTCTCATAAAATTATTCAAATTCATTCCCATATAAATTCTCAACCATTATTTGTCCTCAACACCTTAGTTTTATTCTTTCTAATTTTCCATAAGAGCCTTGCTCCTTGAACTTGTCAAAGACTTCATATTTTTTCATAAAGAAATATATACATGCATTCCTCGAGAATTCATTTCTAAATTAGACATAGTACATATAATATTTACCTAATGATGGAACCGACATAGGTCTAAAAAACATCAATGTGCACCAACTGTAATATTCCCTCCAACCTCATAGAATTAGGGTAGAATCTTACCCAATTCTACTTCCCATATAAACAATGCTCATAAAAATCGAAATCCAAATAAAATTTAGACATACCTTCTACGATACCATTATTGTGTAATATTCAAAGTCCCTTCTCTCTAATATGTCCCGACCTTTGATGCCATAACATAATCTTTTCTCCAAAATTAGCAAGAATGTTTCCTTATTCTGCTCCACTTTCAGGAATAATGCAATTGTTACACCCATCAATAACAATGCTTCCAAACAACTTATATAGAGTTCCAATCCAAATACCCTTCAAAATTACCATTGCTCCTCGAACCATCCTACGTGTGTCCTTTTCAAACATTATTTTTATGCCTACATAGCTCATCTTGCTTATGGAAATACAATTTCTAGATAATAATGGGACGTGCACAACCCGAAGGAGTGTTATAACCATTCTACCCATGAGATTTAACTTGATTTTTTCTCATCTTATGATTCTGGCTATCGAGCCATCTCCTAAGAAAAGATCACCACCATCAAAATTTTCATATTCACAAAACCACTTCCTGTTAGGAGTCATATGAAAGGATGCACATGAATCAACCAATCATGCCTCATGATATATATATGTGTACTTGAAGATGCCAAGTACACATCCCATTTTTCATTTGAGGAGGTTTTTTCCTTTGCAAGAGGAACATCCTAAGATCCCTTCCCTTTCTCAACAATTTTGGATCTAAAATCTTTCTTATAATGCCCTTATTTTCCACATATCTAACATACTTTTACAAACTTTCATGGATATTTAGATCTTCCTCTAGATTTAGATCTCCCACTTGAGTACTTATCTATATTTAAATTTTGGGAGTGTCCTCTTATGACAAGACATCTCCATTTTGGATTTCCATGTTTTTATGTCTCATCTGCTAAAATAACAAGAATGCGACTATTTCATCAAACTTTTAAGTAGTTGCATTACTAATTATGGTAATAGCCAGATTATCCCATGAGTTTGGTAGAGAACATAATAAATTGATGCACTTAATTTCATTTGAAATCTCAATATCAACATATAATAATTGACTTACCATAGGATTGAAGATGTTCATATGCTTTATAATTGAGTCTCCATCCTTCATCCTCAAATTATACAACTTCTTTTGCAAAAATAATTTATTCATGGGGACTTAGGCCAATACAAAACCCCTAACTTGTTCCACAAATCCTTTGTTGTAGCTTCCCCTGAAACATTCAATAATACTGATACGAGAGATGCAATCGTATTGTACTCTTTGCCTTTCGATCCAACTTGGTCCAATCTTTTGTTGACATCCCTATTGGTACAATACCCAAGTCCATAACAATCCACTGATCTCTATCCACAAATAAATCTTCCATTTTGAGCTTCCATATCTCAAAACTCTACCCATTGAATATATCAATATTTATCTTTACATTGTTTGCCATTTCCTTTCACCACAAGAATCGCTTCCACATATCTCCCACTGTAACAAGGTATACCATAGAGCCGAGTCAAACCCCTTAGCCACAAAGGTGTCCCTTTGAAGCCAAAATTTCTTTGATACCAATTGTAGGTTTCAACCCTATACAATTAATTGCTACAAACAAATTCGTAATTAAAACATAAAATATGTGATGGCAAACACACACATTAACACATAGATTTTATCTTGGAAAACAAAACCAGGAAAACCAACAAGATTATTTTTAAAAAATGTTATTATGTACAATATTACAATCCAATATATATCCCGCGACATTCATGAATTACCAATCCATTTACCACGGATTAGAATACAATCATAATCCCTTAACCAAAACTACAAAAAACATGGTCAAAATGACCATGTGCCAGAAAACCACTTTGAGCAAAAACCATGTGTTGAAAATCACACAAAATAGACACAAAAAACCACCCAATTTTTATTTTATTTTATTTTTTATTTTATTTATTTATTTATTTTATTTTATGGGAACTGCCCTCGAGCCCTTGTGTAAGGGGGCTATCGCCCCCCTGTGAACCCCTTGCTACACATTGTGCATTTTTACAACATGTGGGGAGAGTCTTGTAAAGAATATAACACATGCCTAACATAATACTGTAGTTTTGATCCCTAGTTTAGAATTATGGATGCATTGAATGAATGACTATTAATCGACAAACATAAATATCAATTAAACATTTGATGGTAATAAAATGTATGATCAACCGTAGAAGAGAAGGACAAAAATAATGGGGGCTACTACTCCACAAGAAGGGAATGAAAAGGAGTTTTAAGAAATCCAATGAAAAATTCTCTAATAAGTGATTTAACTAAAGACTTTATAACTTTAATTATGCCCCTTTATTATTACCTAATTGTTGTTTAATTAAGCTTTGGAGAGGGAAAGTGTGTGGGGGGGAGTGGGGGAAGATAGTGCATGAAAGTGGTACATGCACCTCTATAAGGATATGTGGCCCCTTCATACAATGCAACTTAAGTTTTTACCTTTGGCCATGCAAGCAAACTAATATTCAGGTGGAGGAATTGAAGTGAGTTTAAATGTTGAATGCTCTTCAAATTATTAAAGAATTGAATTTATCAAAAAATTGAATTACCTCGCTAACTACCATTCAAGTGGGGAAATTAGGAGACTTATCCCTAAGCACATGGCTATGGGCACAATGCATTCAAATTGTGGGAAGCCCCAACTATCCACAATGTGAGAATTATAGCTATTAACTAATGTCATTGGGAAATTCACTGCAAATGATAATCCTTGAAACCTCATTAGTGATATTTCTTAACCATGTTGTGTTGGAGCAGTAGAGGGAAGTGGGATAGCTTAACGAATTGCTAATTAGAGAAGAGGTCCCATTCTTTGGGTTGCATATGATGATGGGGAAAAATATTGTGGATTGGTATCACTATGAGTGTAATTATTGAATGTGAACATGGAAATTGGGTTGTGAAAAGCAATATTAGAGTCCACCATAGGAGGAGTTTACCTTTGTAGACTCAACATTAATTTGAATGCGCCCTATGATGTAGAGTGATTTGGTGCAATAGGGAGGCTATAGTTGGATTAAATGTCCCTCAAATGTAACCAACTAGTGGATAATTTCTAGACAAATAAGTATTCATAAATGATTTATTAATTATATTGAATTAATATTGAACTGTTTTTTTTATCCACAACTAAAATATAATATTAAGAAATATGAGTTTGGGAGTCTAATGTTACACCATATATGCAAAAATAAAAAAAAAATCGGCTATCAACTTCCTGTTGTTCAAAAATCCTAATAGCATGGCACAATTTTAACAACAAGGTTTCAATGCCATATATTCTAGTATTGTTAAATCTCTAATACAGCTTTGATATCAAACAAAATTTAACTTCCACATAGTGCTAAGCCCGATCTTGCTTGGAGATTCATTGGCTCCATTGAAGGAGCTATCCACATATACACAAATGTCTCTTCCCCGATAGCTTTCCAACTCTGACACTCACCTCCATGTGTCATGATATTATGGAATTGGTAGGTGAATCAACCTTTTGTTTACAAGAAGGGTGGCAATTTCCAATGATGTCACCTTGTATGCTAATTGGTCCATTTTAGAGTTGTTACGCCACAAAACATGGACCACTATGAACTCATTTTTCAAATGGCATTGAATCCTTTTAAATAGGATGCCAAACTTGAAATTTTTTGGAGAGGAACTAAGATGAAGGTGTTGAATTGTAATCTTGGAGTTCCCTAATATGATTAAATTATGGAGATTAAGCAAGATGGATTGGAGCAACCCCTAAAATAAAGCACAAGCCTCTGCTTGGTTGTTGGTGGCTTGCTCAGGACTCCATGAAAAGATAGTTCAACTTGTCCATCAGGGTGCATTATCACTCCTTGTACACTTGTTGGCCTTGAATTAACATTGAATTGTTATGATTTATGTCACGATTGAATTAATTTATAGTTTCTTTAGTTTCCCACTACCTATGTTAGCTTGATTTTATAAAATTATAGTCTCATCGATAATTAAATGGTTTCACCATGTTGCTCAAATCTATACTATCATGCTTGCATATGATAGTGAATTAATAACACAATGTGATATGGTAATAGAGAAAAAGTTAGGGTGAATTACGGTTGTTACGATAATAACCCTTATCCTCAAAGTGCACATAGGTATTAAGTACATTGTATTTTTGTTTTAGTTTAAGAACAATTTTTTTGAACGTATCTTTGTGTATTCATATATGCACAATTATACATTAACATGGAACAACATGTCTTTCTATTTTAGTTTTACAACAATTTTTTTGAACAAATATTTGTATGTCATGGACATGTAAAATTACAACATTGATATGGAGCAAATGATCAAACTTGTAGATTTTCCTAGTCCATTGACATGTTACTTACATTTTCCCATCTTAAGTATACCACTTTTTATGTTTTCCCCTTATAAAGTTAAACTACAATATGCATAAGTATATAAAATGGAGTTGTTGTGATTTAATCATTAATCATGCCACTACATGTTGTTACATAGCATTTTGACAAGCTCTTGTAAAATATTATATCAACATATCTTATTCTTCAAACTTTACTTCTTCAATCACTAAAATCACCATTTTTTTTTTTTTGAAAATAGGCAAGGGTATATTCTGCATGTTCTATGCTTTTGCTTTTTTCCGATCAATTTTGCTTGAAATATGACTAAAAATTATTAGAATTGCATATTTGAATTGTTAAGAGTCTGTATAATCCAAGTGTCACATAGTTTTTCCAAGTCGACAAATCCATTTATAAATTCAGAAATGCAATTTAAACAATTACAAATTACAATCTCACCATAACTAAATCACCAAATTCTAGTGAAAAGACTATAACATAAAACATTTAAACTCCATTCTAAACAAGTAATAGAAAAAAATTAAAATATTGAAAAAATATGCATCTTATTAAATCATTCCTGGAAAGAATTTAAAGTAAAGGTACCATGTCACTATATCTCTAGCTTCAAGTTGAACAAAAGGGTATACTCATTTTCCCCCTTTTTAGTTTTATTTAATGATATGGTCACATTGTCATTTTCAAGTCTCACCATCCGATGCAACCGGTTTCAGTGTCAGGTTTCATTATCCATTCAATTGTAAACAAACATAATTTTTTTTAATAGTTTTTTGGTTTCAATGAAAGAATAATTCGCTCTCATATGAAATGTTTCATGGCTCACCATCCAATGCAATTGTTTTAAGGTGTCATTATCTCGTACAATTATAAACAGACATAAAGATTTTATAGTTTTGTTTGTTGATTTTTGTTTTTTATAATTTCAATATTGAATGAAATGCAATTGTTTTCAGATGTGATTATCCCATACAATTATAAATAAACATAAAGATTTTATATATATTTTTAATTTCAATGTTATATGAAAAAATGTTAAACTTTCCTATAGAAGATTTTACGAAATTTGTGCCAAGACAATTTTTATCTCCTAGCTTCATTCTCACTGTTCTCTATAAAATTTCGGAGTTGTTTTTAGTGCGATTTTTTGAAGTTTCAGGTGCCGGAATCTGGTGAAAATTTTTGAGGTAAAATCTTGGTTTTTGTTATTCAAACTGGTCTTTTGAGTCTATATATGGGTTCAACACCCTCAAAAAACCTCTAGGGCACTTCGATTGTGCAAAGTTAACAATCAAACTTCTCTTTTCAATAAATTTCTACCAGAATTTAGAGAAATTACACCGTAAAAAATCACCGTAAAAGCCTTCAAAAAGTCACACTAAAAACTACTCGTAAAATTTCACCATCACTCACTCT
Source organism: Pinus albicaulis (assembly GCA_034641835.2). Taxonomy (NCBI): domain Eukaryota; kingdom Viridiplantae; phylum Streptophyta; class Pinopsida; order Pinales; family Pinaceae; genus Pinus; species Pinus albicaulis. Next base: position 1,551,496,404 of record CM076584.1, read on the forward strand.
CTATAAAATTTAAACCAATAACCTAAACTGACTTCCATATACTATTTTTAGTCTCATAAACATTAAAATATCATTCATTTATTCATTTTAATAAAAACTAAACACCACACAATTCAACCTAATAAATACTAAACCCCACACCATTCAAATACACCTCTAATAAAGACTAAACCCCTAAACCCCACGCAATTGAAATACACCTCATATATTCTTACTTTCAACTTTACCGATATGGACGTCTTATTCAGAGATATCAATTTGCATATATTCTAGCCTATTAAATGATTAAATTTGACGAATCTCTACGAAAAGGTGGAATGTGGGTCCCTTAGACCAGTGGGTCTCGTGGACGTTATTAAAACATATCATATCCACTGGTCGGATTTGAGGAATGTGTCTCTGTTTCGATGTGACCCTGTTTAGAACGTGTCATTTTAATTTTCATAAACCCTAAACCCAACCCCATTACGAAACCCCGAACAGAGAGAGCATCCCTTCTGCCATTTGTTTACCTCGTTAGCCTATTTGCGTATCTCAAACTAGGTTTCAGGGAATAGAGTGTTCCTGTGGGTTGACATGGCGCATTTGTCGGCAACTTCCTTATGCTGTTGCTCCAAGGTTCCAGCCTCCGGCCCTGCAAGTTCCAGTTGTTGGTACCCGCAAGGCATACACTTTTCGCCAGTCAATGCCGCTGCTTGTGAGTTGATTTCAACTTCGGTTTAAAATCACAGTGAATCCCCTTTTTAATTTTCTTAGTTTCTTATTGTGTTATGTTGGTCTATATATGCGCGTTGTATTTACGGGTGAACAACGAATATAATGGTAATGTGGCTGATTTGCATTCTAGCTGCGAGAGGCCAACTGTGTTGGTGAATGTGGAGCGTTGTTGTAGCTCCCATCAAAGCTTGAGTCCTCTTTAAAAGTGGCCAAGATGGCACCTGCAATTGGGCTATTTGGTTCGTTAAGTAGTATTGGGTAGTTTTTTAGTATAAACAGTGTCTTACCTCTTAATATGGGTGGATACTGGATACTTACGTGGTGTAATAAGTAAGCATTATTAAAAAAAAGGACCTCCATTATTGTTGTGTAGGGCCTCCGCATAATCATTCCACAGATAAAAAATGAAGTTCATCAATTGTACTTTGAGGCCTAGCATATGCATGACCTCCATTATTGTTGTGTAGGGCCTCCGCATAATCATTCCACAGATAAAACGTGAAGTTCATCAATTATACTTTGAGGCCTGGCATATGCATGACCTCCATTATTGTTGTGTAGGGCCGCCGCATAATCATTCCACAGATAAAAAGTGAAGTTCATCAATTATCCTTTGAGGCCTAGCATATGCATGTTTACAATCGTCTTCTCCCTTTTGTCAACTCTGCCAACGAAAATGCAAGCAAAGAGAGCTTAGAAAATTACACATAAGCTTTTCGCCATTGCAAAAGATTATGAAAGCAACGTGAGAAATCGCAAACTTTAAAGGACATAGTATTGCAAGAGCTTGCACAAGATTAAGTTACACATCATTGTTAGTAGGACCTCCGTACAATTATTCCAAAGCTAAAAGTGAAGATGATCAATTATTCTTGAGGCCAGTCTGCGTGCCTTGAATTTCCTTCCACTTTCACCACCGTCGTAACCGGAATATTCTTCCCAACCTTAATTGCTTAGCATCCAAGCCAATAAGGTCATATGGTGTTGGGTAGAAAACGAAAGATTTAGGAAGAGTAAACGCTAGAAGGATCAGATGATGGTGCAAGTGTAAGTGGGTGCAGATAAAAATCCATTCACAAATAGTTACAGTAGAGAAGAAAGGCACTCCCAAAGGATGTGATCATTTACCCAAGGCAAGGTTGCGAACACAAAGAAGCTGTGGAGAGCAGTGTATAGGTAAGGCGGTTGTAGGGTACCATTGGGCAGCCAGTCTAACTAGCTTATAATGGTAACATTTAATGAGTAATGAAACATCTAGTCCTAGGCAACTTATATCAAGACAGGCAATATCTAAATAATGTATTTAGTTTTTTCCTATTTGACAACTCACAACAAAGGAGACAAGTTCTAAAACATGTATTTGTCATATCTTTAAAAGACCATCAAGCTTCATGATAATACAAGTGAATATTAGTCTTTTATCTTATCTTGTGTGATTTGTATTCGAGTCATTAGTTTTGAGCAGAGTTTTTGGAAGATCTAGCTGAGAGGTGAGGCTCTCTAGGCCTAAGCTCCAATCAACTGTAGATCAATTGGTATCAGAGCAAGTCGCTCCTTGAGCCCTGAGCTAATTTTTTTTTAATGCTCTAAATTTTTGCTATTAGCATTCTCCTTATTTTCCAGACGCTACAAGTTCTTTAGTCTTAGTTTCTCTGCCTCGTCACAACATCCACAACACCCATGGCCACTTTTGTCACAAGTTTGCAACACATTTATAGTTCACGTATATCTCTGGTGTGGCCTGGTTCTGCACCCCATCTAGAATCCATGAGTTTTTATATCAGGAGTAGCATTCAGAGCAGGTTCCCTTTGGATACGTGCCCTCTCACCCTGCTTTAGTAGGCACCTGCTTTACATTCATCAGTTTTAGCATAGCAACATTCGGCTTGGGTTCCTTTGGAGAAGTCTCCTTCCACCCCAAGCTATGTAGCCACCTGCTACTTCATCAACAGTCAACACAACAACATTCAACTCAGTTTCATTTGGAGACGTGCCCTACCACCCCAAACTATGTAGGCACTTGCTACTTCATCAACAACCTCACATCACATCAACTCAAGCAACGTCCAAAATAGTAGTTGTTCCAATGATTTGGATCACTTCTTGTTTTCCAAGTCTAGAGCCAATATGTGCTATTGTTGTTCATCCACAATGTTGTACCAGAGTTGGTGTAGGTTTAGTATTTGTTTAAACTATTCTTTCAAGTTCATCCCTTTCCTTAGTGTAGCAAAGTTAAAGTGAATAAATTCCTTCATTATATATCTAGAATTTGTGAACCTGTCGTGGCATTTTTGAAAGGATCTTGTCAAAATAACTTTATTTGTTGAGGTTGGAAGCTTAGAACCAAAGAAAAATTGAGGGAAAATCTGTGACCCAAATAAAAATTACAATCAAGTTCAGTTTCCAAAACATTTACAAAATAATCCAGTGTGTGATTGAAATCGTATTGTATTTGTCCATTTTTTCTCTAGATGGATGTTGAAGAAGCACCTTTCTTAGTTGCTTTGTTTATTTTGTGTGCATACCTAATCAAATGTCACAAATTTTTTTCAATCCATTTATTCTTTTAATTAAATTATGTAGTCCAGAAATCAATCCTTATATAGAGGTTTCATTTAATTTGCAGAAGATTAACCCTTTGTGAATTGTGTCAATTTCTGATTTGATGGAGGCCTAGATTTCCGACAATCGTAAGTATTTGCTTTTGGTTTAAGGACCTATGAATATGCTTTATGTGGAAGAGGTTTGAATGCACACTAATTGGACATGAGATGTTTCTGAAGTTTGAACCTAACCTGATAATTTCTAATAAAATAATTGAACAAGTGCTATTACAATTGAAAATCAAACCCACTGATTAAGATCTGAACCGGAAACTGGACAGCCAAAACTAAAAATATGAAAATTTTTAACTGATATAGGAAAATTAGTTTTTGAAACAGAAATCTGAAAATTTGTAAAGAGAAGGGAACAATACTTTGGCATCAATCCATTTAGCAAGATTCCTATTGTTACTTTTGGGTTATTTCAGTAACTCCCACTGAACAAGATTCTTATAGTCACTTGTGGCTTTATTTAGTAACCCACACCTAACAAGATTCTTATTGAAACTTGAAAATCAATTCCTTTTGTAACTTTCTTTAACACGAGTGGTGACAATGAATGTCTCAACAACAAAACTTAACTTACAAAACCACTATGGTTAACTTAAAGTACAAAGGGCATGAAACTATAATAAGTATGAAGTACAATGGGTATGAAATATCAATAACTAACATAAAGTGCAAATGACTTACAAAATGTACCTGTTTATAGTCAAAATATATAGGCTAAAAATGTAGGAAACTCAAAAAACTGAAGCTTGCCACCATGACCATGTACATACATAACCTCTGTTAGTGCATATGCGTGCTTGTAACAGTTCCTGCTAAAAATAGAAACTCCACCAACTGATCTTAAAATGTCAAAATACGTCCAATGCAAACAATTACTAGGAAGTGAAACTGTCTAAAAAATGACACGGCTATAATTAGGAACTTCACGCATATCACTGAAACAAGTGTTGGAGTAATGGGAGGTTTGCACATTAAATTAAATTTCCCCTTTTCTTTGAGAATTACTTGTGAATTTGTTGGCATTATCTTTATTTTTCTCTTCTTCATCAAACACTTACTAAACGTAAAACATGAAGATCACAAGAACACAAAAAACAGAAGATATAGGCTCCAAGCCAGGGCAAAATCCCTCCAAGGGGAAAACCCAGAAAATTCTCTTCCTATGGAGTCAATCAGAATGAGATATCCAAGACCCATAACCAACCCTCTAGACGCCAAGTCAGATCCTTCCTTCAGTTCAGCAAAACCATCAACAGCAAAAGACCAGCAACATGTAGATCATCAGAAACAGATCTTCAACAATAGATATGCCAAGGCAGAACTTCTACAAAACTGATCTGAAGATGAATCCTTCTTTTCCTTGTCCATTTCAGATTTCGGCCTCCTCTTTCTCTGCGAAATTTCAGATCAGATGCTCCAAGTGTGTGTATCCAAATGAGCTCCAACTTTCCTTTATTTATACTTGTCCAGAGGGGATCAAACAAAAATGTTTTTTGGGGCAGGGCCAACTTGGCATCTAGAGGCTGTTTTAACTTTTAACCCAAATTACAATTTGAAAAATTATTTTTCCTTTTTCTTTACAATAGGTCCAAATAGGATTTTGATTCTTTGACTTAGCAAATCCTAGAAGCATGAAGAACATGCTTTACTAATGAAGTAATAATTTTTTGAGTATCAAAACCCATGCTTGATTTTTTTTGTTTGTTGCTTTTTACATAAAATTCATTTTGATACAATTATGAAGACCGAACTTAGTTACATTCTCCAACAACAAGTCCCATTAGACTTATATGGCAATAATGAACATGGATATCTCATTAAATCTGACATGCAAGCATGGTAGATTTGTATAATAAAAATAACATTATTTGAAAACCTCACGTACGTTGCTAAAAATGGGTTCATTAGATTTTTGTGAGGTAAGGATCAAGGATATGTCATTGGATCTTACATCTGAGCTAGTATTTTGCCCTACTAAAACAGTAGTATCACAAATTGCATGCATGCCACATGCAAACTCATAAAAAGCTCCACTTGCATCCGCAAGTCTCACTCTCAATCTTGCATGTGGAGAGAACCATATCTGGAATCCCAAATATCACATTCCAAAGATAAATGCATGTAACCACACTAGAATTCGAAGTGAAGCTGCTAAAGTACTTATGCACTAGACCCTAGAAATATGGCTCAAAATCCAATGTTTACTATGAAGAATGAGCTTATTAAATTTGTTTGATAGTAAAGATCAAGGATATGCCATCCAATCGGACATGTGAGCTTGTAGCACCACTTTTTAAAAATAGTAGTATCACAAAATTGCACGCTTTTTGCATGTAATCTGATAAAACCCTTGGCATGTACCTGAAAATCTTAGTGTCAATCCCTGATGTAATGAGAATCATATTTGGAATGCCAAATACCAGATGCAAAGGGTACGTGTATGTAACCGCAAGAGAACGTCCACTGAAGTTGTTGAATGACTTATGAACCAGGTCCTTGGAAATATACCTTTCAATGATGTGTCACTGAGACTGTAATTGTAATCCTGATTGTTACCAACGAATTGATGCAGGTGTAAATACTGACCTTGGCACCAAGATCACAAAGGTTGTAATCTTGTGTGCTAACGAGTAGAAAAGAAGGAAATTGAACTGTTGTACTTTCCTTTCGAAGACCAACTTGATTTATTCATCCTGTGCTAAATAAAGGGATGCTTTGCAAAATTTCTTGACACGATTTGTCTAAAAGTTAACATATTCGTCATTAGGGTTGATGATAGAATAATGATCTATGTTAACTCAATTTTGTAAAAATGTTAGTGTTGGACCTAGATATAAATTTAATATGACTTTATCCCAGTAAATAAAACACAATTGGGAAAATTAAGTTAATTAGGGATTAAGATATGCCTTTGTTCTTTTGGGAGTTATTTTGTGGTGTCCAGATCTATGCACCCAATGTTTTTTGTTTTTGTTTTGTTTTGTTTTTATTTGTTTCTTTGGAGGAAAAAACCGTAATTTTATTCATTGAAAATGATTAAAATTATATTATGTAGACACACCAACTGTGTGTATGCATATAGAAGCCAAATTAGATGCATGATGCATTCGGTGAAAAAAATATAGTAAAAATTACACAGAAATGCCATAGTTACTTGTGATAAAAATCACTAAGCTTCTCTGTTTTGCCTTTCTTCTTCTGGACTTTATGCCAACCCCTTGGGTTGGGATCAACAATTACCATTGCCACTTCTTTACTGGCAGTTTGTAGTGGCACTTCTTTATATGAATTAGAGCTCTTAGAAACACGTTCTCTTTGTGCCTCTTGGGCCTTGTGTGTTGTGTATTTCCTCTTTCTGCTGCTCTAGTGTATGTGTCACTGCTAGTTCGGTACCTTTCTCTGAGGGAATTTTGGTTTTGCACAAATCCTCAGCTTCCTCTACCCCTTTTTTACTTTGTTGTTGTTTCACGTCCATGCTTGGAAATTCTCCATCTTTTATTCTTCTGAAAGATGTGGATCTGAAAGCTGCCATCCCTTTGGCTTTTGACTCCGTCTCTTTTTCTTTTTGGGGCCTTACTCTGACTGTCTCTGACACTGAGGCCTTTTTAGGCCATTACTAGGTCAAATTTGGCCTTAAATCCTTTGTGTAGGGGATAGGAAGGAAGGTCGAGGCCTCTAATGCTTACGGCCTGCCCTAAAAGGGTCCAAAAGGTTGATGCAAGATGGGAAAGGGCTGATGCAGGGCTAGAGGAAGTTGTTTTTGGGCCCAAGAGGCCCAAAAACTAAAACCCTTGCTTCATAATTTTTTTTTCTTCTCCGGATTTGAATTTTGCTGCAAAATCTTTAGTCGATAGCCGTACAAAATTTCCTAGAGACTAGATCTTACCCTCAAGGGCCTAGATCTAGCTTTTCCTCCACTTGATCTTTTGATTCAACTTGCAAAAATGAAAATAAAACACCCAAACCCCAAATATATACAAAAATTCTTAAAACCCCAAAAGCCAAGTTAGAAAAAATAATTTACAAATTATATTTACAAAATTATTTACAAGATCTAGCTCTTCCTCCACTTGATCTTTTGATTCAACCTGCAAAAATGAAAATAAAACACCCAAACCCCAAATATATACAAAAATTCTTAAAACCCCAAAATCCAAGTTAGAAAAAATAATTTACAAATAATATTTACAAAATTATTTACAAGATCTACAAATATACATGGGGTTTGAAAGTTTAGATTCTTTAGAAAATATTTTCATTGGAAACCCCATTGTACACTATAGCCTTAGCGAAGATTTAATCCCCTAGAAAATAACACTATGTATTTATCTCAAAATAATCTGTTAATCATATAGAGAATCAAACCACCTAAGATTAGCCCATAACTATCACTAGTATGATTTTATCTCTATCCATTAAGAACAACTCTTACCATTATTCAACACAACATAAGAAAGCTTGTAGTTAGTACGTACCACAAATCAATAAGCATAAAACATTTCGATTTGCACCCCAAAGTCTTTATTATGATAGAAAAAATATTTCTAAGCGGGACAACAATTTACAAAGATGCTTTCGCAACAATTTTCTAGCCAGAGATCAAGATATCGTAGAGACTCAAATGACTCTCTAATTTATAGATAAATCCTCCAAGTGGAAAACTAATGGCTAGTTTCTTTGATCCTTGCCAAAATAATCTCGACCATTGATAAATACTTGTAGAACTTTTAATTTTAGTCGTTGATTTTTTATTTTTATTTTTGAGGAATTTTCGAATTTATCATTTAGTTCCATTTTTTTAGCTCAAAATTAATTACTTTGAGCTAATTTCCAAAAAAATTTGACTTTGACTTAACCACCAAGGTCTAAGGGTCCAAATTTTCTTGAAATATAGAATATTCCCTTGGTGGGGGACCTTCAAAATTAATTCTTTTAAGGCCCACAGATTTTTCCACTTGGAGAATTAATTTTCCTAAGAAAACTTAACATGAATCTAATTAATTAATTTTCTGGCTTAGGATTTAATTTTATTTTGCCAGAAAAATTAATTAATTTACACATGAGGGGATTTAATATTTTTCCACCCTCTAATACATAATATTTTTACATTTACAACCCTCAAAGGGGGAATACACATTTGACTTAGACCCTTAAGACACATACCCAATTCTGCGACACAACATGATCTAGTAGACCAACTGATCTGTAATAAAATAATTTAGCCAACTAGCTTAAATTATTCCCAAATCACTTTTACATCAGACTCGACTAAAACATTAGGACTCACCTAAGACTTTGACGAAGAATTCCACCCTTGCTTTGGGGTGAGGTTGGAGGGAAAAACTCTGTCGACCATCCGTGTTTAGAAACACAAATGAGTCAGTGAGACGAAAAACCTCCTAGGATGAAAATTTTCGCTGAAATAATTGGCTTACCTAGGTTGTTACATACATTCAAGGTCTTACTAGCATCATTTACATTACATAACTTGTAGATTGGGTTTACAACGACACATGAAACCGCTGACAAATGATCCGATCTTGTTGAAAAAATTGGCACTTCCGCTTCCTTGGAACTTTGACAAATACTGTGCAACAGGGCACACTTGACGAAGCCTTACCAAACGAAGACCGCTGTTGCCATAGAAGAGAGAACTCTGACCTCTTATTATAGTCTTATGAAAATCCCAACATTGACAAGTTTTTGTGAGGTCGAACCTCCTCATACTTGTTTGATCCGTATCGTTGCGCGAGTACATTTGATTTGCCGCAAACCTGCAAACCCCTTTCAATCCCATGGTTGGAAGTGTTCTCGACGTCTCCAAACCTTGGAATGGTGCAGTGGATGGTTCCTGTAATCCATTTCAATATCGATGGCGGCGACGTCAACGAAAAAGCCAAAAAAACACATAACCCTAATGTCGCTTTGGATCTCCATCCTTGGAAAACCTTATTCAATGCACACAATGTTATCTTTTATAATGAAAAAATTGTCCGACGTCATAATTTTCTTTAGTCTCTTTGCCCAACAAGCTATTTAGTTTGGACTTTAAAGTAGTAAATTGAAGTTTAGGCAATTTGTTGAGATGCATGGTTGAAACTTGAAAGTAAACATTGACAATGTGTTCATATGTTACAATAGGCATTGTTTCTTTCAAGAACTTACTGAAAAGATTTAGAAGTTCACCCATTCAAGTCATTGTATGGAATAAATCCAAAAGGTGTCATATGCTTGATTGATTTACTAGTGGATGTGAGCAACTATGATGCAAAGGCATTTGTGGTGTAGACGAAACAAATTTATGCACAGTTTCAATAAAAGCTGCAGGAAAATAACACAAAGCATAGAGAGCTCACGTAAACACCACAAATTCAAGCCATTTGAATTTGAAGACTGAGTAATGTTGCTCTTAAGGAAATATTGTTATTTCATAGGAATTGATTGAACCTTAGGAAGATAGGATTGTCCAAAGCTGAAGGAACTTTTGAGATATTGTCTATCAAGTTGAATTTCTAGAAGTTTTTGACATTTCACTCATATTCACCGTTGCAGATTTGTGATAGTATAAGGAATTCCAATGATTGTAGAGGAAGAGAGTGCAAAAATTGATTGGCAAAGACAGATGCTCAAGAAAATAATGAAGTGTTGGAACTTGGAGAAGATTTTCCATACAAAGCAAGTGGAGTTCAAGCAATATTTGGTGAAGTGTAAGGACAAACCAAATGAAGAAAGTACTTGGATCATCCATAATGTAGATAATGATAACTTATTAATGTTCGACAATTGAGCATAAAAGTAGTTTAATAGGACTAAAAGACTCAACGTTTGTAATACAAAGTGGGAGTGCAAAATCAATGCCTAAAGCTATGCTAACACTAACAAGAAGAGAAAGGAAGAGATAGAGACATTGAATGAATTCATAATTGTAACCTCATCAAGAACATGTCAAGAGTTGCTGGAACTAGAAGTTGAGGTCGAAAGAGATGGTGGGGGGTATGTTGAGAATTTGGAGGGCTGGTGATTAATACAAATTCTCTTCTTGATGATTACTTGTGAGCTTACTTGATTTACGTCTTCTCTTCTTAGCTTATTTAGTCTTTCATCAAGTCAATTATCAAAATACAAGAGACAAAAATTAGGCTCCTCGAGCTAGGGCAAAACCTCTCCCTCTTGGAGAGGAAAACCCACGAGAAATTCTTCTTATAGACCTTTCAGATGACAAGTACCATGACCAAGACTTAGACCCTTGACCTATGAATGCCTCCAAGACCTTGTCACCACTTCTTTGTTGACCTCCAACACCGATCCTTCTTTTCTGCACCAACCTGCACTGTCCTACACCAGTACTAGAGAACTCGGTCTCTAAGTTTATCTTCAAGCACTCCTTGTTTATTCAGTTATTGGGAACAGGATCATTCGAGATCTTATCTTTCACTTCACATATCCTCGAATCTGGAGATATATTACTTTCTTTTATAGACTGTGATTAGGAAGGTAAATCACAGATTTACCTTCCTCCTTTACTCACACTGTAATTCAGAGATTACTTATCATAACATTTAGACTGCCCATCAACCTTATTATAATCCAAAATATCATTCGAGTAATTCTCCTTTTTAGATTAGGCACAGTCCTTACATCGCATAGGGTACTAGCTTTATTACGCTTAGATTGCAGGTGTATTTAGGATGGACCACACTCTTGTTCTTCTCACTGATCCGCTTCATTGTATTAGCACAGTACCCAAAAACAGATCGAACCCTGCTGCCTTTAACTCGCATATATTCAGACCTTTTGTTACGCTGTGGTGTCCATAATTTCTGTGTATAATACCCGCGGGCCGCACTTCTTGCTGATCTCAAGTCCGCATTTAACCTCTGTAATACCTCAGAGAAATCCGCAATTTTTCTGCCTGAAAGGAGCCGCAGGTCCTTCATAATACATATATATAGGGCATAGTTTCTATTTTTAGGCTGACCATACACCTCGTATGAGAGCCGACTTCACCACTGTGTTTATAGGCTGACATGTAGTGCATTTATTCCAGCGTTAATGAGGTGAAGATGAAGCTTGTTTAGAGCCATTCCATGACAAGGTCTTGAAGGCATTTTCTTCATATACATGAGTCTTAATTTACCCTTTATAACTAGAAGACAATCTGTAATAGACATCAAGAAGAAATTTATAGACCTTTAATAAAAATCTTGGTCATGAAACCCATGAAGCAAGCACAACAAAAATACATTTTATTATCTTTGTCTTCTCCTTTACAGAAATACATAATTACATAGTCAATATGAAGACCGATCCTAGTTACACTTTTCAACAGGGTAGAGGAAGAAATCTCCTCATAAGGGCCCTCAATCATCGTGAAGGGGCAATACATTTTCTTTGAAGGTCATTTGGCAATTACCTAGAGCTAAGGGAGTTCCAACTGTGTGATGCTTGGAGGGATCTAGGGGAGGCTTTGGATCAAGGAAGCCCATCATTCCTAACAATCAAAGCTAAGAAGGAAGAATCTTTGAATAAATGGTTGGTTGCTCAATGGAGCCTAGGGGAAGTACTCTATGTAGAGTATTAGAAATTAAGTAAGTACTATAGACTAAGTTGTATAGAAAATGCACAAGGATATGTTGATAATTTCTTTTTAGGGGAACTTGGATGATGGAGCATCTAGGAAAATTGTGTGTGTTCAGATGAAAGCACGTGCTTGGAATGGACAAGCACTGCTAGAAATTAAACCATTGAGCAAAGTTGTGAGAGAATATTTCATAGAAGATGAGTCTCATTGTGTAGAAGCAAACTAGTGAGGAAGTGCATAATTTGAGAATGTTTGAGTGACTGCACAATTTCAGCTCAGAGAAGACAACATACTATGACAATGGACAAGATAAAACTAGAATGATTGTGCACAAAAAGATACATGTGCAGATGTGATTGAATAATGGAATATGCAACGAATACTGAATAAGCGAGTGTGAACATTGAATAATTGAGAACTTGCAAACAATTGGAAGTAGGATTGAAGGGAGCGCTATTTTTGGAGAAGTTAGTTGATTGCACAACTTTGCAGGAAGGGAGAATTGTGCTAAAGACAATAAGCTGGTAAAGTGTGAGTTGAAAATTAGTTAGGTAAAACAAAATGGTAAAACAGATGGTGAACATGCTTCCAAAGTTGAAGTGAGAACCAAAAGACAAAGAAATCGACTTGACTGTAGAGTGCCCAAAATGTGATCACTTGGTTACATATATAAGATAGACCTTAAAATAGTGTGTAAAAGAGAGGAGAGTTAGATCACCAATAAGGGGATAGAAATGAAATGAAATGAAATTATATTAGTGTTCACTAATTACCAAATTAGGTCAAGACTCAAAAGGATTGTGAAGTACAACATATCAAAATAGCATTACGAGGAGTGGAAAAGCCATCTCCCAAAAGTACAATAAAAATCTAGAGCTAAGGGGACAAGGAGAAAAAGAGAGCCCTATATGTCGATTAGAGTTCACTGTGATTGGAAACACAAGAAGCAGTAAGATAGATTGTAAGGGAGGAGTCAAATCTATTAATGGGAATGTTCATCTTTGAAGCTTCTTCAATAATGTCAGCTGGATAGTGGCTTGGATTGATAGGCCTTTGGTGAGTGATTAGTGGTGGCCTCCATGGGTAGCCCACAAAGGGCAAGAGTACAAACTAGATGTAAGAGTTGGGGAGATAATGAGAAATTGAGTCTCTGGAACATATGCACTCTGTTGTAACTTTATTAATAACAATCTGATTGCCCCTCATATTGGTGTTATCTGGTTGTCAAATTTGATTGATCTTCTTCTTGTTCTTTATCCTCAACATAGAGGGATGACCACCCTGCTTGTTCTGAACATAGAGCCAGACATATGCCCATCACTAGATTCTTCCCTCTCGAAGATATTTGTTGGCTTTGGATGTTAGGAGAGTTCCTCAACTTTGGTCTAGGATAGCACAAGCAAGTTCTCTCAACCCTAGACACCCTTTCGAGGACATTATCAACTTTAGCATTGGCACATTTGCGGTGGTGGGTGATGATGGCTTCTCTTTTGACACTAATGTTTTTCAGAATGTTTCTCTTCGTTGGCCAACACTGTCTTTATTGCTTTCTTGAGGATCTTTCATGGTGCAATTGTGTCATTGGGATGCATTCTTTCTTTGGTGCACTATTTATCCCACTTTCTAGGGTTATCCATTTGGGTTCAGCCCATTCTATGTTATTGCCTACTGTTTTTTTCTTTTTCATCAACATACGTTTTAGAGTGCTTTGGAGATGTTCCGGGCACTCCTTAGTATAATATAATATAATTTTGTTTCTGGTTTTCTGTGCATTTTTGTTTTTGGTAATTATCGTAGTGCTAGTCCAAATTACAAATTGTTGCAAGTAGCCGTGGAGAGATTGGAGAATTTAGATGCCACACTGCTATTGTGTAAGGTGTGATGCATGGCTAGGGGTATTTTGTCATGAATAGATGGATCTTCTCCAAAATTCAACAGCGAGCATTTTGCTTGTTGGAAAGAATAGTAGTCCATTTTCCATCCACAGGTCCAATTTCAACATATTTTTCATTCAAGGAGTTATGTTTTATGAAATAGGAATGATGTTGTACCCCAAAGTTAACTTTGTTGTCTTCCTTAGCTCGGCCAGGACAATGAAACTAACAAATTGTTGATTGCAAGGAGAGCAAACAACATTAACGAATTTTGTTGCATGGTCTCTCTGCAACTTCTGGTTGACTGATGAACTAATTGGCAGGTTAATAACTCAATCATGATCTCAATCACGACCTTCAGTGTGTTGTGCTGTAGCCCTTGGTGAATTAATAGTGATCTTGATCTTAACAATAGAAAATGAAGCGATGTTGATGGAGCCTCTCTAATTCTGGAGCATCCAAGCTATCTACAGAGATCTTAAGTTCATCCTTGTGATTATCAACGTGACTTGCATTTTTCACCTTCATATTTGATCTTATTTGTAGCCTCAGCTGTAGAATATTTGAGTTCCAAGATCCATCTCCTTTGATCTTTTCATAAGATAAATGTATTCTGAGAAAACTTCTTTCTGGAGTTTTTTCATGCTAAGGTTCCCATAAGCTTTTTTGATATTCACTAGTGAGGGTCAAAATTGCTTTACCTTCTATAAATTTTTTGTATCTAAGAGCTGCCTTTTGCTGTGTGCAATCATGAGGCCAAGAAAATTTTCTGATCCCACTAACTTGATAACTGCTAATAAAATGACTGGAAAAATGCTGTTATAACTAAAAATACCCTGCTAACTGAAATCTAAGCTGAAACTGGAAAACTTACAACTGAAACTATAAGATGAAAATTATGGACCGAGATAAGAAATCTGAATTTCTAAAGCAAAATAATGTGAAAACTTGCACATCTAGACTACATTGGCAGTCAAGGGAACAATACTAAATATCTGGAAAGACTTTAAAGTTGAAATGGACACTCTTTTATTCTTTCAGACAATATACAAGATAGCATAAACTTTCTTGAGAAGGTACATATGCACATTGCAAACCTAGGCCAAGTCGATGAGCAGGATGGGTGTTGCACTTGGCCAAAGAGTCAATCCCTCAAGGCCGCACACAACAAAACATTCCGACAACATGCTTCTTTTGAGGCTTATGGCCCTTTCTATGATTTCCACCCCCACTTATCCCTTTGTTATTTGCACATGGGTTAGGTGGCTTTACATTCATGCATAATCTTTATCATTTTTTCACCTAGCAAGATTCCTATTGCCACTTGGTTTATTTTGGTAACTCCCACCTAACAAGATTCTTATTGCCACTTATAACTCAATATCTTTTGTAACGTTATTTTGGTAAATAAAACAAGTCCTTATCAATATTAGATGAGTACCCAAGATTATAGTTTGGCTTCTTGTCTTAGTAATAGGATATGATAATATGTATGTTTAGGACCCTTGGATAGCATAAACTTTCTTGAGAAGGTACGTATGCACATTGCAAACCTAGGCCAAGTTGATGAGCAGGATGGGTGTTGCACTTGGCCAAAGAGTCAATCTCTCAAGACCGCATACAACAAAACATTCCGACAACATGCTTCTTTTGAGGCTTATGGCCCTTTCTATGATTTCCACCCCCACTTATCCCTTTGTTATTTGCACATGGGTTAGGTGGCTTTACATTCATGCATAATCTTTATCATTTTTTCACCTAGCAAGATTCCTATTGCCACTTGGTTTATTTTGGTAACTCCCACCTAACAAGATTCTTATTGCCACTTATAATTCAATATCTTTTGTAACGTTATTTTGGTAAATAAAATGAGTTCTTATCAATATTAGATGAGTACCAAGATTATAGTTTGGCTTCTTGTCTTAGTAATAGGATACAATAATATGTATGTTTAGGACCCTTGGATTTCCTTTAACAAAATTTAAATCTATATTGCTAACCATAGTCTTCTAAGCTATACTAAAGAAGGCCTATTTTTATCAGTGTTTCAGAGTATGATCTAAAAAAATCCATATCATGTATTGATGACAACATATGCTATACCATAACTGTTAACCTTCGTGTTGGATTTGTAATTGAGATAATGCTATATAAATTTTAACCATATAGATTGAATATCTAGCAAATATATATAGATGGAGGCAACATAAAAAAACCAAAATCTTAGTTGGGTGCTTGTGCTTTGTAAAAAAAGATGGGGTTTTGGTTTTTAAACTCCTGTGGTGATCATTTCTTAAAGAGCTTCCCGGATTTTCCACAGTATTAATCCGGGAAGCTCTTTAAGAAGATGGGGTTTTGTGCACTCGATTGGGTATTGTCTGTTGATGGTCCCTTGTTCAATCTTCCTTGCCTCGTATTCTAATCTCACAAAGAAGTAGGCTCATGTGATTGTTGTAGAGGATGGCATATTTGTCCAACAACATACTTCTCTACTTTATGGAATTTATATCAAATGTTGATATCAAGAGGAATTCCTCATTAGATGAAGAGTTATAGGGAAGTAGGTTCATGCGATTGTTCGAGAGGATGGCATGTTTCTCCAACAAAATACTTCTCTACTTTATGGAATTTTATATCAAATGTTGATATCAAGGGGAATCCCTCATTAGATGAAGCGAATGATGAAAATCTTGGTGTAGATATTCCAAGTTTTAGACAATACCTCCAATAGAGCTTGCCATGTTCTTTACCATCCAATGGCATTCAATGGAGCTTGTAACTTTTTTCTTTTGCATTTAGTGTCCTTGGAGGTTCGTCATTGCTCTTCGTAGGTTTACAATTGCTTTTTAGACTTCCAAAAATCCTTTAACACAGTTTTGAGGGAGGAATTATTCCAAAGACTTTGTGACATTGGCATTTCTGAGACCCTGTTGGTGACTATCACGAGACTATATGAGTTTGTCTTGGGACACCTTAGGATGGCACACAACCTTTTCAACTTCATCTACAGAACCATCAGGGTAAATAGGGGTGCTCCATCTCGTTGACCCTCTTTGCGATTTGTATTGTTTGAGTTAGAGTCTTTCTTGTTGAAAAGTGTAACTAGGATCGATGTTAAATTTGGACAACTAGGTCCAAACTCCATGTTATGATGCTCAGATTAAGAGGCTAATATTTTTGTTGGATTCCTCTTTCGGAGAGGTGTAAAATCCATATATAATATGTCTTAATCCGATGAGCATAACATTTATTTTGAATTTATTATTCTTAATAAATTATATGTGCAGGTCGGCCTTAAGGTTTCACACCCCCAGCAGATGTGTCACACGCCCCAATGATGGATATAAATACAGGCAAAGTTGGAGAGCATTTCATCACAACACAGCTCACCATCTTCTTCTCTCATCTGAGATAGTACGAGCTACTTGGAGGACGAGTTTAGCCACACGTGTGAAGGAGAAGAAGGACAAAACAGTACGGCTGAGTTGGAGGACGATTTTTCTGTAGTTAGGGTTTTGCAGAAAGTTTGACCAGCGTTGACTTTGGTCAACGCATGGTCCAATTGGGCTGAAACTTTGTGGGAAGTTCGATTTTGGAAGGCCGTACTATTTGGCACAGAAATCGAGGTCAAAGGGTTGACCAATTTGCTGTTGCGTTGACTTTTAGCTTGTTGCCCTGCGTTGACTTTTTCAGGACAACGTTGACTTTTTTGGAGTTGACTTGGGTTGACTCGTTTGCTGATTGGAGGACTGTTGTGACACATGCTGGGTTGGCTGACCAAGGAGACTTCGCTGGTTGAAGCAT
Organism: Pinus albicaulis; assembly: GCA_034641835.2. Taxonomy (NCBI): domain Eukaryota; kingdom Viridiplantae; phylum Streptophyta; class Pinopsida; order Pinales; family Pinaceae; genus Pinus; species Pinus albicaulis. The sequence continues at coordinate 1,551,513,995 of CM076584.1, forward strand.
CCTGTTGACCGCCATAACGAACCACCACATTTTTCCTGTTTCTGATTTGTCTTCTGTAAGATCCATTTATATGTTCTATCTGCATTTTACTTAACTATTTTGTATGATTGCTGTGAGAAAAGTGAAATTGCTCCTAGCATAGAACATCTACAAAAATTTACATGGTATCGGAGCTGAGGTGAAGACAAACTCTATCTTTAGCAATCATCACCGGAATAAATGGGTTCCACTAGTCTTGAATTCAAGGAGAATGACAAGCTGACTGGAAGGGATGACTTCCATGCCTGGAAGATGATATTAGATCTCAAATTGGAAGATCATGATCTCTTGGATCATGTGACAGGGAAGATTCAAGAACCTCCATCCAATGCTATCGCTGCTGTTAGAAACAAGTATAAGAAGGGAGAAATCAGAGCTAAGCTGTTGATCAGGGAATCCATAAATAAGAGTCTGGTTGCCTATATATCTGAACTAGGCACATCCAAGGAGATGTATGACAAATTGATACTTATGTTCAAAGTAAACAATGTGAACCAAGTGCTATTCCTCAAGAACAAGTTGAAGAATATGAAGAAGGGCCGGGATGATTCTATTCAAACTTACTTTCTGAAGTTGACTGAAACCAGGAACAATCTGCTAGCTATTGGGGAGACAATAGCTGATCGTGAGATGGTTCTCACTGCACTTGGAGGACTTCCATATGAATGGCAAGTATTCACAACTACCATTCTCAACAATAATACCATTCCTAACTTTGATGAGCTTCTGTCTAGATGTATGCAAGAAGAAACAAGGATGAAGGAATTCGGTAATGAAAGAAATGCTGCCTATGGTGCTCATTCCCGAAAGAAGAACTCTGGTGGTTCTAAGGACAAAGGAAGGACAAAGACTCAAGAGAAGAAGGGTAAATGTTTCACCTGCCATAGGCCTAGACACTATGCTAGAGAATGCCCCTTCAAGAAGGATTCTCCTGATAGTGACGATAACAACAACCGGAGGAATGGGAATCGAAGAAATGACAAATCCAAAGGAAAGAGGAAGGCTCACTTTGGAGGAAACAATCAACCTTCTAAAAGGTCCAGAAATACCAGGTATGAGGAGTCTAATGTTTTTGATAAAAGAAATGAGTATATTCTGGTATCTGCTCTCTCAGCTGCATCTCCGCCCGACACTATGGATGTCTGGCTAATCGATAGTGGTGCCTCAAGACACATCACCGGATTCAAGGAAGCACTTTCTGACATGGTTGAAAGGGACACTAATCTAGAAATTATCCTTGGGGATAATGCCACATATCCCGTGAAAGGGACAGGGACTGTGACCCTCCACTTGTCTCAAGGACAAGTCCTCCGTTTGCAAGATGTACTCTATGTACCTAAATTGAAGAAGAACCTTGTGTCTGTATCTGCTATGGAAGACAAAGGATTCAATGTAACTTTCTCTGATGGAAAGGTGCTCATGTGGAAGGAAAGCTTCAAGGAAGCTATCTCAATTGGTTTTAGAGTTGGTACACTCTCCCAAGTTGGAGGGAGTCCGTTGAGAGCTATGACTTGTGATACTATCCGACTAACCGAACTATGGCATCGTAGATTTGGACACCTTCATTACAAGGCCCTTCCCGAAGCAAGGAAGGTGGTGACAGGGATGCCTGACTTTGGAAATAATCATGAAGGTGTATGTAAGGACTGTGCCGAAGGAAAGCATACTAGGGGACCTTTCCCCTCAAGTGTCACAAAGACATCTGATATTTTGCAACTGGTCCATTCTGATCTATCTGGTATGTTGCCCGTGACATCCCTGGGAGGATGTTCTTACTACATGACATTCATTGATGACTTCTCTCGAAAAACCTGGATATACTTCTTGAAGAAGAAGGATGAGGCTTTCATGTGGTTCCGTACCTTCAAAGCCTTGGTGGAAAATATGACCGGAAAGAAGATCAAGATTTTGAGGACTGACAATGGCACCGAATATGAGTCAAATGAGTTCAAAGACTTTTGCAGAGCAGCTGGCATTAAGAGGGAGACTACCACTGCATATACTCCTGAGCAGAATGGTGTTGCTGAACGCAAGAATAGGACTATTGTGGAAGCTGCCCGTGCCATGCTATGTGACCAGGGTCTACCGAAGTTTCCGTGGGGAGAAGCTGCAAATACTGCTGTGTACATTCAAAACCGATGCCCTCATTCCGCTCTGGACTCCAAAACTCCCGAAGAGGTTTTCTCTGGTAAGAAACCTGATGTCTCACATTTTAGAATTTTTGGATGTCCCGTCTATTTTCATGTGCCGAAAGAAAAGAGAAGTAAGCTGGATGCTACTGGGAAGAAAAGAATGTTTGTGGGCTACAGTGAGACTTCTAAGGCATATAGAGTCTATGTACCTGGTCAAAGGGAAGTAGAGATAAGCCATGATGTCACTTTTGACGAAGATGCTTGCCTGAAGAAAGTAGTAGATCTTCCTAGATCTGGAGAAAATCATGAAGAAAGGCCTGGAAATCAAGAAGGACCGCAGGATGAATCAATGCCTGATATTGAAGGACCAATGGACCCTATTGATCCATCTCCTTCACTGGGAAAGAGACCATCATGGCTCAGGGACACCCTCGAAGATGCTGAGGGTCATGCTGCCCCAAGGGGGGCATTCCGGGAAAGCAAGAAGCCGTGTAGATACCAAGGGTATCTAGCTGCCATGAGTACTATTGTACAATCTGAACCTGGATCTTTTGAGGAAGCCGTAAAGCATCAAGTTTGGAAGGATGCTATGCACGAAGAATATGAGTCTATAATGAAGAATGATGTCTGGGATGTGGTCCCGAGACCAAAGGACAAATCTGTTGTCACCGCGAAATGGCTCTACAAGATCAAACATGGATCTGATGGGAGTGCTGAAAAGTTCAAGGCAAGGTTTGTTGCCCGTGGCTTCTCTCAAAAGGAAGGAATTGACTATGATGACATATTTGCACCCGTGGCACGATATACCACCATTCGATCAATCATAGCCCTTGCTGCTACGCAAGGATGGAGTCTTCATCAGATGGATGTCAAGACCGCTTTTCTGCATGGTGCAATAAAGGAAGAGGTGTATGTGGAACAACCTCTGGGAATTGAAGTTCAAGATCGAGACACTTATGTCTGCAGGTTGAAGAAAGCCCTCTATGGGTTAAAGCAAGCACCCAGAGCTTGGTACGAGAGGATGGATAGTTACTTGATGAAGTTGGGCTTCACTCGAAGTAATGCTGATCCAAACCTTTACTTCAAGGTTGTGCAGGGGAAGCCTCTCATTCTAGTGCTGTATGTGGACGACCTCTTCCTGACAGGTGCTGACCCTCTCATTCATCAATGTAAGAGGGAGCTCGTTCCTGAGTTCGAGATGAAGGACCCAGGACTGATGCACTACTTCCTAGGCCTGGAGGTCTGGCAGAGACCTGGAGAGATTTTCCTTTCTCAAGGAAAATACATTGTGAAGCTTCTGGAAAGATTTGGGATGGTGGACTGTAAGTCCGTGTCGACACTGATGGAACTCAACTTTAAGAAGTTGAGTGGCAGCGCTGCTGGGCCTATCTTGGCCAATCCTACTGAGTATCGTCAACTCATAGGAGCTTTGATGTTCTTAGTGAACACCCGACCGGATATATGTTTTGCAGTGAACACTTTGAGTCAAAAGATGGTTGAGCCTCATCATTTTCACTGGGTTGGTGCCAAGAATCTTTTGAGATATCTTCGGGGCACGATAAACCATGGGCTGAGATACACTGCCGGGAGTGTGACACTCCGTGGATATACCGATGCCGATTGGGCTGGCAGTGTGGTGGATCGTAAGAGCACATCGGGATGCTGCTTCAATCTTGGTTCTGCTTCGATCTCATGGATGAGCAGGAAGCAGAAGTCGGTGGCTTTGAGCACCGCTGAGGCCGAATACATTGCAGCAAGTATGGCCTGTTGTGAAGCAGTTTGGTTGCGAAAGCTCTTTAGTGAGCTGTTTGGACATGTGCTAGATACCATTGTGATACTCTGTGATAACCAGAGTGGGATTCGTATGACTGAGAATCCTGTGTTCCACGACCGATCCAAGCATATTGATATCAGGTACCACTTTATCCGGGATATGGTACAGCGAGGCGCCGTAAGGCTCGATCATATAGGAACCGATGAGCAGGTCGCGGATATTCTCACTAAGCCCCTGGGGAAGGTCAAGTTCCTAACCTTCCGTGAGAGTCTTGGTATCGTGGAACGACCCTATGATGTGGGTCCCGTTGGACGATGAGCTCTGGGAGCTCTGGGGGGCTTTGGGGATAGCTTCTCGGAGCTATAAGCACTCATAATGCTTCTGCCCCACCCTTGTGATTATTGAGCTGGTTCGCCACTCATTTATCTGTGCCCCGTATGCATCCTACCCATTGAGTTCAGGGCTCATGGGAAGTACCTCTCATTTGGCCAATGAGGTGGGAAAAGCTAGAGACTATTAGCAAACACTGATGGACGCATCAGAGATTGCCGTACTCTCTATCTAGGATGGCATGGTCCAACCACTTGATCTGGGATCAAGTTTAGTGAGGTCTGGGACCTCTGCCTGACTTCGGGTCAGATGAACCAACCTTGGGTTGGTTGGATACTCTTCATGAGTTTGATAGAGGTTTGGAACCTCTGGACTGATTATGTCAGTCGGGGGATGATGTCTTTGTGACTGACCCACTTCTGTTCTGAAATAAAGAGGCCAGCAAAGCAAGTTACGGCGGGATGACGCACGATGTTTGATTGTACTGATGGATGGAGTTCTCCCTAGTTGAGAGGGAGTGTTAAATTTGGACAACTAGGTCCAAACTCCATGTTATGATGCTCAGATTAAGAGGCTAATATTTTTGTTGGAATCCTCTTTCGGAGAGGTGTAAAATCCATATATAATATATCTTAATCCGATGAGCAGAACATTTATTTTGAATTTATTATTCTTAATAAATTATATGTGCAGGTCGGCCTTAAGGTTGCACGCCCCCAGCAGATGTGTCACACACCCCAATGATGGATATAAATACAGGCAAAGTTGGAGAGCATTTCATCACAACACAACTCACATCTTCTTCTCTCATCTGAGATAGTACGAGCTACTTGGAGGACGAGTTCAGCCACACGTGTGAAGGAGAAGAAGGACAAAACAGTACGACTGAGTTGAAGGACGTTTTTTCTGCAGTTAGGGTTTTGCAGAAAGTTTGACCAGCGTTGACTTTGGTCAACGCATGGTCCAATTAGGCTGAAACTTTGTGGGAAGTTCGATTTTGGAAGGCCGTACTATTTGGCACAGAAATCGAGGTCAAAGGGTTGACCAATTTGCTGCTGCGTTGACTTTTAGCTTGCTGCCCTGCGTTGACTTTTTCAGGACAACGTTGACTTTTTTGGAGTTGACTTGGGTTGACTCATTTGCTGATTGGAGGACTGTTGCGACACATGCTGGGTTGGCTGACCAAGGAGACTTTGCTGGTTGAAGCATCCTGTTGACCGCCGTAACGAACCACCACATTTTTCCTGTTTCTGATTTGTCTTCTGTAAGATCCACTTATATGTTCTATCTGCATTTTACTTAACTATTTTGTATGATTGCTGTGAGAAAAGTGAAATTGCTCCTAGCATAGAACATCTACAAAAATTTACAATCGATCTTCACATTGACCATTTAATTATGAAAAGAAGACAAAGATAATAAAATGTATTTGTTGTACTTGCTTCATGGGTTTCATGAGCAATAATTTTATTATAGGCTTATAGACTTATTCTTGATGTCTATTTAGGGTTTGTCTTCTGTTTATAAGTATAATTAGAGTCATGTATATGAAGAGCATTGTCATCATTAAAAGCTCCAAGACCTTGTCATGAACCTTGCAGAAGAAAGGCTCTAACAACCCTCAAGACAACTCTCTTTCAAACACTGGAAAAGATGTAATAAAGATGGTAGATAAACAGTGATGAAGTCGACCTTCATGACGACTTAGAAGTTTACTGTGTGGTCGGCCTAAAAGGAGGAACAAATGCTCTATAAATACCCTGACCTGTGGCTCAGTTGACACAGGAAATTGCGAATTTTTTTGTGATTCTTACAGTGAAAATTACAGACCATTCTGTGGATAAAGTGCAGATTTCAGATGATAATAGAAGTAGATTTCAGGAGGGAAAATAGTGTAGATATAAGTGCGGATTGATGGGATTAAGTACAGGGTTTTACTGCGGACTCATCTGAGGTATCTCAGCCTCCATTTTCGGATCCTAACTCAGGAATAATTTGCGGACATTACACTGAAGTTTTTGCATACCGAATTATGCAAAGAACTTGAATCACAAGCAATGTTAAGGGCAGTTGACAAAGACTATAAGTGTGGATATGTGTAAAGAAGGACTTGTTAATTGTGCCAAGGTTAGCTTGCAGATCAGATTACATCTACCATACATGAAGATAAGACAGTGACATAAAAGGAGAAATAAGTCTTAAAGGTTGGAGCAGAAGAGAAGGATTAGTGTTGAAGGCAGTCAAAGAGGTAATGACAAGGTCTTGGAGGGCTCTCATAGGTCAAGGGTCTAAGTCTTGGTCATGGTACTTGTCATTTGAAGATCTATAAGAAGAATTTCTCGTGAGTTTTCCTCTCCAAGAGGGAGAGGTTTCGCCCTGGCTCTAGGAGCCTAATTCTTGTGTCTCGTGTATTTTGATAATTGACTTGATGAAAGACTAAATAAGCTAAGGAAGAAAATACATAAGTAACTCAAGTAAACTCACAAGTAATTATCAATAAGACAATTTTTATTAATTAGTAGCCCTCCAAATTTTCAACATCTTTCCTCCATGAGCATATCCAAGAGGGGGATGGTTGCCTTCTACTTTAGGTGTTGATTTCCTTGCTCCTATTAATCGATGACTTGGTCTTGTTGGCTTCTACCCTGAAGGGTCTATAGAGACAGATCAACACAATGACTAGCTTTTGCAACCTCAAATATTTGATGGTCAACCTAGGTAAAACCAAAGTTTTGATCTTCAATGCATCGAAGAGTTCTCTTATAGACTTACCTTGTTACTACGAAGGGACATAGATTGATATCACCTTTAACTTACACTTACTTGGGAGTATAGTTTGTAGGCCCTTGAGCCTCAACTCAGTAAATGGTATGGTTCTGTGCTCCTCATTGAGAGATAGTGCTTCCATGGGTAGTTTCAAGACATTTCGACTAAACTCTACCTCATGGAGGCAATTATTAGACCCATAGAGGCTCCAAGATCTGAGGATCAAGTCTACTGCAAACAGATTGGACTAGGTTGGAGAGAGTACAAACCTTGTTTCATTGGCACATCATCAAATGTAAGCAGGCGAATCTGTAGGCCATCATCTAGGCAGAGTTCAACGTCCATACTTTCCACCTCGAGGTCATTTTCCATTCGATTTCTTTTCTTCATGGAGTCTGATCTCTTAGAGACTCTACCACCGAGAGATACAAGTATCCTTGTGAAAATTTCTGAATCTTACTTATGTAGAAACCCTACTGTTAAATCTGGTTATACTTCTCCTACTTAATCAAGTTATTAATTTGAAATTTCAATATTAACATCGAAGTAAACACATTAATATTTCTTCACAGATATATATCTAAATTGAATACATGCACATTGGCAAAGTGACACATAAGATTTTTTTGACAACTGTCCTCGGAAAAACCCAATGTGGGAAAACTGGTCTTCTGGTTACTGGAGGGTTTATATTATTAAGTAGATTCTCAGTACAACAAATTTGGGCACCTTACTGGTTAACTCGATAGAGAAAAATAATAACTGCAGCAATACCTCTGTTCTGGAGACGGAGAAACTGACTTGTTCACACCCTCAAATGGGATTTATAGAACTCAACCTTTTTCTGTCTTCAGAAACCCCATTGCTGCTCTGAAGCCCTTTGCGTCAGCTCTGCTAGCTTTCTGGTGCCCTTGCGCTGCTCAGGAGAGGCCCGCGTAACCCCAGATTGGGTGACCTAGTCTCTGCGCTGCCTTTGCTTGGCCTGCGTAAGCCCTGATGGCCTCTTGCTGCCTCTGCACTGCTCTTTCTGGGCCTGCGTAGCACTGAAGCCCCTCTGCGCTGCTCAACTGTTGCGTAGCTGCTGCCTCCTCTGCGCTGCTCTGAATGCTGCTTCTCCGCCTTTTGTTGACTCTTGGCTCTGGGATCAGATCATCCCCTTAGCCAATACTACCCCTCGCTGCAGTTGAGACACTTCTGAAAATTCTTAGCAAACCACACCCTAGAATTCCAGCTTAGTTTCAGTGCTCTGCCTCCGTGTGTGTGTTCTCCAACTGACCCCAAGCCTTTCCTTTATACTTTTCTCGTTGGGAAACCAACGACCGTGATCTAATCTTGATTCGACAGCTAAGATTAAAAGAAAGCTTGATCTGTGTGACTTAAGTCATTTCCATCACATGTTTAAATTAATTACCTTTAATATTTTAATTTTCCTAAGTTAGACTTAGGGTCCTCAATTAAAAATATTAATTAATTAATTTTCTCTTAAACTGGATGGAATTTCTCAAATCCCTTTCTGGGTCTTGGAGATCTCATGTACTCTAGTCCTTCCACAAAGTTTGGGAGCTAGAGCACATTCGAAGCTACCCCAACACTCAAAATCTCAACACTCCCTCTTAGTGAGGAAAGTGCTCTAGCACAACACTACTTCACACCGAATCTCTGCACTGATCTCTGGTGTGGGTCTTTGTACTGATGCTTGGCTTGCTGCCCTTCATCACTACGCTGCTGCTGCTCTCTTGTACTATTGCCCATGACGCTGCTATCGCCACTGCCACATTTGTACTGCAGTTCCCTCTCAATCTGCTGCATCGTGCTGCCAACTGCTGCACTGCAACTCAATTGCTGAGAGAAACAATTGAAAACTCCTGCCCAATCTTTGACAGACAAGTCATTTGGGTTGCATCCTCATCACTGAAGCTCCATAGGTTGCTGATCAGCGCTGTCCTCCTGGAGCCACTGCGCTGCTGCAACTCTGCTCGACGTAAGCTAGCCTGCACTACGTTGCTGAAGTCAAATCAACCCCTCTGCGCTGCGCTGCTACGTTGCTGCTGCATTTGCACTACACTGCTTCCTTTCAACATCTGTAATATTCCCAAATGGGAAAAGCATGAATATAGTGCAAAATGCTGGAACAATAGTGTAAAACATCATATAAAATCAAGAGGCCAATATGGAGACCTTTCATATGTTATAACAACAGCAAAATATGCATAAATAATGGGCCATAAGCTACACAAGAAGAAAGATCAAGCCTCCAATGAACAAAATCCCTCAAAATGAGGTGCTGCTACTATATATAAAAGTTGGAAGACTCTTACATCGCTGTTTTAAATGCACAACTACAACAAATGATTATACATCAGATCTAAGGCTGATATGTGCCTCAAAAGATAGATCTATTACAGATCTGAGCACTATATAGCCTCCTTTGAAGAACCATTTAAGGGTTTTTAGCAAAACACCATGTACAAGATGGGGATCTAAGCCCTAGGGCTGCAGATCCACTGCAAAATACAGATCTGGAAAGTGTGGTTGATCTGATATGATCAATAGAATAGCCTCCTCCAATGGATTGTCTAAATGAAAGGCAAATCCCTTTCACTGGAAAACCAACTCTCCAAATGGTGTGCCAAACCACCCTGCAACTCCACCTACAGAAATAGCGCAGATCTGGAAGAAAACTGTGCTGTAGGGATAAATAAACAGTTGGCCTGATGCCAAGATCTAAAAATATGCCCAAGGGCCTTCCTTATTGTCCTCCCAATGGAAAGGAAGCCTCCTCCACTGAAAATGAGCAATGAAACGACCCAGATCTAGTCTCCACTGCTGCAACCTGCAAAACAACTAAATCCTCAACAGGATCTGCGCTGTAAATGAAAGATGAAGCTTGGCCTTAAGCCTGATAGTTGACAATGTAGTACAAGGCTCCTCCAAGAGCTTCTCAATAGAAGAGGTGGGATTCTTGATCAGGAACACCAAGTGCTAAACAACACTCAATCTTAGCTAAACAACAAGAGAAAGATATATGTCTAAATAGACCATATATTTAGAAATATCAATATACATGCCTTCTGAACAATGGCTGCCAACCTCTTTCCTTAAATAAGATATGAGCTTGCAAACCCTAAGCCCCATCTAATAATAGCACTACTTCCACACAAAGCATCTCCATCTAAAACTGCACTGTCTCTCATTGATGACCACTCCATGACAATGTTGTTGATTTGGTCAAGGTTGATCTAGTCAAGGTGTTCCAGCCCCTTTTTACACCAAAGGGTGCTCAATTAAGCTGCCAAGATCTATCTCTTTCACGTTGGCATTGATTTATTCATTATTAAGGAGAATTATGGACCTCCATTGTCCTCTTATTTATAAAACAAAACAACAAAACAAAATTTAATATTCCAACTAGCTCATGGCTAGTTGGGAATATTACAGCATCGAGCTCTGCCTCTGCTCTTTTTCTCTACACCCACTGCTCCACTTGTCTCGCTATAGTCTTAAGGCTCTCGTAGCACGGATGTGATCTAAGAGTTGGGCTACTCAAGGATCCCGCCACAATGCTGCTCTACAGATCCATGTCGCCTCACTTTCTTGGTGTATGAGCGCTCATGGCTACGTCATCTTCGGAGCCATTGTTCGCCACAGTAGCCTTGGAGGTAGAAGCTTCCTTGTTCTTCTTTTGAGGACAATTGCTGGCGAAATGTCCTAGGTCGCCGCACTGGAAACACTTGTTCTTTGATAGATCATGCTTCTTCCTCCCTTGATGCCTCTTTGATGCCAAGGCTACATCTTCTTCCTCTTCCTTCTTCACTTTACTTAATCTGGTGCTGTATTGTCTCTAGGTGAATCGGTGAAGTTCTTCTTGTTAGAGGATCGCCCACATACTGTCCCAGTTGGGAAGGTCTGCTTTGCCCAGAATACTTTGGAAAAAAGTTTCCTAGTCCTTTGTGACCGCATTAAGTGCAGTCCTCACCATCACATTGTCCTCCACTTTCACTCCCATGGCAGTCAATTGATACCTGATTGCCTGTAATCTGAAAAGGAAGGGTTCGATCTCTTCTCCCTTGGCCATCATGAATAACCTCATCTGATTCTCCAGAAGCATTCTCCTTTGGACTGATCTTCCTTCATATAGTGAGGTCAGAGCCACCCACATATCAGGAGCCGTTGTCTTCTTAGCTATGTGAGGTACTACATGATCTTTGACACCGTCTATGATGAAGCGCTTGGCATGTGCTGCTGCTTCTTCATGCTTCTCCAGGAGCTTCACATCGGTTGGCATGGCCAGGACTTTCTTTGCATGCTCCCTCAGACCTTATGCCTCTATGACTACCAGGATTTTGGCCTTCCAGACTGCAAAGTTGGACAAGCTATCCAACCTATCCTGATCACATAGTCCTTGAGGTGCCATCTGCTCAATAAATCTGTCGGAACTAATCCTTCTCTCTATGCTAGAGACTCAGATCTAGGGTCCTTGGCGAGAAAGGCACCCTCTGCTCCCTCTGACAACTGACTTTCTCTCTTGGAAGTCTGCCAAATCACAACGAATCAGCTCTCTTCGATCCTCTGATTGATCTGCAGGTTTCTTTAATTGGAAATCCTCTAAGAAGCTGTTCTCCTCCTGCTCTTTGTCAACTAGTGCTCAGGCTAATTTCTGCACCTTCAGAAATTTAATCCCACCAACAACTATTGAAGCTCTACAGCACTGCTTCCGGCGCTCTGAATCAACAACAGCTTCAGGACTGCGTCATCCTGGCTGGCATCTGCGTGAGCAAACAGTCCCAACGCTGTCTCTGCACTGCCTCTGTGCAGTAAGTACGTGGGTTTGTGTGGAGACTGCGTTACTCTGGCCTCTGCGTGGCTCTGTTTCCCTTTGCTGCTACAATGTCCTCTCTGGTCCGACTTTCTGCGGCTGCTGCTGCTTTCTGCAACAAGGATTCTTTAGTCTTCTTGCTGATGATTCAACTAGATCTGCAATCGCTCTGATACCATGTGAAAATTTCTGAATCTTACTTATGCAAAAACCCTACTGTTAAATTTGGTTGTACTTCTCCTACTTAATCAAGTTATTAATCTGAAATTTTAGCTTTTACATCGAAGTAAACACATTAACATTTCTTCACAAATACAGATCTAAACTGAATACATGCACATAGACAAAGTGACACACAAGATTTTCTGGAAAACTGTCCCTGGAAAAACCGGTCTTCTAGCAGCTGGAGGGTTTATATTATTAAGTAGATTCTAAGTACAACAAATCTGGGCACCTTACTGGTTAACCCGACAGAGAAAAATAATAACTGCAGCAATACCTCTATTCTGGAGATGGAGAAACTGACTGATTCACACCCTCAAATGGGATTTACAGAACTCAGCCTTTTTCTATCTTTAGAGACCTCAGCGTTGCTCTGAAGCCCTCTGCGTCAACTTTGCTAGCCTTCTGGTGCCTCTGTGCTGCTCAGGAGAGACCTGCGTGACCCCAGACTAGGTGACGTAGTCCCTGCGCTGCCTTTGCGTGGCCTGCGTAAGCCCTGATGGCCTCCTGCTGCCTTTGCGCTGCCCTTTCTGGGCTTGCATAACACTGAAGCCCTCTGTGCTGCGCAACTGTTGCCCCCTCTGCGTTGCTCTGACTACTGATTCTCTGCCTCCTGTTGACTCTTGGCTCTAGGATCAGATCATCCCCTAAGCTAATGCTACCCCTCGCTGTAGCTGAGACACTTTTGGAAATTCTTAGCAAACCACTCCCTAGAATTCTAGTTTAGTCTCAGTGCTTTGCCTCCTTGCGGGGAAAACCAACGGCCGTGATCTAATCTTGATTCGATGGCTAAGATTAAAAGAAAGCTTGATCCGTGTGACTTAAGTCATTTCCATCACATGTTTAAATTAATTACCTTTAATATTTTAATTTTCCTAAGTTAGACTTAGGGTCCTTAATTAAAAATATTAATTAATTAATTTTCTCTTAAGCCAGATGGAATTTCTCAAATCCCTTTTTGGGTCTTGGAGATATCATGTGCTCGAGTCCCTTCACAAAGTTTGGGAGCTAGAGCACATCCAAAGCTACCCCAACACTCAAAATCTCAACAATCCCTACCTTGCACTTTACTCCTCGAAGGTTCTTGCTTCAAATCCTCCCTCAAGTCGAGCACAAGGTTGGTTTTTAGAGGCGTCTTGGCTTCTTCAGTTGATTAGTGTCTCCCTAGAGTGCCTCCCCTCATTCAAATCCCCCCTTCATGCATCGAGCCATCTCATGCTAATTAGAAAGGTATTGGATTGGGCTACTAGGGAGGACACTACAGATTGTACATTTGGGTCAGCTATACCTCACCTCCGACAAACTTGGGCTCAAAGATGTCCATCTACCTAGAGCACTTTTTGGAGTTGTGGGATGGCAACATCGTCCACCCCCCATATACTTGCAAGCATATGATGCACTCGCTCAGGATCCCTTGGAAACAACTTCGAGTTGTCTCACATCAACTCCAGATAGAGGCAAATCACCATATACCACACTTTGATAGGATTTGCCAGGTGTGCAACCTTCAAGAGATGGAGAAAGAGATGCATGTTATTTTTTGGTGCCCCTATGCTATAAGATTAGAGGATGCTATCACTGTCTATATAGGGATTTATGGGGCTCCCTTTCTACTTCCTTCAGATATTTGTGCCAAATATGCTTAGCCCTCTTCATCAGGGAGATATTCTGCCAGAGATCATATCTTGCGTGTTGAGCCCTGGCGTAGGATGACCAGATTGATCACCTCACACTTCCTTGTTGATTCATCCGATTGGAGCAACAAATGACAAGAAAAGTTGCAGAGGTGCACTAGATAGCATAATGGTGAAACCCCAAGTTTCTTCTCCTCAGCCTTCCCCTCTGGGAGGCCAACCGATATTATCGAGACTAGCTAGACAGTATCGGTCTATACATTAGGCCACACGATCTTAGAGCGTTAGAGAGATCAATTCCAGAGAGATTGAGAGTAGAGTACCTCTCGCCCATCAGGGTACCTCCTAGACCTAGAGGAACAACCAAAGATCCATTTGGAGTTTCCTTGTTTCGACCTCGCATGTGAGGAGCATTACTTACTATGCCACCTTAGATCATATAGGTAGACCCTATGATGGTTCTAGATGACTATGAAGGTAAGCAAGTGCCTTGTTCAACCCCTCTCACCATTAGCTATCAGACTCGAGAGACCTTGACATCATCAACCTCATCGTTTGATCTCTCTGTCTCTTTCTCTCTCTTGATAAGTCCTTATGTTGCCAAACTCACAGTGTTATGTAACATCGTGCCTTTATCAAGGTTTTATGTGTTATGATCTTATACTTATGTAGGTTTCTATCTTTATATTGTTTTCTACATTTCGAGGAGTTGCACTTGCACTCCCACATTGTACACTTCAGTCCCATTGACCTAATTTTGTGGTAATTTGTTGGACATTAATATAATCAACTTATCTTATCTTATCCATTATTTTCTCTCCCTCATAGAATTATCCCCTCTTGCTTTTAAGCTTTTATCAAAGCATGGATTGGGGATGGGTGGGGAGTTTGGGAGGCTTGCTCATGGCTATGTTGATTTTTCTCATAGTTGAAATGATTATGCTTCTTTCCTCTTGTTGTTGGCCTATTACTTGATCGCACTAAACCATATTTGTGTTTTCCTTTCTCTCAAGTCTCAACATGGAAACCTAGAGTGTATCCTCTCCTACCTCTCATCCCACTATCTTGATCATGATCATAGGCCTTTTAGGTCCACATTAGTTTACCTCCCCTCATAATTGGAATCAATGAATCCTCCTTAAATACACAAGTGGTTAGCCTTTCAGGAATGACATATATATAGGGTGGCGAAGCATGGAATAAGCAAATCTTCTCTGACAACTTGTATATATTTCCCATGAGCTATCATTTGACAATAAGTGCGATATGGTAATGTGGATTGAGTGTTGTCATTTGAGACATCATATATTTCCCCCAACATTCTCCAATTCTGCGCCGTGATGGATCTCTTCTTGTTATACTCATAAGATTTGATTTAGTGTCGACTTGTCTTTGTTGTACCCCTGCTAGCCATAATAGAGTTGAGATTCTCAAATTATCCATTAGATGTGTTTATATGATGATGGCTATAAACATGCTCATTATGGTCTTCCAACATCTTTTAGTCATCTGCTATGAGTTTCATGATTTCCTCCTTTAGTTGAGGTCTTCCAACATCTTGGAGTCATTTGCTATGAGTTTCATGATTTCCTCCTTTTGTTGAGGTTGTACTTTAGTCTCCATGATGTGTTGTATACCTCGTATGTCTAAGGCATAACTTTGGGCTTCAACACCCTCAATTCCTTTTCTAACTTACATTTACATGAATTGTTGTAATAAATGTCCCACTTTATAAATCTTATCCTAAAACCCCAATGACTAACACATGTTCCACAAATGTAAAATTCCAATAACAAACATAAATTACAAATGATGACATTAACATAAAGTGCAGATGCATAAATTGCTTTAGTTTTAGGCATCATAACATAAGACTAGATATCCAGGTGTTTGTCATCAATTAGTAGGGATTGTGTGTTTTTTTAAAGTTCATTTACAAAGTAAATTACTCTTGAATGTGGAGTAGAAACAAACATTTTTGAATAACTAGTTAGTGACATTTTCAAACCGTTGGTCGTGGATCCAATTCATGTGGAGCTATCATGCACCCAGTCTCTATATTCTTATTTTCTTAGTGTGTTGTATCCATTTAACTTACAAAGGATTTAGTTGCGTAGAGCATGTAATGGATTCTTTTGAAGTTTAAATTTGTTCAAGATGTTATTTAATCATTGCTGGTTGGATACATATTGTTTTGATATCTTCTTGTCCCATTTTTGGCAGATACACGAGGCTTTCAACGAGATTTTTCTTTGTATGAAAAGTCAACAATTTCAAGGGTGAGTACTTGAGATGTGTTAAGTTGATCTTAATGTTTGCCTAGGATTAATGTACTTTTTTGAAGTATTTAAATGAGCATTGTGTCATAGACACTATCTTTTGAGTGTAATGTGAATTGTTTTTATTTTTAGGGAGGTTAAATGTAAAGTTATCTCTTGCTTGTACAGCTAGGGTTTTCTTCAAGTGAATTATTAGGGGAAGCAATTTCTTATCGTGCAAGGTGGTCAAGCAAGGTATCCCAAGTTCAAGGTACAAAACTCCGAAAATTGATATGATGTCTATGATCTTCATCTTTTAATTTTAGAATTTTTCTAATAGTTATTGGTTATTGAAAGATTTAGCTTATCCTAGGGATTATGTGGTGGGTTTTCTTTGTTTTCAATTGGTAACTATGTTGTATAGTTTGATTATTATTTATGAAATTTTAAATTGTATTTTATTGCAATTGAATTGTTGCTCTTTTATTGTTTTATTACATACACAAGGATATGGAATCGTGGATGTCATGTTAGAATTTTAATGCTTAGACGCGCCTTGGTTTCAAGTTTAATGAAGTCTCATCATGTTCAATGCCCAACCCACATGTTTGTTCGCTGCTATCATAAACGTGAATATATCATAAATTGAAACACAAGAGTCTAATCTCTTTTTGCCTTTTGCTGGGATAAAACACAAGCAAACCCACAATTTTTTTGCACAAGGATTTTTGGTAAATATACCCTGGAAAAACCCCAAAGGGAAAACCAGTGAGAGAGAGGAAATTTCTTATTTCTTCAAAGAAATTATAAAACAGTGATTTACAGCTATAAATGCAACTTATCTCCTTGAAATTCATGCCCATAATTTCCTTGGAAAATTTGTTGATTTTCCTTCTCAATTTCTATGCCTAATAGTCCTTAATTTTTGCGCCCTTACTTAGAAATTCGTTTGAAAATCACCTCGAAATTTGTGTAGAGAAACCCTAAAAAATCATGCCATAGTCCCTTGATTTTTGTGCTACCTTTGTTGTGCTTATTGGTTGCAATTAATGCGCAGGACAAACCCTCGAATTTTGTGCTTAATTAACCCTTGAATTTTCTGCTGTTGTAGCAACTTTGACAACCCTCAAAATTTGCATTGCCAGTCCTTGAAATCCGTGTTGTTACTGTGGACAAGCTACTCAACAGGTACCTTGAATTTTGTGCCATCCTCTCCTTGGGATTTGTGCTGTACCTATTACTATAGCTACTCTTCTCCTACTGTAGAAATTGCTCTCTCAACACTCTTCTCCTCTTCTCCAAAGCTCAAAGAATGAATGATAAATGATGTCTTTTTCCTCCCTTGAGTTGCCTTCTTGTTCTCTCATAATGAAGAGTGACCTAATGCTATGATCCAATGGTTGAGATTAGATCTTAGCCATTGAGAAGGGGTGGGGATTTAATCTCTCATTGACTAAGTCACTTTGTCCCCTCTAAGACTCCCCCTTACCGAGGAAAGTGTTCCTCACCACTCCCATCTTGTTTCTAAAGTAGACAAGCCTCTTGGTAAGGACTTCGTGAGAATATTGGTTACCTGCTCATCAGTAGTTATGTATTCAAGCTGCACTGCCCCTTTTTGGACATAGTCTTGGACAAAGTGGTATCTGATATGTAGGTGTTTTGACCTGTCATGAAAAACTGGATTCTTCGTGATTTTTATGCACCTTTGATTATTGCAGTAAATCATTCTAGGCCTCAACTATTGACCAAATAATCCCACCAACAACTTGTGAAGCCAAATGGCCCCACAACTAGCTCGACTAGCTACCATGTACTTTTCCTCAACAGAATTCAGTGCTATTGAACTTTGCTTCCAGCTGAACCATAACACAACTGTTGAACCCAACCTGAAACAACACTTGGAAGTGCTTTTGTTACCAACACATATTGCCCAATCTGAGTCTATATAGCTAGTCAACCTGACTCCATTCCCTTGAACATAGCCCAAACCATAATCCACTATCCCCTACAAATACCGAAGCACATGTTTTGTAGTCACCCAATGCACTCTCCTAGGCTCCACCATAAACTGACTGAAAGTGTTGACTGCAAAACAAATGTCTGGTTTGGTGTTCACTAGATACATTAATGAACCAATCAATTGACGATAAATTGTGGGATCAACCAACTCGGATTCAAAAGCATGAAACTTCTTCCAGTTGGTAATCATAGGTAGGTGTGGTCATGGGCCTAGAGTCCTCCATTGTGAAATATTTTCAGAATATCTGTTGCAGACTTGCACTGTCCCAGAAACATATACCCATCCTCTTGCTACACTTCTAATCCCAAGGAATAATGCATTAGTTCAAGATCTGTCATCTCAAACTATAAAGCTAGATCTTGCTTATAGTACTCTATGAATCTCTCTGTACCTGAAATAAATAAGTCATCCACATACAATACTAGAATGAGAGGATCCTCACCAACCACATTGTAATAAAAGTTTAGATCTGCATCACTCATCTTGAAACCCAACTACTGCAAGTAAGCATCTATTTGAAAATACCAAACTCTCGGAGCTTGTTTAGTCCATAAAGCACCTTCTTCAATTTGCAAACATGTGACTGCCTCCCATGCACCTCAAAGCCTTGTGGCTGCTCAATGTAAACTTCCTTCTCTATAATCCCATTCAGAAATGCAAGCTTCACATCCATTTGGTGGATTTTCCAACTCATCTCTACTGTTATGGAAATCACTAACTTTATAGAAGTATATTGAGCAACTGGAGCGAAGCTTCCCTCATAGTCAACTCCCTCTACCTATGAGAACCCTTGAGCCACAAAATGAGCTTTGTACTTCTCAATGCTTCCATTTGTAACACCTAATCTTGTAGAGCCACCTGGAGGTCGCCATTGACTTCCCTTCAAGCCTTGGCACAATTTCCCAAACATCAATCTTCATGATGGAAGCATATTCTTCCACCATGGCATCCCTCCAAACCTATTGGCCTACTGCCTCCTCATAGCTAGAATGCTCGAACTCAACAATTCTACTCACCATAGCCAAATAGATACAAAACCGATATGGTGGTTTTATCTCCCTAGCAACCCTCATGGGATTTCTCTTCCCCCAAGTGGCTCCCTGTACTGGGGTGGGTATATCGTTGTTTGAAGACTATGTCCTTGAAGACGATGCACCTGTGGTTGATGGTGAACTTGTACACTGGGAGCTTGTGCCTTGTGACCCTGTCACTCTCGAAGCTTGTGATCCTCAAGACCCCTATGGTTCAATACACTATGGTGAATGCCCCTGCTGAGGAATCTTCTCTCTCCTCAAATCTGACATCCCGCCTCACAACAACCTTCCTAAAGGCAGGGATGTATATGTGGTAAGCCTTTGAGGTCTCACTAAACCGCAAAAGGATACACTTCTCAGTCGTGGGTTCTAGCTTTGTCCTTTTCTTTTCAGAGACATGAGAATAAGTCAGACACCCAAAATTTTTGAAGTGCCCAACCTTAGGCTTCTTCCTAGAAAAAGTCTCTTTAGGAGTCTTGCTCCCCAAAACTCCATGTGGACTTCTATTTTGAAAATACATTGTAGTATTGCAAGGCTTGGCCCAAAGAAACAAAGGTAGCCTATTATCATGAAGCATGGCTCTAGCTGCCCCAACTATGGCATTGTTCTTCCTCTCTACAACCCCATTGTCCTGTGGTTTGTAAGGGATAGTCAACTCCATCTTGATGCCCGTTCTTGCATAAAAATCCTTGAACTCATTTGAGGTATACTGGCCCCCATTGTTAGACCTCAATACCTTGATCTTCTTAGTTGTTTGGTTCTCCACAAGAGCTTTAAACTTGAAGACCTCACCCTTGGCCTTCATGAAGAAAATCCATGTCTTCTTGGAGAAAATCCAGGTCTTCCTGGAGAAGCCATCGATGAAAGTCACATAATACTCATATCCACTCAACGATATAGGATACATAGGACAACAAACATCATAATGAATCAAATCAAGGATACCTGCTACTTGACTGTCACTGCTTGAAAAACAGTTTTGGTGTACTTTCCCAGTGCACACCCCTTGAACACATCTTGGTGCTCAGTATTGAAATATGGTAACCTTGTAACAATCTCTCTCAATGCCCTTAGAACCCCATGGTGCAAGTGGGCCATCCTCTTGTGCCACAACTTCCATAAGTCACTACCGCTTGAGGTAGAAATTGATGCTCTAGCTGGCTGAAACATGTATAGCTTTCCATGACGGACTCCAATCACTTTCGCTAAAGTGATACTTGATCCCTTTGGATACATGAGAACCTCCCCATTTTGGAACACCACTTCATACCCCTTGTCCTCAATGGTGGAAACTGATATCAAGTTCTTTTCGTTCCTGGAACATATCATACCTCTATCACTATCATGAGAGGCTGCGACTCCCTCTGAAAGGATATAGTCCCAATGCCAAGTGCCCTGAATCTAGTGTCATAACCAAGCACCACCTCAAGATTTATATCCTTCTCAATAAGACCTATAAAGTGCTCCTTGACACTTGTTATGCCTTAAGGCGTTTTTATTTGAAAACAACTCCCCTAGCTACCAATGTGTCCATGTTTGAGCCATTGGATCAAATGTTAGACAATTGAAACGTTTTAGGCCATTAGATCCACAAGTTTTAAGTTTAAATGATGTTATTAAAAATGTTAGACTTAAATAAAATTTATAACATAAAATTGAACTCCACACAAACCAATTAATTTAAAATAAATGGATAAAAAACACTATAAAAAAGGAAAATAACTCTTAGTCAAAATACAATAAAAAATAAAAATAATAATAAACTATAAAAACAGCCCATGGTATTGACACATGGTATTCATCTGGAATGTAGTTTATTTAAAGGGGGAAATTAAGATAAGTATTTAGGTTTTGGTGACTTTTAAGTTAAAATGATGTTATTAAAAATTTGTTAGATTTAAATAAAATTTATATCATAAAATTAAACTCCATACAAACCAATTAATTTAAATTGCATGGATAAAAAACACCATAAAAAAGGAAAATAACTATTTATGTATTTAAATATTACATTTTTGTGTCACAGTGCTCTTCAACAAAGTATGATAGAAATGTTGTTATGCCATGTTTAACATTTTGACTATGTCAAATTACACAAAAATAAAAATAAAAGTAAATTAAATAAAAAGATTGACATAATGTAATGAAGACTTTAACTAGGTCAAAATACAATAAAAAATAAAAATAATAAAATAAAATAATAATAAACTATAAAAACAGCCCATGGGTCAATGGCCCATGGTATTCATGGGGAAGGTAGTTTATTTAAAAGGGGGAATTAAGATGGCCTAGATCGATATGAAGAGCCAAGAGAGATCAAATGTCTTGATATGCAATACTCTTTTAGAGTGAAAAGAGAATTGATCCATCTCATAAATAGTATAGATCTAAACTAATTATTTAATAAAAATATTTTTAAATGTTTATAACCATTATTTTTTTAAAATTTTTACTTAATAGAATGCATGTAAATTTTCATACATCCAAATATACATAGTTTTTCTTGTTCTAACAACTATTTTATTATTCCAAAAATACATGGTTTTTTTGTTATACATTGTTTATGTTACAACTGTTTTATTATTCATAAGTAGTTTTTATAATATATAAACTAGTATTTGCACCAAAATGTTGCAAAGGAAAGGCTAGAAGTCGATAGCATACTCAATAGCATATAGAAGAAGAGTGTAGATGAAGGCAGATGTGATATGTCATGTTAACGAAAGGTGCGCAAATTTTGCTCTAAAAAAACTATCAACAATATGCCTAGTAAAATCCAACAATACTCCTAGCTATGAAGTATATATTTGTGCTCTTATGTGAAATATAAATTTAGTTTGCATGATATGATCAAGTATTTTTTAAGTTTTTGAATTTAATAATACTCTTTTGTACATTTCAACCTAGGAGTATATATATGTGTATGTGTGTGTGGGTGCTCTTGTTTGGAGCATCAACAATATAAAAGAGGGGCCATGCTTGATAGTAAGCTTTGATATCATCATTACTATCTGTAGACATAGTGTCCCCATAATAAAAGATCATAAAACAGAGGAATGAAATTGCTTTCATCTTCCACGATATTTTTCCATCCTGTTGGAAATACCCTTCTTCTTCCACAGAGACCGCAACTTCATTGTGAGGCCACTGTGTTCTACGCATAACATCTTCCCCTTTTTAAGTCCTATAGTTTTACAAAATTGACACTCTATGATTAACAATAGAGTAAGTTGAGACAACCCTAAGGGGTTTTTGTACAAGTTTTACCATAACCTTTCCATCCATCCAATATATATTCCAGAGTCTTCTGAAGAGAGAGTATATTCTAGTTTATAACCTGATCCACAATCAAAGAAAATGGCTAGGGATTTCACAAGTTATTAGTTTATAACTTGATCCACAATCAAAGAAAATGGCTTGGGATGTCACAAGTTGTCATTCACATAGTGATGTATTGATATTCTCAGTTGAAATGGATCCTATTAGATGCACAGTGATGCATTGACATTCTCAGTTGAAATGGATCCTATTAGATGCATTGACAATTTCTAACAATAATCGCTCAATTTACTCTCGAGTTTTTGAAACCCACAATCAAAGAAAATGGCTACAGATTTCCCAAGTTATTAGTTTATAACTTGATCCACAATCAAAGAAAATGGCTAGCGATGTCACAAGTTATCATTCACATAGTGATGTATTGACGTTCTCAGTTGAAATGGTGGCCAGGGACACTAAAAAATTCAAAATAGATATCTGTTATGGCATCCATATTGTCTACAAACCATCCAATTTTTCCATCTTATACAACAATTTCTAACAATAACCGCTCAATTCACTTTCCAATTTTTTAAACCCCCACCCATGCTGGGGATATCAGAGTGTAAAATCAAATGTTCCTGTGGTTTTTTTAAAGGGTTCATAAACAAAACAGATAATTAGAAAGTCAATCATGTGGTATAATAATTGATTTTTGAATCATTGTGACAAACAAAACATCACATTAGCTCACCGAATATATCTAATGCTATAAGGACCTGAGATGATACCAAAGTTTTGAATCATGATAACTAGGTGACAACCAAAACTAAGTTGTAGCCACAAGCAAAAAATCACAACAATTCATAGAATATATCCAAGATTGCAATGAATCCCATACATAGTGATGGACCTCATGGGAATTTTAGTGCACATAAAATACCACCCTAAAAATTCTATACTCTTGATCAATTTAGAATAACCTAAGATTTCTAGATTGGATGTCGAGGTGGGTGGTACAGTAATTGAGGATGCTTCTTAAAGGATAAGGGAATTTAGATACTCTATCCTTCCACCAAAGCTATAAGAAGTGAGACTTGTAGATTATAGTTTTAATAAATACTGTTTTATTATTCATAAGTAGTATTTTTTAATATATAAACTAGTATTTGGACCAAATGTTGCAAAGGAAACGCCATAAGTCGATAGCATACTCCACACACACACACACACACATTCTCTCCAGCTATATCTTATGAGTTTAGTATGTTTTCAATGAAGAAGAGGCTTCAGAGTTTAAGAACTATATCTTAGATATGATATATGCTAATCATTTCAGTTTTATGTTGATGCCAACGGGCATGAAGATGTTTCTACTTTCCACGAAGTAGTCTTGAAAAGTTCCTAGTTCTATTTTAATTACATAAATGAATTGAAAACCATCTGATAGTATTTACTTCAGTTGTTTTATTTGGACGTGTTGCACGCTGACATATTGTGCCAAGAAGTTTGCTATATCTTATCAGTTTAGTATTTTTTCAATCAAGAAGAGGCTTCAGAGAAGTTTGCTATATCTTATCAGTTTAGTATTTTTTCAATCAAGAAGAGGCTTCGAAGTTTAAGAACTGTATATTTTTGGTTGATAACTCTTATCATCAATATCTTTGAAACCTCCACGACGTGCTTCCATGGAAGCAAAATTTTCCAATCATTCCTTCACGATGGCTCCTTCTCTGCAACATCTTATTTCTTTTAGGCTACTCTTTCCTATTTTATTGCCTTAAGGCGTTTCTTTTGCAACATGTGGTGCAATTGCTAGTCATATGGCGTGAAGCTCTACCATCAATGTACCATATACTGGAGGACACAACACTAGTGGAAAGGCTAACAACCAAAGAAAAATCCTTCTTGATGAAGCGAACAAAGTTCTTTCTCAAGTTAAATACTCCAGAACACTTGGAATACAAAGATATGCATGAGGATACAAATATTATATTATAAAAGATATGAGATTGAGATAGATGATAAAATGTTACAATGAGGCCCTGCTTATATACCTACACAGCTGACCTTTCATGACTGGGCATGTCTCTTAGACATGCCCTTTCATTAACTTAATGACTACTTACATAATCCTTAATTGACTATTTAATAATTATATATGTTATATTCGTTATGAATTATATTCATAACATTGCCCCTTTCTTCAAAAGCTTGCCCTCAAAGCTTATAGTTGACACTTTTCTTCAGTTCAATCACGCACCGTTTTCTTCATTTGCTTTCGTCACAATTTAATATATCAACTTTTATTTATTTATTTGTTATGAATTGGCCCTTCTTTTAGAACTTTGTCCTCAAAGTTTTATGGATAATAATTTATTCATCTTGCATTTGTTAAAATACTATAATTTTCAGGAAATCTTCATTCTTTCCTTTCCGAATTGGATTTAATTTCCTTTTCATCAATGATTGATTTCATTTTGTCTGTTGAATTGAGTTTTTAGGTTTTTTAAGGTAACCCTTCCCAACTTTCTCTTCTTCTTTTAATGAGGTTATTATTCCTTCAAATTTTTTTTTTTTTTAATAATTTAATTAATTAAATAATTTTAATTAATTAAATTAATATATATATATATATATATATATATATATATATATATATATATTCTTTTAACAATTGATTTTTTTTTTAACTCTTTCTTTTGTTGAAAGGTTACAACCCTAGTGAAACGTGGCTATTCACATATATTCACCTATAAAATATATGTCCACTTATGTGTATTTCTCCACGTAAAAGTAAACTTACCATTCACAAGAGATTTTTTATTCCTTAACTTCTTATTTTACTTTGCAAATACCATGGGCAATTACCATGGGCTTCCAAAACCACGAGCTTGTAAACCACTGAAAGAATAATCAAAATAACCTTACCTACTCTTCCTTATTTCTTTTTCCTTTTTAATTTTAATTTGTCTTAGTATGTATGTATATGTACTTCTTTATATATATCTCTTTTTTTCTTTTCTTTTTTTTCTTTTGGAACTATTTTCTTTTAAATCTTTTTTTTCCTTTTAATTTATTTCTCCCTTTATGTTAACTTTCCTTCTCTCTTTTATTTATTTTATTAATATATATATATATATATATATATATATATATATATATATATATATATATATATTTCTTCCTTTTTTTTTCAATTTTTTATTAATCAATCGAGAAACTCCAAAATTTGTAGCGAATGCTTCAGTCACGACGGCAACAAGGTTGACGATTTTTATGGTCAAAGACCTGGATCGGAGAGCGTGGCTTTGTGCAGTGCTTAAGCGGCCGAAGGCTTGAACTGCTCTGATACCAAATGAAGCGAACAAAATTCCTTCTCAAGTTAAATACTCCAGAACACTTGGAATACAAATATATCCATGAGGATACAAATATTATATTATAAAAGATATGAGATTGAGATAGATGATAAAATGTTACAATGAGGCCCTGCCTACACAAGTGACCTTTCATGACTGGGCATGTCTCTTAGACATGCCCTTTCACTAACTTAATGACTACTTACATAATCCTTAATTGACTATTTAATAATTATATTTGTTATATTCGTTATGAATTATATTCATAACACTTGAACTTTGTGGAAAACTCATCCACCTTAGCTGAAGCTGCAACACTCTTCTTCCCTTGCTTGTTAGGAGTCTAGGACACATAACTACATAGTGCCCCATCTTTTGAAAAACAAAGCATCTCACTTTGCTCATGTTCTTCTCCTCCTCCTTTTACTTACCTTTTTTCTTGATCCCACTCATGGCACCCTTCTTAGACTTCTTTTAGTCCTCTGCTGCAAGAGCAACATTCTCCTCATCATCCCCATTGTGCTAGCCTCCCCTCTTGGCATTTCGTCTTTATCTCCTGATTGAAATCGTCCCACAATCCCCTCCAATCTGGAAGATTTTCATAGGCTACAATCCCATCAATAAAGACACCCCACTTCTTGGAAATTCCACTCAAGGTTGTCTTAACCAAATGCTCGTCTGGAATGGCCTCTCCCACTGCTGCCAACTCATCTCTCACTTGAGTGACTTTAGTGAGGTATGATGGAATTGTGTTGATCTTGTTCATCTAGGTACTCCTCATTTTTTCTTGCAATACTATTTTCTAGTTCTCATTGGTACTTTGATAAAGCTTTGTTAAAGACACCCACATTTCATAAGCATACTCCTTCCCTAAATCACAGGTAATGAGGTGATCCTTAATGGAATCTAGGAGAAGTCTCTTTGCCTTGATGTTCTTCTTGTTGAATTCAGCTAACTATATTGATTTAGTGGGAGCTGTCACTATCTTCTAAACAATGTCCTACAACCCAAATTCTTCAAGCACCCCAAGACCATCCTCTCCTTCCATTGACTAAAATTATTAGCCCCATTCAACTTGTCTTGAACCCTCAAGCCCGTTGTGATTTGACCTGCTCAACCCAACACAAAGTGCCAAATCCGAACAAAGGTAAACAACTGCTCCTTCTCAAATACAAATCCCTATGTATGCTTGCTGTTTGTTCCCTTTCGCAGCACTTTGGCCCACTTTGCTTTGATACCATGTAGAATTTTAATGCTTAGACCCACTCGGTTTAAAATTTAATGAAGTCTCATTATGTTTATTGCCCAACCCACATGTTTGTTTGCTGCTGTTATAAACATGAATATATCGTAAATTGAAACACAAGAGTCTAATCTACTTTTTTTCCTTTTGCTGAGATAAAACACAAGCAAACCCACAAATTTTTTTGCACAAGGATTTTTGGTCAATAGGTCCTGGAAAAACCTCGAAGGGAAAACCAGTGAGAGAGAGGAAATTTCTTATTTCTTCAGAGAAATTTTACGACAGTAATTTACAGCAATAAATGCAACTTATATCCTTGAAATTTGTGCCTATAATTTCCTTGGAAAACGTGTTGAATATGCTCCTCATTTTCTATGCCTCAATTTTTGTGCCGTCGCTCAAGAATTTGTTCCAAACTGACCTGGAAATCTATGCAGAGTAGATCCTTGAAAATTGTGCCAGTCCCTCGATTTTGTGCTACCTCTGCTGTACTTATTGAATGCAATTCATGCACAGGACAAGTCCTCTAATTTCGTGTTGCTGTAGTAGCTTTGACAACCCTCGAAATTTGAGTTTGTTGGAAATGTTGTCATTGATGGCAAAGGAGATGGCAAAGGAGACAACATAGAAGCAGAGAGATAGCAAAAGAAGACTGTTGAAAGGCAAAGAGAGCAAAAGAGGTAGAGTAGTAGCAGAGAGGCAGCAGAGATTTGAAGAGGATGTAGAGGGTCGAGCAGTTGCAAAGCAGGCCATTTGAAGTAGCCTAGGATGCAGAATATGCAGAGAATACAGAGAAACGGTCAGAGAGGGTCGAGCAGCAGAGAAAGGTTGTAGAGAGTACAGTGAAACAGTCATGCACAGAGACAGAGAATACAGAGGTAGAGCCGTTAACAAATCCGCTGTGAAATGAAAACAGAGACAGAGAATACAGAGGCAGAGCCGTTAACAAATCCACTGTGAAATGAAAATAGAGACAGAGAATACAGAGGCAGAGTCGTTAACAAATCCACTGTGAAATGAAAACAGAAGACGTGGAACCATGCGGAACGAGTGGAACTGAAAGGCAAAAGGAATAAATTGATAAATATACACTCTAGTTATAATGCAGGGTTAATACACAAACTGCGCATGTAAACGAAATGTGAAGGACAAATAAACTTTGAAGCGGAATCATTAGAACCGGAATCTTGAGCCAGAGGACGCGGAACCTTGCATGAACAACAAAACCGGGGGTGAAAACACCAGCAGTATCGCGTGAGTTTGGAGATGGTAAGTAGTTTCACCTTTTCGAACGCGATTAGGGTCGCCGCTCGCCACGTGTCCTTGGGTGGTATTTGAATACCACTTACATCGCGCAATTTTTGTGTGTTAACCCTCGGCCCAAAGAAAAGCACATATTGTGCGTCATCCGTCGGATGGGGGTTCAAAGTTGACTTGGAGTGCGAGAGTAGATTGACCTTCCGATCAGAAGAGAAGTTGCGGGGAAGAGAACCAAGGCTGTGGGACCTACATTCATTGCTGCGGGGCCAAGTATTATGCGAAGTTTAGTGTATTGTGTGTATTATAAAAGTTAATAAACAGGTGGAAGGTAAGTAACAATGCATTGTGGGCCCGAAGGTCAGTTTTAATTCAAGTCATGGTATAATGTTTGAAAGATCTTGTTTATGCGTCAAGGTTGATATAAACTGTAGTATTAATACAGTGTGGAGGAAGGTGGGCCCGAGAACGATTATATATGTTATCTCGTGGGTAATTCCAAAGGGTTTTGTTATAATGTATGACGGAGGAGGTAATATATGTGAATACAGTATTGTGAATATGAAATATCACAAAGGGTGCACATATAAAACATTGTATATGTGGATATAAGTTGCGGTGGGCCCAATTGAATTGTTGCGTTAATGGTTAGTTATTAACCATTAGAGAAAATGTTGAATGGTTGATATGGGGGTGAATAGAGATGTGGGCCCAAGAAAAAGATAGGAAATTGTATGTGATGCGATGGTTGTTTGATAGCCTAATGTTAATATGTTGCATGGCTTAGTCTATGATTGTGAGGGGAAGCATTAAATAAACTATGGGGCCCGAAAGGTTATATAGATATATATATTAGTGCTGGGTTTAAGTCTGAGTCAAAGACTTGATATGATGTCGACGAAGGATATATATCTATATATGTTATCTGTTGGGGTTTGAGTTCGAGTTGTAGATTAAAACAAGGTCGAAGAACTTATAATATTTGAATGCGGACCTTACGAATGGAAATATAAAAGAGGCGGAGTATATGTGTAGTGTGGGTCCCCATGTGAAAAGAAAAGTTCAATGCATGGTTATTCCGAGAATTTTAACCCAAGTTGAAGAATATAGGTAAAGCGACAAAGTATATATATATGAAACAATATATATATACACATATATCTGTGAACAGTGAACCATCGCATTGGAGAAAAACATAACAGCGGAACATGTTGCGATTGCGATTGCGATAAAGAAGCGGACCCGATACATTATAAATGGTGATTCTCATGTGTTTGAGTTCCGGCGTAAAGTGCATCACAGTGAACCATCGCATCGGAGGTGAAAGAGTGACGAACAAATTGAAAGTTCCGATTGCGATTGAGCGATCGGATGATAGCCCTCGGATTTGCTGAAGGATGGACGGCGGATGTGAGTCGTTTGATTACATGGTGGGGCCTTTGCTAATCGCATCGGAGGAAATCAAATAACCAAAGCTGAAGAGTAAAACGAAAGTAAGCGGCAAGTATATATATATACATGAAACATTATATATGTATATTTATATCTGTGAACAGTAATCCATCGCATTGGAATAAAAGGAGCAGTGGCACAATACCATTGAAAGTTCCGATTGCGATCATCGCATCGGAACCATCGCAAAGGAAACAATAGCATCGGAGCAAGGCAGCACAACGGAACAGGTAAATGAAGTTCGCGATTGCGATCAATTGCAATCGGAAATCTCTGGAGGAGACTCATCGCATCGGAGCATAAAACAAAGTTCGGATGGTGGGCCCGAAAGGGAATTTTATATGTTAAAAAGACTTTTATTATTACTTCGAGAGTTGATTTGCGTTATATAAAAAGCGCAGTTAAATGTATGCAGGAGTTACGCAACAACAGTGAACAGAAAAGCATACAGAGAGGAAAAAGACAGAGACAGCTGCAGAAAAGACAACACGTAGTGATCCAAAAGGCGGAATGGGTTGAGTTGGAATTCTCATTGTAACTAAATGTAAATGTTTTAATTGGTTTATATTGTTTGTGATGCACTGGCAAGTCTTCGTAGGAAACAAAGCACCACTGTAAAACTGAAAGTTGTACAAATTGCTGTAGTTTTCTGAATGAGTTGGATAAAGAAGTGAGGAGGTAGAAGGCGAAGAGTCAGGGCTATTCACTTTGAATTCCTGTGGAATACGAACAGTTATGAGGCAAACTGTATAAAGGATATCACAGTGAT
Organism: Pinus albicaulis; assembly: GCA_034641835.2. Taxonomy (NCBI): domain Eukaryota; kingdom Viridiplantae; phylum Streptophyta; class Pinopsida; order Pinales; family Pinaceae; genus Pinus; species Pinus albicaulis. Next base: position 1,551,544,361 of record CM076584.1, read on the forward strand.
ATGCATAGAGAGGTTAGAGAATGCAGAGTATGAAGAATTGAGGTAGAGAAGATAAAAAGGAGGAGGAGCAGAAAGAGATGCTATAAGACAGATTTGAAGACTGGAGGGCAGCACAAAAGAAGGTACAGAACAGAGCTGATATCCAAGGTAAATCAACAAATGTTTTCTTTTGATAGAATGAGGAAGTTGGAGCTTCTCTATCAAGTTGTAGCTGACTGAGGTTGGAGCCTCCTGTAGGTTGGTGCCTGCAGAAAATTGAGAGGGAGTTGGAGCTTCCTTGCAAGTTGTAGCTTGTAGAATTGAGGTTGGAGCCTCCTGTGGGTTGGTGCCTGCAGAAAATCAGTGGTGAGAGGGAGTTGGAGCTTGCCTTTGCATCACAACAATAATAGGATGTGGTTTTCTCCCGTTATGGGTTTCCACTTATATCTGGTGTCAATGTGCATGATGTCTATGTTTTGATGTGGTATATCTATTCTTAATACTTGTTGCTCACATATTCTGCTTATTAATTGCTGCTCACAAATAAAGATTGCTCACATATTATGCTGATCATGAAATGGAGGTGTTAATAAAGTTTAATGAAAAGTTTTAAAAAGTCCATGAATGTGTTAAACTGATTCACTCCCCCCCCTCTCAGTTTAACTAAGTGTTCAACAATTGGTATCAGAGCAGGTTCCTTTTGTATCAGTTTAACAACTGAAAGGAGATCCTAGGTCCCCAGGATGGCTAGTCAAGAAGGAAGCTCAACCAATAAAGCCCCTTTTTTCACCGGTGCTAATTATGCCTTCTGGAAAATCAGAATGAGAGCATACATAATGTCTCTAGGAATAGAAGTTTGGGCTGCTGTGGAATTTGGATATGCCCCAAAGGCAACTGACTCAGAGAAAGAAGCTAAACAAGACTTTGTAGCTAATGCAAAGGCCATGAATGCAATCTTAAATGGACTGTGTGAGGCAAAATTTATCAAAGTAATGCACAACAAGACTGCCAAAGAGATGTGGGATACTCTAGAGAACATCCATGAGGGAGACAAGAAGGTGAAGACTGCCAAACTTCAAGTCTATAGAGCCCAATTTGAAAATTTAAAAATGAATGATGATGAAGACATTGCCAGCTTCTTTTTAAGGGTTGCAGAAATGGTGAATAACATGAAAGCTCTAGGGGAAACCATTAAAGAAGATGTAATTGTTCAAAAGATTCTGAGATCTCTTCCACCCAGCTTTAACCCCAAGGTTTCTGCCATAGAAGAAACCGCTGATTGGGAAACCTTGACCATGAACCAGTTACTTGGAAATCTAACAGCCTATGAGATGAGACTGCCACAGAGGAAGTCAAATGTGAGGGAGGCAACCTTTAAGACAGAGAAGAAGAAAGAAGAAAAGGAAGATATATGCTCTTGCTCTGATGAAAAAGAGGCCAAATTTGTCAAGAAACTGGATAGAGGCTCAGGTAAACATAAAGGTAAACTTCCATTTAAATGCTTTAACTGTGGAAGAGTTGGACACTATGCTGCTAAATTTCCTCATAGGAAAACAAAGAATCAGGCTCAAGAATCAGAGAAAACTATATCAAAGAACTGGCAGAAAGGAAAGAAATTCAATAGAAAATCTTTCTATGCTTAACAAGACAGCAGTGCATCTGAAGACTCAGATGAACCCTCAAGTGAAGAAGGAACCTCTGAATTTATATTGATGGCCATAGAAGAGCTTGAAGGACTCCTTCTAGAAGATGAAGAAGTAGGTGAAGTTGATCTTGAGGGGGAGCTAAGAAGTGCCCTGGAGGTAATTGACAGATTCAAACTGAAGTGCAGAAAATAGAAAGACATTCTCCTCAAGTATGTAAGAGAAGAACAAAATTCAGAAGTTCTCATTCGGTTGAAAGTAGAGCTTGAAGAAGCCAAGAAGGTAGAAGACATTTTACTTAAGCAAATTAAGGATAAAATTCAGGAACAAGAGAAATTGGAAGAAGAAGTAGTATGCTTGAGGAAGAAATTAGAAAATGCCCAAAGGAAAGTGTCAATAAATTCTTCTCAAATGAAAAGCTGTGGTAAGTTGAATGAAATTCTGGATGCTCAAAGATCTCCTCTGATAAAAAGTGGGATAGGCTATGAAGGAGAATCAAGTAAAGGCAAAGAAAAGGAAAGCAAAAATATTATTTTTGTAAAAGCAGATAAGGATGATGAAGCAGCTTAGATGATTCCTGCAAAAGAAGAAACCTGCAACAAAGGAGATAGAAACTAGAAGGAACCTCTAATGGCAAAGAATGAAATAAATACTCAGCCAACAGAAAAAGGCTCATATACTCCTGAGTATGTCAAATTTGGAAGCCATCAAAGGAGATCCTTCCCTCCTATGAAAAATGCCACCTGTTATGCCTGCCACAAGTCGGGACATATTGCTACATACTGTCATATAAGGAGAATTAATTCAAACCAGCAAAGGATGCAAACAGTGAAGAGATTATCTCAAGCAAATTAATGGAGAAGACAACCTTTCATCAGGTATGCAAATTGTTTCTATGGATACTGTTTTTACTGTAAGGAATTTTGGCCATAAAATCATAGAATGCAGAAAATATGGACAAAGACTGATGTTCAAAACCTCAAGGAGGTTCATGAATCATGGAGAGTTTACTCATACTCTTAATTCTGCTAAAAATATGATCAAATGCTGTGTATGCAATAAAATTGGACATATGCCTTCCAAATGTCCTCTCAGAGAATGTGGTTCATCATCTTAGAAAAGGTACCAAACAAAAGGATGCATGCAGTGGAAAAAGAAGGTGAATAAATGTGACCTGGCTCTAACAGCTCAAGACCTGAAAAGTCAATGGTATTTGGACAGTGGTTGCTCAAAGCATATGACTGGAGATAGAAGCAAGTTTATAACCTTTGATGAAAAGAAATATGGAAATGTTACTTTTGGCAATGATAAAGCAGGGAAAATCAAAGGAAAAGGCTCAGTCAGTCTAGATAATGGCAGAGGAAAGGCCCAAGATGTACTATTTGTGGATGGGCTGAAAGCAAATTTGCTGAGTGTCAGTCAAATGTGTGATAAAGGTTGTGAAGTTCTTTTTAGAGCACAAGATTGTGAAGTCAGATCAAGCAACACAGGAAAGACTCTGATCAAAGGTGTTCGAACAGAGAGTAATGTCTACATAGTGAAAGAAGAGAATGAAGCATGCCACCTTAGCAAACTTGAGGATTCATGGTTATGGCACAGAAGATTGGGACATCTTAACTTCGACCATATCATCACACTGAGCAAGAAGAAAGCAGTCAGAGATATACCAACAATAAAGAAGCCCTCAAATACCATATGTAAATCTTGCCAATTGGGCAAACATACTCGGACATCCTTTAAGACCAAAGATGAGCTATCAACAAGTAGGCCACTTCAGCTTGTACACATGGACCTGTGTGGACCTTCAAGAACTAAAACAGCAAGTGGAGAATCCTACTTCATGCTGATAATAGATGATTTCTCCAGAATGACATGGGTTGCATTTCTCAAATATAAATCGGAAGAACTTGAGAAATTCAAGATATTCAAGGCATTGGCAGAAAATCAAACAGGATGCAAGCTAAAGTGCATCAGATCAGACAGAGGAGGTGAATTCACAAACTATGATTTTGCAGACCTATGCAATGAACATGGGATAAAACAACAGTTTACTATTGCAGGGACACCTCAACAGAATGGAGTGGCAGAGAGACAAAACAGGTCTGTACAACAAATTGCCAGAGCCATGATGCAAGAAAGTAACATTCCCCAAACTTTTTGGGCAGAAGCAGTACACACAGCTGTGCATATTCTTAACAAAGCTCATTTAAGACCAAACAGTGACAAGACTCCTCATGAACTATGGCATGGTAGACCAGTGTCAATCAAGCATTTTAGAGTCTTTGGAAGCAAGTGTTACATAAAGAATAATGATGAAAATCTGGGGAAGTTTGATGCAAGAGCAGATGAAGGAATATTTTTAGGATATGCATCCAAGAGTAAAGGTTACAGGTGCTACAACAAAACAGTTCGAAAAATTGTGGAAAGCATTGATGTAAGATTTGATGAAGAACTACCAAACAAGACAAGAAGTACAGATTGCAGCAATCCTCCAGAAGATCATGAAGAAGAGAACCAAGATGATGATGAAATAAGCAAGACAACAAAAGATACCGAACTGAGCTCAAAAGGCCCCTCAAGATACACTCAAAAGAACCATCCAGAAGATCAAATCATTGGGGACAAGAGTGTAGGAGTCCAGACAAGAAGATAGCTAACTGAACAGACAGAAGAGCTATACCTAGCTATGTTATCACAAATAGAGCCAAAGAAGTTTGAAGAAGCCAACAAGGACAAGTATTGGGTGAATGCTATGAATGAAGAATTGGACCAAATTGAGAAGAATAATACCTGGGAATTAGTTCCAAGACCCACTGAGAAAAATGTCATAGGCTCAAAATGGGTATTCAAGAATAAGATGAATGAACAAGGACAGGTAATCAGAAATAAAGCCAGACTTGTCTGCAAAGGATATTCACAAATTGAGGGTCTTGATTATGATGAAACATTTGCCCCTGTAGCCAGAATGGAAGCTATCAGAATGTTTTTGGCCTTTGCATGCTACCATGACTTCAAGGTATATCAAATGGATGTAAAATTTTCCTTCCTGAATGGAGATCTAGAAGAAGAAGTCTACATGGAACAACCTGAAGGATTCTCATTAATAGATAAAGAAGACTATGTGTGCAGACTAAAGAAGGCTCTATATGGGCTGAAACAAGCTCCTCGTGCTTGGTATTCAAGGCTGGATAAGTACTTGCAAAAACAAGGCTTTAAGAGAGGAGGAGTAGACAACAATCTATACATAAAGGCCAATGAAAATGAACTCCTGATTGTTGTAGTATATGTTGATGACATCATGTTTGGAAGCAACAAAGATGAGTTAGCAAAAGGATTTGCTGAAGAAATGAAATCAGAGTTTGAGATGTCTATGATTGGAGAGCTCACCTTCTACTTAGGAATTCAAATTCAGCAAAAGAACACAGGTACATTCATCTCACAAGAAAAATACTTAAAAGAGATGTTGAAAAAGTTCAAAATGGAAGATTGCAAACCTATGTCAACTCCCATGATCACTGGATGCAAGCTATGTGATGATGATGGATCTGTTAATATAGATCAAAGACTTTACAGATCCATGATAGGAAGTTTGCTATACCTAACAACATCTAGACCAGACATTATGTTGGCAGTAGGACTTGTGGCTAGATATCAAGCAGCACCAAAACAAAATCACCTTCTAGCAGTCAAAAGAATATTCAGATATCTACAAGGAACTGCACAGTATGGGCTATGGTATCCAAAAGACAAGAGCTTCACTTTGACAGCATATACAGATGCAGATTGGGCCAGTTGTGTGGATGACAGGAAAAGCACAAGTGGAGGTGCATTCTATTTGGGAAAGAGCCTGGTAGCATCGCTAAGCAAGAAACAAACATCTATCTCTCTATATACAGCAGAAGCAGAATACATAGCAGCAGCAGCATGTTGCACACAAGTCATGTGGACGAAACAAACCCTCCAAGACGTGAGGGTAAGCATTGATGAACCTATCTCTATCAAATGTGATACTACAATTGCAATAAGTATATCAAAAAATCCTATACTTCATTCAAAAACTAAACACATCCCAATCAAGTACCATTTCATCAGAGAACAAGTAGCACAGAAGGTAGTGAAGTTGGAATATGTGCCAACAAAAGAACAAACAACATATATATTCACAAAACCTCTTGCTAGAGAACCATTCAAATATCTGAGAGACAAACTAGGGGTAGTATCTGCAGATGCTACTGTCTGACATGAAGAGAAAGCATCATTCCAGGGGTAGAACAGAAAAGAAGACATCATTGCAGGGGGAGATCAGTCAACAAAGAGAATCACAAAAGAGCCAGAGCAACTAAGCAGGGCATGAAACATTTCCTCAAGATCAGAGTAACATGGACGAGATTTAAAAGCACACTGGGAAATGGGCAACCCTTTGCCATTGATGTCAAAGGGGGAGGAAAAGCAAGCAACAGAAGAAAGGGTCCTAAAAGGCAAGCAGAGGAAGCGTATTGCCATCAATGCCAAATGGGGAGACTGTTGGAAATGTTGTCATTGATGGCAAAGGAGATGGCAAAGGAGACAACATAGAAGCAGAAAGATAGCAAAAGAAGACTGTTGAAAGGCAAAGAGAGCAAAAGAGGTAGAGTAGTAGCAGAGAGGCAGCAGAGATCTGAAGAAGATGTAGAGGGTCGAGCAGCTGCAAAGTAGGGCCATTTGAAACAGCCCAGGCTGCAGAATATGCAGAGAATACATAGAAACGGTCAGAGAGGGTCGAGCAGCAGAGAGTACAGTGAAACAATCATGCACAGAGACAGAGAATATAGAGGCAGAGCCGTTAACAAATCCACTGTGAAATGAAAACAGAGACAAAGAATATAGAGGCAGAGCCGTTAACAAATCCATTATGAAATGAAAACAGAGACAGAGAATACAGAGGCAGAGCCATTAACAAATCCACAGTGAAATGAAAACAGAAGATGTGGAACCATGCAGAACGAGTGGAACCGAAAGGCAAAAGGAATAAATTGATAAATATACACTCTAGTTATAATGCAGGGTTAATACACAAACTACGCATGTAAACGAAATATGAAGGACAAATAAACTTTGAAGCGAAATCATTAGAACCGGAACCTTGAGCTAGAGGACGCGGAACCTTGCATGAACAACAAAACCGGGGGTGAAAACACCAGCAGTATCGCGTGAGTTTGGAGATGGTAAGTAGTTTCACCTTTTTGAACGCGATTAGGGTCGCCGCTCGCCACGTGTCCTTGGGTGGTATTTGAATACCACTTACATCGCGCAATTTTTGTGTGTTAACCCTCGGCCCAAAGAAAAACACGATATTGCGCGTCATCCGTCAGATGGGGGTTCAAAGTTCACTTGGAGTGCGAGAGTAGATTGACCGTCCGATCAGAAGAGAAGTTGCGGGGAAGAGAAACAAGGCTGTGGGACCTACATTCATTGCTGCGGGGCCAAGTATTATGCGAAGTTTAGTGTATTGTGTGTATTATAAAAGTTAATAAACAGGTGGAAGGTAAGTAACAATGCATTGTGGGCCCGAAGGTCAGTTTTAATTCAAGTCATGGTATACTGTTTGAAAGATCTTGTTTATGCGTCAAGGTTGATATAAACTGTAGTATTAATACAATGTGGAGGAAGGTGGGCCCGAGAATGATTATATATGTTATCTCGTGGGTAATTCCAAAGGGTTTTGTTATAATGTATGACGGAGGAGGTAATATATGTGAATACAGTATTGTGAATATGAAATATCACAAAGGGTGCGCATATAAAACATTGTATATGTGGATATAAGTTGCGGTGGGCCCAGCTGAATTGTTGCGTTAATGGTTAGTTATTAACCATTAGAGAAAATGTTGAATGGTTGATATGGGGGTGAATAGAGATGTGGGCCCAAGAAAAAGATAGGAAATTGTATGTGATGCGATGGTTGTTTGATAGCCTAATGTTAATATGTTGCATGGCTTAATCTATGATTGTGAGCGGAAGCGTTAAATAAACTATGGGGCCCGAAAGGTTATATAGATATATATATATTAGTGTTGGGTTTAAGTCTGAGTCAAAGACTTGATATAATGTTGACGGAGGATATATATCTATATATGTTATCTGTTGGGGTTTTAGTTCGAGTTGTGGATTAAAACAAGGTCGAAGAACTTATAATATTTGAATGCGGACCTTACGAATGGAAATATAAAAGAGGCGAAGTATATGTGTAGTGTGGGCCCCCATGTGAAAAGAAAAGTTCAATGCATGGTTATTTCGAGAATTTTAACCCAAGCTGAAGAATATATCAAAGGTAAAGCGACAAAGTATATATATATGAAACAATATATATATACACATATATCTGTGAACAGTGAACCATCGCATTGGAGAAAAACATAACAGCGGAACATGTGTTTGAGTTCCGGCTTAAAGTGCATCACAGTGAACCATCGCATCGGAGGTGAAAGAGTGACGAACAAATTGAAAGTTCCGATTGCGATTGAGCGATCGGATGATAGCCCTCGGATTTGCTGAAGGATGGACGGTGGATGTGAGTCGTTTGATTACATGGTGGGGCCTTTGCTAATCGCATCGAAGGAAATCAAATAACCAAAGCTGAAGAGTAAAACGAAAGTAAGCGGCAAGTATATATATATATATATACATGAAACATTATATATGTATATTTATATCTGTGAACAGTAATCCATCGCATCGGAATAAAAGGAGCAGTGGCACAATACCATAGAAAGTTCCGATTGCGATCATTGCATCGGAACCATCGCAAAGGAAGCAATCGCATCGGAGCAAGGAAGCACAACGGAACAGGTTAATGAAGTTTGCGATTGCGATCAATCGCAATCGGAAATCTCTGGAGGAGACTCATTGCATCGGAGCATAAAACAAAGTTCGGATGGTGGGCTCGAAAGGGCATTTTATATGTTAAAAAGACTTTTATTATTACTCCGAGAGTTGATTTGCGTTATATAAAAAGCGCAGTTAAATATATGCAGGAGTTATGCAACAACAGTGAACAGAAAAGCATACAGAGAGGAAAAAGACAGAGACATCTGTAGAAAAGACAACACACAGTGATCCAAAAGGCTGAATGGGTTGAGTTGGAATTCTCATTGTAACTAAATGTAAATGTTTTAATTGGTTTATATTGTTTGTGATGCACTGGCAAGTCTCCGTAGGAAACAAAACACCACTGTAAAACTGAAAGTTGTACAAATTGCTTTAGTTTTCTGAATGAGCTGGATAAAGAAGTGAGGAGGTAGAAGGCGAAGAGTCAGGGCTATTCACTTTGAATTCCCTGTGGAATACGAACAGTTATGAGGCAAACTGTATAAAGGATATCACAGTGATATGCATAGAGAGGTTAGAGAATGCAGAGTATGAAGAATTGAGGTAGAGAAGATAAGAAGGAGGAGGAGCAGAAAGAGATGCTATAAGACATATTTTAAGACTGGAGGACAACACAAAAGAAGGTACAGAACAGAGCTGATATCCAAGGTAAATCAGCAAATGTTTTCTTTTGATAGAATGAGGAAGTTGGAGCTTCCCTATCAAGTTGTAGCTCGATAGATGTCACTTGTAGCCGATCGAGGGCTTCGGGAGCCTTCGTATGTTGGTGCTTGGTAAGAATTAGAAGAGGGAGTTGGAGCTTCCTTGCGAGTTGTAGCTTGTAGAATTGAGGTTGGAGCCTCCTGTGGGTTGGTGCCTATAGAAAATCAGTGGTGAGAGGGAGTTGGAGCTTTCCTTTGCATCACAACAATAATAAGATGTGGTTTTCTCCCGTTATGGGTTTCCACTTATATCTGGTGTCTATGTGCATGATGTCTATGTGTTGATGTGATATATCTATTCTGCTTAATACTTGCTGCTCACATATTCTGCTTATTAATTGCTACTCACAAATAAAGATTGCTCACATATTATGCTGATCATGAAATGAAGGTGTTAATAAATTTTAATGAAAGTTTTAAAAATTCCATTAATGTGTTAAACTGATTCATGCCCCCCCCCCCCCCTCTCAGTTTAACTAAGGGTTCAACACAGTTGTCAATCCTCAAAATCTGCGTTATTTCTGTGGGAAAACTACTAGATAGGTGCCTAGAAATTTGTGCCCTCCTCACCTTGGGATTTGCATTGTACCTGCTGTTGTAGTTCCTGTTGACCCTGGAATTGTCTTCTCTTTTTCCAAACTTCACTTCATTTCATCATTCCTTTATCATTTCATAAACCTAAAACTCAATGAGAATGACTAAGATTACTTAAAGGTTGCATACAATGATTAACTTATTGTACTTTTGTGATTTTTGCTGTCTTAATGATTTTTGAACAGTTTAGCTACATAATGCAGTCATTCTGTAAGCAGTCTAGCGTTTCGTAGCTGTTTTGGTGTTTAAGTATGTTACAGGTGTCATCTGGAGAAAAGGCACACATAGGTGGATTCCAAATCTTTCCTACATCATTCGTTCCCTTCCACGAGGACTGAATCGATCGCTGGAGGTGCCTAAGCACGTGGTCAAAGAAAAAGTCAAGGAAGCTGTCTTCTACAGGAATCAGGACTCCTGATTTGCTTTACAGCAAATCATGAGTCCCAAAAGAGTTCTAATTTGATTTTAACTTCAAACCTACACCTGTACCTATTTTTGTTCAATGTTAGTTATGAATTTACATATAAATTAAGTTTTGTAATACCGAAAGGAATAAATTTTGTTACTTATCTTATCATTACGGTGATACTTTGTTTTCAAGACTTGTGATTAATAAAAAGGAGTTTTTACCTTGATGCTGTTCTGAATACAACCTTGAGGAGTTAAAAGATTAATGCCGAATTGATAGCAGAGGGCCCCTGCTATTCGAGAAGGTTTTACATGTTTTCTAGATAAGTTATTTTCAATTCTGTTTTGTGATATTTCCTTACTTAAATTGCTTTCTGAAATCATAGCTTTTAGCATTATATTTCATGTCATTTGCTTAGATAAAAGATCCTCATGATATTGCAGTTAGTCTCTTTCTCAAGCTCTTCCAATATACCTCTATTAAATGAATGGGATTCAATTGTGATATTATGAGTTATTAGCATTTCATTTTCTGTCATTTAGTTAAAAAGAAGATCCTCATTATACTACAGTTAGTCTCTTTCCAAAGCTTTTCCAATAAACCTCTAATCCACGAATGAGACTTAGTTGTAATATTGTGAGTTATTGATTGTTTTGCTTCATAAAAGATCCTTATCACATTCTGATTAATCTCTTTCAAAAGCTCATCCAACAAACCTCTAACTCATGAATGAGATTTAGCTGTAATGTTACAAGTTGTTTTAGCATTTCATAGGAGATCCTTATTACATTATAGTAATCTTTTTCTCAAACCCTTCCAATAAACCTCTATCATATGAATGAGATTCCACTGTAATGTTCCAAGTTACTGTTTGTTTCAGCCAAGGTTACTGGGGAGCGGGAGTGAAAACGCGGAGCGGGAGCGAGAGTGCCATTTTTAGAAGCTTCTGGTCTGGAGCGTTTCAGGGAGTGTTTATATATATATATATATATATATATTTTTTTTTTTTTATAATATTTTGATGCATATATGTCAACAAAAACATGTAGAATGATGAATTAGACATAAAAAACATAAAAACATAGATTGAATCATATAACATCAATCATCTAGAAGTTATAATCTTCATCAACTACGCCCACGAGTTGGAAGCATACAACATATTGACTCTTGAGTCTCGCAAATCATCAATCTGAAGGTTTCAAGCTTTCAAAATTCAATATATAACATTTATCATCATTGATATATAACATTTATCATCATTGATTTCAAATTTCAATATTTAACATTTATCATCATTGATTCATTGATTTCAAAATTCAATATACATTTATCATCATTGATATATAACATTTATCATCATTGATTTCAAATTTCAATATCTAACATTTATCATCATTGATTCATTGATTTCAAAATTCAATATACATTTATCATCATTGATATATAACATTTATCATCATTGATTCATTGATCACCATATAACTTTCTTGAAGCATCATATTCATAATTCATAATGACTTGTAAACTTATAAATGCCAACTTCAAAGTTTCACCTTTCAAATTCAAACTTCAAACTTAAATTGTCATTAAATATATGAAAGAGTCAAGTTTCAACTGTTCAACTGTCAACAGTTATAAAAGATAAAAAATACTAGAAAATAGAAAAGACTAGTAAATAAAAAATCTATTTTATCTACTGGCTGGCCCCTTGCCACGCCCACGAGAAATGTCTAATTTGTGTGAGCCACGAGGAAATGGTGGTCTTCTAGTACTCTCAGGAGTACCACGACCATGACTAGAAGGTGGAGGCTGAATCTGCAAAGGAACAATAGTTTGATATCGAGAACTGGCACTGGCACTGGCACCCGCACTGCTACCAGTAGATGGTGGGACTGGCCCTGTGTGTGGCGGTGCTGTTGATGCTTCATCATCATCCCTAAAAAGTTCTGCTTCCAATTCTTCCATATGTACCGTGCCGTCCTCCAAATTATCATCCTCTGGGTTGTTGTCCCAGACTCTGTATGATGGATCCTCATTTGCCCGATCACAGTAATGGCTCAACAACCTCAAGTTGTAATGCACATAAACCAAGCTTTCAGCTCGGTTTTCATTCAGCCTGTTTCTTCTCACATTGTGTATGAAGTTGTAGGTGCTCCAACACCTCTCCGCAGAAGAAGTGTTCACAACTTGTGAGAGAACTTTTTTAGCCAACTTTGGAAAAAGTCCCATGCTGCCATATGCTTCCACCATGTGAGAGCATCAAATTTGTCCCTATCTTCCATTGCATGGAAAGAACCAAAGTTAGCAGTGCAATTGAAGTATTTGCCTAATTCAAGGCGCAATCTAGTACACTCCTCCCTGTCGAGTACCAACTTGTCTAATGCCTTCATGTACCCCTCTTGTACCTCTAGATCTGTGTGAGGTTTCATCCTAACCCCACCTCCAGGTGCAGGTTGGCCCAACCAAGATGGAGAGTAATATTTTGGCGTAAGAATATATGCCAAAGCATGTAGTGGAACATTGAGTTTATTCCACCGTGCACACACACAGTCATGAATCATAGCATACAAGTTGGGATCATTATCCTTAATAATATCTTTTATTTGCCCCAACATGCTATCCATCTGCTCATAAACCTCTCCAATCACTGGTTTATCAGTATCTGCAAAGCGAATCATGTTATAAATGGGCTTGGTAAAACTCACAATTTCCCTCATACGTGCCCAAAACAAAGGGTCAAGGGCGGTCTCCTCCACATGTTCGAAACCTTGCCTGTCAACTATTGTTGCCGCCCTGTCCTTTAATAGCTGCCAGTGTGGGCTTGATACCATTGCAGCCAATGACTCTCTTACCTTCAGAAGGCGCCTGAAGGTGAGGTAATAGCTAGCAAATCTAGTTTTTGCTATTTTCAACAACTCCAATTTGGAGTGAGTACGAAAAAGCCCATGGGTATTGCTATGATTTGTAATAAATTTGATCATTTTTTTACCTCTCTTGTACAAATCACCAAGCCATTTGAATTGAGGTTGTTTGTTTTTGATGATATCATGCATCAAAAGGTTCATTGTGTGAACCAAACACCTAGACCAAAAAATGTTGGGGTATTTATCCTCAATAATTGCTCCTGTTGCCTTACAGTTAGCAGCATTATCAGTGATGACCTATATGACATTGTATGGCCCAGTCTTTTCAATTATATCAAGTAATGGTTCTGCAATGTTAATGCCGGTTTTGAATTTGTCTGAATAATCATATGCTGCCAGGAAGATTGCACCACTAACCGACACAGCGAAAACACTTATCAATGGCTTTCCTTTTACATTGGTCTATCCATCAGAGACAATGGACAGCCCATGCTCATTCCACGAACTTGTCATTCTAGCCAAAGAATTGTTTATTTTAGCTCTTTCATGATCAAGACCCACGGTTCTGGCCTTGTCATACCTAGGGCTTTTGTATCCTTTGGGGGCATCATTAATGGCAGAAACCATTTCATGCCAATAAGGTGAGTGAAGAACATTGAATGGCACCCCACATGCATATAGAAACCGGTAAACTTTTGAATCCACATCATTCCTACACCCTTCGTCCAGGAAATCGGATATGGTTCTACGCCTTAATCCAGGTGTGCCACTGCCTCCATAACTACTGGCATGGGTGGAAGCTGGACTTGTTTGTCCATGACGTGATGGGCCTGAATAAGAATCAATGAAACCTTTACATCTTTTAGATCTCTGTAGGGCAGCTCCTCTTCCTTTCTATATTTCTCTCTCTGTGTTGTTGGCACACTAGTACAAATTTTGATTCAAATATTTTTTCTCCATCCCCTGGCATTTTCCCATAAAGGTGCCTTCTCGCACGGGTGTATGAACCATGGTATTGTTTATCGCAGTGGGGGCAAATAAATTTAGTGGTTCCACCACCTTTCCCTCCTTCCTGTTTCTGAACATATTTCCACAAAGGTGTCTGAGTTTGGTCTTGTCTAGTTGGGGAATGTGTCCTCATGTTCTCCACTCCCCACTTCCTCCTCAACATAATCCTCCTCTTTAGGATTTTCTTCAAATCCACCTTAACCCTCCTCTTCATCCTCCTCTTCTCTGATTTGCCTCTTTCTTCTACTACTCTCCAACACCATTATTACAAAGAAAGGAACCAACATGAGGAAAATCCCTAGCCATATAGCCATGATGTTTCAAGTTTCAAGTTTCTAGCTTGCAAAACAAATGGAGAAATGCCAAATGGGAATAAGAAATGCAACATAGGAAAAAAGCAATTCATTTTTTAAGTTTTAAACACAATAAAATGCAACATTCAAGAAAAAAATCAAGTTTTCATTTTTAAACAACCTACAAATTCATTCTAGAAAATACAAAATTGGATTAGAAGGCCTACCTCTTTCTTGCAATCCTCTTGTTGCCTCGCAGCTTGCTCCTTGCTCTCTCCTTCTCACTTCTGCAGCTCTGCTCTCCAGTTCTCTCCTCAAGCTCTTCTTGCTCTCTCTCACTCACTCAACAAACAATAAAACAAAATGACCCTCCCCCCCTTTATAAACAAAACGAATTTTTCAATTAAAAAAATTTCTCGCCGGCAAGAAGCGTTTTTTGTTCTGGGGAGCGTTCGGGAGCGAATGCTCCCCGACCGCTTTCGGCGTTTAAAAAACGCTCCCGAAGCGTTTTTTAAACGCCGGAAACGCTCAGGGAGTGTTCGCTCTCGAGTGCTTCCGGAAACGCTCCCAAAAAGGCAGGGAGCGTTTTAACAGGTTCGGAAACGCGCTTCCGAAAACGCTCCCCTCAGGAAGCGTTTTCGGGAGCACGTTTTCGAACGCTCCCAAAACGCTCCCGCACGGAGCGCGTTTTGGAAATGGGAACGAGGGGGGGTGAAGCTTCCCTGCAACCCTGGTTTCAGCACTTCCTTTTATGTTTTTAGGAGATCCTCATTGCATTAGAATTAATTTTTTTCACAAGCTCTTCCAACAAATCTCTAATTAAATGAATTAGATTAAGTTGTAGTGTTTTGAGTTACTTTTCATTTCATGAATGTTCATTTAAAAGCTGTAATATCCATGGATTAGGACTCTCTGTTTTCATCATTTTCTAATTAGGAATAGAACTTGCAAATAAACTCTGTTTTAATTCATTTATTAAGATTTCCTTTTCTCTCTTTTGACATAGATTCAACTTCATCTTCTTAGCATAGAATAGCATACTAAGAATCAAACGTAAAAATCCCAAAACATCAATAAAACATTGAAAACAACGAAGTAAGAAAAAGGGATACTTAGGCACATATAGTGCATTACACTTCATCAGTTTACTAGCCTTGGTCGATAATTTATGCTATCAATTTAGGACACTAAATTGACTAAACAACTCCTCTTCTCCTGCTGTAGAAATTGCTCTCTCATCCCTCTTCTCTTCTCCAAAGGTCATGAATAATGAATGAGAAATGGTGCCTTTTTCCTCCCTTGAGTTGCCTTTTTGTTCTCTCATAATGAAGAGTGACCTAACCCTATGATCCAATGGTTGAGATTAGATCTTTAGCCATTGAGATAAAGGGTGGGAATTTAATCTCTCATTGGCTTAACTTAAGCCATTTTATCCCCTCGAATCACCTTTTCATTTAATATTACAAAATGTCACTTAGACTTTATATCTCATAAACTCACTTTAACTTTATATCCCATAAATTTATGTCAAGGGTTCATGTTGGACACTTTTTCCTAGGCAAGATACCAAGCCTAGGGAAACACTTGTCCTTGGTACACTTTTCTAAAAGTCATGTTGCATTGTTGCATAGTAGTAACTATTAAAGCTTTAACATGAGAATAATGTGGATGTAACAAGGGTCACTAGGTGACCCAACCTAGTGTTAATGAATTATGTTAGTTTTGACCTAATTTTATTATGAGTGTTATGCTAGTAGTTATAAAGGTTTGGTTAGCCAACTTTAAAATTTATGGATAAAAGGGGGTTGATCATAATGTAAAGATGACTCCAAAATGTTTTTTGAGTAAATGCTTTTTGTACATTTTTTTTTAAACCATGGTGAATCGGTAACTCGTTGGAGTAATCTAGGCGAGGCCTAAGATCAAACCTAGTGGCTGCAAAGGCATGTTGCATAAACAACATCCACAAGCACAAGCAATAAAGTCCTAGCATCTAACTTGGACGTCATCATAAAAAAGCAGTGTTATCTGAATAGGTTGGTTTTTCCAAAACTAGCAAGTTTCATTGGTTTATAAGGGTTGTTGGTTCAATTGAAGGGTCTAAACTGAAAATGGTCAGTTTCCCACTGGACCAATTGATTTTTTATGGAACCGGTCTCAAGTGCTTGAAACAACTAGTTTCATACAAAATTTACTGGTTCCATACTAATTCCTATGTTGCCGCATGGGAAAAATAATTAAAAAAGCAAAACCTTGGTAATTACTGGTAATATTAAATCCTTAAAATAAAAGTTGATGTTGTCCTATATATTTCCTTTTATATCATTTTAAAGGTTGACATTTTACTTTATCTTTCCTTTCCTATCCGTTTACTTAAATTTTTAACATCACCATTAATTGTTTCAGGTTGTTTCAGGATGTTTGATAGTGGTTCCAACCTCATCTAGCTTCATATGGAGAAAGTATTATATCCCATTCAAAATTCAACGAACTTAACAATTTTTAGGATTTTAGGATTGGTAGAATTGCAAGATTTCTATTGGATTCTATGACCTATGAGGGTATGGAAGTAACATTTAATTAAGAGCACCAAGCCCTTTATGGACGTCAATGTTTGTGGTGCTGATTGGTGATCAAGATTTGAGGTAGAGGAAAAGGCTAGAGCCTAGAGGAGGGGATAGACATTGATGTTGATGATGAGGATCCCAATATAGGCAATGATTTTGACGATATGTAGTTATTTGTTGTTGCACCTCTTTTGGACTCTAGAGGTCATTTAGAGAGCCTTTGTTTATGTATTTTGGTTCATATATGGGTTACACTCAACGCTAATTTGGTTTTATAAACCCTTACTTCCTATATACATGAGAAAACTTTGCATGCTTGTGTCTAATGGTTTGGATTCCCATGGATCTACATGAATACATATTTTTTTAATAAAAAATTGAATATTTTATGTATTGTTTGGTCTTTTTTTTTTTTTTAAATTTTCTTTCTTTAGAGGTTTTTATTTTTTTTCTTCGCTTCCAATTCATTTCCAGTTTTAGGGGTCCATTTGTTTGGTGTTTGGTTTGGTTTTGATAACATTGTTAGGAATAGCATGAATGAACATGCTGCAAATCAAAATCTTCCCTTTATATAGCTTCAACTTCATGCAATGGAGCAACATGAGGTCGAAGAGGAATCGTTTGTCATAGAGAAGATAGAGTGTGTGAGGGAAGCACACTTTGAAGTTTCAATGCTACAATCAAAAGCAAAGTGGCTCGAAAACCTTAGATAAATTGTAAGAGACCACATATGTAATAGAAAATGTGCTGTTGAATCAAATACGAGCTTAAGCAACATTATATGGAAGCACATTAGACTACAAGGAATCAATTTAGTGCACATGTTTGGCCTTAATCATAGATATGACCACTATAATGCACACAAAATACCCTAGGAAGTGTCTAAGGCAAATCATATCCATAAATCGCAAATGCTCTAGGAAATTGATTCACTGAGCACTAGAATTGAGCACATCAATTTCAATGGGATAGATTTGCACTTGAGCCATTTGCACCATGAGCTAGGCCATACTAGTGATTGAAAGAAGGCCGCGAAAGCCTAGATTCGTTGTTACCACCGGTTGAAGTAGGTGCTAGAAGGCTAGTGAGAGGCATAGGTTATAATTCGCACTAGAGATCACCTTCATGCAAAAACCATAGGACAAAGAACATGGGACTATCACACAAGGAACCATCACTAATAAATTTTGTAAACACCTGCCATGCTATGATCCAACGTTGCCTTTGCTCCAACCATTGACATCACCATGTTGAGCCTTCTGCTTAGCTTCTGCATTATACGGAAGGAACACTACTAGGGTTTGAGGCAAGGGATAGTGGAGTGCAAGGGAGGTGCAACATGCATCTCCTCTTTCCTTTTGCTCCGCCATTGAGGGAAGAGTTTAAAAGGAATCATGTAGTCGACTTTGATATTAAAAGATGAAATCATGAAGCTCATCTTGTTTCTCCAAGCTCTATTATTCTCCCTATAATGTTTTAAGTCTAGTTACTCACTAATAGTCACGTGGTCCTTTCTATGAAAGGATTTGAATTTACAACACTTGCATTGAATTTGTAGTATACTTCCCTTTTAAGATGTTGTCTCATAAGTTTGAAAAGACATTTCTTGACTTGGAAAAAAAGTTGAATTGTTACGTCCATAATTGCTCACTAGAAATAGAGATAGAAATCACGTGAACAAGAAAAGGTCACAAGGTTATCTGTTTTAGTTCAAGGAGACATGCATTGTTCTCAAGACAAGACTTAAATTGTTTCTCATTATGAAGCTCCAAAAGTATGATATTTAGGGTTATCGATGGACCTCCTTTTAGGGCCTTCCACATATGACACTTCGATGTTGTGTAGTGTTAGTTTCTAAATTAGATGCTAAATCATGATGCTCATCTTGTTCTCCAAGCTTCATTATTCTCCCTACAATTTTTCTTATCTAATTCCTCACTAACAAGTGTACTCTTCTTTCCAAGAAATTAAGTGAAATGATAGTCCTTCAGTTGAATTTGGTGGTCTACGTCTCTTTGAAGATGTTATCCCATAGACAAGTTTTAGAATTGATTTGCAATTCAAATTTTGAAATGTGACATCCACATTAAAAGCATTGTGATGATTGTAAATTTGTTTGATAAAAACATGAAAGCAAGGACACCCAATTTTACTAATATCTTGACTTGTATAAAGTGAAAGTATAGGGATATGCGTGTCATCATTATCTCAATGGTTTCATCCTCACACCCTCCTAAAAATGGTTGATATGATATCTGGGGTAAAGAAGATTTTCATATTGGTAAATTCTTTTGTACCTTACGATAATGTTATACCTTTGTATCTTTATAATGCCAAATTCTTGATGGTCATCTTATACCTGGATGGAGTTAGGAACATGAGGTGCAATTGCACCAATGTTGCTCGCCTTGTTTGTTTTATGTTTATATTTCACACTCATATAGATATTCTTTCATCTATACTTGCTCGATTTTATAAACCTATAGAAATAATTTGGAATATAATTAGGATCCATGAAGATCTATCCATCTACTCAATTTATTTTCCTAATGGAAAAATCTTTTGTCCATTCAATTTTATTAAGGGGCTTCCTAGTTAGATTTTATTGAATTACTTTGTTACAATTTTTTTCACTGCAAACTGTAATACTACCTTTTGGTCCCATTCTTCTTGATTTTGTCTTCTTTGCTATCTTATCTACAAAGCATCTAGGAAAAAACTCTTTTTCAATTGCATTTAATAAGTTTATTTTCTTCTTTTCAAAATATATCTTTGGAAAAGAAGAACTCTTTTTTCAAGGGAAAATAATGATTTGCAATGGAGGTTTTTCTCCTAGATTTTGTTGGATTGTTTGATTCATTGTATCTCCTTTGCTTGTGAAATGGATAATGCAATCTTGACCCATATTTGTTGGTTCAATATCTTTCACTGTTAATGTAGTTGATATTGATTTCTCCATTGTTAATGACCATTGGGGGACAACCTACAATAATTTAATGTGAGGCTTTAAAACTTGATGACTTGAATTAAATGTTACCTCTCATGAAGTTAACCATTGGATGATGATTAATATTTCCCATGGCTATACCTAGAGAATTAGGGGGACCAAAATGGATTACCATGAACTCAAGCAAAAATGTTGGATCTTAAAATTGAACACAGTTTTTCCCGAATAATTTTTGGAACTTATAAGGACCATCTCTTATTTTAAAAGACGATGTTGAGTGAATATTTTAGCGAAATTTTAACTTGTTGATAACGATGTTGCAAATATAGCCTGAAACATATAAAAACACTAATTTTTACATGGATGTTCCATGGGGTATGCGAAAGCATCGCTGATGTTCCCTATGCAGTGGGAATAGGGGAAGCACTTGGGGACATTCTGTCATCCTCAAAATATTAGGGCAACCCAATTCTACACTAAGATGGGGTTGATCTCCCACGTAAAAACATTAAAAAATAGTTTTTCCAATTTATTATTATGATTGGTATGGGAGGTGCCTTTGGTCCTACCAATGTTGGTAAAATAATAACAATTTATAGTTTAGCTAAGATTGAAGTTGGCATTAGTCATGACTTACATGTTGTAATGATATAATACTATTTTCAGTTGAGAGTGATAGTTCTATGTTCGCTTAGCACCTAAACATGATATTGGTCTTTGATTGTTTGGCTTAATTATCATCTTTTAAGTATTGCATCACGGAAATTGGGATATAGATGCTCATATGACTAATCTTAAATAAACATAATGTATATTAATGATTACTCATATGATGTGATGCAATTATGTTTAGTTTTTTTTTCTTTCTTTTTTCTTGGTTACATTTTTTAATTTTTTTATATGTTTTTCATAGTATGAGGGTTTCCTAGGTTTCAAACACTATCATTTATGTATTCAAGTGAAATTGATGGGGTCTCTCCAATGCTATCTAAACTCCTCTACCTGCCATAACTGTTTTGAAAAATAGAGTAACACCCTTCATTCTATCCATACAATCAACAACATGAAGAAGGCAATGCTTATCATTGGCTATGATCTTGATCAATTATCAACAATGCACATGGACTTGCACGATCCATCTTTCTTTTCTACCTAGCTATACTAGAGTATCTAAAAGAATTCGGAGGGTTAAATGATACCTTTTAAGGGAAGTGCCTTTATTTTATTCTCTACCGCACATTTCTTGGCATGGTTGGGATATTGGGATTTTAGAAGGTTCTATTAAGGCATAGTCTAACTAATAGACGTTTTGGCCTTTTGCACCAGAATTCAATGATACAATTTTGGATGAGATTTTGATTTCTTGTTGTTTAACATCCAAAAATGGATTTGACGCCTTGAAAAACCCCCGAGCACTTGGATTCTGTAGATTATGGAAGTCAAACTTACGATTCTAAAAGATCTTTGTCGCGTTTTGGGAAAAATTGGTTAGAAAAAATCCTTGGAAAAGGGCCAAAAGACTACTCTTTCTATTAATAGGTGGCTTTTGATCCTTCAATTAATTTTGGTGGTCCACTTTTCTTTGAGGATGTTATCCCACAAAGAAGCTCAAAAAAGGCATCTCTTTATTTGCAAAACTAAGGTTGAAATTTCACGTCCACAGGAATAGCTTCACCATGATTGTTGCTTTTGTTGATAGAAACACCATAACATTGATGCGTTTTTTGGTCCAATCCTTTGAATTATAAAGGGACATAAATGATTTTGTGAGCCATCATTATTACCACATATTGTCTCTCTTTCCTTTTAAAATGACCTCTATACCCTTCAAGATGAAGAAGAGTGTGATATTTGTAATTTAATTTGTACCCTAGGATAAGGTTGAGGTTGTACGTTCGAACTTTCATGATGTGAACTTTTTGATGGATATCTTATTCCTAAATTGGAGATGGGATACTATGGCGAAATTAATCCCACGAGTGATTTGTTTCTTTGTTATTTGCACTTTCTACTCACTTGGAGCTCATTATACTCACATGGGAGTTTCCTTCACCTGTACTAGTGACACAAAATTGTGAATTTAGTTAGGTTGTACCAAAATTTGTGCCTTTACGACATTCATTTTCCCTAATGGAAAACAATTTTTGTTAAAATCCATGAAAGGCCTTATTGTTTAAAATTGTATTTGTTTGTAGCTTTTTTATTACAAACTGTATTACTTCCTCTCCTAATTTTTGTGGATTCCTTTATTTGTTTTTTGATAGACATATAGGAAAACTATATTTTTGAGTGATTTCTTCCCAAAACAAAACATTTCAAAACCTCCATTTTCAAATTATCATTGTTTTTGAAAGGAGCAATTTGAAATATGTTGAAATTTGGTTACCAGAGGACAGGTGGTTCCCTAAGGCTTTGATCTTTGGCCTAGGGAAAAGTGTCCAAAAGAATTTAATTTTTCTCCTAAAGTGACTTTATAATTTTATAAAGTCAAATCTAATTTAAAAGTGACTTTAAGTGATAAAATTACTAAAGTCTAATTTTAAAGTGACTTTAATAAAGTCAATGTAAAATTAGAAAGGAAAAGTGACTTTGGAAATAAATGACTAAGTGGGTCTTTATTAAAGTGGGGTGAATTAAAAAATAGAAAGTGAGATTTAAATGAGCATTTAATCTCAGCCCTAGATCTCAATCTATTTCAGCCATTGGATTTAGGGATTCCCCAAAAGTCACTTAGGGTTAGGTTAAAGGAGGGAAAGGAGGAAAAGGTCATTCATTCTTTCATGAGCAGATTGGGAGAAGGAGAGAAAGAGAGCTGGAGATTTTTCTGAGCAGTGAGAAGGAGGGCAGCAGTGAAGAGATTTCAGCGAAGGTACATCAACATTTATTGGCACACATACCGAGGCAGAAAATCCGTACAGCAAAGGAGAGGCAGTGTTTCCAAGTGAGGAGGAACATAAATCGAGGAAGAGGGTACAACAGCAAGCACGCACTTCAAGGCACAAAAATCAGGCACGTTTTTCGAGGAAGAGGGTGGCTGTCATTTCGGGCACAAAAATTGAGGAAGAGGACAGCAGCTACATCTCTAATTTTTGGCACAGATTTCGAGAGGGTGCTGTATGAAATCCGTACAGTCGGTACAACAAAGTACGACTGTTTCGGCACGCTTCTCGATGTGGCTGTACAACATTTAATGCTGTCCTAAGGTGCTGTAAATTTTTTGTTTTCTGTTATTGCTGATTTGGCACAATTTTCGAGGCGGTGTGCAAGCACGGAAATAGAGATAAGTCTGTAAATTGGTTGCTGGAATTTTTTTTGAGTTTTTCCTGTTTCACTGTAAAAGACATTTTTCAGAAAATAAAAGAGAAGCTTTCAGACTGGTTTTTCCCAAGAGTTGTAGGGGGTTTTTCCAGGGTCATGTTGACCAAAAATCTCAGTGTTTAAATGTGTTGAATGGCTGTTTTGTATTTGCTGATTTTTATTTCTGCATTTTCCAGCATTCTGTAAATTTTCCAGAATTTGTGTTTTCAACAAAAATTATTTTCTTGTTGTTGAATGTAAGGATATGGGAAAGGGCATTTAACTAAAAGGAGAAATAAGTCGAAACTGAAAACCGTGGTGGGAAAACAAGAAATTTCTACAGAATATAGATGATTTGCATGCAAATATGGTCGCTTGTTCATGATTCATTGAATCTCTTTTCCTTGTTAGGTGGGAAACACAATCTTTACCTTGAATCCCTTATGTTGGTTGAGTGTTTTCCACTTTCAATGCCATTCTTGATAGCAAATTCACGATATTCCGACTCAACAAAACTTTGTGATCTTGGAGATTGACAAAACTTGCTTCAAGAACACAACACTCATATCAAGACTTGACAAAGCTCAAGAAAGAAAAAAAATTATAACATGAGATTGTGTCTAGAAAATAATAGTGACAATGTTTGGTGAGTCTTGTTTGAGTTATGCTGATTTTAGTTGAGTCTTGGTGAGTTTCCTAGTGTCTTTTTGCTAGTGACTTTTAGGGCTAGTTTTAGGCAAGTATTCATTTCAAGAATGATTTGGCTAAACTCAACAAGACACACAAATCTTGGTCGAGTCTCACAACATTGCTTTGTAGTATCCAATCACATTACTTCAAAAACTTCCTTAATGTGAGGTTTAAAACATTTGACCAATTGAATTACATGATTCCTCTCATGAAGATCCCTCTTTAAGGTTGGGAAAGCATCTTTGATTCGACCATCAACCTTCAGTCATCTCATTGTCCTTGTAATATGAAACTTATAATATGCATTATAGGTTAAAACCTTTTCATTATGGGATCATTGAAATAGTCACATCACATCATTCATTCGATTCACAAATTGGGCTGTAGTATGTATCTCAACAACTAACAGATGATCATGGTTGGCCACATGTTTTTCAAACTGTATGCTACGACCCTCCATTTGTAGATTTCTCGAAGACTTGAGAGGAAGGCAACTTAATTGATTTAAACTTGAGCAACAGAGCATTGACCACATCCTTACCCTCTAAGCCATTATTGAGGAGGCATGGCACCACTTTTTGAAAGTATACTGCTGCTTTATGGACTTTCAAAAAGCTTTTGATTTCGTCCCCAGTGAGGCTTGTTCTGGAGACTCATAGATATTGATTGCCATCATGTACCTCTATGAGTTAGTTTTTGTTAAGCTACACACAACACAAGAGATTGTGGATTTTATTAGGAGTACCATTTGGGTTAAACAAGGTTGCCCCTTGTTCCCTACGTTGACAAGCTAGAATCCTTTTTGCTTAAGCACATCTAGGAGGGAGATGGGTGCCTCCTCCACCATGCCCCACTTTTCACTGATGTCGTTGTCCTTTTAGCCTCATCCCTTGATGGGTTGCAGGGATAGTTGGATGCATTGACCCTCTTTTGTGACCGTTGACAGTGGACGGTCAATTTGTGTAAAACGAAGGTCATAATCTTCAACAGGTCGAAGAAAACCTTCTTTGATCACCCTTTCTTTTTCAGAGGAGAGGAGATTGAGATCATTGGCTCATATACTTACTCAAAATTTCTCTTCATGGGACATCTCTTTAATATGTGCCTGCACCCCAGCTCCAAGGCAACAAGGTATATGATTCCTTGGCTCTCCTAGAGAGGTAATGTTTTATGAACCATTTTTAGCACATATTGTCCAAGATGTCGCTCATGGACACTCTTGTGCAACGCATATTTTTATGTGGCTTTTGAGTTTTGGGATTTGATTTATTAGAGTTTGATTGGTATGTGGTAGAGAGAGTATAGCTACACCTCCTTTGCTTCATCTTTAGGCGCAAGTAGATTGTTCCTCAACCCATCATACTTGTAGAGTTTGGTGCTTGCCCTTTTCAACTTGGCACAATGTTTGGCCTTGTCTCACTTCTACATCGTCTTAGACCTTCACAAATACAACGAAGGGATGCGACCGATATCCATACTTGGCCTACTATTCATTATTGTCCATTGCAACGACTAGTCGTTTGGCTCGATCTCGGTGTTCGTACACTTGAGTCTTAGATCTCCTTGCTTCAGTTGGTATTATGGCGGATCAACTTCTTTCATTTAGATATTCCTTGTGTGCACCTGGTCATCTTTTACCATCCATACAAGAGATGAATACAATCATCCGACATGATATCTATCAGCAATATATACAAGTCACTTGGATGAACCCTTTGGGTGGGTCACATTCAATGATAGCCTTCTATGTTGAGCACTTCATGGTGATGAGGGATGGACTCATGGACTCATTGTTCGATTCCATTACATGCTTCACCCCTGGATGCTCGCCCTTCAAATCCCCTTGGGATGGTTCAAAGTTAGCTCTCATAAATTGCAGATTGAGACTGACCACCAAATTGGTCAATATGAAAAGATTTGATGGTTATGCCATCTTCGGGAGATTGAGACCGAGGAGCATATCATCTTCTGTTGCCCTATTTATTATGAGATCCATGGGAGATTTTATGATTTTATTGCTTGTTCAGAGGGATCCAGACCATATGCAGTTTCTTTTGATATACAAACCAAAATGTCTCACTCTTTAAATGCAAGAGGCCCTTGGACTTCATGCCCACATTCTTTAGCCTCCTACACCTAATCTTGTTCTACATATTACTTCCTTCTTTGCGGTGCTCCCATTATGTAATGTCCCGTATGGATTAATTACACATGGGAGGGCGAAATAGCCTATCCAACCCCATAGGCTATAGTCTTGATAAAGGGGGAAAACTTAATTTTCCAAATGTTTGGGGTAACATTGGGTGAATTTTGGGCTGGATGGGGCAAAAAATCCCCAATTGGGGGTTGCATTGCAACCCGTCACATTTGAGAAACCCCATGAGGGAATTTATAAATAGAGGAGAGTTATAATAATTTTGGATAATCAATTTGAATAGGAATATCTTTGATTTTCATGAGGTTGAGGCTTTAAGGGTTTTAAGACCCATTCTTCGCAACTAGTTTCCGTGGTGGTGGTCCCACCCTAGCTAGTCCCCTCTGATTTTGCTGGTGAAAGATTCCATCCTAGTAAAAAATTTCTCTATATATATTTTGCTAATTTGGCACATTGAAAAAGCTCTCTGTTTAGCTATGGGATTCGACTTGTGCCTTGTTTTGGACAGTAGAAGCGCATTTGTGGTTCGCTTGAAGGATAATTTGAAGCTGTTGAGGACAACAGAGGCATATCTAAGACTCGTCCCAGATGCAAGCAATTAGCAAGGGTTTCGAGTTACACCCTGGGTAGTGAGGTCGAGTTGCAAAGCAAGGGTTGCAAGCCGCAAACACAGGCCGCAGAACCAGGCCGCTGAATGCAAATCATATTTTTGACAACACATTCCTAGTTCTAAAGCTACTTAAGTCTATTGAGTTGCGTGACTGTCCAACTAGAGTTTGTGGCTTGTTTTAAGGATAATCTAATGATCGTTGAGGACAGTTAAGGACATATTAAGAAATAGTAAAGTAACTAGTCTTGTTTTGCAATGCCAATATAGTAATTGATAGTATGCTAATAAGTAGTAAATGAATTGGATTGTATCGTTTAGCACTTGTGTATTTAACTTGACGTCTTAGTAGTGTTTATGGGAACTTGATTAGTTGGATATATTAGCTATTGAGGGCAGTCAAACGTAACTTCTGGGAATTTGTTAAATTATACAATTACTGTCATCAATAGAGCTATGATCCACTGTGCATCATTGATTAGATTTATTCTTGTTTCCATTGGATAGATAGCTCTAAATCCGCGTGAATTCACTGAAGAATTGCACTACTGTTGCATTTTTATATTCATGCCTATATACTATATGAATAGGTATTATTGTTAATGATTTTTAAAGAAACCCTAGCCAGGGAGGAACCCTAAGGGCAAGAAATAACTTCTGTTGCATTAAAAAGGTAGTAACCCTAGCCAATGTCAAGAAACCGTAAGGGTAAAAATTACTCTAGGACATTACACATTAGCGAGGGGTAGTAAGAGATAAATTGATTGTAGCATTGCCTATCACTCCAGATTGGTGTGGACTAAAGGGACAATTCCCTTTCCCTAGAGATTTGGGAGAAATTGCCAGACCACATTCCTTACAAGCAAGCAAATGAGATCACCTAGACATCAAGACCGAAGTACTTTGTCCAGGCAACAACATAATAACGAGTTAAAATCTTCCCCTGGCTATCTCTTAGATCACTATTTAATTTTGAGTTTCTTGAATTTGACCTCAGATGTTAGGGAAGAGCGATCTTGTTGATTATGACCTTGTGTATGGATCCCTTCCCTTTTGTACATCACCCTTCTATTGCAGTCACTCACATATGGAGTCAAGTGTTCTTTAAGTTTTAGCATATAGGCCTCATGTCTTACTTTCCTTCATGTTCTTTATAATGGTGAAATTTTATTCTCCTATTTTGTATCGACATTATTGTACTCAACAACCCCATTGACCTGTTGAGAATTTGGAGGGCTGGAGATTAATTCAAATTCTCTTCTTGATAATTACTGGTGAGCTTACTTGAGTTACTTATGTCTTCTCTTGCTTAGCTTATTTAGTCTTTCATCAAGTCAATTACCAAAATACAAGAGACACGAAGTTAGGCTCCTAGAGCCAGGGCAAAACCTCTCCCTCTTGGAGAGGAAAACTCACGAGAAATTCTTCTTATAGACTTTAAGAAGACAAGTACCATGACCAAGATTTAGGCCCTAGACCTTTATATGCTTCCAAGACCTTGTCATTGCTTCTTCTTTCCTGCACCTACTTACACTGATCTGCACCTGTCAACACCAAGGCTAGAGAGCTCGGTCTCTCCTCGTGTTCTTCCTTCTCCGGATGTATATAATTCTTGCTTGAGATATCACCACTTTACACAGTCATAATCCTATTTTGGCATAGTAGTATGATCTCTTCCTCATGTAGACCACTGCCTTGATCTCGCATATATTCCAGACCTGAACTTGCACTTTAGTATGCTTGCTATACCTCTGTAATACGCATTCATTTCAGACTTAAGACTTTACATCAATATGTTACCTTGACTTCACTTCAATGCTGCCTTAACTTCACTTAAACCCTGTACTTGACCGAAGTTGTATCCTTCCTGAAATCACTGATATGTTCACACTATTTTCCTGTCTCAGATCCGCACTTTGGTTGCCCAAAACAGTTCGCAATTTCCTGTGGAAATCTTAGAGAAAAATCTGCAAATTGCTTTAGTAAATCCGCATTTATTACACCAAGAAATCCGCATTTTATTGCTTCAGAAATTCGCATTTACAACTCCTGAAATTCACATTTATATCTCAGAGCAATCTGCAATTTCTTGTGTATTCTGCACAGCATAGGTGGGTATAAATAGTTGTTCCAACCTATATTTGAGCCGACCTTACAACCAACTAGTAAGCCGACTTTATCACTGTGCATCAGGTCGACTTGAAGTGCAATAATTTCAGCGTTGTAGCTTATCTTCTAACGTGGTGAGGGCTATTACAAACCATTCTTCCACAAGGTCTTGACAAGGTCTTGGAGCATTCTCTAGACTAGATCCTTCATATGAAAGACACTTAATTATATTTATTCCTAGAAGACACAAACTCTAAAAGACATCAAGAAGAAGTCTATTTAATCTATAATAAACTCTTGCTCATGAAACCCATGAAGCAAGTACAAAATACATTTTATTATCTTTGTCTTCTACTTTACATAAATCCATAATTACATAGTCAATATGAAGACCGACCTAGTTACACTTTTCAACATGACCAACTATTGTGGTTGTTTGTTGGACATTAACATAATTATGTTATTTTATCAATTCCCTAGCAACATCTTTAAACACTAGCACCATTGAAGCAATTTTGTCTTGCCATCAACATGACCAAAGGATACATGCATGTGTATTGACCTCTACCATTTCTTAGAAGTGGATCCCATGCCATTGCCATCAAATTACAAAGACTTCCTTTTGGCGTTTGTTTGCCTCTCTTGGTACTTCTTCAAACGAGGGAGCCTTTAGATATCTTAGTATTTCATGCTTCAAGGTACATGTACAGTGTCTTTATCTTTAAATCTCTCACCATTTACCCAACTTTGTTTCAATTGTCATCTTGCAACTCTGCTATGAAAGGATGGAAAACTGTTAATTTTGAACAACTAGGTCCAAACTCCATGTTGTGATGCTCAAATGAAGATGCCAATATTTTTATTGGATTCCTCTTTCGGAGAGGTGCAAGATCGTTCTAAAGATCATCTTGATCCGATGAGCAAAACATTTATTTTGAATTTATTCAAAATATGTGCAGGTCGGCCAGAAATGAAATGTAGGCTTGAAGCCCCAATAGTTGTGTCACACACCCTCATTGATGGATATAAATAAGTCAACATTGGAGGTCAAATTGACTGCAATCTTGGTCAAAAGTTCGACACATGGTCAAATTGACTGCAATCTTGGTCAAAAGTTCGATTTCTGCAGTTTGCATTTATTGGCACATAAATCGAGGTTGACCGTTGACTTTGATCGGGCTGCGTTGACTTTTTGCTGTTGTTTTGCATTGATCGTTGACAGGGACAACGTTGACTTTCGTTGACTTTGGGTTGACTGATATAGCTGTCCGAGAGGGTTGTGTGACACTTCTGGTTGGCTGACCGTATTGAGACTTTGCTGGTTGAAGCATCCTGTTGACCGCTGTAATGCACTTACACACATATATTTTTGGTTTGTTTTCTGTCGATCTACTAGTATGTTCTATCGGCATTTTACTTTTTTGTTTATGTGATTGCTGTTTGATATTGGGGATAGAAAGAAAAGTTGCATCAAGCATGGAACATCTACAAAAATTTACATGGAAACAGAGTTGAGGTGAAGACAAAGCCCAAGATTGTAGCAATCACCGAAGAAGAGCATGGGTACCTCAAACTATAATGGCTTTAAAGCTGATGACAAATGGACTGGGAAGAAAGACTTCCATGCTTGGAAGATGACTTTGGATCTTATGTTGGAAGACCAAGATGTCATGGACTATGTGCAGGGTAAAATCCAAGAGCCTCCATCCACTGCACTTGCTGCCACCAAGTCAAAATATAAGAAGGGGGAAATCAAAGCAAAGTTGATGATCAGAGACTCAATTCATAAGAGTCTGGTAGCCTACATCTCTGAGTTGGGCACATCCAAGGAGATGTATGATAAGTTGGTCAACATGTTCAAGGCCAACAATGCAAATCAAGTCCTTTTCTTCAAGAACCAACTGAAGAATCTGAAGAAATGAAGGGATGAATCCATTCAATCATATTTTCTAAAGTTGATAGAAATCATAAATAATCTTCTGGATATTGGGGGGACAATAGCTGATCAAGAAATGGTTCTCACCGCACTTGGAGGTCTCTCATTCAAATGGCATGTATTCAATACTACCATTCTCAATAACAATGTGATACCTGATTTTGACGAAGTACTATCGAGATGCTTACAAGAAGAGACAAGGATGAAGGAATATGAAAATGAAGGAAATGCTGCCTTCACTGCTCGTGCTAAGAAGAAGAAATTTGGTGGTCCGAGGAACAAAGGAAGAGCAGGGGCCCAAGGAAAGAAAGGCAAATGTTACACATGTCACAAGATCGGCCACTATGCTAGAGAATGCCCTTTCAAGAAGGATTCTCTCGATGATGATGACAACAACAACAACCGGAGGAATGGAAATCAAAAGAACAAAAGGTTCAAGGGGAAGAGGAAGGCTCCCTCTGGTGGAAACGGGCAACCGTTCAAAAGGTCGAGAAATTCCAGGTATGAGGAATCTAATGTTGTTGATGATAAAAGAAATGAATTCATTCTTATATTTGCTCTCTCTGCTGCATCTCCACTCGACACTATGGATGTCTGGTTGATAGATAGTGGTGCCTCAAGGCACATCACTAGGTTTAAGGAAGCACTTTCTGATATGGTTGAGAAGGATGTTAATCTGAAAATTATCCTTGGAGATAATGCCACATATCTCGTGAAAGGGACAGGCACTGTGACCCTCCACTTGTCTCAAGGTCAAGTCCTCTGCTTGCAAGAAGTAATATATGTACCTAATTTGAAGAAGAACCTTGTGTCTATTTCGACCATGGAAGACAAAGGTTTCAATGTGGCATTCATTGATAGGAAGGTGTGTATCTGGAAGAAGAGTTTCAAGGAAGCTATCACGATTGGGTTTAGAGTTGATACACTCTACCAGGTTGGAGGAAGTCCACTGGGAGCGATGACATGTGATACTATCCGACAGACTGAACTATGGCACCGAAGGTTTGGACACCTTCACTACAAAGCCCTTTCCGAAGTAAGGAAGGTGGTGACGGGGATGCTCGAGTTCACAAATGACCATGAAGGTGTATGTCAGGGTTGTGCTGAAGGAAAGCATACAAGGGGACCTTTCCCCTCAAGTGTCACAAAGACATTTGATGTCTTGCAACTGATCTGTCTGGTATGCTACCCGTGACATCCTTGGGAGGATGTTCTTATTATATGACGTTCATAGATGGCTTCTCGCAAAACCTGGATATACTTCTTGAAGAAGAGGGATGAGGCTTTCATGTGGTTCCGTACCTTCAAAGCCTTGGTGGAAAATCTAACAGGGAAGAAGATCAAGATATTGAGGACTGATAATGGCACTGAATATGAGACAAACGAGTTCAAGAACTTTTGCAAAGAAGCTAGCATCAAGAGGGAGACCACAAATGTCTATACTCCTGAGCAGAATGGCGTTGCTGAAAGAAACAACAAGACCATTGTGGAAGCTGCCCGTGCCATGCTATGTGTCCAAGGTCTTCCGAAGTTTCTGTGGGGAGAAGCTACGAACACTGTCGTGTACATACAAAACCAATGCCTGCATTTCGCTCTAGACTCCAAAACTCCCGAAGAGGTTTTCTCTGGTAAGAAACCTGGCGTCTTACATTTTAGAGTTTTTGGATGTCCTGTTTATTTTCATGTGCCGAAGGAGAATAGGAGCAAGCTGGATGCCTCTGGAAAGAAGGGAATGTTTGTGGGCTATAGCGAAACTTTGAAGGCCTATAGAGTCTATGTGCCTGGTCAAAGGGAAGTGGAGATATGCCACGATGTTACCTTTGATGAAGATGCTTTCCTGCGGGAAGTAATCAATTTTCCGAGATCTGAGGAAGATCATGAAGTAAGGCCTGGAAATCAAGAAGAACCGAAGGATGAGACGATGCCCGATGTTGAAGGACTATGGACCCTATTGATCCACCTCCTCAATGAGGAAAAGACCATCATGGCTTAGGGACACTCTCGAGGATGCCGAGAGACATATGGCCCCAAGGGGGACATTCCGTGAAAGCAAGAAGCCAAATAGATACGAAGGGTATCTAGCAGCAATGAATGCAATTGTATAATCTGAGCCTGGATCTTTTGAAGAAGCCGTAAAGCATCAAGTCTGGAAGGATGTTATGTACAAAGAATATGAGTCCATTATGAAGAATGATGTTTGGGATGTGGTTCCAAGACCGGAGGACAAAGCAGTTGTCACCTCGAAATGGCTTTATAAGATCAAGCATAGATCTGATGGTAGTGCAGAAAAATTCAAGGCAAGATTTGTTACCCGTGGCTTCTCTCAAAAGGAAGGCGTAGACTATGATGACATATTTGCACTTGTGGCCAGATATACCACCATCTGATCTGTCATAGCCCTTACTGCTACGCAAGGATGGAATTTTCATCAGATGGATGTGAAGACCGCATTTCTGCATGGTGCAATAAAGGAAGAGGTGTATGTGGAGCAACCTATGGGGTTCGAAGTCCAAGATCAGGACACACATGTTTGTAGGTTGAAGAAAGCCCTCTATGGGTTGAAACAAACACCCAATGCTTGGTACGAGAGGATAGATAGCTACTTGATGAAGCTGGGCTTCACTCGTAGTAATGCTGATCCAAACCTTTACTTCAAGGTTGATAGAGAAAAGCCTCTCATTCTGGTGCTGTATGTGGACAACCTCTTCCTCACAGGTGTTGACCCTCTCATTCATCAGTGTAAGAGGGAGCTTGCTGCTGAGTTCGAGATGAAGGACCTAGGACTGATGCATTACTTCCTAGGCCTAGAGGTTTGGCGGAGACCTGGTGAGATTTTCCTTTCTTAAGGAAAATATATTGTAAAGCTTTTGGAAAGATTTGGAATGGTGGATTGTAAGTCTATTTCGACACTGATGGAGCTCAACTTTAAGAAGTTGAGTGGCAGCGCTGCTGGGCCCGTGCTAGCAAATCCTACTGAGTATCGTCAACTTGTAGGGGCCTTGGTGTTCTTAGTGAACACCCGTCTGGACATATGTTTTGTAGTGAACACTTTGAGTCAACATATGGTTGAACCTCATCACATTCACTGGGTTGGTGCCAAGAATCTGTTGAGATATCTTCGGGGCACGATAAACCACGGGCTGAGATACACTGCTGGGAGCATGACACTCCATGGTACACTGATGCTGATTTGGCTGGCAGTGTGGTGGATCGTAAGAGCACATCAGGATGCTGCTTCACACTTGGGTTTGCTTCGATAACATGGATGAGCAGGAAGCAGAAGTCGGTGGCATTGAGCATCGCGGATGCCGAATACATTGCAACGAGTATGCCCTATTGTGAAGCAGTTTGGTTGCAAAAGCTCTTCAGTGAGTTGGTCGGGCATGTGCTAGATACCACCGTGATCCTCTGTGATAACCAGAGTGGGATTTGGTTCTCCGAGAGTCCCGTGTTCCACGATCAATCCAAGCATATTGATATCAGGTACCACTTTATCTGGGATATGGTACAACGAGGCGCCGTAAGGCTCGATCATATAGGAACTGATGAGTAGGTCGCGAACATTCTCACAAAGCCCCTGGGGAAGGTCAAGTTCCTAGCTTTCCGTGAGAATCTTGGAATTGTGGAACGAACCTATGCTGAGGGTCTTGTTGGACGATGAGCTCTGGGAGCTCTTGGGGGCTTTGGGGATAGCTTCTCGGAGCTATAAGCACACACGGGGCTAGGCTTGCCGAACCTTGTGGTGCTTCTACCCCACCGTTATGATGTTGAGCTGGTTCACCTCTCATGATCTGTGCCCCGTATGCATCCTACCCATTGAGTCCGGGACTCATGGGAAGTACCTCTCATTTGGCTAGTGAGGTGGGAAAATCTAGAGACCAGTAGCAAAGATCGATGGACGCATCAAAGATTGCTGTACTCTTTATGCCTAGGATGGCACGTGTCCAACCACTTGATCTGGGATAAGGTCTAGTGAGGTTTCAGACCTCCAACTGACTTCAGGTCAGGTAAACCAACTTCAGGTTGGTATGTGACTTTTTTTGAGTACTATAGAGGTTTCAGACCTCTGGGCTGAATTTGTCAGCAGGGAATGATGTCTTTGTGACTGACCCACTTTTGTTCTGAAATAAAGAAGCAAGCAAAGCAAGTTACGACGGGATGACGCACGATGTTTGGATGGCACAGGTGGATGGAGTTCTCCCTAGTTGAGAGGGAGTGTTAATTTTGGACAACTAGGTCCAAACTCCATGTTATGATGCTCAGATGAAGATGCCAATATTTTTATTGGATTCCTCTTTTGGAGAGGTGCAAGATCGATCTAAAGATCATCTTGATCCGATGAGCAGAACATTTATTTTGAATTTATTCAAAATATGTGCATGTCAGCCAAAAATTAAATGTAGGCTTGAAGCCCCAGTGGTTGTGTCACACACCCTCACTGATGGATATAAATAGGTCAACATTGGAGGTCATTTTCACTCATCCATCATCACACATTCTCTCTCCTCATCTGATTGGTTCGATCATCACTTGGAGTCTCTTCTTCTCCACACGTGGGAAAATTGCAGCAAGGAGGATTTCTGTTTTCGACCTAGGGTTTTTAGCACAGATTTGACCAACGTTGACTTTGGTCAATGCAGGATTTCTGTTTTCGACCTAGGGTTTTTAGCACAGATTTGACCAACGTTGACTTTGGTCAATGCATGGTCAAATTGACCCTAATCTTAGTCATAATTCCGATTTCTGTAGTACGCATTTATTGGCACAGAAATTGAGGTTGATCGTTGACTTTGATCGGGTTGCGTTGACTTTTTTCTGCTGCTGTTTTGCGTTGATCATTGACCCAGACAACGTTGATATAGCTGTCTGAGAGGGTTGTGTGACACTTCTGGTTGGCTGACCGTATTGAGACTTTGCTGGTTGAAGCATCTAGTTGACTGCCATAACACATATTTTTGGCTTGTCTTCTGTCAATCTACTGGTATGTTCTATTAGCATTTTACTTTTTCGTTTATGCGATTGCTGTTTGATATTGGGGATAAAAAGTAAAATTGCATCAAGAATAAAACAACTACAAAAATCTACAAAAACTATATGCCTAACTCTATCATCGTTGTTTCTTAGTGTCTCAAAAATGAAAACGTAGATAAAAGGACAAGCGATGGAGTTACAAGGCTGTGTAATGCAGGCCTATCTAATAAACTCTGTAAAGTTGACACCTATAGGGGATGATCACTGCTTTTGGATTAAAAGCTATGTAGCCAATTCAAACCTCCTAGTCTACGCTTATTCAATAAACTCAATGAATGGGACATAGATGTCTAACCTGTGTGTAAAGGATGGTCACTTCTCTTGTAGGGACAACTACATAGCTAAGTCAAACTAATGTAGGCCTACCCTATAATGGTTAAGGAAAATTGGTTATTGCCATTGATAACATTCTTGAAAATAACTTGCATGTGACTTCACTCTTATTGCATCGGTATGAGCAAAAATCAACTTACCTTAGTCCATTTGAGTCCCTTTGAAGTAACAAATTGAGTTGTGCTATATTGCATAAATACTTTTTAAACTTATTACAACACTAGCAATGCAAGTTTAATATGCTTAATGACCCGTGATATGTGTAAAAAGTGAACGATATAGTCACATGAATCTAGCTTGTTAAATTTTGGTTAACCAAGTGTCATTATAACTAATGTTAACCTGAATGGTATATTAAGATTGGAAACATCAACTTAGGGCATTATACCTCGAGGTTCAAGACGCTGTAATATTTGTGCAATAATGATACTCCAAATGTATAATGAAGGATCCAATTCCATATATAATCATCTTGATGCTATTAATGATAATTAGGACATGGAAAATGACTAGACATCTTTTGGAACTGTTACAACAAAATCTAGCACCTAGTGCAAAGGTTTACTCGGTGACGTAGACAAAGTGCAACACATGGGAGTGTTACTATTGTCAACTTAGCAACGAACACAAGACAACACAAGGGAGGCTTCCCTGGTAGCGATTAGGGACCAAGTAACTCAAGGATCTTAAGCGAAATGACCCCCCAAGTATTCTACTACAAAAATTCATTGGATAAAGGTACAACAAACTGACTCAACTAGGGTTTGCAGTGGATGAAGAAGCAAGTTCACGATTTAGGTTCAAAGGACCTATGGGTCAATTTGAAGACTCAAGTTAGCTCAGGGAGTCTCAAATAGGTTACCTAAACACACGAAATCAAGAAAAAATCGAGGATGCTTAAACTAGGGTTCTAGGTGAGCAAACTGCGACAAAAACAATAATTTATAATAGTAGCAAATTTAGCCATTAAAATTGTATATAAATTATATGAGATGAAAGCCAAATTTGAGAGTAAACTAAGGACAAAATCACAACAAATTCAGACATTTAATAAATCATATAACAACAAATAAAGTTTGACATCAACTCTAGGAAATCGCTGAAAAATGCATGAAAAAATTTAATTAGCTTTTCTGATGCACTTTTAAACAAGACCTAACCAAATGCTAAGAGCATACATCAAATTTCAATAAGTCATTAAATGCTAAAAACACAAGCTTTGCTTAATTCAACCCTAATTTACCATAAAACAAAAGAAAAGCGATTTTAGGGTTTTAAATGAATGTCACTAGTGAGATAGACTAGTGCCTTATCAATCTAGGGCAAATGGAGTCTAGGAGACAAAGTATTCTAAGGCTTATTTGGAGTGATTCTAAATCCAAACAAAACTAGAGCAACTAAACTAACTTACCCTAGGATTTAAATTTAATTTCTCATTTTTTTGGATGATTAAGGGAAATAAAATCCTCTGTCGATTCCTCTAATACTTGGAGAAAGGGTTTAGATTAGGAAGGGCAATGAAGCAAATACCAAATAAACTTAACTTATCACAAGAACATTAGTCCCATTGAACACAATATGAAGATAGAACAAATAAATAAACTTGCTTCACTGTGCAATATCCAAGATCCACCCAAAAAAAGTTGTTATATTAGTCTTGCATTGTGCATAAAAGAGAGAAAATCACTAATGAATAGAAGTTATGTTCTAGGTGTGACAATGATTCAAGAGGAAATCGACCCCCTTATTTATCTAAGTGTGGCCAAGTAAATTTCCTTCAAATTAGATTAAAAATCCCTAAAATTATGAAATCCATGATACAAGGTGGATGAGTTATCAACCGAAGCCGCAAAGATAGCTAAAATAATGAAATAACATGGGAATAAGCCTCAATTAGCCCACTTGCAATTAGTCGACCTGTGTAAGTCTTAAATCCCCCAATGGTGACATCATCATCCAAAAGGTACATCTCTCTAAGAAAAGGTGCAATGAATAGTTCAAGGGATTTATCTTATCCCATAAATCATGCTTCTCCATCCAAATGAGGGGCTATATCACCAAAGTAGTCCTCTTAAGCCAACATCATCCTCCAAAAGGCTGATGTCATCATCAAATGAGGTGCTAAGATGGTGTCATCGAACTAGGGCATGATGCCATCAAGGTAGAAGGTGCATCTACCCCTCCAAAACGGCTCCAATTGATCAACACCATCAATCACCACCAAGAGAAGTGTAAAGTTCATCAAGAAGGTGCAATATCGAATTGGGGGCATCCTGTCATCTTAGGGTTTCATCAGCTCTCCAAGTCAATATCTTAGCATTAAAGGTCAATGTCCAGGGTCGTGGTGTTTGGAGAAGGTCACATCATTTGTGGTAAGTTGTTATTAAGGCCAACTAACCTCAAAAGGGCTCTAATGTTCATCGTCAAGTGTCTTGTGTCATCAAGGAATGTGGCTAGAAGAAGCATCATTTCATCCCTCAATGGATCCTTATTGCACTTGTAAGAATTACCTAAGACATACTCAAGGAATCAAATTAAATCAACACATGGGTACAAGAACCATAAAAGCATCAAGGTGCACCATATTCAATGTCAAAGCCTTCAAAATATTTCTTTCAAGTTTCATCTTCAAATGGTTTGCTAACTTGTGATTGTGCACAAGTTACCACACTTAGGTATGGGAGGGTTATTACAGGACCTTATTAGGTGCTTCCAACTCTAAGGGAAGGAGCAATTCCTTCGTTGACCCTTTCAAATGATAGGTACAAGTCATAGGTGTTATGGCTTAGGGTTTACTTCATGAAAGGTGTCATAATCTTATACTAGGCTATGCAAACCATTTTCCATGAGTGCCTTTGTAGATGAAGCACTTAGTTGCTTAAGTTACCTTCCCTCACCTTTGTTTTTGCAAGCCCCCATATTTTCCTTTTTTGTCTTGCTTTGGTACAACTTGTTTAATTAGCTTTATTGATTTATCAAGTAATAATGATGATATGATACCCCTTTAATGATGGGAAGTTTATTGCTTCATCGTGGTCGGGATGTCCAATTAGAGTTCCTTTTACTTTGATAGGTACGATATGCATGGATGGGACGAGTGGCTATATAAGAGGGGGTAGAAATCATGCTATAATTGGCTTTTGCTCGCTTTATAATATATCTCCCTTGCGATTCTTTTGCATTTTGATATTTAGCTTATACTTTTCTTTTTCTTACAATTGGATCAACCTTAGGTATTTTCAACCACTTCTCTTAAGACAAGGTCAACAGGGAATAAGTACAAATGATTGACAACAACCAATCAAAAGATGGGATAATGAAGATATGTTAAGTATGGATTGTTGAAAATGTAGCGAGCAAGGTCTTCTGGCTTGTGCCTTAGCCAGTGAAGACCTCAAATTATCCTCATGAGTTAGACATCAGTTAGGATGAGTTATTTCCAGTTTACTGGAATAGTCATCAAGTTAGTATGCATAGAGTTGGAGGTCTTCTGGCTTGTGCCTTAGCCAGTGAAGACCTCAAATTATCCTCATGAGTTAGACATCAGTTAGGATGAGTTATTTCCAGTTTACTGGAATAATCATCAAGTTAGCATGCATAGAGTTGGAGCTTCAGTTAAATAGTAGTCTTAATCAGTTTGACTACAAAACGAGGTGGTAGTTAGCAGTTTAGGAGGACGAAGGCAATAGGAAATTCATTTTTTTGTGCACAAAGTTGTGTGACAAGACAAAGCTCATGAGTTTGTGAGAGAGCCTTGATTGTGGAAAGCGCAGGAATTGTTTCCTAAGAATAGGAGGAAGGAGTGCGCTAGGATTTAGGAGTTGGTTGTGTGCAAAGAAGAGGAGTTGGTGTCCTAAGAAATAGGAGGCAAGAAGTGTGCAAGGATATAGGGATTTCCCCTATAAAATAGGAGCTGATCTGCGTGAGAGAATAGGAGCTCATGTGTGCTAGGAAATAGGGACCTAGTTCACAGGGATTAAGCAGCCTCTAGTGCGAAAAGTTCAAGCATAAGAGAGCAAGCTTTTCAGGGCAAGTCAAGGAGGCAACAGAGGAACAATTGTGTGCTAGAGGGCTGAGATTAAGCAGGATCAAGGCCAACCAAGATCAATTGCATCAGTTGAGAATTATGTGAGAAGCATAACACTTTCACAAAGAGACATATTGCTTTGTAATTGATCCAAGTGCTCGAGAACAATCGACAAAATAGCCACATCAAGCAAGCAGGTTTTCCTTAGAAAACAAGTGTGTCAAGTTGTGTATGTGTTTTTATCTGTGTGTGTTTTTTTTGTTGTAAATTTGGTAGGTCCTTACTATTTTCTATTTATCATAAAAAGAAAGGTTGCATCATATACAAAGTTAGTGGCCTCAACCTACCTGAGGGAAACCAGGTTTGTTGGCCACCGTAACGCATTGAAAGCCATCCAAAATTGATATTGTGTTTTTATCTCTGTGTTTTTATTCTGTTGTTTATGAATTGTTAAGAAACTCTGTATTTTGGTGAAAGTAAAATAGGTTCAGTTTTCAATTATTCATCCAAGTAGTCATCGACTTTCAAGGAAATTTAACATGAATAACATGGAGTGCTACCATCATCAAAGCCTCCTATTTGTACCCCTCCTAGACAGTGAAAGAAAGACCCTAAGGAAGGTCACACTGGATGAGGGACACATGATGACCACTAAGGTGAAGTAAGGGAACAAGTACACAACTAGCAGTGTTCTATAATCCAATTTCAATGTGTGATCTATACTAAAATGCCTTAAATATTAAATGAAATTGCTTGAATGCAAAAATGGTTAAAGTACCTCACAATAGATGACCCGCCTTCTCATATGAGTAGGTTAGATCAATGAATACACTGACTAGAAAATGGATGATAAACATCTAAGGTTGGTTATTTGTTGATCATAATAGGGTTGCGGGATGTCAATCTGCATCATAGGAGAAAGTTAAAAACATTTTCTCCTCGGGTTACCCATGTCTATAGATGGGTAATAGGAACCAATATATAATAGATCTTTATTCAACTTTTTCTTCTGGGCATTACTTCATATTGCAAGTTTTTACACTCAAAATGAAGTTGTTATTCCAAATTTCTTAAAATTATTATTGTCATGCATATTTGTTGCAAATCTAGTATAACCGCATTGTTGAATGAAATTGCTAAGTTATAATTCCTCTAATCGAATTCCTTGTATGCTACAATTTAAAGTCTAGTAGGGTTGCAGGTCATGGTGTAAAACCTATTAGTGCCACTCGCTCTATCCAAAGTTGAAAATTGTAGTATCTAATGTTGTGACAAGGTCTTAGGTCATGGAAAGGCAATGCATAGTGTATAATTACACGATAATGATTAGAAGTTTAATATCTTACAATAAAAGTAAACTACCACCCTCATATGCCAGGCATTGCTACTAAGAGGCCAACTACCTTCTTGTATTCCTCCTATATGCCTATTCAATGAAGGTATTTGTTTATAAAATTGGGGTTGTAGCTCACTTTTGTTGCGAGTTTGTCATAGATGTATTGTTTAATTATGGTAATATGTTCATAAATGTAGTGCTTTACTTGTGACGTAGATCCTTGTCCTAATTGATGTGTGAAGACTGAAGAAGTATGTAATAAAACCTTGATGAGAAGAGGAAATGAGATTGTAAATATAATATTTTAGTACTCTTAACTTCCCTTGTAGTTTATTTGGAACATTATATTAACACCATATCATGGGACTTGTTGACATTGATCATAACCACTAACTTTCATTAATGTAACCTAAGTGGGGATGGTTGATTGAAGTTTGAACATTATATGATGGGTGCAAGGGTACCAAAAACATCCTTTTCGAGGGTGTGTCTACTTTGGATCCATGGTTCAATTGGATTCTCTTAAGGAGTGCCTGATAGCATTTCTAGGAGCATGTTCGTGGGTCTCCCGCGATGCTCCCTGTGTTTTGTCAAGTGTACCTT
Organism: Pinus albicaulis; assembly: GCA_034641835.2. Lineage (NCBI taxonomy): Eukaryota > Viridiplantae > Streptophyta > Pinopsida > Pinales > Pinaceae > Pinus > Pinus albicaulis. Next base: position 1,551,586,360 of record CM076584.1, read on the forward strand.
GCTCCTCTTTTGTCATTCTTTGCTCGTTTTTATCATGCCTAGCTGAAACTAAAAAGTTCACGTGCCACCTGGAATAAAGGCTTCTTTTTGTTCTTGTTTATATGTTGGGTCCATGGATATTCTCAGATTGTGACATTAGAGAGGCTGTTTGGGTGATGAACAATAACAAAGCAACATATGAGGATGCTCTTCAGGCAAAGTTCTTTAAGAACAATTCTCTTCAGCCTTGTGGTTCATTGAGGTTTCCATTGGCATGATTAAAGCACATCATTCAATTGATCCACAAATTGGGACCCAACTTAGATACCAACAACTACAGGATGATCGTGGCAGGTCACATGTTCTTCAATCTCTTTGCTATAGTTCTCCATTTGAAGCTCTTTAGGGAGCTTGTCTAGAGACAACTTTGAGCCAGAGGACAGGTTGGATTTTGATTGAAGCACCAAACTATTCACCAAATTGTTACACTTAGGGTCATCATTGAGGAAGCTCAACATCACTCTTTGAAAGTTTACTATTTTATTGCAGACTTTCAAAAATATTTTGATTCCTTTCTGAGGGAGGCTTTATTCTAGATACCGAGAGACACTGGCATCTCAGAGACCCTATTGTTAGCCATCATGCATTTATATGAGTCGGTCCTTGGTTGCCTATGCATAGCACACAATCTATCAGATTTTATTCGGAGTATATTTAGGTCAAATAGGGTTGAACCTTGCCCCCCACAATATTTGGGATCTAATTTGACGAGTTGGAGTGCTTCTTGCTTGAGCAAAAAATGATGGTTGCCTTCTACACCATGTCTTGATTTCTATCCCGATGTATGTGGATGATGTTATCCTTCTAGCCTCATCCCTGAACATATTGTAGAGACAATTGGATTCCCTAGCCCTTTTCTGTGATCTTTGTTAATTAATCATAGACTTTGGTAAAACCAAGGTTATGATCTTCAATGCGTCGAAAAATATTTTCTTTGATCACCATTTATTTTTCAAAGGAGAGGAGATTGAGATCACCAACACATATACTTATTTAGGGGTATTATTCATAGGACCTTGCATTAGTTTGTGGCATGCACTTAGCCTCGAATCATCAAGAGATATGGGTCCTTGGCCCTTCTTGAGAGGCAATGTTTCTAGAACCATTTTTAGGACATATTTTCCAAGACGTCACTCATGGGCACTCTTGTTCAATCCACAATCCTATATGGGTTTGAGATTTGGGGACTTGGTTTATGCTAACATTTAAAACCAGGTTTGATTTTTTTTTTTCTTTTGGTTCTTTAAATTTTTTATTTTTTATTTTTTATTTTCAGTGTTCTTTATCAATCTGAACAATTAATCATTACCAAGAAAGTATTTAGCTCAATAAAATTTTGAAAATTGTTGGAAAATTGTTGAGTATGTTGTCATTGATGTCAAAGCAGGAGTAGGTGCAGTAGTGCAGGCTGGTGCAGGATGAAGAGTGAGTGCATATATCAGAGGCCATTGATGTGATAGTATTCACAGGATGATCCAGTTTGACCATGAAACTCTAGTTGCAACATAAACCCTAGTTAACCATGAAACCTTGACCCTAGGGTTTGGAACCCTTGGTGCACATGATGATGATGCAGTTTGATGTTCTATTGCAAATGGAGGATGAAACACTAGCTATTGGCTGAAACCCTAGTTCTAGAGTTTGGGTTCCTTGGACAATAAGGATACCCTGCAGTTATTGAAGTTTTTCAGGTAGCAGATCATGGAATTTGGCTTGGAGCCCTTTGCAAATGGATTCTCCTCATCTTGCTAATTCCGGTGGTATGTGGAGCATTTCATGGGCCCTCATGGTTTGTGAGATATGCCCAGTGAAAGCCCCAATTTAGGGTGATGATGATGTGGGATCAAGTGCTGATGTGGCAATCTTGTTGGTATGATGTGGTATTTATGAGTTGGCATTCAAAGACCCACATTAGATGATGAGGTGGAAAGTCCTTTTTTTGGGGATTAATTGATTTACATACTAAAGGTTTTTTTGATTTTAAATTTTACAATGGAGTCAACTCCTATTTGAATTTCAAATTTGAAATTTAAATTTGAAATTCAAATTCCCTACAATATAGGAGAATTCGAATGAGATTCAAAACCTATAAAAGGAGGCCCTTGATCTCTCTACATTAGTATGCTTTTAACAATCAATCAAATTTGATATTACTTTGAGATATATCATCCTTGAACCAACAAAAATGCCCTTCAATCCAGAGGGACCAAACTTTGTCCTCTTTTCTGATGGTACATGGATATACATTGGACACTTGAAGATACATAAATGCCTCAACCTTTAGTTTCACTCTTGTCAATGCCTTCCTCAAAGTCTTGTCCACCAAGACCTTGTGAGGACCCCTGTTTTGAATATAGATTGTTGTATTACATGCTTCTGCCCACAAGAACATAGGTAGATCTTGATCATGAATCATGGCTTTAGCAACCTTGATGATTGCATTGTTTTTCCTTTCATCAACCCCATTTTGCTGCTAGTTGTAAAGAACAGGGAACTCTTTCTTTATGCTTGCCTCTTTGCAAGAGTAAACTCATTAGAGGTGTATTCACTCCCATTGTCATATCTAAGGATATTGACCTTCCTCTTTATTGGGTTCTCCACGAGAACGTTGAACTCCCAAAATCGACTTAAGACGTCATCTTTGGCCTTCATGAAGTAGATCCATGTCCTTATGGAACACTCATCTATAATGATCACAAAATAGTTGTAACTAGTCAAGGACCCCACTAGCATATGATTACACATGACTGAGTGTGCTAGATCCAACAACCCTTTGGATCTAAAATCATTGCTTGGAAAGAAATCTTGGCATACCTGCCCAAACCACACCCTTTGAAAACATCCTATTGCTTTACGATGATCTTCGGAATACCAGTGACAATCTCCTGTAAAATAAGTAAAGCCCTGTGATGCAAATGTGCCATCTACTTGTGCCATAGTTTGCACTAGTTGTCACTGTCATGAACCAATGCTCGTATTGGAGGACTCCTCAGTATATATAGGTTCCCTTCTCTCCTCCTAGTCACTTAGCCTTTACTCGAACTCGAATCTCTCATCCTAAAAAATACTTGTCCATCTCTGAAGAACACCTCATTGCCCTTGTCCTGCATGGTTGAGATTTCTAGAAGGTTCTTGGTCAATCCTAGAACAAATAATACCTCCGTCACCTCCAAAGGATCCATTGACTCTAGCTAAAATTGGATAGTACCAATGCCCTCTATTGCACATTTGGTATTGTTGCCAAATTCGACATGTAGCTTTGAGTCTGTCTTTGAAATACTGATGAACAAATCACGTGATCTCATCATGTGATGAGAAGCACCACTTTCCACAAACCACACATTCTTGGCTATGGTGCCAAAAAGGCAATATGCAAGTGAGAATTTGTTCTCAAATTTGCTGCAAATTCGCACACTTCTATATATGTTGAAGCTACTATCTGAGTCTTTCCCTTCCCCTTCTTCTTATTCAGACATTGACTTGTGTAGTGTCCAAATTTGTGACATGTAAAGCACTTGACTTTGCTCATGTCCTTCTTCTCTCTAGCTTCCGAGGTACTCTTTCCTCCTGTGCTATTCTTTGTTTGACTAGCAAGGGCAATGTCCTTATCATCACCCTTAGAGTAGCTCCAATGAAGAGACTCCTTGTAAATATACTCTTATATGAAGTCATCCTGTAGCCTCTCCCAATTAGGTAAGAGCTCATGGCTTGGAAAATCCATTCAGGGTTGTCCTCACCAACTCTATGTTTTTCACGGACAATTGCAGCCAACTTGTCTCATAACTATGTGATCTTGGTGAAATATGTAGCAAATGTATCAGACTTGGAGATTTTGGTGTTTCTCGGCATCCCCTTCAACACCATTTTCTTATTTACATTGTCACTTCGATATGACTTAGTCAAAGCCTACCACATTTCTCTGCTAATTTCTTGCCCGAAATATGAGGGATCACATGATCCTTCACCCCATCCAAAATTATTCTCTTGGCTTTCACATCCTTTTGGTTATGGATGGCCAATTGTGCAACATTGGTAGGATGGATGAGTTTCTGATATGCAAACTAATAGGTTCTATTCTCTATCAACACCTAAGTTGCACGAAATGGGGAAACTGAAATGAGTTTCTGAAACGGGAAGCGATACTAAACGTGACCTCCCCAAATTTTGGAAACTGGGAAAAGGGATATATATATATATATATATATATATATATATATATATATATATTATAATTTAAATTTATATTAGAATTTAGGACATTTAAGAAATGTTATGTGAAATCATAAAACATACATGATAATTTCAAAGCATAAACTATTACAAGTTACAAGACATTTACTCATGAATGATAACAAAGACATAATAAAAATAGCAATATCGATATATCCAAAACCAACCTTTATTATATATTAAAATCTCAAAATCAACCTTTATTATATATATGAGGCTGCAACTACAATAAAGACTATGAGGCTGCAAGTACAATAAAGACTATGAGCATGTCAAGTCAAGATTTTGTTTGAGTGATGGGTACATTTTTAGTAGGGTCATGATAGAGGAGTTTGACAACCAATGTTACTAACATCAAGGTACATAGAGGGATTGGTGCTCTTGATTAAATACGAGTTCCATACCCTAATACATGACAAAATCCGATGGAAACATTGCAATCACCTAATCCTGAAATCCTGAAAAACTGATAAGTCTGCTGGATTTTGAATGAGATCTAAAATTCAACTTTCTCCATATGAAATCCAATGAGGTCGGAACCACTCTCAAACATCTTGAGTCATTTCATGGTAATGTTAAAAATTTAATTAAAGGATGAAAATGAAGATTAAGGAGAATGTCACTTTTGACATTACCATGAATCGTATATAAATACTAGGGCCATAGGCTTGATCATTAGAAGCGAAGCATCCAAGACACAAATAAAACGAATAAAATAAGAATACATTGCACGAATCCCCAAAAAAAAAACGTTGTTTTGGGAGGAAACATGGTTGTACGGCCGGGGAATGTGTTTTCCACTGTATTGGCAATGTTTCCCGTATGCGAAACGTACCAGTATAGCCGGAAATGCATTTCCCAACCATACGGTACGGGTTTCCCCATTTCTGTTTCGTTTTTTGCCCGAAATGAGGGTGGGGAGGACGTTTCCTGCAACTTAGATTCAACACCAATGCTATCCTCTCATTACAAGGATTGTAGTTGGATACAACCTCCAACCGGTCTTCATTTCTTAGCGCTGTTGGTTCCATCCTTGCAAACCTCTAAATCAAATACTCAAAACCCCATAAAATAGACTGTTGGAAACAAAGTTTTTTGCTGTAAACCCTTGTGGAGTTTCTAGTGCTTTGATACCATGTTAACTTTTAATACCATGTCCGATTTAATTTTCCTCAACAATTAATTTATACCCAACACATATTTTGCTCAATAAAATTTTGAAAACCACTAGAAGATAAATACACCAGTATTTTTAACTTCAGAAATAAAAGTGCAGCGAAAATAAAATAGTAATATCAACCACAAGAACAACATAAGTTTTTGCCCAAACAAATCTTCCTTCACCTTATTAAATCTAGAAAAATTAGGGCCTTGAGCCACAGAGAATACACCGAAAATACAACACACTTTAAACTTGTTTTTTGGCTTGCTGGGAAATTGGGGCTCCCTAGAAAATACTCAGCCCTGGGAAATATAGACTCTGCCTATAAAAATAGACCTCCACCTGTATGATCCCTGTGCACTGGGAAACTTGACGTCCCTTCCTCTGCATAGACCGAGCTACAAACTCGACCTCTCTCTATAGTTTCGACTTGCTACAAAAATACAACACACTTTAAACTTGTTTTTTGGCTTGCTGGGAAATTGGGGCTCCCTAGAAAATACTCAGCCCTGGGAAATCTCGGCTCTGCCTCTAAAAATAGACCTCCACCTGTATGATCCCTGTGCACTGGGAAACTTGACGTCCCTTCCTCTGCACAGATCGAGCTACAAACTCGACCTCTCTCTACAGTTTCGACTTGCTACAAAAATTCAGTCTCTCTCCACAGTTTAAGCTTGTTGTAAAAATTCCGCCTCTCTCTCCCAAATATCGATGTCTCTCTCCACAAACTCGACCTCTCTAAATTTCACTCTTGAAAATTCCTTGTTGCACACCTTTCCCTTCTCTTTAGTCTTTGAATCTCTCACTCCTTGAGAAAATCACTCTCTCAATGAGGGTATATCTTTCACCTCTCCCTTAGGCTTATTTTATAATTTCATCAAGCCAAATCCCCAACCCTAATCTCCTAAGTGGTCAATGCTAGGATTAGATCCTAAGCCTCACTTGAGATTAGCAATAGAGATTAGATCTAAGTCACTTAAATAATTTAATTATCTATCCTTAGAGGCTTGGCAACGCTTAATCACTTAATCCTCTCAAGGAAGCACCTAATGGGGCAATTTGACACTTCTGGATGCTAGAAACTGAGCCTTGTCGAGCGCATGTCTGAGCTAATAACATCAACAATTTACTAGAGTCTGATTAGTCATTAGTAGAGTATAGATCATCCTCATTCATCACATCATTAGGTGTAGGCAGAAAATTTCGCAGCACATCATCTTCGCAAAGTTTGGTGCTCAACCCTTTCGACTTGAGGTAATGTTTAGTCTCGTTTCACTTCCACATCATTTTTGAAGCTTTGCAAACACAATGAAGAGGTGCCACTAGTATGCCTACTTGGCATATTGTTCCTGTAGGAATTTACAGGGTAAGTTCCTTAGATCAAGAACCAAAGGTCACCGCTCACAAACAGATCACAAATCAGTACACCAGTATAATCACGTGGTTAAAACCCTCAAAGAGGGAAACAATGCACGGCCTGAGCCAATGTGGCCACTTCAGAGAATTTATTAATATAAAAAGAAAGGTTACATATGTTTCTCTCATAAACGGTTACAGGACAAATGACCCTCCATGCTTACTAAATAGAGATCATGGACCAATCGGGTGTTAAGCCACGGATCAAGTGTTGTTAATACCGAGGAGGGAGATAACCGTCGAATCACTACAAATCGTGACCGTCGAATTATAAGTTACAAATGTACATGGTAAAGAAACACACTTTACCTAACTCTACACTAAACTAAGTTATTCTTAACTATTTCCTATGTATCGGAATATCCTAACATCCCCCTTTAAGAAAAACTTGGGATATGATTGAAAGATTTACAAAGGTGACACAAAAGGAGCCTATTTCCTATATGTCGAAATATCCTAACATCCCCCCTTAAGAACAAATTGGGATAGGATTGAAGGATTTACAAATGTGACACAATAGGAGAAGGAAGGAGGCATTAGAGCCTATCCCCCCTTAATGACAACTTTCCTGAACTCTAAGCATGGATCGAAGTTTGGTAAACTTCGCTTCTGTGAGAGCCTTCGTAAAGATATCGGCTACTTGATCATTGGTCGGACAATACTGCACTTCAAGAACACGATCATGAATGAGCTTTCTGATGAAGTGTATGTGGAGTTCAATGTGTTTCATACACTGATGCTGAACTGGATCTTTACATAGCTGAATGGCACTCTGATTATCACACCAAAGTGTAGTTGGATGCTGCTGATGAAGACCAAATTCAGACAGAATTTGACGAAGCCACATGGCTTCCTTGCTGGCTTCAACTGCACCACGATACTTTGCTTCTGCTGAAGAAAGAGAGATGGCACTTTGTTTCTTACAAGACCAAGTAATAGGTCTTGAACCAAGAGTGAATACATATCCTGGAGTAGACTTCCGATCATTAGGGTCACCAACCCAATCAAAATCAGTGAAACCAATCAATAATGGAGATGCTTCAGGAGTAGTACAAGTGACTGAAAGCTTGAGTCTAGACTGAAAGGGAGAAGGGGCTGGCTTACAGTCTTCCATGTGAAAGTGGTGTAGAAGATCACATGCATACTTGGACTGAGAGAGGGTAATGCCTTCTGCCTTCTTTGGATTGCAAGACTTGTAGACCAAGGAAATAATGCAAGTGTCCTAAGTCTGTCATTTCAAACTTCTTTTTGAGGCTAGACTTCACATGGTTTATATGGTTGGGATCACTACCAGTAAGGATAAGATCATCAACATAAAGAACAAGGATGGTGAAGGACTTACCCACTTTCTTGGTGTAGACAGTGTTGTTAGAATGACACCTAGAAAAGCCATTATCTAATAGAAATCTATCCATTTTGGCATACCAAGCTTGAAGAGCTTGTTTGAGACCATAGAGAGACTTCCTAAGGCGACAAACAAGGCTAGAGTCGTTATGGATAAAGCCATGGGGTTGTTCCATGTAGATTTCTTCATGCAAATCTCCATGTAAGAAGGTGGATTTAACATCCATCTGATGAACTTCCCATTTAAAGGAGGCAACAAGGGAAAGAACAAGGTGGATAGAATTCAGTTTGGCAACAGGGGAGAAGGTTTCAGTATGGTCAATGCCTTCAACTTTTGAAAATCCTTTAGCGACAAGACGAGCTTAATGTCTATCCACTTTTCCATCTGGTCCAAACTTTGTTTTGTAAACCCATCTGCATATGACAAGTTTTCTTCCTTTTGGAAGAAGAACAAGATCCCAAGTATCATTCGCCATTAAGGAACGATATTCTTCATTCATAGCGGCATCCCAATTTGGATGACCGGAGGCTTCTTCAAAGGTTTCTGGATCAGGATTGTCTGGAACTTGAGCTAGTAAGGAAGAATCTCTTTCGAACTGAGAACATGTACGTTGTCGATCGGCAGGGTCACCTGCAAGAGAACCTGCTGCATCCCGAGTAGAGCGGATGCATCTTGGAAGCGGTGGAGCAAAAGGAACAATTTCAAGAGGTGCAGGATGATTGTCATCCTTGCTATCATCATCTGAACTAGAAGGAACATTATTAAAAATAGAAGAGAGAGAGAGAGAGAGAGAGAGAGAGAGAGAGAGAGAGAGAGAGAGGTGGCACATATGCCGAATCAGGCTCGCAGGCCAAAGGTGGCACACCTGTCGAACTAGGCTCGTAGGCCGATATATTTTCATCAAATTTTACATCTCTTCTAATGATTATATTTTTGGATTTTGGTTGAAGAAGTCTATATCCTTTGACATCTTCAGATTATCCAACAAAAATGCATTTTTCACTCTCAAGTTCTAAGGCTTTATGTTTCACATCTGGAATATGGGCCCAAGCATCACTTCCAAAAACACGAAAGTGACTTGCATCTGGTTTGATTGAGCTCCAAGCTTCTTTTGGAGTTATATTCTTTAAAACCTTAGTAGGAGTGCGATTTACTATGTAATTTGGACAGTTAATGGCTTGTGCCCAAAAAATTGAGACCAAGTCCTTTAGATTGAATCATACAATTAGCCATTTCTTTTAAGGTGCGATTCTTCGTTTCAACTACACCATTTTGTTGTGGAGTATATGGAATAATATGTTGCAATTGAATGCCATGCTCAGTGCAGAAGTAGATAAATTTGTTGTTAACATATTCTCCTCCATTGTCTGATCTTAACTTAAGAATTTGATGTCCAAATTGTTTCTCAACAAAGGCCTTAAAGGCCAAGAACATGTTAAAAACTTCACTCTTGAGTTTTAAGAAGTATACCCAAGTGTGTCTGGAAAAATCATCATTGAAAGTTAAGAAGTACTTGCAACCAGAGAAAGAAACAACATGAAGTGGACCACATAAATCACTGTGCACAAGCTGCAAAGGGGCTGAAGCATGCCAAGAGGCACGTTTGTCAAAACTATCCCGATGATGTTCTCCAAGTACACATCCAGAGCAAACACCATCTCGGCAAGATACCATAGGAAGACCTCTCACCATATTTTCCTTACATAGAGTTTGAAGAGAGCGATAGTTTAGGTGACCAAATCGCTCATGCCAAAGTTTGCTCACATCATCATTATGAGCAACAAAAACAGAAGGAAGACAGGATGACCCAAAGTTGTCAAACTTATATAACCTTGTGGAATCATCAGCAATGCCAGTAGCTAAAATATGTCGAGGATCTTTGAGGTCATTGATCACAACATCATGAGGTGAGAATTCTACTATTTTCCCTTCACCTGAATGAGTTATCTGATAAACAGAGAGAAGGTTGGCTGACAAGGTAGGAACACAGTACATCATTAAACTGACCATTATCGAGATGAATGGTTCCAGATCCCGCAACACTAAGAGATCTATCATCACCAACATAAATATGTTTGGTGGTACAATCATTTAAAGAAGAAAACATGGCTTTATTTTTGGCCATGTGGTAAGAAGCTCCAGAATCAATGAGCCACTCATGAGAAGGAGAAGAGGAAAATACTTTTAATGTGTAACCAGATCTTGATGCTTGACAACCACAAGCAAAAAGTGCCATTCCTGAATATGAAGGTGAAGAGTGCTCCAAATTGATGTTGTGCTTCTTCATTGCTGCTTTTAACGCTTCCATCTTCTTAAAACATTTGGACTCTATATGGCCATCATGATTACAAAAATTGCAATGTCTATCAGTCTTCTTCCCTTTGTTTTTATTTGCTTTATCATTTTGGTGATTTGATTTTTCAGTTTGAGGCTGAAATTGCTTAGGACCCTTGTTTGGTTTAGGACCATACCTTTTAGGATACTGCTTCTTGGGATTCCTTTGATATGATTGCTGTTGGGCTGCTAAGGCTTTCTTAGAAGTTTTTCCAGAAGTGATAAGACGAAGGTGTAAGAGTTTTTCTTGTTCTTTTATCAAAGAATCACAAAAGGAATCAAAAGAGGGATTCTTGTAGGTGGTTCCTGAAGAGATGATGGCTTCTCTAGTGGAATGGAAGGCGGAAACAAATACAGAGTATGCAGGGCCAAGCTTAGCAAGAATGCAATAGATGAGGCTACCATCTTCCTTTTTGACCATACACCCTTCTAAAAGAAGTCTAAGGGTCTTGAATTTGGACAAAAATCCTTCAATAGTGGAAAAATTATTGGGGTCCAAAGTAAGCAACTCATTTTCAAGCTGGTGGGCCCTGATTTGATTTTGAATGCCAAAAACAGTATTTAGCTTTTCCAGGGCTTTATCAGGGGTGTCAATGTCAAGGATGTGAAATCGAAGATCTTGAGCAATGGACATTCCTATCAACCCTCGTGCTTGATATTGTTTATTTTCCCATTTAGGAACTTTATCATCATCGGAAGGTTTAGTTTCTTGACCTGTGGCTATTCTATAAAGCCCTTTACTTCTAAGTATATCTACCATGTGAGGTAGCCATTGGAAATAATTGGTGTTGTTAAGAATAATTGGGCATGCAGTTTCGATATTAAAAAAAAAAAAGAAGTTGAGAAAAAGCTGAAACTAACTGCTCAAATGGAAAGATCTTGAAAAATTAGGCCGTTTAAAAAAAAAACGGCTCGTGAAATGGCTTCCGGATGAGGAAGTTATGCCTTTTGAAAAAAAATGAGTTGTAGATGCCGAATAGTTACGGGAACAGTTTGAAATTTGGTGATGAAGTTCAACTTTTAAAAAAATCCCGCCCCTTTAACAAAATCCTTTTACAAAAAGAAGCTTGAGAAAGAGATTTGAACCCAAGACCTCTATTCTCATAAACTAAATCCTCACCAAGTGAGATAGTAAAAGGATTTTGTTATTGTTTGGAAGGAGGAAGGGGTTTTTTTTTACTCTTCGGTGTGCGTGCCTTTTCCTGCACAAAAAAACACAAAAACCGAGCACAAAAAGATGAAATGCAAGCCTTACGGTAGAATGTTAGATTTTCGGTTAGCCTTACCAACAACTATCATTTTTTTCACTATTTATGATTTCCCAAGATCGCACATAGACGTGGGGAAAGAGCATATGTAGCCAAAAAAATCCCTTTTCCTGTTTCTAATTTGCTGAGATCGCATGCAGTGCACAGCAAAGAGCATACACAGAGAAGAGGGTATAGATCCGGCAAGTAAATAAAACGTAAAAAACGAAAATAAACAGAGGGAACCGAAATAAGCAGAACTATTAACAAATATAACCGCAAAACAGATGCTTTATACCTCCAGATCTAAATTGTCATAACTTGGGCAGCCGGAAACCTTTTCACATGAAACGAAAGGCGTTCCTCACTGTAACAGATGGTCCGGACACAACAGAGTAGTTCTCCAAGCCCAAAAATGTTCAGAAATAGTAGATCTACAAAATGACATTCGCATGCAGTCAAATCTGCTTCGGATTTTGATCAACAAAAGATGCGGCCCTCAAAAATAGCTTTGATGCCATGTAGGAATTTACAGGGTAAGTTCTTTAGATCAAGAACCAAAGGTCACTGCTCACGAACAGATCACAAATCAGTACTCCAGTGTAATCACGTGGTTAAAACCCTCAAAGGGGAAAACAGTCCACAGCCTGAGCCAACGAGGCCACTTCAGGCAATTTATTCATATAAAAAGAAAGGTTACATATGTTTCTCTCATAAACTGTTATAGGACAAATGACCCTCCATGCTCTTTAAATAGAGATCTGGACCAATTGGGTGTCAAGCCACGGATCAAGTGTCGTTAATACCGAGGAGAGAGATAACCATCGGATCACTACAAATCGTGACCGTCGGATTATAAGTTACAAATGTACATGGTAAAGAAACATACTTTACCTAACTCTACACTAGACTAAGTTATTATTAACTATTTCCTATGTGTCGGAATATCCTAACAGTTCCTTAGAGTCCATTGTAGTATCTAGTCCTTTGGCTTGGTCAAGATGCTGATACATTAGAGTCTCAAATCTCTTTGCGTTGGTTGGTATTATGTTGGACCAACTTCCTCTATTTAGATATTCCTTATGTGCACTCGAACATATCTTATCAAGCAAATAGTAGATGATTACTATTATCCAGAGAGGATATCTATAGGCAGTATGTATAGGTCACTTCGATAAACCCTTGGGGTGGGTTACGTCTGAAGATGGCCTTCTATGTTGAGCATTTCTTAATGACGAGGGATGGACTGATTATTTAGCCCCATTACACACTTCACCATTGAATGCATGCCCTTCAGATCCCCTTATAACAGTTCAGGGTTAGATCTCATAGATTGTTGATTGAGATGGACCACCAATTTGACTGATTAGACAAGTCCTGCTAGCTGTTCCATCTTCGAGAAATTGAGATGTCATCTTCGAGAAATTGAGACTGAGGAGCACTTTATCTTTCATTGCCCCATTATTTTCTTATTTGGGGGGGTATAGACCCTATCCAATTTGTTTTGGTAATATGACCAAAGAAGTCTAACCCTTTACTTGCAGGGAGACCTCAAATTTTGTACCCACATTTTCTAGCCTACTTCTAGACCAAATCTTGTTCAACATGTTACTTCCTTCTTTATGGTGCCCCTAGCAGCCAGGGGTATCAAGGGATAGACTAATATAAACATTGCCTTTAGGCTTTGAATCCATCTCAACGCGGACCCTTGAGATCATTCTCCCTCTTTGGAGACCTTAGAGGCATCGCCAAACCAAACCCCATACCATTAGGCAGGCAAGATCACTTAGACATTAGTGGCGAGTCACTTCTCCTAGGCAATAACATAATAGATGGTTCATATCTTCTTCTAACTCTTCCTTAGGGCACCATTTTATCTTGAATTTCCTTCATTCAACCGTGGATGTTAGGAGAGATAGATCTAGTGGAGCATGAACTTCTCCCTCCATCCCTTCTTTTTGTACCTCTCCCTCCTATTGTGGCTGCATGCACTTGGAGTTGTCAGTTTTCCATGTTTTAGCATATAGACCTTAGGTTTTACTTTACTTCTTGTTCTTTGTATCCGAGACATTTTTGTACTTCCACTTCGTATTAACATCATTGTACTCAACAATCCCATTGATCTACTTTTGTGGTCATTTGTTGAACATTAATATAATTATCTTATCTAGGGCTTATGGTAAACACAAGGGGAAATGTAAAACCCTTCACTCATTGTTTTCATTATTCATTCATCTTTGTGTGTTTGAGTTTGGAGTGGCTAGCTTACTCTACTTGTTTTTGTTTCGAGGAAATGAAATTCGTGAAAGTTTGGAGAAGAGATTGAAGGTCGCCATAGTCACATTCTACTTTTGCAAATAGTTAGAGAGCTGAAAAGTAAGCCCAAAGCCCATTATTTATGTTGTTTGTTTGTAGATTTGTTCACTTGTACTACTCTTTCCCATTCCTTCTTCTCCCTCATTCTATTGTAAGTGAAAATTTTGTTCTTAGTGTCTACTTCTGCTTTTATTCTCACAATGTTGGGGTGGGATAGGCATGAAGGGGAGGATGACATTGGTGAAATGACCAATTTTATGCACATGAAGAAGGTTTGGAAGGGGATGAAGGTGACAAAGAAGGTAGTAGAAAAACTTGTTTGATACCCTTGTCGAAGTATGTGACAAAACTTGAGGAATGGAAGGGGGGTGGGGACCACTAAATTTATATGTAGCCATGGTTGTCGTAAGGGAAAACCTTACTTTGGTTCATATACCCATGTGAGGATGGGCATTTGTGGGATACTTTAGGGTGATGAAAATAAGGGGACCCTTAGATTCAATGTTTGCCAAAATATATCAAAGATATCAAATTACATCAAGGAAAAGGAAGATGCACAAAGAAAGCATGGTTAAAAAAAGTTCAAATTTCAATTTGACACCTCATCTAGATTTCGCTACCACACATATGGATCCTCTCATGCTCATGGAATCACGCATGTGGGGGTGGATCTAGAAGAATAAATAACATATTTCCTTTATATTGGTGGTGGGGATGAGGTGGATGCAAATTTGGTATGACTTTTGTAGGCATGTGTTATACTATTCAATGTTCTTTGCTTCTACTACTGGCATGACATGGTTGTGGCCATGAACAAGGCACCTTGTGGATACAAAAGCCTCAAGTACGCGAAAGCTAGAAATTTGTTATTAGATAGGGAAAGAGCTAAAATCCAAAGAGCTCTAGTATGACTTACAAATGAGAGGGCATATAGTCTATATCCATTGTATTTTACGGTCAAACAAATGTCAAAAACTAGCATTTAATAAACGTTCTTGGTGTGTCAGCTAGTGGTGTAGTGTTTCTTGTAGCACATAACTCGTTAACGCCAAAATTCAAAGAGATCTAGTATGACTTACAAATGAGTGGGCATATAGTGGAGTATCCATTGTATTTGACGACCAGACAAATGTCAAAAACTACATTTAATAAACATTCTTGGTGTGTCAGCTAGTGGTGCAATGTTTCTTGTAGTGCATGACTCATCAACTACCACATTTGCTCAAAACATTTTAAAATGTCATGTTACCCAAGGAATGAGTCAAAATCTAGGGAGCTTTGCTATGGTGCATAGATGAGTGGGTAGATAGAGGGATATCCAATATACTTGATCGCTGAACAAATGTGAGAAACTAACATGACAAATGTTCTTGGTGTGTTGGCTAGTGGTGTAGTGTTTGTTGCAACATGACTCTTCATCGATTACTATGTTTGCTCAAAACATTTTATAACTCCTACTAAAAAACTTTAATGATGTTGGTTCAACTAATGTCATTCAAACAATTATTGATAATGTTACTAATTGTAAGGGAGTAGGGAAAATATTTGAATAGGTGCATCCTCATATCTATTGGTTTTGGGTGGTTGGTGCGCACATTGAACTTGTGTATGGATTAATGACTTGTCAAGAGAGTGAACATTGAACAAACTCATCAAATTTGTCATTAGACATACAAAGGCCCACTTCATTTATGGCATTTAGTTGCAGTGAGTTAAGATTAAAGGATAGATTTGATAGCTATTTCCTCAGCTTCAAGAGCCTATTGAAAGTAAGATAGGGTTCAGATGATATGGTTATGTGTGATAAGTGGGATGACTTGTATATTGATATAGATAGTGTTAATGCACTAAGGGAAACCCTTTTTAATGGTCATTCTTGGTCATGGGTTAGACATGTACTATTTTTATTGAAGCTAATTTATAACATGATTGGATTTGCATATTCAAATCAGCTAGCTAGAGCAAATGGACACCATTCTAGGCTAGCTTAAGGAGATTGTTTAGCCTAGATATGTGAACTTGAATAATCATTTTCATATAGAGGTGGAAAAGTGATGGAGAAAAGCTTTCCTTGTGCATATGAGCTTACACATAAATATTATCATCCATCATGGCTGAAAGCCATAGTGCCTAATGGTGGGGTGAAGAGAAAGCCATAGTAGGATCTAGGGATTCAAGTTAGTTATATGCAATGTTAGACAGGCTAGTGATGTCATATAAAAATAATTGAGCCACTACATCAGTGGCTAGCCTGCCTTTGGTTGTGTCCTTACAATTTGAGATTAGGAGAAAATGTCTTATTTCGAGTGGTGGAACCTGTTTCGTAGTTATACTCCACAACTATTTTTGGGACATGAATGCTTTCTTAGGTGTTGAACACTTCTTTCACAAAGGTGTAGGCGTTGAACATTTTTTCGCAAAGGTGTGGAGCACCTAAAGTTGCATCCATGATGTATGAACAAACAAGATAAATGTAAACAGATTAAAGAGCTTGGGTTATTTGCATTAGAAATTTTGATTATTGCTCAATTATTGTGAGAATGCAAAGAAGGATGATGCATATAAGACTTGGGACATTATTCTAGATGGGGATGATTTGGAGGATTTGGCATTGGTTTTGGAGCACTTGGAGATTATGCTTTTTTCTTATGTTGATCATGGTGAGATGCTACATCATCTATTGCCATGGTCACCCTAATTATTCCTTGTGCAATAGGAGCTTCATGTCTATGTTCATCTTCATAGTGACCTTTGGCTCAACGACCATAGCCACATGGGGTTTGTGGAGGTTGTGGTGGTGCCAAGAGGAAGGAAATGTAGATGAATAATTGTTTCTCTTTTTTCACTAGTTTATTTGTCATAGACTTCTATTCATTTAAGTGTTTTGGTCTTTGGACTTCGCTTGAACTTATGTAGATGGCCTATTTATAAACACAACTCTTTGGTCATTTTGGCAAATATCTTATATGATTCCAAATGGTCTTTGGACTTCACTTGAATAGATGTAGATGGCCTATTTATAAACATAACTCTTTGGTCATCTTGGTGGATAGCTTATATCATTCCAAGATTCACGGTTTACTTTTTTCGTCTTTCTTTTATAGATCTCTAGTAAACCTCTAGGTACTTCCCCTTGTTCCGAGGACGACACCTACTTTAAAGTGGGTGGCATAGACTTTTGTGTGGCTGGCTTGGCAGGTTAGAATATTAAGTACATTACAAAGGCAACCAATATTGGTACCTGACCCAGAGACCTCTTGCTTTTAATTCATAGCACTCAACCACTTGAGCTAATCCACCAAACATTCATGGTCTAATTCCTAGTATATGACTTAAATTTTGTACTAATTGCTAGATGGTTTATGCTCAGTTCATTAATTGTTAATCTGCTATGGATGGCATTTAATAATGTATTACTTGTCTACAAGTAGTACAAACATTCATCTTTTCATATGTTCTACAACTAGTTTGCCATTTCACATGTTTGTTTTGAATATGTATGCATTATAATATAAAAATATATATTATATGAAATAATTCTCATTTGCTTTGCTCCTAGGGTCATTTGACATTTAATAATGTGTTACTTGTCTACAAGTAGTACAAATATGCATCTTTTCATATTTTCTACAAATAATTTGGCATTTCACATATTTGTTTTGAATATAAATGCATTATGATACATAAAAATATATATCATATAAAAATTTCTCATTGGATACTTTGCTCCTAGGGTCTTTTAAAAATGGGCGCTCCAAGCACTACCACTCCACAGCCACTCACATTTCATTCTCCACTTTGGCATCCTTGGATGGTTGCTTTACCCTAAGGTGGCTTCTTTGTACATTGATAAAGGAATTGTTAATTACTTAAAGAACCACCTATATGTACAGGTTCTAGAGCATTGTAGTTCACTTTGGCTATGCCTACTAGAGCTTAGCTCTGACAGATTAGCTTTGCATTGATTCATTTAGGATTTACCTTAGCAATCCTTTTTAGCACTTATGTACTGTTTAATCCTATTGACCTACTTTTGTTCATTTGTTGAACATCAAATAAACTTATCCCAGTTGAGTTCCTTTTGTTCATGTTTAGTCTCTATCAATTCCCACCTCAATGTTTTCCTTTAATTTATCATCATCAATTTATCATAAGTTAAAACTTTCGCCTTTTATCCTTGTTGCTTGACATCATGTTTGCTAATTTAGGTCTACATATTATCCTGACTCATTGGCCAAAATTTAAGCCCATTTTGTTATTTCTATTTGTTTTTGAGTGCTTGGCGATGACTCTTTTTCCCGTTAGTGAAATACACATCCCAGGGAATCCTTCCTAGCACTTCCCCTTATTTGGAGGATGGTACGTAGGGTAAACCAGATTGTGCAGAAGCTTGAGGGTCTTTCAAAACAGGGCTCAAGAACATTTCAACGATATAGTCTTGAAGAGCTCACTATGTCAGTTGTGGGAATTGAACCTAGGCGGGGAGGATAACGTTCCTCCTCACAACCACCCAAGCTAGATGCAATTGACTGCTTGGTGATAATTTATAAATGTCTAATGATATTACTACATTTGTGGTATTTCACTAACTAGTTTCAATATTTTCTTTGCTGGTTTGTTGTTGATCAGTTTTGTTTAGTCATCGTCAATCCAATTGCTTAAACTGAACAAATATGTTAAGGGCTATCCCCTAATCAGGGATGCCAAGAGCCTTGGTGCTCTAGCCTATTCTGATTTGATTCTTGCTTTGGTAGCATTGAGGAAGAACGTTTGATTTCTATTTTTGCTTTCACTGATTCTGTAAATATTCAGTATGACATAAGAAGTATTTGAAAAAAATGCTTCCAGGTTGTCAGATAATTAGATTTTGGTATTTGCATGTGCACCAATCTTGATATCTTTTTTAATTAAGTGCTGTAAATTTTTTCTTCAAAGTGGGTTAATTACAAATATTTACTAGCAAGTCTGACATAACAATTCTATTGCCAAGCTATGTTGAATTTTAGATATATTTGAACTTTGGTTTGATGTTCTTTGTGTAAAATTTCAGCGTGCATGTACTTTTTTTTTGTTCTTGAGGTTATTTCTTAAACGAGAGCTTTGAATTTCATCTTTGAATAGATTTTTGGTTTTTTCTTTTACCTCTACGTAAGTTTCCTTCATTAATCTCCATTGTGAAAATAATTTATTTGATTTATTTCTCATGTATCTTTTCAAGATTTTTGTAACTGGTTTGTTGAGTGCTCTATTATTCTCCACTTTTCTCATGCTTTTCTTCTCCTTTTAATGGTAATATTGATCCATAAGTACCTTCATAATATAAATCTTCCGAGTTGTGTTTCAGTGTTCTCATTCTGATTATCCATACATAATGTGACAAAGAGCCCAAATGAACTTTTCATTGGACTTTATTCTCGAAGCTTTAAATTTTTAGATTAGTTTTAAAGTGCAAATAAGGCTTTACATTGTCCTTTAAGCCTCATTGTAGAAGCTCCCAATTTAGTGTGGCTATAAATTATATGCCCAATAGCAATACCTCCTATCACTATTTTCTTTCTCGTATGCTTATGTAATGTTTCTTTTTGTATTTTGGAAGGAAATCAAGACAATGAAAGGACTATATTTCACTATTGTTTTTAGGCCCCTGCAAACACGAATCTAAGACTTAGATGCCCTATCAAAAGTTGTAATGCTCAACATTAATTTAATAATAATAATGTAATTTTAAGGTCACAGCCAAGCCAGACACCAAATCGGTGTATGAGACACCCTTGTTTGCGAGATAAAATTTATAAGAGTATTGTCTAGTTAGTGGTTGACATGGCTTAGATTTTCATCTTACTTTTATTATTATTTGATTGTTGTTATAATGTTCTTGGGTTGAAAACCTTTGTCTTGCATTTTTTGCGTTTATGCATTTTGCAACTGAGGTTCTATTGTGGTTGATTGTTTACTACTTGCTCCAGAAAATGATTCCTAACATTTGTGATTGCAAAATTTATTTGTTGCAGCTATTCAAATGGCATTGGCTGCTGGAGGTGATACAAAAATGACAAAGACAAAGAGTGGAGGGGGAATACGTGGAAAATTGAATAAAGTGGTTTTGGCCTATAGTGGTGGATTAGACACATCAGTGATCGTGCCTTGGTTGAGGTTTGCTACTTGTTTCAGCTTCTAGATTTTGTCTTTGGAATACACGTCTCATTTGTTTCCTACTACTTGAAAATTTCCATATGTTCGTATTGTCTTTTTAAGTTTTTTCATATCACTAGCTTGAATTTTTTTATTTCTTGTAATGAATTTCCTATAAAAGAGTTGATAGTATCAATTCCAAGGCTTCTCTTGGAATTCGGTTGATGTACCATCCTAGGACCTTTTTTATCTAGCATTTCTTAGTCATGTTCATCCATTTCAACACAAATGTGAAGTGAGTGGATTTGGTATCAATTCCAAGGCTTCTCTTGGAATTTGGTTGATGTACCATCCTAGGACCTTTTTTTATCTAGCATTTCTTAGTCATGTTCATCCATTTCAACACAAATGTGAAGTGAGTGGATTTGGTATCAATTCCAAGGCTTCTCTTGGAATTTGGTTGATGTACCATCCTAGGACCTTTTTTTATCTAGCATTTCTTAGTCATGTTCATCCATTTCAACACAAATGTGAAGTGAGTGGATTTGCACAATTGTTGTTTTCTTTTGATATGAAGGATCTAGATCTTATTTAATGTTTGAGTCCAATATAGACAAGATTTGAGAATTCGGAATACTATGGAGATTCTGAATTCCTCAGCTCAAATCTCACACCACATAAACCTGCAAACTATAGATAAGATTTTTTTTTTTTTTTCAATGTAAATTATTAATTAATTAATTAATGTCCAATGTACAAAGTTGGAAACAATGCTCAAACGTATAGACAAAGTGAATACATAATGGGAGTGTGAAAGGATCTCCTATCATTACAATTAGTGAAAACAAAGGAAGTACAACTCTCTCTACATAGTGAGAGTGTGAAAGAAATTCCTTTTACTATGCTAGTTAAAGAAAAGGAAGAGCGACTCTCTGCCACCTCCCCCCCCCCCCCTTGGTTTATTTTGCGTCTAGTTCTAGCATGCCTTGAGAGAGAGAGAGCGACAAAGAGAGGCTTCAAAGTGAATATGTAGTGGGAGTGTGAAAGCATAATAAAAGGCACGAAAGAACTAACTAATCAATAGAAACAACAAAGAAAGCAATGCATATAGAAATCCATCTCTCTCTCCCCATTTTGCTTCTAGTTCCAACACACAAAGAAAGAACACAAAAACTAGTGCAAATACAAATCCATCTTTCTCTCTCTGTCTCTATGCTCCCATCATACTTATCAATCAGTGCAAGGGGATCAATACACTGTTTGACAAGTTTTTAGGGGAATACACTGTGTTTTTGTTGGCCTAGTGGGATCTACATTGAAACCTAGAACTAGGGCTCCTCAAAAGACTCATGGAGGTTAGTCCAACCGTAAAGGGTGGGGGATGGGGGGATTAAGAAGATGTATAATGTCTTGGTGATCTAAGGCTAAGATCTTGGTTTGTTGCTGCCCATAGATGGGATAGCAGGCAAGAAATGTGTTGATTTGTGTGGCTTGGGAGGTACTCCCACACCCTAGGGTACTAGGTTTGGGAGAAGTTTGACCCACATGGGCTTTGTGGGCATGTGTACCCAAGCTTTGGGTTTTGCACCCAAAGTTGTGGGCGCAAAGCCAAGTGTAGATTTTGATGGTTTGATAATTGAGAGCATATGGGTCACCCTTGAAGGACTAAGGGGTATCAAAGGCTTCAGTGATGTGGCATTGGTTGAATGAAAACAATTTTTTGTCTTATGTTTTTATGGAGTTTAAACAATTTGTTTAGGTCGGCTTTGGTGAAATGGTGTGAACCTAGGTGGCTAGTGAATCCCACCTAGAATTCTATAAATAGAAGACAAGGAGAGCTCATTCAACACATCCATCCAAGTGCATCTCATCAAAGAGAAAGACAATTTGAGGTAGCTACAGTATCAAGGAGCCCTAGCCGAGTTGGAGAGAAGGTCAAGTTTTTAGTCTTTTCTTGTGTTCTAGTCTAGGACGCATGGGAGCTACTGGCCGAGTTTGAGTGGAAAAATTATAGGCATGCTTTTGACTATTTCTCTATGCATAATGCCGAATTTGTACTTCGTGGTTTTGTAGGAGGGCCAATCCCCTGTTAAGGTGATGGTGGTCTTGTACCTGTGTTGGAGCTGTGGATTAAGGGCTGCAATACTTCAGGGGATGCACACAAGATCAATGCAAGTGAGGGTTTGTTATTGTATTGGAGGGTGTTTGGAGGCCAAGTTATGGTTGTCCTGTGATGTGACAACAACCCTAAACAGGGCCAAAACCCTCAGTGATTTCTGTGCACAGAGATGTGGACTTCAGGACTGTTGAAGTTGTCTTAGAGAGGTATGTATTTATCTTTCTATGTTGATGAATGCTAGGGATGATAGGTCAATTCAATATGTTTTGAACAACAGTTGTGGAGCAACCTATGTACAGTGATTTTGGACGACTGCTTGTGGCTGTCTTATAGCCCTAAGTATTGTGTACAAGCGGTAGACTCTTCATAATAAGTGGGTTTTACATAGTACCCTAAGAATTGACCTTTTGAGAGAAGCAAAAGAGCAATTAAGAGGGAAACATATTGTGCCCTAGTTCAGTGGGTTGCAGGTGGGCAAACCAATGATAAGAGGACAATTTATTGAGCCCTAAGTCTGGCTTCTTTGGAGCAACAAAAAGGCAAGAAGAGGGCAGTTGTGAAGACCCTAAGTGTTGGCACTCTTGGTGGAGCATGAGAGTAACTAGGGGTCAAACTTGTATGGGCCAAAGTGTAGTCACTCTTGGAGTAGTAGGAGGGTTGATAGTGGCAGTTTGAGGAGTTGGAAATTCAAGCTTTCTGAAGTTGCAAAAGTTGCAGTGATCAACAAAAATGGAGGCAAAGTATTCGCTAGATGTGTTCAAGATACGTGGATTGAAATGACTGTGGAGCACTGCATCAACAAGTAAGTCAAGTGTACTTTGTTCAGGGATATATTAGTGATCATAGTTATTGATACCAAGCCCTGGTTGTGTATTTTATCAGGGCTGATTGTAAGGGCCATGATCCCTGCTACGAGAACACTAAGTTTGTTGTATTAAAGTTTGTAATATAACAAGTTGTGGGTTAAAAATTGTCTTGTGTACAAGATTGATTCACTGCTATTTATTTTTCATCGTGCAAAGTGCTTTTGTTGTGGCATTTGAGTATGTTTGTGATTGTGATCTTAGACTCAATCTTGATTCTTAAGTTTCATGAAAATCAACAAAAGGTGTGATCCTCCTAATGGGATTTGCCCATGGTAGACTATACATGGTTTGTGATTTGTGCCTTAACATACCCCTCATGAAAAGAGTTAGGCATCTTTGGTCTAAATAGTGGAAGAAGTTGGAGGGAGAACTTCCTAAGTCCTAGTAGAGGAAATGGAACCACCCTTTCATCTAATAACAAATGGGACATTTGAAGACGATTGTGACTCAGTCTCTTGTAAGTGACATTGTTATAAGTCCTGTTAAATGTGGGATGTGGTGATCTACACATACTCTAGTTGATGGGAGCCCACTTTAAACTTGCTAAGGGAGATCTTGAGGTTGTGCATCCAATGTTTGCTAGTATGTTGGGGCTTGACAATAATACTATCTCTCAGCTGCATGAAGTGCTCAAAACAATATGCCGTCTTAGTGCTAAGGCTCTTAGAGGGGAGAAATCCAAGTGATTTGGATGTACAACCTATAGGCATCCTCTCTAATCCCTTAGTGTAGGGCGTGTTTAGATGATAGGAGGTGACTCAGAGAATCCAAAGAGTACCTAAAAGGGGAAGTCAATCAATAGATATGTCCAACCTTTGAAGCAGTTGGGAAGCCTCATAAAATTGATAGCGACTACATCTAGGAGGCTACATGAAGGCCATATCTTCAAGTGCATAATGCTAGGAAGGAGCACTGATCCCTAGTGGAAGTAGAGTGTCCCAAGTTTCAAACTTTGTGAAGAAAGGAGATAGAGGTCCATAAGACACTAAGGATATGTATTGAGATTTTCCTAGATGATTGAATGCGCTAACTATTTGGTTGTAATGGATGATGCGGTGTGACAAAAGGGTTTGGACTATATTTGTTTCTTGGAATCATAAAGGACAGTGAGTGTGATGATTGTATCCAATAGGTTCATCTTGGATGATATACCCTAGAAGTGAAGCTGAAAGCACTATCTCTAAAGTTAGGCATGGGAACCATAGCCTTGGTTGATTTGAGGTTGTAAAGCATACCTTAAATAGAACTAAGGCCCTAACCACTGAACCCCTATGTATGTGTAGTTTGTAGTAATCTCAATCTCATCTCCTCAAAAGTAGAAGTGTTGCTTGGTGAAATCCTACTAAAATAGGTTCAAGATCATAATCTTAGTCTTGCAAAGTTTTATCATTGATTGATTAATATTACAAAAGTTGGATAACACATTGGTATGTCTTTTTATCTCTTTAGGTTAAGAGGATAGCAGGATCACATTGTGGACAAATAAAGGGAAAGAGATCAAGATGCATTGTAGAAGAAAATTGTCACCATCCTATATGTGCTCCCTAAGGAAGAGGCCTCTAGCTACTCAAAATAGATCCCAAAGACAATTAGTGTGAGAGGGAAATTCTATTTAGTCAATGCTTCTAATAAAGTTCGAGAGGCCATGGACAATACAAAGGCAATCAAGCATTGACTTGTATACTCTCATGATTGCAACCAAAATAATTTGCAATACCAATGTCATGTAACCTTTAGAGTAAGGCCTCTCTCAAGTCATAGTGAATACTATTCAAAAGTCCACAAAGCAACATAATACTTTGCATGAGTGGTGACAAGCCTCGTTATGGCATAGAGAGTGATAGAATATTTTGTTCAGATACATTAGACCTTGTACTCGTTGCTTTTCTTTTTTATCTTTTGTAGCCTTTTCGACCTTTGTCTCAGGAATGACTTCGACATTAGAACTGTCTGGTTCCACCCTAGCGATTTCTTCGGCCCTCTTTGATGCTTGTGTTGAATATTAGGGGTTTTGAGGTTGTAGCATCTCTTTGTTGAGGTTAGGGAAGACTTGTTTAGCTTCTCTTGAACTTGGGGTGGAGAATTTGAAGGGCTAGGTGATGGGACTCAAAAGGGCCTATCATCTAGCCCCATTTTAGCTCATTTTTTCCCATTTTGGAGTTTATTTTGCACATGGAATATGCTTTTGAGCCTCAACACTTGAAAGAATACTTGGCACACTTGGATTTTCTTATCTGCACTTTTGCATGTACAAAAGTGGGTTTAAGCACTCACAAGCACCTTTATGCAAATGAGTACATATACTATATGCCCCCAGCTGCACCTAGGGTACATGTTAGCTGAAGTTAGTGAATTTGTTCTCATGCTTAAGTACTATGTACTTATGTCACATTTGTTTTTATTAAAAGGTTCAGTTGGAATTTGATATATGTTTTAAACCCACTTATCTAAGTAGCCAGATTTGGACAATTGTAAAATTTGATTATTGCACATTTTATGCTTCCTCCCTTTATTTTGGATGGTAGGGAAGGCAATATTAAATTCCATTGTCAACATGCTTGTGTTTTCCATTCCTCCATAGTTGCTTTGGCTCATTGTTTGTATACTCAATGGGTTGCTTGTAATGAGGGCTCCCATCTTGGCATGGGATATAGATTTCTCTCTCTTTCTCTTTGTTGTAGTTTGCAGATCTGTTTTCATTATTTGTGGATGTTAGCTTTTTCTCTACAATTTTCATTTTTGGCAAGTGAGCGAATAAATGCATATGTGGTTCATGAATGCGTGTGAAACAAGGGCATTGATTTCTTCATTCTTTTCAACAAATAAATCTGCAATTCATTGTGAAAGGTGTAAGTTGAAAGTACATTTCACAAGCATATGTTCATGGGTTGACATTTGTTTGAGGATTTTTTATGGGCTGATTTGTGGTTATTTAAGAAAAGCTCCTATTTTTGGCATTGTCATTTGGGATGTGTACCTCATGCCTTTGGATAGAAAATGCTAGAGATCTGACGCAATTTTGTTTCGAAATACAAGTGCAGAAGATGTTGAAAGGTGACACGTCCCTCTCTTTTTTAGGAGACTGTGGATATACCTTATTTGGAAGACAAATTTTTTATCATTAGAAGCAGTGCAAGAAGAATAACAGTGATGATTCAATCGTATTTTCCCATTGTTCTACCCATGAATGCTGGTTCTTCCCTTATTGCTCTTTGGGAAAGGGAGAACAATTCCAACAAATGCATTACTCTAATTCACATGTAAAACTCACAAAGACTTGTTTATATTTCGATTCAGAGTTATTTGTCATGGTTATGATCATGTTAAGGATAAAATTTCAATTAAAGCTTTCAAATGGACCCTATGGTGTGTTGAGACCTCAACTATCCTTGAGTGTTTAGACTTGGGGATTTCCTTAATTTTTTTTGAACAAACCTTGTTAGTGGATGCTACCCTTCATTTGATTTGTTAGTTGATGGATGAAATGTTTGAATGAAAGTGTGCATAACCTCTATACCTTTAAATGCAATGTTATTTATTTTTGATTGAGATGCAATGTGAGCTTGGTTTGCTTCTCAAGTTTTTGCCTTTCACATTCCTCACTTTAAATGCATCATATGCTAATTGTTGCATCTTGTGGATTTGATTTGATTTGATTGAGGTAGTTCTAATCTGCATAATTTCTGTTACCCACCAAAGTGGGTACCCCGAGGAGAACATTTCTCCTAATCATCTTCTTCTAGCTGGTAGCCAATAGTCCTTGATAGCCACCTTGTAGCCGATGTGATGTGCCACTTTTATCTCCACTACCTGCAGCAATTGTAGGTTTGCTTCACCATTTGTCAAGAGCCCATGTTAGAAGGTGTGTTACCCAATCCAAAAGGTATGCTATTAATTGTGCAATCAAGTGCTTATGCTTGTTTTTCATTTTGGCATTTGGCATGGATTATTGGGTATCCTAGAAGAGGTAGGGTTTTGACCGTGCTTTTGTTCCCTCACCTTAAATGGGGGGTTTAATCTTCAATCCTAGTCCAGTGGGACCTCCCCTAATGGCCCATGGCTTTAAGAAGGGCACTACTTGGGAAATATCGATTAAGATAATGTGGCCTTGTTTTCCCTTTCCATACTTATCACTGCCCTCCATACATTATGAGCTCTATATTCCATCTCCCTTCTCTGGGTCCAAATGGCCATGGTTCCGTTAGGTTCTAGCTCAGCCCCTCCCCTTGCCCACATATCTGGGTTAGGCTTGGAAATGTTGCCTTGTAGGTTGATGCAGCTAAAATAAAAGTGAAAAACTATGATGGCCATGAGCAAAAAACGAAAGAGAGAAAATTATAAAATGCAAAAGATGGTCGGGACATTAATAATAGTACGTGGGTAAAAGCCAAGTATGAGCTCTACCCCTTATCATTATGGCCATCACTCGTTTCCTAAGGCCAATGTTGCCCCATCACATTATTAAAGGAACCCTTGCATGTCCCAACCCTTGGTGGGCAATGAACTGCCCCAACTTTAAGGGGGTAACCACTGCTACACATCGTTCACAACATGCTATCATTTCCTAGAGCTTCAAGTAGTGATACAAAGAAAGATCGAGAAAAGGAAAAGGAAATAAGAGGGGTGGAAAAACAAAGGTTGGGGTAACTCATGCATCTCTGATTAATCCTTCCTCACATATGTATGCCTAGAATGTGGATTTCCTTATCATTGCTACCCCTTTGACTATGGCATTTGGCGCTAAGAGCCCTTTTCTGTTGAGAAATCTAGGGCATTAGCAATAGGTGATTTCTCTTCCTCAGTGAAATACACATCCCAGGGAATCCTTCCTAGCACTTCCCCTTATTTGGAGGATGGTACGTAGCATAAACCAGATTGTGCAGAAGCTTGAGGGTCTTTCAAAACAGGGCTCAAGAACATTTCAACAATATAGTCTTGAAGAGCTCAATATGTCAGTTGTGGGAATTGAACCTAGGCGGGGAGGATAACGTTCCTCCTCACAACCACCCAAGCTAGATGCAATTGACTGCTTGGTGATAATTTATAAATGTCTAATGATATTACTACATTTGTGGTATTTCACTTCATAGTTTCAATATTTTCTTTGCTGGTTTGTTGTTGATCAGTTTTGTTTAGTCATCGTCAATCCAATTGCTTAAACTGAACAAATATGTTAAGGGCTATCCCCTAATCAGGGATGCCAAGAGCCTTGGTGCTCTAGCCTATTCTGATTTGATTCTTGCTTTGGTAGCATTGAGAAAGAGCGTTTGATTTCTATTTTTGCTTTCACTGATTCTGTAAATATTCAGTATGACATAAGAAGTATTTGAAAAAAATGCTTCCAGGTTGTCAGATAATTAGATTTTGGTATTTGCATGTGCACCAATCTTGATATCTTTTTTAATTAAGTGCTGTAAATTTTTTCAGCAAAGTGGGTTAATTACAAATATTTACTAGCAAGTCTGACATAACAATTCTATTGCCAAGCTATGTTGAATTTTAGATATATTTGAACTTTGGCTTGATGTTCTTTGTGTAAAATTTCAGCGTGCATGTACTTTTTTTTGTTCTTGAGGTTATTTCTTAAACGAGAGCTTTGAATTTCATCTTTGAATAGATTTTTGGTTTTTCCTTTTACCTCTACGTAAGTTTCCTTCATTAATCTCCATTGTGAAAATAATATATTCGATTTATTTCTCATGTATCTTTCCTTGTAGGCTATAAGCCAAGGCCAAAATCTCTCACTCTTTGAGAGGAAAAACTTGCAAAAATTCTTCTATTAGAGATTCCAATTGACGAATACCAAGACCAAGACCCTTGACCCATTAGCCACTCCAAGACCAAGACATACGAACCTCTTCCATCTTATCGTCTTCTCGTGGTTGCACCAGGTGTCCTTCCGAAGTCATCCTTTATAGTGACAACACATAGATCTCTATGACATCGAGATTTACTTGCTTGCATCGAGACTTCATCTCTTGACTGAGTTTGAGATAGCAACACAACACCAAACTCTGTATTAACATCATGGAACCAAATTCTTTGTTGACACCGAGACACTGTGGCATGATTCGAAAAGTATATGAGAAGAGTGATCCAAAAATCTCAGAGAAGACTAAACTGTATCTTCTGAGATTTTCACCCGAAATTCTAGAGTGATATTTTCTTGACATTCCTAGACATATCCTCGCATTTCCCTTAGATGTCTCCTCAACCTTCATTGAACTTATCTCTGTCTTGAACCATGCCTTTGAAGTACGAACTGTATCTCTGTCTTGTCCACCGAAAACTTCAGAGGTATCCGAAGATCTGACTGTGGAAATGTGAAGTATGCACACTCCTATTTATAGTAGTTCGACCATATATAAAAGCCGATCTGAGCATCCGAATGGGTGTGCCACCTTATGTGAGCCGACATGTACATTATATATATCTTTGAGGCCGAACATGAAGAAAGGAGCACTGTGCTTGTCTTTTGGAGGGCTTCTAGACAACTTATAGACTTAGATAGATTTACACATGCTCAAGAAGAACTCTTCATACATGACATTAATCCTTTGAATTAAATGATAAATCCTAATGCTCTCAAATGAGAGCCAACTAAAAATAAAATGTCTTGCTCATGAAACCCATGAAGCAAGGCTTAACACTACTATTATTTTTCTTCATTACATCATTTACATAAGTCACAATTACATGTCATTATGAAGACCGAACCTAGTTACAGTTTTCAAAACTTCCTCTTAACAAGGGAAGTATTCATAATGGTACTTGGTCATTCTCAATATGAAGAATTTCTCATAGGAAGAATCAAATTGGTAACCCATCTGTATAGTATCATATCAACCAACTTTGTCACATAGCAAGGCCTTGACTAACAACTCCATCTGTCCATGAGATCTTGAGCTCAATGCTGGCGAGACCAATGATTTATAGACACCTTAATCATTGTCTCTCTTGGAACATACCCTACCCGGGTTCTCAGGGTGTGTTCCACTAGGACTATTCTTATCTTGGATTCCAGTCCTCAAAGAATATCGTCCTCTACGACTACTCTTATCTAGGATGCCCTATCTCATCTTCAAAGATTATCGGATGCCAGATGATTACGCAATCCTCCATTCTGTCTTCCCAAATGAAGAAAAGAATGATGTGTCTATCTCTCCATCTCAATTAGAGAGGATATATTCCAACTAAGGAATTTACTCATTCCTATACTGAGAATGTACCTAAGCTCCCTCTTGGCTTAGGAATTTCCAAGTTTCTTCCAAGTAAGAAACTTGTTTCCAGGTTCCCTCTTAATCAAGGACCTACAACAACTCCTCAGGTGGAGATAATGGGACAACTAGCTGCTTTGAAGAACTCCTTCCGTCGATGTCATGAATTTCTTCCTTGTTATGGAGTCTTCATCTTTTGAGGCTTCTTCATAGGGCACAGACCATCCATCACTTTTATACATGAGTCAGTCGTGTCATCATTCCTTTCAGTAGAAAGTGATCCATCAGTCTTCATCCGGCCTTGCTTCATGCCATGCTACTTTCTTCATGCCATATCTTTCGGAAGGATCTTTCATCCTTCTATATGGTCTTTCTAGGAAGACATCCACAATTCTTCCCTTTGGCAGTGCTGCATAAGCCCATCCATATATTTGTTCAAAATAAGAAATGAACACCTAAATCAGACTTACCTTTGTGATGGTCTTTCATCATGACATTTTTCTTGTAGGTATCAACATCCTGCATGCATGTTGACACATCTCCCAAAGATATCCATTGTCAAGGGTCTCCATATTTTTCAGACTTCCATCAGAGCCTTCATATCATTTCGGGAGATTTTCTAGTCAAATCTTCTTGGTCTTTTGGATGTTGATTGCATTTACCATGGTTTCATATCTTACGATCTCTTCCTTCCCTTTTTCACACATTCCATTTCTAGGAGCTTCGAATCAAAGTTCCTTAATTGTAGTCAACCACCTCATATTCCATATGAGGACATATTATGTTGATTTCATCGTGTGAACCATTACTTCTGGCAACCTTTCATAGGAGAAGATTCCTTTCCTTTGATCGTGCTTCTCAAGATAGAAGTAGTGATCCATGTTACCTGCAACCATACGACATGGCATTATAATATCAAATATAAGCATACATACCGCATTTACCTTTTGGTCATCTAGGCTTCTTTCAATAGCTTCCTTGATTGAAAATATCTTCAACCATTTGATCTGCCTCATCTCTTAAGTCATCATCCCATGAACTCCATAAGTTGGAGTTCCTAATGAAACACTTGCTTCTTCTCTAGATCAGTGAATCTTGCAATGAAAATTTCATTAGAGAATCTTGAGGATCTTGCATATCCCTATCCAACAAATGTTTCCTTCTTGACTTGATGTATGATGAGCCTTGTCCTGAATGACTTCTTCCTTCCAATGAGGTTCCCAAGAGCTATATCCTCCATAGTTTTTGTTCTGTCTGTCTTTCATGATTCCCTATGGTGATTTTACGACTCTTGTTTCTAATGCTTACATGATGCCACAATGCATCTTATTATAGCTATATCCTAAAAAGTTTTAGGAGCTATGACAAGACCTTTTGTGAGGGAGACTATCTTAATCATAGTAGAGATCTCTTACTCCCTCTTTCCTTGGACTTCTTTTCTTCAAATTCCTACATCTTTCCGATGATATAAGCTTCCTTTCTGTAATGTCCATAACTTTTCCATAGCATTGAATCTTAGCTAAGCTTTTCTTTCCTTTCCGAGGACCAAAATTTCAAAACTTCCCTTTCCTTCCTGTAGATGTTTGAGTCCTTTAACCTTCAACACTTTTTCCCTCAACTTGTCTTCTTTTGTCTAGCATAGGAATCACAAGTTGTCGAATGAGGTAACTTTCTTATCTTCATGGACATTTGTTACCTTGTCCATTAGTTAGTGCATTTAGAATAGTGATGGTTATCTTCTTATCATCTCTCCCAAATCTCACAATTGAGATCTTATGAAGATATCCCTTCAATCTTTGATACCTTCAATTTTGTGTAGATCAGGTCCAAGTGATATGACCCGCGTTATCGTATTCTCAGAGAATAGCCTTACGAGCTTATCATATACATCCCTTTGATGTCTCCAATATCGAGAGGATATTTCATAAGAATCCCTTTCCATGTATTCAAAGGAGACCTTCTTCATTGATGTGTTCATTGACTTCACTTTCTTCGAGGACTATGTCTATCCTCCTTTTTCCATGCAAGGAATTTTGATGATCTAACCAACTTATAGATCTCCTTGCAAAATAAAGTCATCTAACCAAATTTGATTCTAGAATGAAAGATACTTA
Source organism: Pinus albicaulis (assembly GCA_034641835.2). Lineage (NCBI taxonomy): Eukaryota > Viridiplantae > Streptophyta > Pinopsida > Pinales > Pinaceae > Pinus > Pinus albicaulis. Next base: position 1,551,618,897 of record CM076584.1, read on the forward strand.
CTTGACAAGTGAGGATGAAATCTTTAACTTTATCACTTTGATGATGGATGAAGAAGATGTATTGATGCTTCCTCAGATGATCTTCTTCAAGGATAAGGATGAGATCCTTGCTGCAATGATAGGAAGCTTGCCTTATAGCTTTTGAAGATGATAATGCCTTCTCGCCTTCAAGATACTTCGACTTCTTTTTTAGTGAATTAATGCAGATAAGAAATTCTTCTAGGATCTCCAGGATGATGTGATCTTGCTTCTCTATACTTTGGGCTGACTTGCCTTGTAGATCTCTTCATCTTGATGAGGGTCTTTGAGGTCTTTTGCTAAATATTACAGGATCCAATACTCTTGCTGGTGTAGACTTCTAGATATGCTTCTAGGATCTCCAAGATGATGTGATCTTGCTTCTCTATACTTTGGGCTGCCTTGCCTTGTAGATCTCTTCATCTTGATGAGGGTCTTTGAGGTTTTGCTAAATATTATAGGATCCAATACTCTTGCTGGTGTAGACTTCTAGATGCCTTGATTTTTAGATCTATTTTCCTTGAGTAGAAGTAAGGCTTTTGGCTTCAATTATTTGATGATCCCAAGATTTCTTACGAGGTAGACTTCCTCCCTCAATGTAGATCCTTCACTTTTCTTCGATGCCTTTCATGAAACTTGATCCTCGAGTGTCTCTTTGATTAGATGCCCTTCCTTTGACTTAAGCACCATAGCTCTGAAATCATATAGAGAAACCTATGGCATTAGCAATAGGTGATTTCTGTTCATTGGTGACTGTTTGTGAGTGCTTTTTACTTATTTAGATTAGGATCTTCTTCTTCTTAGTTTATTAGTGTTCTTCTTCATCAAAGTTGCTGCCTGATGCCATAAGTTGTTGCATGGTCAAAGTTGTTGGGGACTAGTTGCTGCTGCTATTGGGTCAACGATCTGGGAAGGCTGACTTACTGTGGAGGAAAGGTTTGGTCTGTCTATGGTGAAGAGTCTAAAAAAAACTATTGAAGGAAGAGAAGTTTGACTGGGTTTTCCCCTAGAGAAGGGTTTTGCCCTAGCATAGTGCCTACATCTCGTGTCTTGTGTTTTTGCAATCTTCATACACACATAATTTGGTATTTTCTTGATGAAAGATAATCTAATAAAGAAGTAAAAGAAGCCAACATAATTCACAAGTAATTATCAATAAAGAGGAATCAAACCCTAATCTACTTGCATTGATTTGTCAATAGGGAACACCTAATAAGCTCGTCTATTAGCCACTCCTACCTAGGGAGGTAACACCATTATGTGATCAAAGCCCAAAATTTGGAAGGGAAGCCCCATATGAAGTGTAAGTTTTCCCTTGATTAACAAGATTTGTTCACCTAGATGTACTAATGATATTTTCCTTGATGGTAAAAATGCAACACTAGACATTGTGTGTGATTGGCAAGTGGTTTTCATCATGGTGCTAGGCAACTTAATTGCTGCCCAAGTCCACTAGAGGAACATTATGACACCCTATAGGTGAAGTGTTGAAAGCCATGGGGCTCCTACTATTTATAGAGCATCATTCCATTCTATGGGCACCTACAACATCTTAGCAATTTACACTTTGCCCCACATTATTCACGAGATGATGCACTTAGACTAGTGTGCTCCAACTGGCTTATCAACGATCACACGGTATGTCAGCTGATCCGAGGCCCAAATGAGGTTTGTCGGTTAGCACCATATTTTGAGCCTTCAACGTTGGAGCAGAACCAAGCTGTTTTATGACCAGGAGACCCATGAGACCAATTTTGTGCCCCAAACACAAAACTGTGGTCCACAAGATGATTTGCATGGAGATTTAGGGGCCAACCCCTAGATCCTGATTTTTGGAGTCCATTGTGTGCCCCAAAAGGGCCTACACATGCATGATGTTAAAATTTTGAGCTCTTTGTTGGTAGATTGTTATGTTTTTACATTGGCTATGAGGTCGGCTTGTAACCTCACTTAGTATTTGCCCATTATTTTATAACTTGAGGGGCTTTTGGCTAAAATTAGAGATCATCGAACGTTTATAAATTAGAGAAAGATCATTTCAATCTCTCATCATCATCACTTGGAGAATTCAGACCTATTGAAGGAACTCACACTTGCTTCTTTATGGCTATTGGAGATTCTTGGAGTTCATTTTGATGTTTGGAAGCTATTTTTAATTGTCTTTGGAGTTATTTTTTTGGTGAATGGATGGATATACTACATGTTAACTTGTAAGTGCTATATTGTTGAAGATTATTATTTTGAAATGTGTAATATATGGAGTCGCTGCTTCTAGATTATGCTTGATTATGCCCTAGTTTGTTGAAAACAAATTTTAAAGGCTATCTAGTCGAGAATTGCATATGTTACTCATTGTATAACATGTAATGAATGTTCCTAGTGGAGGAATTCTTATAACTCTCCATCAAATTCTATTTATCATAGAGTGGGTAAATGCTGGAATTTTGGTACCTAGGGCATCTAATTTCGGCCTCTTTAGCAACAAATTAGGCTTATCTAGAACATCCTTGACTCCAGATGCCCAAGGACAAGGCAGTAGTCCAAGTCTTTGGTGATCTACTCAAAACTTTCTCCATAAAATTCTCTCCTTAAATTTAACCCTTTTAAGGCGAGAGAAAAACTAGGGCTTGGAGCAAAAGTTTAGGGAGGAGGATTTTTGGTGGTTTGAGAGCCTAGACATCAAGAGGTAGGTCTTGGCTACATGATGTATCATTTTGGTAGGCATCCACTCAAATTTCATACATAAAATATCTTGCCCTAGGTGTTGCCCTAAGAGGGAAACCCTACTCTCTTCTCCTTCAACTTGGGGATTTTCTTGAATGTTTCATGAGCCTTGGAATAATTGATTATATTTGTAAGAAACCCTTTCTCTTAGGCATTGACCTTGTCAATACCAATTACCAACGAAAACCTCAAAACCCTAGGTCTTGAGCCTCCTTTTCTAAGGCTTTTCTTTGAGAGCGTTTTTCTTTTTTGAAGCCTTGAACCATTATTGAGCCCTCCCTTGAATGAGCTCTAGCACGATCACTTTGTTCCTTATACCTTGTATATCTATTTTAAGTGATTTCCCTCCTACCAAGACTCCTCCCATTCGTCAAAGTTCGTAAAATGCAAGGGGGTTTGGCTATGGTGACAATGGGCCACTACCCCATTGTTAGCACTTTGTCTAGCCTTTGTCTTATAGGGTGTCCCTCTTTAAGGGCTGCTAGATTTTGTGGTAACAATGTTCATAATGCAAAGGTACTTAGACAACCTTGTCATGAGATTGGTAATGGAAAAAATATTCTTGTGATTGCAAATCGAATGAGGTGGCAAATGATTTATAGGCGAAAAATGTGAAACAAGTAAATTTGCACATGTCTAATGCAAGTGAGAAAATAGTTATTTATGGTTATGCATGGAAGGTATTGCGTTTTTGCAAAGTAGATGTAATTAAGAGGAGGCAAACGTGTCATAGTGATGTCAAGTTGCATTTGACAATTAAAGAGATTTTTCTATGGTTCGCAAGTTTCTATGTGCAAGTTGATGGATTCTAGTTTTGACAAAGGCACATAAAAGGTTGTGTGTGCTTGGATGAAGGTGACACTGTGATATGCAAAGGGTGATACAAGTGAGTTTTCATAGACTACCTTGTTGACATTTTGTTGTGACTAACAACATGATAGCATGTTGGGGTAGCATGTGAGACCATGTCCATTAATTCTTTGGTTTAGTGACTAGACCTCAATGGAAAGTATGGCAATATGGGTGTACAAAAGGTAGATATAAATAATAGATAAGATAATTATATTAATGTCCAACTAATGACTACAAAAGTAGGTCAATGGGATTGCTGGGTACAATAATGTCAATACCAAGGAAGAGAACTTAAGTGTCTCCTATTTAAAGAACAATAAACATAAAAGCATGGAGTATGTGCTGAAACATGGAAAAAACACTTGAATCCATGTGCAAGCTACCGCAATGGGAGGGATATGTATAGAGGAAAAGGATCTAGGGACTAGGCATAATTTTTTAAATGGGTTGACTATGCCATAACTTAACTGAAAGGGGAAAGGACAGGCCCAAGTGTCCTTTAACTCCAACAACAAGCAAGAAGAGGACAAAACATTAAAGCTAAGCATGGGTTGCACTGTCTCGGTGTTGACTACATGCAAACGTGGAAAACAACAGACGGTTGGTATGTTGGAAAAGACATTGACACAATAGAGAAGGTATTCACGCAAAGGGAGAAGGGAGGAAACATACTCTGATTCCGCTCACAAAGAAGTAGAGGAGAACAATCACGAAGAGCATTGCAAAGAAATTCCTCCAAGGTTGAAAGTGAGAACACAGAGAGAGCAACGAATAAAATTTGCAAAAACTGAGCATGGGAGAAAGTAGCTTGCCGAGAAACCCTCACAGAGGCTTGTTGTGTAAAAGCATTACAGAGAACAGTGGCTTGCTTGTAAGGCTGAAGAATCCACTGGATGCTTGTGAACTCAGAACCTACTAGACTGGGAGGAGACACTCAGGTGCTTCTAAGGGTTGATGAACCACTAGGAGTTTCCTTGGGGTTGAAGCTTTGGTGCTTGACTCACTGATGAACCACCTGGAGAGGTGATTTCTTTACCCCTCAATAGCTTATCCATTGATGAACCTTCCCTTGATGTGGACTCTCTTCTCTTGAAAGTGAGCTGAAACTCTCTGTACTGTGATATCCTGGCATGGATGTTAGCTGTGTCTGAAAAGTTGTAAAGACTGGAGTGAGAGCTTGTGTAGCTGGTGGATGAAGGCAGAGAGGCCTTGTGACATCTTGTTTTAGCTGTTCATATTGGTTCAACTTCCTCTCAAAAAGCACTCCACCTCAAGCCTTGAAATTTGGCTCAGGGGTGACAGCTACAAGTAATTGTGGTTGTAGCTTGTTTATGGTTGGGAGGAGAGTTAAAGTCCCACTCAGTTGCCAGATCTTTTATAAGATAAGTCTACTCTTGTGTTTATGTATATGAAATTATCATGTCTTTGGTTATTGTGCTGAATCAATGACATGTTAATATTGGCGAGTGCTGTGTATTACATGAATGGGGAATATCACTGTCTTATGTAAAGATTTTAAAGGAATGGTTCGTATCTTGTATATTTCCGGGTTTTGAAATTGGCCTAAGTTGCCAGAGATAGGAAATATGGGTGTCCCTGTTTATAACAAATCACTTGCATTGAAATGTTGGAAATCTCTGGCCATCGTGTTGATAAATTTTCTTATGCCAACCATGTATATATGTAAAACTCAATTAGGCTGAGGCATATATAAGCTCAGTAGGATAGTTGTCTCGTGTATCTACATATATGTAGTACAGATGTTTTTTTGTAGGCCGAGGGCCTTATAAAAGTTTAAGCACTAGGTTGAGTTTTGGAGTCAAGTCCAAACTCTTATCAGAACCACTGTGACTGAGTCTGTAGACAGGGAATGGTTCTCAAACCATTCATATTATAAGTGCTGCGAGCTGGAGTTCAAGACCTAAAGGAGCTTAGAAAGCTAGAGCCCCAAAAGGCAAGTGATCGAGCGCATCAACCAAACACTTAGGCAAGAGAAATTCGGGTCGTCAATGAAGGAGAGCTCATGGCTGTTTGATAACCCTAAAGGTTTGGTACCTCCGAGATTTCGAGGCGAGCCCCAAGAGTAACTGTTGAGATTTCATTTACAAGATGACTTGGTAGGTGGGGCCAATCGGTAAGGGGTCGTCTATCACGACTAATGTGGAAAAAGTCGAAGTCGGGATTAAATCGGAAAGGGTCCAAAAGTTGAAAAACTCGATAAAGTTGGGAGTTTTTTGAAAAAAGTTGGAAAAACTAAAAAAATACAAAAATATTCATATTTGGAAAAAATCCTAATTTTATTAAAGAAACTACCTCACTCACGATTTTTTCGAAAAAGTCGGGAGAAGGTTGGGACTTCGAGGATAAAATCGCGACTTTTTTAGGGATGAAAAAGTCGTCAAAAAGTCGGCTCGGGGAAAAATTCGAGATTTTTTCAAAAATTCGAGACTTTTTGCCGACTTTTTCCACACTGATCACGATAGAGGAAAACGTGAAATAATTATAACGTGGAATTTGATTTTTCCAAGTCTCAGAAGACTAAGCAGGACCCATGTCTAGCATGGCGGATGACATGGCGTTGGGGCCACGTGGCATCTAGAGAATGGGGCATGTGTCAACCAATTTGAGTGTTTTGGGGGCCCATGTCGCTTGGATCTGTGTGACACGTGGCATGTGTTGGGTGGAGCTATGTGGAGGGTGCGTCACCGTGACAGAATGGGGCGATGACATCACCCCGACGTTTTGTCTTTGGAAGAAATAGAGAGGGGCTACGCAGGTAAATCCCGAGATTTAAACCCCTGTTTGTTGTGGTAGGAGTCGATCGAAGTGCATGTTGTTGCCGCAAATAATGCGAGGACACGATGGGAAGGAATCGCTATGGTTCCATGTAATCTTAGAAGGGTCGTCCCCAGAAGAAATGACGAGGGGCGACAACAGTTGTCTTTGAGAAGGTTATCTTCGGGGTGACGTGGCCTTCGAGGAGCCTGCACCCACTCACTACCTTTCATATAACGCATATGTTTAATGGTTTCAATCACGCCTTCCATATAGTGGGGTTATTACGTGTGCAGTATGAACGTGTCAGCAACTAAGGTAACACTGCCATTTGGTGGTGAGGTGGTCGACTGTGATAGGCACATGGGGACCAAGTGGGCGCCACGTGGCAGGTTGGTGAAGTGGCTCTAACAGAATGGCTAATCTTTGAATGGCCATATCTTTTGATTTAGGGTCGGAATGGAGCAAAATTTTATATCGTTGGAAAGGTCTCAATGAGACGAACACAACAATGTCATTTGTTTTAAGTTTTAAGAGAGTCGAAAAAGGGCGAAAAATTTAGACACCATTTTCATAACTTGACATTTGAGATTGGGTCAGTCGAGTAACCTTCTCCTCCTACCCTTAGTCAGTGTCGGGGACAGTAAGGGGGTGTGTTACAATGTGCCTAGATTTGTAGTCTCAACTCATTGCTACAATAGTTAAAACAAGAAATGCTTCCCCTCTCAAGTAGAGTTCTAGATGTGGCTTCAGAAGATCGACCACTTAAGTAATTACTAAATGAGAACAAAGTGGAAGAAGATCTTCAACCCCTGCATGATGCTTTGCATGCAAAATTTCTTGACCTGAAGAAGAAACATGTTGAGATCCAAACCACACTAGCTACCTTCAAACAAGAAATTGAGACACATTAATTCATTGGCTTATGTGGTTTGCGGGAAGGGTGAACCCCCGCCTCCCGCCACCCCCTCCCCATGTATTTTTTGAAGAAGTTCTACAAGAGAATCTCATTGAAGAGCAAACTAAGCAGCCAATGGAGCTCAAGCTTAAAGTGAGGGGTCTCCCTTATCTCATCCATCTCCACACCCCAAGGAGGTGGTGGCCATATTTCTTTGGGATAATCTGTACCTCCTTGATATGGCCCTCAACACAACATATTTTGGCATTGATTCTATTCTTTTCCTTTGGTTCATGACCATGTCCAATCCAGTGTTGCACGATCCTCCCCCTCGCCCCCCAAGGATCCAAGGTCGGAACCATGTCCTGTACCGATCCTTAGGCGATCCTCCAACGGAACTGCGGATCCGAAAATTAGATCCGCGGTTCTGCTGTTTTGAGGCGATTCCTAGAAGTATGGAACCACACAAGCTCGATCCGCGGTTCTGGATTCCTGATCCGTGAATCCAGAAAAGGATCCGTTGGGGATCCATGGAGGTTTGGGCACGGATCTGCGCAGATCGCCAGTGGATCCAGAGGGAGATGGGTGGTTCTGCGGGGTTCTAAATTGTTTTAAAAAAATTTCTTTGACTTAAGTTGGGATGGGGCTTCCCGGACACTCCCAAGGTGCTCCCTTGATGCCCTATCATGATAATGTTAAATTTTTAAAGTAAAAGAGACATTCTCCTTTATCTTTCATTTTCATCCTTTTACTTAAATTTTTAACATTACCATGAAATGACTCCGGATGTTTGAGAGTGGTTCCAGCCCCACTGGGCTTCATATGGAGAAAATAGAATTTCATATCCTATTCAAAATTCAACAGACTTAACAGTTTTAAAGAATTTAGGATCAATGAGATTGTGGCTTTTCATTAGATTAAATCATGTATGAGGGTATGTGATTGGCATTTAATCAAGAGCACCAAGCCCTCTATGTGCTTATGTACCCTAGTGTTGGTGGTGTTAATTGTTGAACTCCTTTGTCATGGCCTTAGCAAAAAATTACCTTTCGATCAAGTCAAAATCATTGATCAAGCGTGTTAAGCTTTTTCCACCATATTTTAAGGCTTGGATTAGGTTGTTTGATTAAAATTGGGAAATGTTGACTAATACCCCTGGACAATCGAGGTAGAGGCAAAGGCGAGACAAGAGGAGAAGAATCTAGATTCTAGATGGTTGATGCTCGAATAATTAACCATTGGTGTACAATGGATGCCATATCTATCTTGATTTGTATACAAATATGCATGTTTTCATATCTTCTACAACTAGTTTGGTATTTTGGATGTTTTTTTTTAATATAAATGCAAAAAAAATATAAATATATATATATATATATATATATATATATATATATATATATATATATATATATATATTAGACGGTTCCGAGACGCTTCGCTTCCTAGATTTTTGGGAAATGACGCTTCCGCGAATCTGCTTCCAGAAAATGTCCGTGCTTCGTGCAACATTGGTGCAATCAACTTTGAGCCCTTAGAGCTAAGTGAAAATTGTTCTCTTTCCCCAGTGAGATCTTCCTAGATAAAGATCTCAACAGATCTCAGGTTGTGTAGCTCAAAATCTCTAGGGCTTTGGTTATGGTAGGACAACAAACAAGGAAATCGATAATCATTAGGAACATTAGAGCTATCATTCGAGACTCCTTCACACTTGGTTGGAAACCCTAATTTGAAGCTTCCAAATGATAGGTCAATTGAGAGAGGTACCATGGTATAGATATATCCAGTGGTTGTTGGAGCAACAATGAGTCTTTTTTGGCCTTTGGCAGGCTTGATGTATGATGGACCTAGGTCATAAGATATCCTTTTTGTCACCAAGACCAAATTGAGTGCTATTTAGTCTCTCCTAGACGTTATAGGTTATCATTGGTTTTCATCGTGCATACTAGTGATGTTAGAGGGTTAGTTGGAGTAGCTTGTTTAACTAGCGACTCCCTTTCGAGTCAAATCTCTATGGTAGCCTCAAATGGTTTTGCCAAATTTATGTGGATTTAGGTTAGAGATGTATCCCCTCCATCTAGAGGCATCTATATTGCTATTTGCTATACCCCCAATCTCATCATTGTTTGCTATTCATAATTATTTCAACAGGAAACCTTGCATAGTTAGTATTCAACAATTGGGCAGTCCATCCCCCTTAGAGGTAAGGGAAGATAAGATAATTATATTGATGTCCAATATATTCCACAAAAAGTAGGTCAATGTGATTGCTAAGTACAATGATGCCATTACAAACTAGGCGTGCTAAAATGTATCTTATATAAAGAACAAGAAGTAAAGTAGAAACATGAAGTCTTTATGTGAAAAACATTGAAGAAGCCTCAGATCCAAGTGCAGGCAGCCACAATTGGAGGGACATGTATAAAGGGAGAGGATCTAGAGACTGAGTCATGGTCCTCTCTATCTATTTATCTTAACATCCTAGCTCGAATGAAGAAAACTCAAAGATAGAATCATGCCCTGAGGAAGAGCTGAGGAAAGATTTGGATCCTATATTGCTTTGTTGCTTGGATGAAGCAACTTGTTACCAAGTATAGGTAATCGCATCTGCCTAGTGGTAAGAGATTTGTTCTCGTGATGTATTGGAGGCCTATGGGGAGGAGGAATGGCTCCTTTGGTCAACATTGATATAGAGCTAGAAGTAGTGCCATTGTCAACCTATCTCTTGGTGTCCTTAGTTGATGGAGGTGCTATAATGGAAGAGCTTATCTGCTGAATAGGATCTGGTCAAGGAGGAGGCTGGAGAGTGTGGGCATGAAGTTTGAGGGCCTCTTGCATGTATAAGGCTTGACATCTCTAGTTTGAGAACTAAGAGAAATTGGGAATAATTTGGATTCCCTTGAACAAGAAATGAAATCTCCCATGGATCTCATAATAAATGGGGCAACGAAACATGAAGTGCTCCTCCATCAGAATCCCTCAAAGATGACATAACTGCCAGATCCTGTCTAAACAATCTATTTGGTGGTTCATCTCAACCTGCAGTTGATGTGAATCAACTTTGAACTATCCTAGGGGGATGTGAAGGGCGTTCATCCAATGGAAAAGCATGTAACGGGGACGAACAATGAGGCCATCCCTCATCGCGATGAAGTGCTCAACATAGAAGGCCATCTTCGGATGTAACGTACTTGAATGGTTTATCCAAGTGACCTAAGTATATTGCCTATAGTTATCCTCATAAATGATTGTATTCATCTTTGGTTTGGTTGATAAGAGGTGGCTGGGCACACACAAGGAATATCTATATGGAGGAAGCCGATCCAATGTGATACCAACTGAGGTAAGGAGATTCGAGACTCCGATGTAGCAACATCAAGACATAGTTGACAGACTAGTTGCTGCATTGGACTTTGATGAATGGTAGGTCAAGTATAGATATTTTTCACGCCACTGTGTTGTATCAGTAAAACTCTGAACATGGTGTAAAAGTGAGACAAGGTTGAATGCTACCCAAAGTGATAAGGAGCGACTTCGAAACTCTGCGAGGTTGATGGGTTGAGGAATTGTTTGTTTGCAGTGAATGAAGCGACAAAGGAGCATGATATGTACTCTCTCTATCGAGGACTAATTGAGCTCTAGTAAACTAGGTCCCCAAACCTCAAACCCATATAGAACTGTGGGTGAGACAAGAGCGTCCAAGAGTTACATCATGGATGATATGTCTTGAAAGTAGTTTTGAAAACATTATCTCTGAAGAATGGTTAAGGGATGATAGCCCTTATTGATTTAGGGATGAATTGCATGTCGGAAATTGAAGCGAGGACATGTGAATAGTACCTCCAAATAAGTAAATGTGTTGATGATTTTGATCTCCTCACCTTTGAGGAAAAAGTGGTGACTAAGTAAAATCATCTTCAATGTTTTGAAGATCATGACTTTGGCTTTACCTAGCTAGGTTGACCCTCAACTAACAAATATTATAGAAAAGGGTCAATGCGTCTAACTATTGCAACAATTCGTCCGAAGATGGTGCTAGGACCACGTTATCTGCAAAAAAAGGATAGAAATTAGGATAAGATGTAGAAGACAACCATAGCCATGTTGGATGTGTTTAGTCAAGGGGGACTCCAACGCATTAATGTAGATCCCAAATAATGTTGGGTATAACGGGCAACCTTGTTTAACCCCAACTTGACTTAGGATGAAATTTGATAGGCCACACACTGTGTGTAGACAACCAATGACCAAATCGTATGAACGTGTGATGGCTAAGAATAAGGTCTTCGTGATACCAATGCTGTTAGATTTTTTGGGTAGCTTGGATAGGTACTTTTGCATTGGTGGTGGTTAGCATGTGCAAGTGTCTGAGTGATACTCTCTAGATGGTGATTTTATAAAGTGTTTTTATATTAATGACTTTATAAAATGATTTTATAAAGTGATTTTTATATTGATGACTTTATAAAGTGTTTTTTATAATTAATGATTATAAAGTGAAAATGATGTTATATTATAAAGTTGGGTCACTTAAGTCATGTGTGTGGATATCGTGGACCAAGATCTAATCTAGACTATTGAATATCTTAAGGATAGTTACAACTCTTTTAGTGAGACATAAAAAGAGATTTTAGAAAGTGAAGAGGAACATTTTGAGAGAAAGTGATTTTGGAGAGCTAAAGGAGAAGAGGGGCAGCAAGAGGGAGGGTGCATTTCCCAAGGCAAGAAAGGGGCACACATTCCAAGTAGAGTACAACATTAATGGCAGGGTATACAATGAGTTTTCTGCAGGCCATGCAATAGTTTTGAAGGTCGTACAATACCGTACAACAATTCTCAACACGTTTTTTTTCGAGGTGTTGGAACAATAAGGTCCAAGGCCATATAGGTCGTACACAATGCTGTGCACGAAAAATGAGTAAATTAGAGTGCATTTATTGCTTGTTTTTATTGATGTTGTAAACTTAGAATTTAGATTGTGAGCTCATTAATAAAATTTCTCTCTTAACTGGTTTTCCCTTCAGGGGTTTTCTAGGGGCTTTGCTGAAAACTTCTGTCTACTTTCTTGGTCTGCGATTGTTGTTTCTAAGTTCAGTAGTTGGTAAGAGATTCAATGGTGTTTTTTGTTCTAAGTTCATCTTCTGCATTTATTTGTGAGCAACAAATATAAATGAGTAGTAAAGTGTGATAAACTTAGTGAAACTTAAAATCAACAATTTGGTTAGTTAAAAACTTACAAATGTCTTAGAGTCTTTGAAATAAAGCTTTTGTAGGGACAAAATCAAAAGCTTTTGAAAGTTTGTAAAATAGTAGTACACTGTGGAATAGCAATGGCGTGCTTCCTCAATGATGTCCTTGAGTGTAAGGATGTGGTTAGAAGTTTGGTGTTCAGGCCAAAAGGCAACATGTCCTTCAGATTTGAGATGTCATTGCTCCAACTCCCCAAAGAGCTTCAATTGGAGAACTGTAGCATATAAATTCAAGAATGTGTGGCCCACCATGATCATCTTATACTTTTCGGGAGCAAATCTTGGGCTTGATTTATGTATTGGGTGAATGGTGTGATGTGACCATGCTGATATTTCAGTGCTTGCAATAGAGCTCTCTAGATTCATCTCCATGGCTAGTTCGAAGATGCTTTTGTACCTAGGAGGTGGATCTCGAGGAAGTGGGATTTCACAAATTGTCAAATGATGCTTTGGGGCCCATTACAGCATATGGAAGTCACCTTATACAACTAGGGAATTCCCATGAGCTGCTTATATTGAATGATCACTCTCATTTCCTTGATTCTAGTCACTCCACATGGAGGGGGAGCTAGTGTAGTTGACTATGCTATGACCAATTTGGACCCACTTCCTCTGCTGTGCCACTTGTCCACTTATTTTAAACTGTTAGCCAATCATGCCTTCCTTTCCTTCTCCATTTAAGTCATTCCTCCCTCTATCTTGATTCCACCACATCCAGGCCCACCCTAAACCACTATCGATAAGGAGCCAGACATATTTTCACCCCACCTCCACCAAATGCTTCCTCTTGAGTCCCTGTTCTCGTCTCTCAACTTTGAATTTGCTAAATATGATTGTCTTTGATTTCCCATTTGGGAAGCAACTCTCAAATGCTATCCCCACATCATCTGGTTCATTTCTCTTTTCCCAAAAATTGGTTCATACCCAGTGGATTGATGGTTTGACATAAAGTGTGAAGCTCTTCATAGCCAAATTAGGCATGTCTTCTCCCATGATCATTATTCTTATCTTGAATTAAAGCTTCGTATTAATGCCTCCTTTTCCACAACAAACTCCTCTTCCTATTACGGAGGGGATGTGAATTGCATTATTCCCCCCTTATTTCCTTAAATTTGTTTTTGTGCAACATCTTCCCCACCCTCCCCCTTCCCATTGGGTCTTGATCTTGATTATATGTCGTCGCATACCTCCACTCTATATTATGTCCCTAGACAGGTGTTGCAAGAGCATCTCTTCAAGTCAACAAGGCCTAGGGGCTTTTGTCACATTTACTAAAGGAAGTGGGTTCCCTTAATTTAATTTAATTCAAAATTAATGTAATTAAAAGATAGCGATTGGTTTTTCTTGTTGAAGTGGGGATTTATTTAAGAAATGAGGAAATAATTCGTCATCAGCATGTAATATATTATTTAAGGAGATTTGTTGAGGAGTAATGGAATGAAGTTAATGGATTCAGTAAAAGAGGATAGTGACAAGGGATTCAATGCAGGATCGATTGATGCAGACAAAGTCAACAAATAGAGTTCCAAAGAACGAGTTGAACAGGGAAACAATTTACAAAGATAAATAAGTTGTAGAGTGATTAGACCAATCAAATTCTTTCTAAACATAAGGGAAGTAACGTTATGGAGTTTTGAACCAATCAAGGTTCCAAAAAGGGGCCCAATTTGCGGTTCGGATGTTGAGCAGAGTCTTTGGAAGAAAATAATTTCCATTTCAAAGGAAAATTATGCAAACTAGTGATACTTGACGACAAACATAGAATTGTGACAGAGAATTTCCTGTTAACAAACGTTCATTAAGTCAAGATTTCGCCGTCACATGGTTCCACATTAAGTCAAGATTTCGCCGTCACATGGTTCCATCCAAAGCTTTTTGGTTTTCATCCAAATCCTTTGTATCCAATAGTCCGACTATCTAGGCCGAACAATAGCATAATTGCAATGCTCAAACTTGATCTTGGATATCTGGATTGAAGAGCGAGAATGGTGAAAGTTATCCGGTGCAAAAAGGTTATCTGACCTCAATGAGATATCTGGGGTGGACCCCAGTGGAGGTTGCAAGATACTAGGATTGAGGATAGTGTAACTGAGCCTTAAACATATTTGAGCCTCACCAAAAGTGTCTACTGAAGTGATGAGCGAGATCCCCGTATGGGCAGATTATTTTTTGTGGTCCCCGTAAGCTTTGGGAAGTGCGTCATAGAGTTATCCAAGTAAGTTGAATTTGGACTTTGGATGACTAGATCAAGGTAAGAGCTAATTGTTAAAGAGTTGAGGTTTGAGTGCCTTACATTATAACGTGGAAAATGCAAAAGGTTGAGGTCGAGAGGACTTAGTTGCTTTGACCTAATTACTTGGTCACAATGTTGGTCACATTTGTTAAAGTGAGATAAATGTTAATTTTCTTTGGGCTATATTGTTCTTTGCTTTGATAATTGCATTACATCATAAACACATTAAATTCACCCCACAACATTGTAACATTATTACATCATGTGCAATTATGTAGAAAGAGCAACTTCATCAGAAATGTAGTGGAACAATAAAAGGAACATTAGAAGAAAAGCATGCACACAAAGAGACACCAGGATGTCCAGAGCCTATAAAAGACTTGTTCACAACTTTGCTTTTGAACAAGTTTCATTAAGAGTATTGTTACTGCATTTGGGCTGTAACGATGCCATACATATAACATACTGCGATGGAGCCAAAACCGATACTGGTATAGTGCCAAGACCAATATGGCTTATACGTAATTACTAATACTATATTGTGACAGAGTTATGAGCATAAATAACATTGTGTTGTGAGTGACCATAAATAATACTAAGCTGTGCGAGACCATACATAATACTGAGATGTCATACATGTTGAGCTGATACCATAAATTTTAACAGTGAACAGTGAACCCAAAGATGCCACATGTATAACTGTAAGGAGTTGAGTGTATGTAACACATAGAACCGAAGCCACATACATATGCCAAGATCAACCATACTATTGAGCTGAGACTAACCATAATGCTTAGATGCCACATATATATTCAAGAAGATGAACAATGTAAATAGATTGATATCGAATCGAGATGCGATATGATATTTACTTACAGTACAAATACCAGAGCGAGAGAAGCCATATATAATTCAAAGGAACTAAGTAATGATTTTGCAAATATGATGTCGTAGATATAATGCATCGAATCATACTAAGCCATAAGCTATTGCAATGAGAGAGATATGAGATCTTCGGATTTTACAGTCATACCATATAGAGCCATATGCCATTGTATACCATGCTATCGAAACCCTATCATTGTTCAATCCAACGATGACAATACAATGCGGCTCAAAACAATAATACAATGCCCAAATGATTTTCAGTGATGCCCATATAATTTTAGCAATGCCAATCCGTTACAAAGGTAATGAGATGCCCATATAAATTATAACAATGCCCATGCAGGATTATGATGCCAATTCAACTCGAGCGACGACCATGAGATCTGAGTGATGCCCACAAATTGTATGATGCCAATAAGAATTGTGTGATGCCGATGAGATCTGTGCGACATCAATAGACGAAGAGCAATCTCAAATTTCAATATAGTGAGTGCAATGCTAGTGGATAGAGAGCGAGCTAAAATAGCGAGTGTGAGAGTGAAGTAGCGTTGGTGTGAGAATCTTGTGTGTTAGTGCTAGAGTGTGTTGTAGCCATACATGCGAGGGAGAGAGAGACTTAAATAAACCTCAAACCCATTGAAAAGTCTCAATCCAACTATGCCATCTGAAAATTGCATTTTGAGTTCAAGCTTGGTTATTGATACTTGATTGAGGGTCCAAAAGGTCACGATTCTTTAACAATCCGACTTGATCAAATTGAGGCCGACCTAAGCTTCCTTGGAGGGAAAATTTCGAATATTAAATTTTAATTAATGAATTTGACTTCTCGCCTTTGGAGAGTTTCCGTTTTGAAATGTTTGCTCAACAATGATCTTCTTGTGACTTAGGGTTTCTAAGAAAAATTTCTCCCTTGGTTGCCCCCAAATTTTAACAATAAGCCCAAGGGGCTTACGAAATTTGGGGATGGCGCCAAGTTGTAATATTAAATCTTGATTACTTTGGGAATCATGGAGAGTGTTACTAGCGCTAATTTAAACCCTGATCCACAATTTTGACTCCAACAAAAGATTTGTGGGATTTTCCTAGAAGAAAATCGAACCATGATTTTGGGTAAGAGGGATGCATTTTGGCATCAACATGCCCTAATTTAAGTCACGACTCCTCTCCCTTCGTTATTCTCATATCAAAATATCCAAGAGGTTGTTTGGATGATGAGGACCAACAAAGTGGCTGATGAGGAAGTGTTCCAAACATAATTCTTCAAGCACAATCTTCATGTCCTAGCTTACCACTTGGTTGACCTATTTAACTAGTCTGTACATACAAGTTTTCCATGGGCTTGGTCACATCAAACTATTTACCCAATCCAATTAGTTCTTAGTGTAGATCCAAACAACTACAAAACGATCATGGTGGGGCTCTCCTTCTTCGAGCTCTATGCTATTCTCCTTCATATGAAGTTCTCTAGGGAGCTTGAGAGGGGACTCCTTAGAGCTTATGGAACAACAATATTCTATCCTGCACATAAGACCACTGACCACATCCTTCAACTTCGTGCAATTGGTGAGGAGGCACAACATTGCTCTTCAAAAATCTATTGCTATTTTGTAGATTCTTCGAAAACTTTCAGTCCTATTCTCCTTGAGGGCTTATTCCATAGGCTTAGGGGCATCAATATTTTTTAGACATGCTTGACTAACATTATGCACCTATACAAGAAAGTTCTTGTTCATATCTATACTGCACATGGGATGTCCAAATTTATTATCAGTACCATTGGGTGAAATAGGGGAAATCTGTAAAAATTGGCAACTAGGGCCAAATTCCACCTTGGGACAACTCATTTGATTGAGATGGTGATTGCATTAAATTCCTTTTTTTGAGAGGACCAAAATTGATATAAAGATCATCCAATTTAGACAAGCAGAATGAGGAAAACTTGGAAGGAAATCATTTTGAATGAATGAGGAAAACCATTTACATGACAAACATAAATGACAAGCAATGTTCCACCATCGCTTATATTGGCATACTCTCTCTCTCTCTCTCTCTCTCTATATATATATATATATATATATATATATATAGCATTTCCCTGTTCCAATATTTTTAGGGATCATGTTTCTAGTGCATTTCTGTTTGGAAACATGTACCTGTTTCTCCATATCATGCAACTTAGATTGCACAAGATGGCTCCAGAGAAGTCAACTGAAAAGATGATATTTACGATGAATTAAAGCATTTTTAGGAATTTCTTTTTGTTTATTATTTTGTAGGATGTAAAGAGATGAATTGCAGTTTATTTAAAGAAAGCTAGTGGTTGAAACAATTTTGTTGGTACCTTAGGAAGTCAAAATCTCTTATACTGTTTGAGAAAATTTTGAAGGAAAAATGGATGGATACAATAGCTAACTATCGTGACATCACTGACATGATATTGTGATGGCTAATATCTGTATCATATACCACAATTCTAACTTATGTCATTTATCACTCATGGAGGCTGATTATTTATTCAATAGAAGTGACTATTCGTTGATGATAATGGTTTGTCCCTAAATAGATCATAACCGTGAACGCTGTCATTTGTAAGTGGAAGTTGTGTGCTGAAAGCTTCCAGTGTCACACGTAAGGGAAGAAGATTGTTTGAATGCAATATAGCCAGAATTAGTCTTATTTAATGCTGAATTTCTGTATATGTTTAAATAATGCAGTTGGCCTATTATTTTTATGGTAGAACTGCTTGTTTCTAGTCCCTGCGGAGAACCTTTAAGCTCACCTTCGAGCTTTCATGTTCTATCTTAACTCGATGTTTGAAACATGTATAGCTTGATGTTTTTGTAGTGTCTCAGATTTTGTTTGGGCAAGTGACTGGAAACTGTATAATGTACTATTTTGGCATTACATTGTAGTTTTATTAACTTTCTGATAATGCATCAAATATATTACCAGTGCTACTAAATTACTAATTATAGAATGGTTCTATGTATTTTCCAGAAAATATATGATATAACATGCAATGAGTTTAGGATGTCAGGTGTGATTTTTTTTTTCAGGTAGTAACTTCATGGAGCATTAAATTATGTTGGAAGTCAAAAGTATGCTTCACTTGTAGTCTCCGGATTAGAGTACTTACATTTCAAAAGGGGATGACACTGATCAACTTAGATGCTGTCATGTAGGGAAAACTATGACTGCGAGGTGGTTTGCTTTACTGCCGATGTTGGACAGGTATGCAATTGAGTTTCACATCTGTATCTGTTGCTATAACACATTAATAATATGATTGTGTTTTGTCTGAATACTTTTCTGTATATCTCTTCCAGAGAATTGTCTTTTCCAATCTTAAAGTCTTAAAATATCACCCTTCAATATAATGCTCTTAAATCTGGTCTTGTAGAAGAAAACTACATTTGCAGAGAAATTTTTTGATTTTTGTAGCTTCCGAAGGTCTTCTATATTGGCTTGGTGTCCTAGCATGTAGAAGATATTTGATTGCCTCTCTAGGTGCTTGTTTGGTGGAGTAAGTGATATTATGTTTTCTTTCCTAAGGTTAACTTAGAATTAGTACAATAATTAGTTTAATTAATAATTGTGTACTATTAGGCCAAAGTTCTAAGGATAAATAATAAAATTATTTAAGTGACTTAGATATAATTTCAAATCTCAAGTGAGGCTTAGGATCTAATCCTAGCCATTAATCACTTAGGAGATTAGGGTTAGAGATTTTGGCTTAGTGAAATTATAAAATAAGCCTAAGGGAGAGGTGAAGACACAGACACAAATGGATGAAGCGATTTTCTGCAGAGTAAGAGGCTCAATTACACTGAAGAGAAATGAGAAGTGCAGTAGGGAATTTCAGGATAAATTCAAGGAGGCCAAGTTCAGGAAAGAGGGAGGCCGAGTTGCTGAAGGGGAGGGCTGAATTATCTAGAGAGGCCGATTTCTTTTGTGCGTAGGGGCCATACACAATGGGGAAAAAGTGAGGTTAATTTTCTGTTGAAACTTGAAACAGGTTAATTCTCCAGGGCTGATTTGCTTTAGGCGATTTGATTTCCTGAGGCCGAATTCTCTGGAGCCGGTTTTCATAATGGGGCTGAGTTTCCAGGTGCCCAACAACTGTATTTTTCTGTGTATTCCCAAACTTTTTCCCAGTGGGTCTAACCCAAAACTTTTCCAAAAATTTTAATGAAGGAAGATTGTGTTGGGTGTAATTTTCTATTGTGGTGTGATTATTTTCTTTATTTTATTTTCGCGGCACTTTTTAAGTTAATATATCAGTGTTTATTTTTCGGCACATTCAAAAATATTGTAGGTAAATATTTTCTGGGCTTTTAATAAATTGTTGAAGTAAAATAAATCAGATCTGGTTGAGAAAAAATTAACAAAAAACATTAATGATCCTCAAGTTGTCAAGAACTTTTCTCATTGGTTCTCCTTTTTCTGTCATTATTAATTGTTCTTGTAACTGATATTCATTACCTGACGTTTGTGAAACTAAAGCACCAAGTAGGAAGTTCTGCTTTTTGGAAAACCTAGAATTCGATTTTCCCAAACTAATTTCTTGCCTTGACGCTCCCTAAAAATCATGTAGTATATTGTTGAAATTCCCAACTTCTCTCATACTTTCCTCTCACCAAGCAAGAATGTGTTATCCACATACTGGGACTGCAAAACAATAGGGATTGAGGACACCTTTAGGTCCTTGATCTTACCATTTTGCTTTTCTTTGGAGATGATTCTACCCAACAACCCCGTGATTATAATAAACAAAGGATATTAAGGGTGCTGATTTTTCACAGGGTCTTCTATACTGATAATCACTCCTGATGATTTAAGTCCTTTTTACATTCTTATTCATTATTCCATCATTAAGTAATTACACAGAAGACATCAACAATATAACATATATGACAGTAGGATCATGAAGAGACAACCAAACAAAGAGCACAAGAGTTTACCCTGGGAAAACCCACATTGGGGAAAAACCCACAACTTTTTGCTTAGAGAAATTCTTCAGTTCAACAAGAGACACACCTAAATCATCTAGTCATTAAGAATGCATGGTCAAACCTGGTCCATTGCCTGCTAGTCAAGTCATAACACTTCCCAATAACTTCGATTTGGTTAGGGCTATTCCTGCCCGCAATAAACTTGGTCTTGCACCTCAATTATACTTCAAAAGTTCGGTCCTACAACTCATCCTTTTTCACCCAAGATGTTGGTCCTACAACTTTGGATTACCTCAGAAACTCGACCTTGATATGTCTCAGAATCTCGATCTTATTTGCCTTAGGAATTCGTCCATTTTCAACAGAGATTCGTCCTTTTCCTCATCAGAATAGTGCCTCAGAAACTCACGTTTCTTTCATCAGGAATATGCCTCAGATCTGTATTTTCTTCTTGTCTCAGACTCAACTTTTTTTCTGCCTCGGAAGGTCTTGAATAGGAGATCTGAATTGCGTCCTTGGAGGGAGGTCAAATGCCTCATATATATAGTGGACTAATTATCTGAATGGGTGTCTCCATGACAGGGCCAACTTGACTAGGATGAGGGCTGTCTTGGCTTTCTTGGAGTGAAAAATTCTATTTTTAAAATTCAAATTTTCTTCTTTTAAAAACTGACATGACGATCATGTCAAATATTTTCTCTTTTGATGATAGCATGAAGAAGATGCTTTACAAATACATTAAAATTTAATACTAAAATAATAATTATGAAGACCAACCATAGGTACAAAGTTCAACAAAGGGCACCCTTAGCTTATTCCTCTCGAGTTATGAAGGAAAGTAGATGTGCTCCCACATCACAACTAAAACAAGGAAGGACACCGAGGAAAAACAATTGCTTATCTAATTTGTCCACCATGTTGAGAACCCAAACTGCAAAAGGATGTTCTTTAAGAACCCTCACTGTAGCCTTGCAATAAGAACTTCCATGTCAATGGACATACTTTTTAAAGTTTTAAGCCAATTGCTCGAATTAGTAATTATAGTCCGTTCCTTAGGATAATCAATTCAATTCTGTCTTCCTATTTACCAGAATTTATTTATAATCAAAATTGCTTAAATAGATTCTCTTGATGGACTCAAATCCACTGTCTATGGTGAGAGATCTATAGTTTCAAAATTATGCATTCACAAATTCAATCTTTGCAGTTTTGAAGTAGTCAATCATTCTCAAAACCTTGTGAAGTGGCATTTAGATGAGAAGATCCTAGAGGTTCTATATAGTATATACATATGAAAAGGCTTCCAATTTTTCTCTAGAATCTCTCCTAAATAATCTAGTTTTCATATCCATATTTTACATCCAAGAACGATATAGTGTAATTCACATAAAGTATAGTGCAAAACCCTAGAACACATGAGAAAAGTGCCATGTTACTGGGTCCACAGGGTCTTGGTGCTAAATCTGCGTTTTGGATACAGATATGGATCCACCCAGATCAATATGATCCACCATGTAAACTGATCCTTCAAACCCGTAAATGAATCCCATGCTGCTAAAATGGATCTTGTGCTAACTATCCCTCACACGTTAGATCTCCTGAAAATAACATTATAGTTTTTGGTTTATATTTTTAAGGATATTTGCCACCTGTTTGAAACCCTAAAAAGCAAATATTGTATTTAGACTTTTAGTTAGATCTCTTGTTGGTAATTTGTAGGCTGTATAGATGTATAAGTAAGTTATTAATTACCTATAGGCTGAATAGCACATGATAATGCTAGTAGGAAAGGTTTGACACATTAAATTTTTAATTTTCTATTTCTGAGAATGCATATAGGTAAGCTTTGAGTTAGTATGTAGATAATAATATATAATGTACGAAGGATGGTTGTGTTATTAGTAATTTAGTAAGATCAATCCCATCCAACTCAAGGCGAAGAGTCCTCTTAGAACAATGCTATACATAAACTGTAGCATGTTCTCAAATAGTGTAAATAATATTCCTTTACTATTGTAATGAGATTGGAAGTTTTAGATTTCGAGGCAAATTTCAAGGAAGATGATAGGTTGATCATGATGTAGAGTTGAAATATTCAAATTATGAGCTTGCAAACCCATTTCTGGACTTAGAGTTAAACCTACTCTACATCATCATATTAATAGAGTGATCATTGATGAGACACTCAATTTTGTATTTATAGTTATCCTTTTTGTATAAAGCATGATGCATCATGATTTCAATCTTCATATTTATGGATTATGTAATGATTTCACTGCCAGCGTTGTGATTCGTGAATGGTTTTGATTTTTAAATTTGAATTTGTTTTTTAAAATTTAAAAAATATTATTGTAATTTTTGTACGTGGTGTCACCCCAATGTATCTCAATCCTAGGTTTTTAAAAATTTGGTGGATCTATATCTGAATCCAGATCCAGATTTGTATCTGTTTTCATTTCCTGATAACTCAAGAAAAAAGAGATAAACCCTATGAAATATATCTTTCATATTTAAAAATAGAGAGCTATGTTTGCTTGCCACTTCAAGGGGGTAATATCCAAGAATAATGCTCCAAATACAATAACAATTCCTGACAAAATATTACATAAACTTCTATTCAATATATGGGAATCCATAGAGAATCTTAAGTACCTATGGGCCTTGCTACCCACTGATGTGGATAACTCCTAGGAGAAATTTTTTCTCCCATTTGTTGAGCTTGCCATGTAGTATCCCTATGATGATCCACATATAGCTAGCCTCAATGGCCTTTCATTCGTGCTCTCGTCAATGCTTTATTTCTTCTAGCTTACTACTTAGATGAAGGTAGGTCCATTATTATAAGGCACATTAACAAGTTTTGTAATCAAGTGCTTTCATTTAACATTTAAGGGCATTCTATTATGGATCATGGGTTGAATTCGTTTATAGGCCGCTTTTGATTGTATTCTTGTTCCCATGCTTCACTTTGGTGGTTTCCTCTTGCCCCTAGCCTAGTGTGATCTTCTTTGAAGCCTTTCTTTCCACTGTCAAAGAGGGACACAAATACGAGGCTAGATGAAATAAAGCACTGACCGAAGCACAAATGAAAGGTCATTGAGGCTAGCTATATGTGGATCATCATAGGCTAGGGCATTCTTTTATGGATCATGGGCTGAATTAGATTATAGACTGCTTTTGATTGTATTCTTGTTCCCATGCTTCACTTTGGTTGTTTTTGCTTACCCGTAGCCTAGTATGATCTTCTTTGAGGCATTTCTTTCCACTTCCAAATAGGGGCACAAATACGAGGTGCTTATTGATGTTGCATGTCCATGGTAGTCCTTACTTGACACTTTTCATCTGTTCCCTTTATCCAAATCCCATCTTTGTTGAGATTTTGAGGTAACATCGGATGTGCTTTAGCTCTGAAATTTTGTGGAGGAGCTGGAGTACATGAGATCTACAAGATCCAGAAAGCGTTTGGAGAAATTCCATCTGGTTTGATAGTTATTCAAATAGTTAATCTTTTTAATTAAGGACCCTAAGTCTAACTTAGGAAAATTAAGAGATTAAAGTGAATTAATTAAAATTGTAATGAGAATGTTCTAAGTGACGTGGATCAAGCAACTTCTAATCTTAGCCGTTGATTAGATTTAGATCACGATCGTTGGTTTGCCAACGAGAAAAGTATAAGAGAAGGGCTTGGGGTCAGTTGGAGAGGACACACATTAGTGGATGCACTGAGCTAAGTTGAAATTCTAGGGCAGGGTTTGCTAAGAATTTGTAAGCAAGTTTGCAGTGCAGTGAGGGGTAGCGATTGGCAAGGGATGATCTGATCCGAGGTCATGAATACAACAACGTTAGAGAGGCAGTGTACCAGGCAGCGTAGAGGCCAACCAAAGATACGCAGTTCAGTTAGAGTTGCGCAGAAGGCAGCGCAGAGGCAGCAATAACCCTTCAGGGGTGACGCAGGCCCAGTCAGGGCAACGTAAGCCCAGAGAAGCTAATGTAGGTCCATCCAGGGTAGTGCAGAGGTTGACATAGAGGGCCGGGGGACAACGCTGGGGTTTTTAGGTGGGCCAGAAAGGGCTCGAGTTTTGTAAATCGCGTTTGAGGGTGTGAATCAGCAATATTTTGTGTCTCCGAGTGAAATAGGTACTACTGCAGTGTAATTTCTTTGTAGGGCGAACCATTTTGGTGCCCGGATATTGTTGTATTCAAATTCTGCATAATAATAAAACCCTCTATAGCTATTTATCACTAGTATTGGTTCCCTATTTTCCTTATTCCTGAGTAGGGGCCTGGAATCTTTGCCATAAGAGGTTGGTGAGACTGAATGAAAAGTAAGAGCACGAGCCATGATGATCAAAACCAAAAAATTGGTTAGGTTATAATAAAGTGCATTGACAAAAGCCTAGCTTGAGCTCTACCCCCGTCATTAGCCCTCACACAGTTCTTCATTAATGTGTGAGCTATAAAATGAAAGGAACTTTGAATATCTTAACCCCAATGAACAATTTAAGGGGTCAATGGCACACAAATAAAGGCTTGTAACCCAAGCTATGCAAGATAAATAAAATCAATGAAGAAAAAGGCACATGAGAGGTAGTAGGAATAGGCTAAGGAAAGGGGTAGCTTAGGTCTCGTGATTATTGCCTCTTCACATTTTAACGCTAAAGAATGATGGATTTTCATAGCTGGTACAAATACAATGGCATACTCCATGAAAGTAAACCCCTACCATATATTTAACCACTTGTACCTACTGATTGATGAGCCGACTTAGGAATTGCTCCTCCTGTTAGGGTTGGAAGCACCTAATAGGGCCTTATTGTAACCTTCCCATATCTAAGCATGGTAATTTTTTGACAAATCATAAGCTAGTAAGACATCGGAAGATGATGCTTGTGTGAAGTATTTTTGTGCCTTTTACATTAGATATGGCCCATTGTAATACTCTTATGGTTATTTTACCTATGATGATGATATTAGTTGATTTTGAGGGTATGTTTCAGATGCTTACACCTAGGTGCAGTGGGCATCCTTTGAGGCATTGTTTGATACTTTTCGAACTCTTCAAATAGGATGTCCAACCCAATTTGATGGCCATTCTGAGCAACAGAATCAAGATATTGACCATTTTATAAGTTGCGTTGACCTTGGGATGTATGCAACATTGATGATGACCTTCTCTTCTCTCTTTAGAGCCTGGAACATTGCACATTGGAGCCAGGACGTTGCCTAGGATACTTGTGTACCCCAAAGACTACAAAATACCCCTAGGTTGGCATTATACCTTCTTGATGGATGTTGCCATGTTTTTGAGCTTGTTTGATGATAATGATGACTTGAGATCCCTTTGGGAGGGATGGTATACTTTTCTAGATGATGACGTTGAGTTCTACATTTGTGACATCCCCATCATGTGGTTTGGAGTGATGACGTGGGCTTGGTTGATTATGATAGATTGACGAGGAGGGGTTTTCTTGATGATTGTATACTTGTTGATGAGGTGATGGAATTTTGAGTTAGAAATAGTCTTTTGACCCATCCATGGCACGTTTTCATGGAGATTTCACTTTTAGGGATTATGTCACACTTGAAGGAGCTTTTTCTCTTATGTGTGGGCATAAAGGAGGTTGCTTGTTATGTTTGATCATTGAGATCTCTATTGCCAACATCTCGATAACATCCCCAATAAAATCAACAAATCAAGAGTTTTTCAACATGCATATTTTATGAATTGATTTTTTTTGATAGTTTTTCAAATTTCATAAAGTCACAATTTAATCGAAAAAAACATGACTTTATTGCAAGTTGAACGAAAAAATCATGGGGGTTTTGCAAAAGGGAGCTTTAATTGTAAAAAGCGACATTAAATCACAAATATCAGGAGTTATTTAAAATTAAAAAAATGGATATTGTGTACTTTTTAAATTTTGATGAGATTTTGCCAATTTTTTTCGATTTTCTCTGGACTTTTACGACTTTTTCAATTTTCGGAACATTGTCGATTTATTCGCAAGTTCGACTTTTGAACATTGATTGAGATAGCTATCTTTAAGGTTAGCTTGTGACCTACTAACTTGTAATCACATAATTTATTATATTTAGGGCTTTCAGTCAATTTTACTCTAAAATTGACTTGGTCATCCTCATATAAATAGAGAGAAGTCGATTTGGAGAGGATCATTGTCACTCATCGCTTAGAGAGTGCGCAATTGCCGCCTCTTTTCTCTTGGACATAATGGAGCATTGTTGTAGTGAATTGTTTTGGGGAGGATATTATGACTGTAGGGAATGTTCTCTTGGATTGTTGTACCAATTTCATAGTGATCTTGTGCAATATTATTTCGAATATCTTCTGACATTTTGCGATTGTTGTAGAATCAGGGTTTCACTAAATTCTTCATCTTAATATTTTGAATCTTTTGTCTTTAACCTCCCCTTTTGCAATATTATCACCTAGTTTCCATCAAGAAAGCTTCGTATAGCTTCTTTAAATCTGTAGTAGATTGTTAGTCGCTAGGGTTTTGATGGAGAGAATTTCTCTCATAGCTCACTCAAATCAAGTCTTCTGCCATATACCACGCTCTTTTACTCCATATGCTCTAAAGATTGAGACATGTACTACCTTTCCAAATTCTTGTTCTATTAAATTGTTGTCAAATGTTCAACAGACAGAGACAATGTCCAAGTACATCAACAATGAGTCAAAGGTCAAAGCCTTTGACTTTCTAAATCAACCTTTCAATATCGAACCAAAGATGAGCCCCAAAAGTCCAATTTGAAATTTTTGGTCAAAGTATACATTAGTCAATTCTGCCCTAACCAATTAACAGTCAACGATCAAAAGTGCCCAAATAAAATTGGTCTTCGCAACAAAGAACTCGACCTCTTCAACTCAATCAAACTTGGTCAAAACAATCAACAAATTTGCCTTTAAATTTGGTCAATGCACTAAGTCAACCCATGGTCAAACTTGCCTCAAATCTATAGTCAACTGTGGTCAAAGTGCATCCTTCTCTCTCTTAAATTCGACTTCTAAAACAGATCCAAAATACCAAGTCAAACCATGCCCAAAAGCTCATAAGTCAACGCTGGTCATGTTAGTGTCAGTTTTTGCATCCTTCCACCAATGATCAAATAAACTCTTTTATTGTCAAGTTAGGGTCCCATTTTGAAATTTTTGTCATTCCATTTGGTCACTAGTTGCAGATTTAGGACTAATCTCACTCTCAAAATTTTATAACTTGCTGGCTCATTTCACTACTTTGCTGAGTGTACCATCAGTCATGAGTTGTCATCATTATTTCAGTCATTTTCATCATGGTTTCATTCAGTCAGAGTCTCCATTAGGTCTTAGGGTTTCGAAGGTCATCAAATCACCATTTCATGCATAAAGTCCAACAAGTGAAGGAGTGCCAATAAAGAAATTTCATCAGCAAGTTTGATTTGTAAATTTGATTTCAGAGCAAAATGTAATTTTATGTTCCTAATTTGTAATAAGTTCTCAGAGTTCCAGGTAGTTGCACACTCAAAGTTCCATCAGCAAAAGAGCAAAGTTCGAAAAAACCAATAAGTGTTCGTAAGCCATCAAAAAATGAAGTTCAAAGATCAAATTTAGAAGTTAAAGCTAAAGAAGCAATGTAAAGTTAATTTCAAGAAAGGAAATGTGGGTCTCGATTTGTTTAATGACATTTCTCCAAGTATAAAGGCCCTCAAAGACCAAAAAGTCTTTCATTTGCATCCTCAAGCATCGAACTATTCAAGTTCCCCAGGCAGAAAATCAAATTTTTCTTCAGAAAACCAAGTTTTGGCACCTTTGCTGCAATTTTTCCAAAGGCGCTGCACTTTTTGCAGGAGGGATGTTGCGCTTTTTAGAAGCACGCTGCGCTTTTTGAAGGGCTTCGCTGCGCTTCTCCTCAGTTCACTGCGCTTTTTGCAGAAGAGAGCCACGACTCCAAAGCTTCTCTCCAAGGGTTCTCAGTTGCAAATCATGGTTTCTACATCTATCTGCAAGTAAGTTGCACCTCCATAGCCCCTCCTTCCAGCTTGTGGTCTTAAGTTTATGGTGCAAACCCTCATTTTCCTCCATGTCATGTTTTAAGCAATGAAACCCTAGTTTTACAGTTTACAATCTTAATTACTTTGCCCTGGACCCATTTACCTTCCCTACACCCTAACTCATTCCCCACTACCCTTACATCGCCTCATTTCCCATTCCCAAGCTCTATTCCCTAAAACCCTACCCCTAAAGCTGCGTTTTTCTAAGTAGCTAGATACCTCCCTATATTAGATATTTTCTACCCTATTTCCCTTAACATTTCAACCTCCCATCACTTCCCTAAGCTTCCTAACCCCCTTACACACTTCCCCAAATTTTACCTCACTCATCCCAACCCCCTAACCCTACAATCCTACTCCCTTTCCCTTCCCCTTCTTCCCTAGGTTTTTCAAGACAAAACTGAGCAAAATGGAGGAGGAGAGAAACATCATGGAGGAGGTAAGAAATACCACAAAGGAAGAGAAGAAAACATATAATAAAGGATGGAGAATTATGTGATTAGAGCCATCAGACACTAGGGAATTAATGGCATAACCCTTAGCTGTCAAATGTTATCAACATGTAGGTTGCTTTGAATTTTGTGAGATGGTACAAAGAGTGCAAAGCCATCCTACTTTGACCAGGGTTTTCATCAGTAACCTACAAAAAGACCAAGTGACCATAACAAGGGTGACTTTCACCATTTCCACTGACATCATTGCAGCATCAACAGGGATACCCAATGTGGGTGAAAATGGTTCAAAACTAAAGATTTGGATGCCAAACTGTATGAAACTTACCTCAAGGCACCTTATAAAGATAACATCAAAAAGATTTTTCCTTTTGGTCAGTTGTTAAATAGGTTTGCCCCCATGATGAAAATCATCATGAAATACTTCACTTGTGAGGGCATATTCTCCATGTTGTACAACTATCACATCAGGTTGCTCATGCATTTCACTAGGGTGAAATATCTCAACCTTCCCTACTACTTGTACAAGAGTATTGACAAGATGGCCTACATAGTGCAAAATGGAGAGTATGACCTTCAAATGAATAGCCTCTTCCGTCATTCACTGATTAAAATCATTGCCCTTCACCACCTAAATCTGCTGAACATTGCATGGGAGACTTTCATTGAGGCAGATGTCTTCACTGCAACACCAAATCAGCCTGGTAGACCTATTCCACCACCAGCATCAATTTCACACAAGAAAACTAGGTTATCTAGCAGGGCCACAATGAAGAAAACCAAAGAGGAAAAAGAGGTCAAAGAGTTCAAAACATACCAGAGAGGACCTAGGCAAGTGTTTGCTCCACATATTGTAGAAGGGGCCTTGCCTTCTTCATCAACAAAACAGGGAAATCGAAAGCAGTAAGAGGCAGTTGTTCAAGAGGAGGAAGACCTATATCATGAGGAAGAAAGAGAATTTGACTTGGTGGACTTGGATGTCTAAGATGATCATGAAGCCTGAAACTTGATCATCAAAGTGAAAGATGCCACAATCAGAGAGATGTAGGACAATTTGGCCATAGCACAATTTGTGATCTCCCTTCTTGAACAAGAAAACAAGCAGCTGAAAGACGAACAAGTACTCTTCGAATTAGAGTTGCTAAAGGCCAAGAGGCAAGACACCAAAGACAAAGCTGTGATGGCACCTCATGAGTCTGATCATGATGAGGCTCAAACCACCAAGAAAAGACCAAAAGCAAGAGCTCTTAAGAGAGCATTAGAGCAGGAGAAACATGAGGCAGAGCAACTCAGTTTTGAGGAAAGAATAGCAAGAGAAATTAATGATGACAGAGAAGTGTGGCTTGACAAAGTGAACATCCACCTTGAGAAGCTCCTTCATAAGGTCAACAAGGATAATCAGATGCTCAGACACATCGCTGACTGATACAACACCAGAAACAAGATTTGCAACATCAGGATCATACAATTGAAGGATAAACTCAAGGAAACCCTAATCACTCAACAAGAGAAGGACAAACTTGAGTTACTTGCTGATGCCTCCTTCGTTGCTTGAGACACTTCATCAGCACTTCATCCACCAGTTTTGAACATTTTTGGGCAAGTTTTTGAGTTTTTGGGCATTTTTGTAAATTTTCATAGACTTTTTGCACAGTCAACCTACAAAAAGTGCAGCGTGGGCCACACTGTGCTTTTTGTGGAGGCCTCCAAATGAGAAAAACTCTGCAGATTTGGAAAGATAATGATGCTTACATCAACTGTTGAGTACTGACACTAAAAAAACATAGCTTTTGATAGGTGGAAAAGGTCAAAAACCTCTCAAAAAACACCTTTCTGCCTCCTTTTTCAGCCTCTCGCTGCGCTTTTTGACTAGTCTTGGGAGATTGCATTTTTGAGGAGCTTCACTCAACCATTTTCAGAACTTGAGCACATTTTTGACAACTAGACTGGAAGAGCTTTCCAATGAACCATCTTGGGCCCAATTTGGACTTTAGGAAGTCACTCAAAAGTGGTTTTGAAGGCCCACGCTGCGCTTTTTACCAGGCATGTTGCGCTTTTTACACTTGACTGATTTCTTTAGAATTTTCAAGTTTTCTAAGTTGATTGATGGATTCCAAGGAGATTTATTGATGTAATTGTAAAATTTAAATGTAATTATGTCATTAATAGTTACTAGAGGTAGATACATCAGGTAAATATTTAATTTTGGGTCAAAGTGAATCAGTTTCATCAATGACAGGGATGAGTTTGTTGACCTTCTTAGTCATTAGGATTCCAGTTGAGCACTTTGAGGATCAGCTCCACAAGTCATGGATTCGAACCCTAGGAGTGGGAGAAGTAGTTTTTGGTCTATATCTTTCATTTCCTTTGTCATTGCAAGGGTTGGATGCTGTGTAATTAATCATTGAACACTAGTGTAATCAGGATTTTTGGTAGGAACTAATAGACTGAGTTGCAGATATTTTGGTGGGATTCCTGTGGTAATGTGTTTTAACATTGTTTCCTCTTATGTTTGCAAATGTTTGAATGTATTGTGATTTCCATATTCATGCCATTTCTGAATGTAATTGATTCGTAAGTTAGATAGACAGAATTCATTAGTCGATGCTCTGTTTTTGAGGAATTATTACAATTTCATGTTCATTTTATTCTAATTGAAAAGAATTCATGTTTTCCATGCTTTCTTTTGAAACCCTAGTAGTCTAATCCACTCCACCAAGATACCTTAATGTGTTAAAGTGCTTACCCACCTTACCCCGTCAGATCTCTGCAATTCTGATCCTTTTTTGCCCTGACCTAGTTCTTCCCTGACCTATTCACCATCCAACACCCCAAATCAATCAATCAAAACTCTAGTGCTACGATACCTAGCCCTAAAATCCTCATTATCCAGTCCATTTGACTCTGATCTCTTGGAGAGAGCCCTCTCCTGCCTAGTAGGGCTAGCTACTTGGCAAAAGATTGGTCTGTGGTTTACCTTTGCTGGTCTTCCCTGGTTGTACCATCAGTTCATCGAATTCTTGGCCTCTGGATGATAGGTCTAAGATTTTGTGGAGGCTGATCTGAAAGTTGCAGAGAAACAAGTTGTTGAACAGTGAACATCTGGCTTTGAGGAGATATGCCAGATCAAATCCAGATCCTCATCCAGCTGATCCAGTCGAAGATCCAGAGAGGCTTGTTCGGAAGCAGAGATATCAACACACAGAAATTCAGTCAAATCCTATTCCATTGGTAAGATCTTCTTCGTTGCCTGCAAAAGTTTTATCTCTTTTGTTTTGAAATTTGAGTTGTCTTTATTTTGATCGAAGTCTGAAACCTCATTGTCTGATATAGTTTTTGACCCATTAAGGCTTTCTGAAGTAAAATCATTATTTGAGATAGATTTTAGTTCCTTGAAACTCGAAGAGAATTTACCTTTTGAAGAAACCAAATCTGAATCAGACTTTGACACAAAGTCTGGAGTCAATTCTATAGGCTTGAAAGCTTAGCAAAGTAACTTCAATACCTATCAGAAAAAGCCATAATCCAATATCAGCAAGAGTCATTACCCATCTCGACACAATCATAGTTAGTTGTTGCTTCTTCATCCACGCGATCTACTTCATTACCCATTCAGTCAACTCCTATTGTCACTCCTATACTTCACTCAGCAGGAATCATGGCCAGATTTGCACCCCTCATCCTACCAGGTCAACTCAATGCCTTACCACAAGGTTATGGCCAAAGACTCCCTCTCTTTGTTGAGAGTTCTCAAATCACTGCAAAACAACACATAGTCAAAGTCATTGACTTTATTGACTTGGAAGAAATAGATGCTGACAATGCTAAGATGAGAATCATAGTTCAGAGCTTTTCTGTAGATGTTAAAACCTGGTTTCGATCCTTGACTGCAAATTCAATAGCCACTCCAAATTAGCTGATAGATACCTTCATAGCCCAATGGGAGGTGAAGAAGAACCCCTTGCAGATGTTGGCAATATGTTTCTTGTATCCTATTATATGATTGTCCTTGATGGCAACTCTCTGACAAAGGATGCAGATAATGACTGTATGAAGAACTCAGAAAACCATCAGCAGTTCTATACCAGCAGAATATAAGACTGAATGTACATTAGTCGAAGCTTTGGGAGAATCGATGTGAATAAGGACGTGTTAAATCATGTGTGAATAAGTTCGGTGTATTCATACATCCTGACAAACCTCTAAAGTTGGAGGGTTTTGGTCTCTTCGCAATATGTGTTAAGTATGGCCGAGTAAATCTGAGTAAAGGACTGATGGATTCGATTTCTGAAAAAGCACGAGCTAGCTAATCGATAAAGGATGTAATTCTGTATGGTGGATTCGATAGGGTTAACCTGCTTGTTGAAGAATGCAATTGAATGGACATATGATCGCAGAGCATGTTTGTTGGAATACATATGACTTGTGTTAGTAAAGATGCCCTTTAATGTATATTTGCATCCACAAATAGGGAAGAAGCCTATCCATTCCAATCTCCGTTGAAAGTATGGACCAACTCGAATTATATATAACCTAAGTTACATTAACATAATTGCATGGAGGAAGAACAATTAAAACAGAGTGATGCCTTCACGGAGAAACGTAGCAATGACGGAATAAAGGCGGACGAAACCTTGAGCGAAGGAGAGGAACCACGAGCGGAATGAACAGTGAAGGGGGTTTCCGGTTTTCATCGCACCACTTTCGACGGGCAAGCGAAATTCAAGAGGTTGGGAGCGATTCCATAGAACGAGCGACACGCGTCCCTGAATGAATTTGCAAAACCGCCATCACTGCGCGCCATTGCGCGTTAATGTCCGACCAAGGAAGCCGCGCGATATTGATGTGCGCCATCGATCTGGAGGGGAGCCATCGGACAGTGGCCGTATGAGGAAGGTGCACGATGGATAACCACGGTACGGTGCGAGTATGTGATTGGATCATTGATTATATATGTGGGCCCTGTTCTAAATTATATTAATTGGGACCTTTTGAACTAAGGTTTGAGGGGTTAATAAAGGATGTTGAATATGTGAAGTTGGTGAAATATGAAACATGTGATGAAATGAACGTGGGTTAATATATGCGTTGATCTCACGAACACATAAACCAGGGGTCGATATATATATATATATATGCCTTGGGGAGTTCATAACTAAAGGAGGAATTGGATTAATATCTCAATCTCAGATTGAGATATTAAAAAGCCTTAGATTAATTAATTGCCAGACCAAGAAAATAGAACAATGAGAAGTTGATTGGGGCTTGGGTAGACCCTGCTGGATTATCTATTTGATCTCGTCCAGGAATACCATCAGCGGTTGAGTGGTTTTGACTCATGGTATTAATAAAGGCAAAAACTATATAAGGAGAAGAGGATCATAGTACAACGTGTGCATGTGGAGGGGTTGTTAATGAATAAATCTCTTTAAGAGATATTTGCATGATTGAACTCTGTTTCTGATAAATCTGAATCTATGATGCACCTATGGAGTTGATGAAGGTTCCAGATCTCTAGATCTAGAAATGATGAATCTCTAGGAAGATCTGCAAAGAAATAATGAAGACCTGACACAAGTCTGATGAAGAAATTGAAGAAATTTGGTGGATCTGAGGGTTGAAGTCTTCAGCATGAAAGTGGAAGCTTTTTGCCAGTACAAGCTGGTGTTAAAATCAGGGGGTCGAAGCTCCCTTCCAGGAGAGGTTGGTAAACGAGATCAGGGGGTTGGAGCTCCCTTCCAGTAGTGACTGGAGAACGAGAGAAGGTTGTAGCCTTCTGCAAGTGGGTGCCTGCGTGCTGGTATAAGTCTGCGCCAGCACAAAAATTGTAAGAAGTTTTCTTTATAATAAATATTGAAGACAGTGATGACAGCAGCGGTGGTTTTCTCCCAAATTGGGTTTCCACCTTAAATACTGGTGTTCATGTGTGTTGCTTATGTGTGATGGCTTATTTTGTTATTACTGCTTACTAAACTTCTGATGAATGAATGATGCAATAATCTAAGTAAAGAATTAAATGCATAATAAGATCTTTGATAAAAAGTTTTCAGTCAGCTCTAAATACTGATTCACCCCCCCTTCTCAGTATTTTTCCCAACAGCAGATCCTTTCTGAATATGATAATATGAAAAGGAATCCGAATGAATTAGTACAAGACTTCACTGCTCGTTTCAACGGAGTATACAATTTCATTCCCAATGAGATCAAACCTTCTCTAGGTTTGGCTCTCTTGCATTACCCGGATGGCTTTGATCCGGATATGGCATATCAATTGCAAGAGAGGAATCCTGCAACGTTAGAAGAGATGCAAAAGAATGCAGTCAGTGTGGAAGCAAACTTGACAATTAAGAAGTCAAATATGAAGGGTGAGAGCAAAGTAACCATCAAAGAAGAAGCATCCTCATCCTCTGAGGTAAAACTGGGCACTTTGATAAGAACAGTAGAAAGGATGGTTGACAGGATGTCCATTACAGAAAGACAGTCGGAAGCACAAGTTAGAAATCCTAACTTCAGAGGACACCAACAACAACCTCAATTCAGAATCAAACAAAGAGAACAAAGGGCTCCTGAGCAACCCGCACAACAACAACAAATTCATACACCCTTGTCGCAAAATTATGCTCAAGGAGTTGAGGAAGAAGAAGAAGATCCAATTGTTGAAGAAAATCAATTTTTTACAGCTAATGGCCAACCCATATTTTTGACAGAAAATGAAGAGTATGTTGAGAAGAAAGATGTGCCCAAGGTTGAAGATTATATATTAGCCAATGATCATGAGTTGGAGGTTGAGTCTGATGATTACCAACGAGGCTATTTGAATGCACTCAATTCACAATAGAGGCAATACTCATTGAGGAGTAGAGATGTCCCAGTCAGTCCTATTTAGAAGCAGACATCCCAACAAAAAGATACTCAATCGAAGCAAAATACTCAAGGTAATTAGAATAAAGGAAAAGAACCTGCAGCTGCAATTTAGAGCAAGGTTAATCAGCCATCTACAAGCACCCGGGTAATGAAAGGGACAATCAAAAGAAGGAAGCTACACCGAAGGATGATGCTGACAAAAGAGACATCATCATTAAAGAGGTAAACAAATCCATTCCTTTCAGCTTAGAAATTGAAATTTCCAAATTAAAAGTGTCTATACCTTTAACTGAACTGGTAAAAAACAATAAGTATAAGTCTCATGTAGCCAAAATGTTAAAAGTAGATCCTTTATCTAATATACTAAATGTTGAAGATGACCAACCTGAACTTATCTTTGGTCCAACAATAGACGGTCAATTAGAGGATAGTGAAGCTCCCCCATTCTATTTGAGTATGAGAATTCACCAATGTTTCCTTCACAATGCCATGCTCGACTCAGGAGCTTCCCACAATTTGATGCCGAAAGCCATTATGGAGAAATTGGGCCTAGATATCACTCGTCCTTACCATGACTTGTATTCCTTTGATTCCGGTAGGGTTCGTTGTCTTGGTCTTCTAAAGGATTTAGTAGTTTCCCTTGAAAGAATTCCAGGAAAGAATGTCTTGATGGATGTGGTGGTAGCTGATATACCGCTAAGGTTTGGTATGTTTCTATCGAGATCTTGGGGAGCGAAGTTGGGAGGCACTTTGCAACCAAATTTCTCTTATGCCACCATCCCAGTTTTTGGCTAATTGAGAAAGTTGTACCAGAAAACGAAGATGCAATACATGATAACCAACAAAGAGAAGCCTAATAATCATCCAATGAATGATGTACATACAGATCTAGAATCATTTATTTTGTTCAATGATAGTGGTTTGAATGATGTAGATAGTCAGCTTGTAGAAGTAGAAGATTTTCCACAAATTTCCAATTGTGTAAGAGCAGTTTTAGATGAGGGAAAATAAAATCTGCCAAGTTCTTCAGAGTAGTAATCATATAAGGTAGAGAAAAGTTTAGATCAGAATGAAGAAGTGGCCCGAAAAGTTGAGATAGAACATAAATCAGAGTTCAAACACCTGGAAGATGAAAATGGTCTTTGGACCATCGATTTTGATGGTGCCTTGGGGAAAGACGGGGCAAACATCCGAATTTGGATCCGCAGTCCTCTTCATCATCCGGGTAAGGTTCCAAAAAATGTTAGATTATGTTCATACAAGTTAGCTTTTGATTGTTCTAACAATGAGGCGGAATATGAGGCATTGATCACTAGCCTCAAGATCTTAAAAAAGTTGGGCGCAAGAAGAATTTCAGTTTATGGCGACTCTGAACTTATGATAAAACAGGTCAAAGGGGAATACCAGGCCAAGCATCCACGAATGAGAGCGTACAAGAATGCTGTACTGGATATCCTAAAGATGTTTCCCGAACATACATTGTTAGTAGTGCCAAGAAGTCAGAATCTCATGGCAGATTCACTTGCTACAACAAGTAATTTCAAGATTCCTATATTTTCCAATAAGAAGTTTGAAATCCATGTAAAACATCGGCTGAATGTCCTTGTTAACTTGCGGTATTGGCAAGTATTTTGGGATGACAAACAGGTAAACAATTTTCTGCAAAATGAAGGTGAATTTGAGAATTCTTTCATTGATGAAGTTTATGACAAGGATGATCAAGTCATCGAAGCCACTCGGGTTGATATATTACAACTAAAGGATAACAATATTCCAAAAGGTCTCATACCTTTGGAAGAATTGTTTGATCAGGATGATGTAGCTAGGAAGCCAACATTGGTTCCTACGGAGAAAGGTGTGGAGGATGTTAACATCGGAACAATGGACAAGCCTAAGATGGTCAAATTGTCCAAAGTCTTTATCTCCTGAGGTAAAAGATGAATATATTGATTTATTGTGTGAATTTTCTGATGTTTTTGCATGGGATTATGCAGACTTGAAGGTTTATGATAAGAATATCATTTAGCATACCATTCCAATTAAGCCCGACCAAAAGCCCTTCAGACAAAAGCTAAGAAGAATGAACCTAAGGTTGTTGCCATCGATAGAAAAGGAAGTGAATAGACTTTACAAGTCCGACATCATTGTTCTTATCAGATTTTCTGGCATGATCTAGATCTCCTTGCTGTTCCTTGCACCTTCCTGGTACCCTTCTTGACCTGACATATTGGAGTATTGCACTCCTCCTCCTGAGGCTAGTGTCGCTCAATGGCGTCTTCACCTCTCCCTCATATCCCCTTTTATAACCTTTTAATGACTAAAACCCTAACCCTAGATCTCAATGGCTAAGATTAAATCTTTCCATTTCAAGATCAACGATTGTGACTTGATCTTTCGTTGAGATCACCTAAGTCACTTTTAATCATTAAATACAAAAGGTACTTCATAAAATCACTTAACAAAGTTTATCTAGAGATGCAATCTTCCACATGCTAAAACACCAAGGAATTGTGGAAGACCTATCGAGCTAAACAATCCAACACTCCCTCTTAGCGAAGAAGGTACTTCCATAACTCAGATATGTCTCCAAGCTCATCACATCCACTGTAGTTGCTTCCTCTAACACAAAAGCTTGTCCTGCTACTGGAACTTAAGCTAAGAAGGATGCCCTTAGAAGCCTTTTGCTTTTGGGCATCCTACATGACTATCCTAGCCCTCTATTTTACGCTGCTTGAACTCGCTTCCTGAAACTGTTGCACACTTCTTGAGGTTGCCTGAAATCTCTACTTGCTCCCTAGGAGTCTCGTGTGCTGCCCAAAGCCTCCTTGCAGCCCTCTTGTA
Organism: Pinus albicaulis; assembly: GCA_034641835.2. Classification (NCBI taxonomy): domain Eukaryota; kingdom Viridiplantae; phylum Streptophyta; class Pinopsida; order Pinales; family Pinaceae; genus Pinus; species Pinus albicaulis. The sequence continues at coordinate 1,551,657,692 of CM076584.1, forward strand.
TTGGCAACTACATAGTCTCCTACGTTGACCTTGCACATAGACTTTGCCCAGTTGCGACTCATTTGTTGTCTTGCTAGTTTGTTCACCACTGACAATGAATTTCCTTTGTGCGGGTCTTTTCCCAACATCATTTCCTGTCTACGCTACTATTAAGGTGATTGGCCTCCCTGATCTGCTTTCTATGTTGGTCGACGAGCTAGTCCCTCACGTCAACCACACTGAATGTTGGTCGAGAACTTGTCGTGTGTGCTTCTCATACAACCAATGTTCTTGCTCATGCCGGTTCCCTGCGCAAGTGCGACTGTTGGTTGGCTAACACGCTGCTAGACCAGTCTTCATCACTGCTGACATTGATACCCAGCGAACCCCTCTTTCAACTCACTGCCTGGCTTGATTACTGCTGACAATCTTTGCGGCGAATAGGTGTTCTTCATGGCCCCTTGGCATCTTGCACCACCTTTCCTTTGCAGCTGCTGTCGGCCTTGATCCACAATCGCCTCTTATTCCTTTGTGGCTGGTTGGATCGTTGGCTTCACATCACGTCCTGAGCCTGCCATTCACTAGCCCTAATGCTCAGTTAACCAAACCTGACATCTGATCGTTCCTTGTTGCAGTTTTCTTCTAGTCGAGTAGATGGGCGGGCTGTTAGGCCTGTCGGCCACCCACAACGCCCTCGCCCTGCGCTTTCCTTCTTTGTTTAAATTTTTTTTGACTCGTGTTACGGTCGCAAAGAAACAATTGTTTAAACTCAATGCCGATTTTATTTTTCTCGAGCTATATGGTTTGCGCGGTAGTTGTGTTGTTGGCAACCCCCTCGTGGGGTTCTTTTTTTTTTTCTTCTTGCCCTCACCGAGTAAACGACCTAGCTAAAAATCTCGCCGCCTTAGTAAAAAAATTCTCGTTCATATGATCTCAGCCAACCTGACATCACGATCCGATACGAACTCGACATATGTGATCTCGAGGTCGATTCAAAGTTTAAGCTTTGATACCGTGTTAACTTTCAATGAACCAACCACTTGGAAATAAATCTCAGACAAACCCTTACACAATTTATCAATTTATGCATGTCTAAGCTCTTAATGAAAACGCACAACGGAAATACACATAAATCATCATCACATTGCACACACGATTTACCCTGGAAAACCCACAAGGGAAAAACCAAAAATCTTTTTCTATTGAGAACTTGGGCTTCTGTGCCAGGGATATTGGCCCAACTGGTGAATTACGTATACAACAACTGGATCTGATCCAACTTATCAAGCCCTTGTTGGTTGTGATATAGATCTCCTTGTTGGTCCTTGCCCCTTCCTCGGACCTTGCCCGACCTGGCACACTGGAGTATCACATTCCTCATCTTGAGGCTAGTGCTGCTCAATGGTGTCTTCACCTCTCCCTTAGATCTCCTTTTATAACCTTTTAATGACTAAAACCCTAACCCTAGATCTCAATTGCTAAGATTAAATTTTTCCTTCTCAAGATCACTGGTTGTGACTTAACCTTTCGTTGAGATCACTTAAGTCACTTTTAATCATTAAATAAAAAAGGTACATTGTCAAAGCACTTAAGCAATTGCTTGGTTGTGACTCCAAGCAATTGCTTGGTTGTGACTCCAAGCAATTGTGGAAGACCTACCAAGCTACACAGTCCAACACAATAATATTTAGAATTTTAGGATTTGGGTGATTGCAACACTTCCATTGGATTGTATCATGTACGAAGGTATGGAACTAGCATTTAATCAAGAACACCAAGTCGGCTATGCATCTTGTTGTTAGAGGCATTGACTTTTGAACTATATCATGAGCTTAGTAAAAATGTACCTATCACTCAAACAAAATCTCAATTTGAGATGCTAAGCTTTTCTATCTTATTTCAATTGTTGAAGAGTGATATTGATTATGGGGATGTAGCATGATTTTTTTTGACACTAGAGGCCATCTAGATTCTCTTTATTGATGTATTTTTGGTTCATAGATGTATTGCTCTAAGTTTTGTTTTGGTTATATGCACTCTTACTTGCTATCTAAATAAGAACTTTTGCATATTTATGTATATATATCATTTGGATTCATATGGACGCACATGAATATATATATGTGTGTGTGTGTTTCTTTAAAATTTGAATAATTTATGTATTTTTTGGTCAACTAGTTTTTTGTTCCATTATTTTCCCGTTTTGGTTCATTTTTGGATTGTTTCCTGGTTCATGGGGTGGACCAATTTGGTTTTGATAACATTGGTTTTGACTAAAATCTATGCTTTCTATCAAAATATATCCAATTTGGGATACACGGGTGTCATTTGAAAAATTTCAAAAAAATTGTTGATTTTTAAATTGCAGATAACTTCCCTTTCTAGGCTTCATATTGAATGTTTTTTAATTTTTGAAGTCTTCTTTTTTCCATCAAAAATAAGGTCCCCTCCCAAAAAATATCTTTCACTAGGTGCCCATTAAAGAGCTCGAATACCACTTGTAGTGTCATTCACCTAAAATATAGTGCAAAATCCAAGAAAACAATAGAATAGAGAGATAAACCCTAAGAATGATCTCTTCTCTAATAAAAGATAGAGAGCTATGTTTCCTTGCCTCTTCAAGGGGACAACCTGCAAGAGTAATGCTCCACTCAATATATATGGCTTCACTTAGAGAGTCTTTACTACCTATAATCCCACTTATAATGAGAGCCTACTAACTAATTTGTGCCTTATTAACAAGGAATACCTTTTTTACAGTGAGTGACTATTAATTAGCTATTTAATGGGCCTTATTAAGTGAAGGTTGCCTCATGCATTACTAAAGCATCTAAATAAAGAGGTTAGGGTAGAACACTAACGAATGGTCCACTGTCCCACTAATGGCATTTTGTTTAGTCTAAATTAAATTCTTTTGACCATCACTGTCTTAAGAAAGCAATATAGCACTTTTGACTAATGTTTTTGCTAAATTGTGAAGCAAGTAACATTATCATCTCCATTTGAAATCTTTAAATACTGGAGTTTGTTGACCTCTCCATAATACTGCCACCTTCACAGTGAGACATGTTGCCAGCCAGTATTGGAAAGTTTAAAATTTCTATCATAGCAGAAAGGATACTTATATTGATGATGAGTTTTAAATTTTTCGACTATGGGAATGACAACTTATTGTATGGAACCTTGTATATAATTTGTGATGAATTCTGCCATTATCATTGAGGATGAAAACATTGAATAAGCTTCAAAGAAAGTTTTACAGTTTACTAGATATACTGCTTATAATTATAAATCATTAAATGTTAGAGTTCCTCCACAATATAAATGACATCCTTAGCAAATGCCTATTTTTTCTTTGAGTGGGGAGGTGAATAATGATGATATATCAAACTTCTGAACCTTGTTTGTGATGTCCATTTGCACTACTGTAAGAGCTCATTGCATTGATCAAGTCTTCACTGAAGCCTAAGCTCCTTTTCTATCGTGGCTTGCCTTACATTGATTTTATCCATTCATATTTTGTCATCAAGGGCATCCATAGGTTCGTTGTTACTTTCTTTTGTTATCAATGTCAATCCATAGATAGCCTGTTACTTTGTCCTTGCTGGAAAAGTCAACATTGATGTTTCTCTTTATTAAATGAGCTTTTCAGCAGTTTTGTGCATTTGTATCATAATGCTCCTAAGCTTGAAAAGACCTCAGTATCCACGGTCATGAAATTGCTTTTATTACTCTTGCTGCTTTGTAGATAATACAAACCTACATTTTTTGCTTTTGTTCTTAGTGCCTTGTCTTGGCCGTTGTGCCCAATTTCTCGCTCTTTAGGTTGCAAAATTTGGTAAATCTTGTTAAAATTTAAAAAATTAGAACATTAGTGAGTTGAATTATATGTGAGGAGTGTAGGAAAATCGGAAAGGCAGAAAGATTTTCTCTAGTTGATAATTATTTGTGATATCTTTGAATTCTTATTATCTTTGTTATGTTCTTATTTTATCTTAGTTCATGAAGCAACTACCAAAACCAAAACACTGATCAAGGGCACCAGATGTAGGCACTCCTTTAGTAATTCAAATTGAGACAGACCAAGACCCTAGATCAATTGACCTTCCTCCACGAAGTCAGCCTTCCAAAATGATTCAACGACATTTAGTAGTCTCTTCTTGTCCTGCAGCTTCAACCCAGCAACAATCCAGAAATTCGCGACTTCCCAGATTCAGAACTTCGAATAGCAGCAGCTGAATTTCGGCCCAGCAACAGAACAAACGTTACAACCCTTCCAGCAGCTTAGCAGCTTCACACGTGCGTGAGAGAGAGAGGATTTCAACTTTTTATTCTTGAAATAGACCTCCTTCTCCTTCGCTAGCCCTTTTCACCTTCTTCCTTGAATTTCACACTTTTTACTGCCCCAGTAATTGCAGATCGAACATGGTGAGTGAGTGCTCCAAATTAGGTCGAGTTGCTGCCTTTATATAGTAGTTTCTGCCCCTCAGTTTAGGTCGACTTGTCCTGTTTGAGGACGACTTGGTGGAGGAGGCCTTGAAGACCTAATTTAAATGAAACTAACTTTTGTTTCTTCACAAATAAATCCCAAGAAGGGTCCTTTACATTGTGACTTAGACAAGGACACATGACATAAACCCTAGAAGTCTTCAATGGAGACTTTGACCTAAAACCAATTGACCCAAACATTTAACCCATCCTTTAATCAGTCAATTTCTTTAATAATATAGTTTTTTCTTTCTTTTGATAAATACTTTACATCATGACTCAAGTACAATTATGAAGACTGAAACTAGTTACATTCTTCAACAAGGAAGTCCCCCTCATTTTTCCCATCACATCAATTAGGTGAGAATTCACTTGCCCATTGAATTGTAAACATATTTGAAGTCAACCCTTGTCGATTTTTAAATCCATTTCCTATATATTTTCCAATTTGCATGGATATCCATCTGGTTTACTCTTTTGCCTATCAGTTTTCTAAAGAGGGCAACACCAGTTTAGAGTTCTGGTATTTAAAACAAAGTCTTATTGAGCCAAGAGCTATTTTTTCTTTTGCAGTTTAGCTTCGGCATCACTTTTCTTTTGACAATGGCACTGTTAATTATCTTCTGATTGATGTTTTAAAACATTTTATATGGTTTATGTTCAGTATGATGCATACTTATTTTCAGATAGACTATTTTTATGGGTTATAGCAGTATGAATGGAACACGTTTATAGAAGAGATTTTTTTTTTGGTTCGTAAATTACTTATTGACATTGATTTATATTTTGTTTGGAGATCACAATACTGTATTATAATAAAAAATTCTGAAGCATAATATTTATGAAAAATAGTAAGCATATTTTTTATTTTAACGTGAGGTGCTACCGCAGTACAGCTTAGCTTAAAAATATCTTGGCATATATATAATATGATTTTCATTTATATGGACGTTTTGTTTCTTGAAGGGTGTGGGAGAAATGGAAGGTCTGGAGGCAAAAGCTAAAGCAAGTGGTGCAAGCCAATTAGTCGTTAAAGACTTGAAAGAGGAATTTGTAAAAGAATATGTCTTTCCATGTTTACGGGCTGGTGCCATTTATGAGAGGAAGTATTTGCTAGGGACATCAATGGCCCGTCCTGTCATTGCAAAGGTCAGCTTTTATTTGCAAGTGTTCTTGACTTGAAACCTTTGTATGAAATGTTATGGGCCCATAGGAGTTCTGCTTGTAAATATTTTTACTTTGCATAATCAGCTTGTTAGCCAGCTTTTTACTCTTGATGCAGTTGCAGAATTTGTTGAATGATAACATATGAAAGATATGCACTTTTCTATTTCAATATATTCATATTTCAAGCATTTATGGTACTCTTTTTAGACTACTTGCAAATGCTAATATTGCAATAACATTACTGTGACTTGGTTTTTACTTCTTCATTGACAAATCTGCTATGAAGGATGCTTGTTATCTTTTTATTATTATTATTAGCATTAGGCTAAGCTACCAGGATTCATATATGAATATGGATATGGATCTGGATCCATTAGTTTTTTGAAAATCTAGGATCTAGATACGACAAGGATATGTCAAGTACAAAATAATTAAGATATAATAATATTTTTAAAATTAAAAAAAAACAATTTAGAGTTAAAAAATCAAATACTTCCTAAAACCATCAAACACTTTTAGAACTGAAACCGTTAGATATATTATAAATACGAAGACTAGAACACTGAAATGATGCATCCTCCCTCATACAAAGTAACAAAAAGGATAATATCATAAATGATAATAGTAAATACTTGTAAAACCGGATTCGTTGTTGAGGGGCCATGAATCTCGAATCCTACGTATCCTATACAATATGGAGGGATTCGTACCCAATTCTCCAGAATGAATCTTGACCGTACCCTGTATGGATACGACCAAATCCCGTACAGCTGGATTAGCACGGCCAAAAAGTGTGATTTTCGGTTATAAAATTCGGATTTGTCTCATTCTTTCTCACTGATTTTTGTTTGTGAAGTGAGCAAGGAGCAAGGGTTAGCAAGGAGAAAGGGAGTTTTTTAAAAGAGATTCGAGCATCTGGTAAGTGCACTATCCCTCTATATTTTGCATTTAGTTTGCTGTTAGTGTTTGCATGTGCATATGTTTTATATATTTGGTCAGTTTTGTTTATTTTTTACAGTATTCATGGCTCAATCAAAGACAGCAAGACAGGGGCAAAGAAAGGGGAAGGATGTTCCCATTGGAGATGCCCCTCTTGTCCCTGTTTCATCAGGGTCTACAACTATTCCATCTATTGGAAGTGGGGTTGCAACAACAACATTTCAAATGTGTAGAGAAAACAAACCCATGACTCCAAATACCCATTGTGGAAATATGTGACAAGAGAGGCAGGGGCAGGCAAAAAGGGAAAGGGAGGAGGAAATTGTTCATGGAAATGCAATATATGCAACGTGTTGAAATTTGGTTACCGAAGGACAGGTGGTTCCCTAAGGCTTTGATCTTTGGTCTAGGAAAAAGTGTCCAAAAGAATTTAATTTTTCTCCTAAAGTGACTTTATAAAGTTATAAAGTCAAATCTAATTTAAAAGTGACTTTAAGTGATAAAGTTACTAAGTCTAATTTTAAAGTGACTTTAATAAAGTCAATGTGAAATTAGAAAGTGAAAAGTGACTTTGGAAATAAATGACTAAGTGGGTCTTTATTAAAGTTGGGTGAATTAAAAAATAGAAAGTGAGATTTAAATGAGCATTTAATCTCAGCCCTAGATCTAAATCTGTTTCAGCCATTGGATTTAGGGATTCCCCAAAAGTCACTTAGGGTTAGGTTAAAGGAGGAAAAGGAGGAAAAGGTCATTCATTCTTTCATGAGCAGATTGAGAGAAGGAGAAGGAGAAAGTTGGAAATTTTTCTGAGCAGTGAGAAGGAGGAGGGCAGCAGCAGTGATATTTAGGAAATCCGTACAGCAAAAGCAGAGCACGAAGTTTGAGGCAAGAGGGCTCGAATTTCGAGGGAGGAAAGACAACATTTAATGCTGCATGTTTTTTGAGGTCCATACAGCAGTTTGAAGGCACGGTGATCGAGGTCCGTACAACAGGAGAGAGAGAGATGTTTTCTGAATCTGTACAGCAAAAAAATCAGCGCTGAAATCGAGGTCGTACAACAGATTTAAGGCAGCCGTATAACACGTTTTTCAAGGCAGCCATACAACAGTTTTGATAGGCTGTACAACACATTTTTCGAGGCAGCCGTACAGCTGTACAACACAGATTTCAATGCTGTCCGTACAGCGTTTAATGCGGGACTGTTTGCTGTAATTTTTGTTTTTGTTGGCACGGAAACCGAGGTGGAGTTTTGGCATGGTTTTCGAAATAAGTACAGTTTTTGAGGTTGCTGTAATTTTTGCTGTGTAAATTTCTGTCAAACTGTAAAAAGCATTTTTCAGAAAAATAAAGAGAAGCTTTCAGATTGGTTTTCCCCAAGAGTTGTAGGGGGTTTTTCCAGGGTCACCTTGACCAAAAATCACTGTGTTATAATGTGTTGAATGGCTGTTTGTATCTGCTGATTTTTATTTCTGCATTTTCCAGCGTTCTGTAAATTTTATAGAATTTGTGTTTTCAGCAAAGTTTATTTTCCAGTTTGTTGAATGTAAGGATATGGGAAAGAGCATTTAACTATTTGGAGAAATAAGGTGAAACTGAAAACTGGGGTGGAAACAGGAAATTTCTACATGGTATCAGAGCTTGGGTGCTGAAAGTGCAGTTTGAGACAGCAAGGAGAAAAATACAGCCTGCTGATTTTTCAGTCAGAAAATTCCAGCAAGCTGATTTTTCACAAACAAATTTTTTATCTTTACTACAATAGTGCTATTTTTCAGTTTTAGGACAACAGGATGTCATTGGGATTGGGGGTGGAAGATAGGTTGGATGGGCATTCCAATTACAGCGTTTGGAAGGAGAGAATGCAGAGTATCTTTGAGGAGGAAGAAGTCTGGGATATCATGGTTCATACCCAACAAACAGCCTGTTAATGTGCCTACTGATGCTACTCAGTTGGCAACATATAATAGGAAGAACAACAAGGGTAAGAGACTGATTCTAGACGGAATCAAAGACCATTGCATTTCTCATGTGAGAGGAAAGAGAAATGCTCATGAGATGTGGACAGCATTGTCCAATCTCTACCAGAGTACCAATGAGAATCGGAAAATGGTCCTGAAGGAGAAGCTGAAGACCATTAAGATGGGTAATGATAGTGCAGCTGGATATCTCACAAAGATTACTAATGTGAGAGATGAGTTGGCGGCGATTGGAGAGGCCATTCCACCCACTGAGTTGGTGCGGATTGCAGTGAATGGCCTCCCCCGTTCATGGATGAACTTTGCTGATGGGGTTTGTGCACGTGAGACCCTTCCCACATGGGAGAGGTTTTGGGATGATTGCATTCAGACAGAAATCAGGAAAGGTCAGCTTGGGGTAGCCAAGCTAGTTGAGCAGGATGAGGATGTAGCACTGTTGGCAGGAGGCAAGAAAGGCAAAGGGAAGAAGCAGGCTTCCACAAGCAATGGTGGGGGCAAAGACAAAGGTAAAGGTAAACAGGGTAACACACAGAAGGACTATTCCAAGGTGAAGTGTTGGAATTGTCAGAAGATGGGACACTATGCAGTTGTGTGTCCGGAGAAGAAGAAGAAGAAGGAGAAGAACCAGAGCATGGCAGCATCAGCAGAGGTTGAGGACTTTGCAGATCGCTTTGACCGGGAGTTTGGGTTCATTGCATGTGAGTCCTCTAGTGCAGGATTACCTGCCACAGAGGTTCAGAGGGAGCATGCATTTCCCTCGACTAGCGGAGCATCTTCGGGTATCTGGTATGTGGACAGTGGGGCTTCACGTCATATGACAGGAGTCCGTGAGTACTTCTCGGAGCTTTCAGAGAGTGGCACTGATATAGAGGTAGTACTCGGTGATGACAGAGTTGTTAGAGCAGTCGGTGTGGGAACACTGACATTTCAGAGGGAGTCTAAACCTCCCTTGAAGGTGTCAGATGTTCTTTATGTGCCAGGGATGAGGAAGAACCTCATATCTGTCTCAGCTTTGGAGGACAGATGATGAGATCTGTTCGAGAATTGAATAGTCTTTGATGTATCCCAGGGCGCTCAGTGGTCGAGTAGGTGATAGATTAATGCATGTGCAAAGGTGTACAAGTTTGCATTTATTGCTGACGTGAGCCGTGAATGCGAAACGACGAGCAGCTATGATTGAGAGTGTGAGGTGGCACCGCAGGATGGGGCATATGTATCATGGAGCCTTGAGGAATTTGCGGGAGATCACTACAGGTGTGCCAGATTTCAGTACTGATCACTTTGATACTTGTAGAGGATGTGCGATGGGCAAGTTTTCCAAATCCCCTTTTCCCAGCAGTGACAGCAGAGCGACTGGGATACTTGATTTGATTCATTCCGATGTGAGCGGTCGGATGTCTCATGTTTCCTTGAGTGGATATGAGTCTTATGTATTATTCATTGATGATCACTCCAGGAGGACCTGGATTTATTTCTTGAAGACCAAGAGTGAGGTCTTCAAGCAGTTTCAGGAGTTCAGAGCTCTTGTGGAGACAGAGACAGGTCGGAAGATCAAGTCCCTGAGGTCGGACAATGGGGGAGAGTACACCCTTGGAGAGTTTGTTGACTATTGTGCGGAGGCAGGCATTAGGAGGGAGCTCACTGTTCCTTACAACCCCCAGCAGAACGGGGTTGCGGAGAGGAAGAACAGATCCATCGGAGGGGTTGCCAAAGCCATGTTACATGATCAGGGGTTGCCATTGTTTTTGTGGGCAGAGGCCTGCAACACTGCTGTTTATTTGCAGAACAGGAGTCTGCATCGTGCCTTGGGGCATATGACTCCGGAGGAGGCTTTTTCTGGGAAGAAGCTTGATATTGGTCATCTTCGTATCTTTGGGTGCATCACATACTCCTACATACCCAAGGAGAAGAGGACCAAACTAGAGCCCACCGCAGAGAAGGGTATCTTTGTGGGCTACAGTGAGACCTCAAAGGCCTTTCGGATTTACATTCCTGCACAGAGGAAAGTTGTTGTCAGGCGGGATGTGAAGTTCGAGGAGGATACGACCTTTAGGAGGTCACGGGAGTTAGAGTATCTGGATCAGCCAGACCCTCAACAGCAGCGGAGTCAGTCACAGGGATCCAGTGGGCAGGGATCAGGAGGATCCGGAGGTACATCTATGACGATGTTAGGTCCGTCAGTGAGCAGTGGCTCACAGAGTCAGAGGGGTGGTGCTTCGGGCAGCATGCAGAGCAGTCCACAGAGCAGTTCACTAGGGAGTCCACTGATGGACAGTTCACACGGTACCTCAGCTTCTACGAGCACAGTTTCAGGCATGAGGACTCAGACAGGTGATCAGGGGAGTTCGGGCTCGATCACGATGAGGAGGAGGTTTCATTCTCCAGAGTGGGAGAAGTGTGTTGGGAAGAGGAAGCCCAAGTGGCTTCAGGACACCTTGAGAGATGCCACATCTGTTGCTGAGCCTAAGAGGCCGGTCAGAGAGAGCAGACCACCTGAGAGGTTTTGTAGCTATATGGCAATGGCTACCGGCATCCTTGACTCTGAGCCTTCTAGCTATGAGGAGGCAGCTAGCCAGCAGGTCTGGAGAGAGGCCATGCAGGAGGAGTATTCTTCTATCATGAAGAATGAGGTTTGGGAGGTGGTGCCGAGGCCTGAGGGCAAATCCGTGGTTACTTCCAGATGGCTTTACAAGGTAAAGCATGCTGCAGATGGCAGCATTGAGAAATTCAAAGCGAGGTTTGTGGCTAGAGGGTTCTCCCAGGTAGAGGGAGTTGATTATGAGGAGACCTTCGCTCACGTGGCTCGATATACTTCGATCCGCTCCATTATATCGATAGCAGCAGAGATGGGTTGGAAGATCCACCAGATGGATGTGAAGACCGCATTTCTCAATGGCTTCATACAGGAGGAGGTGTACATTGAGTAGCCATAGGGCTTTGAGGTGCATGGGAAGGAGTCCCATGTGTGCAGACTGAAGAAGGCCCTTTATGGCCTGAAGCAAGCTCCCAGAGCTTGGTACTCCAGGATAGATACTTACTTGTAGAAGATGGGTTTCACAAAGAGTGAGGCAGATCCAAACCTTTACTATATTGTGATAGGTGAGGAGCCTCTCATTCTGGTGCTGTATGTGGATGACTTAGTCATTACAGGTGCAGAGAGACTCATAGAGCACTGCAAGAGAGATCTTGCGGCGGAGTTTGAGATAAAGGACATCGGCTTGATGCATTACTTTTTGGGTTTGGAGGTGTGGCAGGAGGAGGGGCATTTCTTCCTGGGACAGGGGAAGTATATTGTGGACATCCTTGGGAGATTCCACATGGAGGATTGTAGACCCATGTCGACACCGATGATCACCAACTGGAAGAAGCTTCATGCTTCGGATTCCGAGTTGGTGGATCCCACATTGTACAGACAGCTGATTGGTTCCTTGATGTATTTGGTCAACACTAGACTAGATATTTGTTTTGCAATCAACACGATGAGTCAGTTTATGTGTGAGCCTAGGAAGGTTCACTAGGTGGCTGCAAAACACATTTTGCGATACTTGCAGGGGACAGTGGATTATGGTCTGGACTACAGGCAGGGGGATGGAGTGAGATTGGCAGGTTACACTGATTCTGATTGGGCAGGTTGTGCTTCTGATAGGAAGAGCACTTCGGGGTGCTGTTTTGGGTTGGGTTCGGCAGTTGTGTCATGGTTCAGCCGAAAGCAGCAGTCAGTAGCATTGAGTTCAGCGGAAGCAGAGTATATGGCAGCCAGTCTAGCTAGTTGTGAGGCCATCTAGCTTCGCAAGATGTTGTTTGGCTTATTTGGTCAGCCGTTGAGACCTTCAGTGATTTACTGTGATAATCAGAGTTGCATTAAACTCACGGAGAATCCAGTATTTCATGACAGATCAAAGCATATCGGGATCAAATATCATTTCATCAGAGACTATGTTCAGAAAGGAGCTGTAAAGCTTGAGTATATTCCCACTGATGAGCAGGTTGCAGATATTCTTACCAAAGCCTTACCACGGGGCAAGCATGTCTACTTCAGAGACAAGATGGGTGACCACGGGGCAAGCATGTCTACTTTAGAGACAAGATGGGTGTGGTGAGGAACACCTTCCTCGGTAAGAGGGAGTGTTGAAATTTGGTTACCGGAGGACAGGTGGTTCCCTAAGGCTTTGATCTTTGGCCTAGGGAAAAGTGTCCCAAAGAATTTAATTTTTCTCCTAAAGTGACTTTATAAAGTTATAAAGTCAAATCTAATTTAAAAGTGACTTTAAGTGATAAAGTTACTAAAGTCTAATTTTAAAGTGACTTTAATAAAGTCAATGTAAAATTAGAAAGGAAAAGTGACTTTGGAAATAAATGACTAAGTGGGTCTTTATTAAAGTGGAGTGAATTAAGAAATAGAAAGTGAGATTTAAATGTGCATTTAATCTTAGACCTAGATCTAAATCTGTTTCAGCCATTGGATTTAGGGATTCCCCAAAAGTCACTTAGGGTTAGGTTAAAGGAGGAAAAGGAGGAAAAGGTCATTCATTCTTTCATGAGCAGATTGAGAGAAGGAGAAGGAGAGAGTTGGAGATTTTTCTGAGCAGTGAGAAGAAGGAGGGCAACAGCAGTGATATTCAGGAAATCCGTACAGCAAGAGCAGAGCACGAAGTTTGAGGCAAGAGGGCTCGAATTTCGAGGGAGGAAAGACAACATTTAATGCTGCACGTTTTTTGAGGTCTGTATAACAGTTTGAAGGCACGGTGATCGAGGTTCGTACAACAGGAGAGAGGGCTATTTTCTGAATCCGTACAGCAGAAAAATCAACGCTGAAATCGAGGCCGTACAACAGATTTAAGGCAGTCATATAACACATTTTTCAAGGCAGCCGTACAACAGTTTTGACAGGTCGTACAACACATTTTTCGAGGCAGCAGTACAGCCGTACAACACAGATTTCAATGATGTCTGTACATCATTTAATGCTGGACTATTTGCTGTAATTTCTGTTTTTGTGGGCACGAAAATCGAGGTGGAGTTTTGGCACGATTTTCGAGATAAGTACAGTTTTTGAGGTTGCTGTAATTTTTGCTTTGTAAATTTCTGTCTCACTCTAAAAAGCATTTTTTAGAAAAATAAAGAGAAGCTTTCAGACTGGTTTTCCCCAAGAGTTGTAGGGGGTTTTTCCAGGGTCACCTTGACCAAAAATCACTGTGTTATAATGTGTTGAATGGCTGTTTGTATCTGCTGATTTTTATTTCTACATTTTCCAGCATTCTGTAAATTTTCCAGAATTTGTGTTTTCAACAAAATTTATTTTCCGGTTTGTTGAATGTAAGGATATGGGAAAGGACATTTAACTATTTGGAGAAATAAGGTGAAACTGAAAACCGGGGTGGGAAACAGGAAATTTCTACACAACGACCATTTCACTTTCACATATTTCTGTGTGAAAGCTCATTTGTTGGGTTTGCCAGGTTGTGACATCAAATGTTGTACATCAATTGATTTGGAAAAGAGGAAGGAATTGGAGAAAGAGAAATTTGTTGGCGCAGCAACTGTGGCATCAAAATAAAAAAAAACAAGAATGATGACCGCATTCTATTCTCAAGGAAAAGCAACAACAAGTTTCCTTTTGAGAGTTTTAGTAGGGGACAATCAACAAAGAGAAAGTCAACTGCAGTTGGTCCAATGGACAAGATTTTTGAAAAAGAGAAGAGGGAAGAGCTTGATCTCACCATTGCATTTTTTTTCTATCAGAACTTCATATCCTTTAATGTTGCATGGTCACCTCTATTTATTGAGATGTGTCGAGCTCTTAGTCATGGGGCTCCATTAGGGTATGTGCCTCCTGGGTCAGAGAAGCTAGGAACCACATTGTTGAGAAAGGCAAAGAAAGAGGTGGACAAAATGCTTGAGCCTATTAAATCAGCATGGCCAACATTTGGGGTTAGCATTATTTCTGATGGATGGACAGATCCAGCACGCCACCCACTCATCAACTTCATGTTGTCATCTTTGAATGGTCCACTTTTCTTGAAAGCAGTGGATGCACTTGGACAGTACAAGGATGCACAATATATGGGTGAGTTATTTATTAAAATTATTGAAGATGTAGGTGTTGATTCTTGTGTGCAAGTCATTACAGATAATGCACCTGTTTGCAAGGCTGCTGACATGATTGTGGAAGAAAAATATCCACATTATTTTGGACTCTTTGCATGGTCCATTCATTGAACTTGGCACTGAAATCTATTGCCTTTGATGTGCTTTGGATTGGAGCCATTATTGGGGATGCACGACATATCCGCAACTTTGTGCAAAACCATACAAATGCCCTAACTATCTACAAGGAGTACAACAATCTATCATTGTTGAAGATTGCAGATACACGGTTTGCCTCTTCATTCATCATGTTGAAGAGGTTGAGGTTGAGGGAGGTCAAGACCGCTCTTGGGGCCATGGTTATTTCAGAGTTTTGGTCTTTTTGGAGAAAGACGGATGAAGCAGCCTCAAATAAAGTGAAGGACACAATGTTGGATAATCTATGGTGGGGGAAGGTAGATCTAGTTATTCAGATCATGGAGCCTATCATTTTCTTGCTTCGATTTGGAGATACAGACCAACCCATCCTAGGAGAGGTTTATGAGGGACGAGATTCCATGATTGAGTCTGTGAGGACCATTGTTTTACAGAGTCAGTGCCCAAAGTATGAGACATCACCAGAGGCCTTCTTCACCAGCATATAGGATATTCTTGTCAGCAGATGGGACAAGAATTGCACACCTTTGCATTGTGCTCACTCCTTGAACCCAAAATACTATAGCCATGAGTGGCTAAATGGTGGACCTTCATGTAGATTCCCTCCTCACATGGATGGTGAAATCTCACAGGGGAGGAAAGATGCATTGAGGAGGATTTTTCAGGAGAGGGCATCCCTTGATGAGGTGGAGGATGCCTTTGTAGAGTTTTCCACTGGCACTGGGCGATTTGCAGGGTATGATGTGATTCAAGAGAGGGGGGATAAGAAGCCATATTCTTGGTGGGCAACTCATGGGGTAACAAGCCCTCCTCTACAACAATTAGCCATGAGGCTCCTCTCTCAGGTGACTTCATCCTCTTGTTGCGAGAGGAATGAGAGCACATATGGGAATTTGTATAGTGTGATGAAGAGCAGGCTTGAGCAGTCCGGGGCAGAGACAATGGTGTATGTGCACACCAACCTTCGTCTCATCTACAGGCAGAGGGAGGATTGGTTGAAGGGAAAGACAAATATGTGGGATCTCTTTCCTGATGATATGGGTCCAGACAACAGTGTTGAGTTGGCATTGGCCAACTTGGATCTCAATGCCCCAGTGCTAGAGCCTGTCACTTTTGATGATGCCGATACAGTAGAGGCGTCATCCTCCACACCAACAGATGCAGAGATGACAAAGGAGAAGGATGCAGCAGAGGAGCGTAGTGGTGAGCATGATGATCAGGATGAGTAGAGTGATGCTGATTATGATGATGAGGATTGATGACTCATTGACTCTAAGTCATTGAGGCTTCAGGCTTGTAGTCTTGTAGATTGTAGTTTTTTTGTATTTTCTATTTCTATTTGCCCTTGGCAGTGTACTTATGTAACACATTTTGATTCAGACGACTTAATGAGAAAACTACAGTATCTTACTATCTTGTCTTTATGAGTAAATTTGACAATTGTATGATGTATCATTGTATTAAATTTCAATGTACTATGTATGAGTATCTATGATCTTAAATATATGTTTGAATCAATGAATTTGTATGAATTTGTGTAAAAAATATCTAATTTTTAATATATATATATATATATATATATATATTTTTAATAGAATAATATATAATGTATCGTATCTCAGAAGTGTCTTTTTCCGGGGGTCACCGTATCCCAAATCCGATTCTCAAATCCCCATATCCATCGAATCCCGAATCCCCGTATCAGGTAACTTAGGTAAATACATTTAAATATCCTCAAATGGATCTGCGTTATCTTATGCATATTGCATTTCTACATTATGAATAGATGATGGGGGTCCTGGAATGTAGGAAGTTGCATCAGTAGGCTGGACTAGTGGTGGAACAATATCCTCAAGTAGGTTGAGGTGAGTCATGAAATTCATTGTCAGGTTCAAGTTAGAGATCTCGGGCTCCACATCCCACATCCTGCTCAAACTTTTTTTATAATCTGGTTCAACATGTGATAGAAGATGAAGGTTGGAATGAATATACACAAGATCCTCAGCCTTTGCCGCTTTCAGCATGTTTCGCTTCACTGAATGGATGAAGCCATATGTACTTTAATTCCTCTCAGCTGATGAGGAACTAACAACCTGGTGGCTAGAGTGGAGAGATGAATGTTATCCCCAACATGGAAGCCTCACCAAGTAATAGGATCAAGATGTCCTCGATCATCCATAACTACTGGACCTGAAAAACTACCAGTAGATTGTACATATCCTCCAAATTCTTGGCGTACTTCCATTGCAACTCCTATATCTATATAAATTTTCCTCAAATTTGTCTTGAATCCTTGTACCACTTCAAAATTCTTGGTTGGCGCTGTTCTACGAGGTAAAGACAAAATTTTGGAATGATAATATTTAGGGTGCAATGCATAGGCCAAAGGGTGTAATGGTGTGGTCATTTTGTTCCACCTTTCTGTAACAATGTCCTTCACTTCATAATAGAATGTTTCAAAAGGGTCATTTTCACTTGCCCTGATAATTTCCCTTATCGTCTCCAACATACTATTGATGTTTTCATAAACTTCCCCCAAGCAAAGTGTATCTGTGTCAAATGCCCTGAGCAAGGTCAATATTGGTTCAATAAACTGTAGAAGGTATTGGACCTTGTCCCACCATGCATCATCAAGAATGATGAACTTGATTTTTTGCCCCCTATCAGAAGTGGAAGTCCCCATGATTCCCAAAGAGGGTCAATGACCATTGCTTGTAATCCTTGTTTCACATCCACAAGTCTCTTTTTGACAAGAGTGTGGGAGGAAAAACGAGTTTCATCAACCTACGAGTTTCAAAAAGTCAAATCTCAAATGAGAAATCATATATAAATTTGTAATAAAAATTAAGAATTTCCAATAAAAATAATATTGATTAAAAAAAAGAGTACCTTCAATAGCTCCAACTTTGCAAAACCCCGATATATGGCCTGGGACACTGAATGATTGGTTATGAACATTTAGATTTCTTTTGCTGCTACATATATTTCATTAATCCATTCAATCTCACTAATCTTGGCAAACGTAAGATTCAATGAATGTACTTCACATGGAATCCAAAAGATATGATCATATCAACCCTCCACAATCAAACCTGCAACTTTACAAAACTGTGTGTTGTCCGTAATGATTTGGACAACATTATGTGGCCCCACACTTTCTATTGTATCAATAAGAATTGTGGATATTAAAGATACATCTTTCTCTATTCCACTACAATCAACAACCTTAAAAAACATTGCCTCTTGGGGGCATCCTCCAACGACATTAATTAATGGATGGTTTCTTTGGTCTCTCCATCCATAAAAAATGGACACACCTATTTCTGCCCATGTATCCTAGTGTTGAGCCCCAAAGATGTCTTTCTTTTCCACCACATTTCACTTCATTTCTTTTGTCCCTCATCAATTACAGGCTTGAATGATCAATAGGATTGATTAGGATTACTTTAAGAATGTATATAATGACTAACTTGCTATGTTTTCATGATTTCGTTGTTGTAGTAATTTTTGACTAGACTCTGCTACAGAACGCAGTCATTCTGTAGCCAGTCGCCTATTCCGCAGCTATCTTCATGTTCACGCAGGTTCCAGGTATCACCTCAAGGAAAAATGCATATGGTTGTATTCCACATCACTCCCCCATCATTTGTTGTTCTCCACAAAGTTTGAGCTCAAGTCTACAGGTGGTTATGCACGTGGGAAACCAAAACTAGGAGATAGACTTCTAATAGGACAAGGACTGTACAGATGTCCTTAATCATAGTACGAGGCCACCACCAGAGTCCTAGTTTGATTTTAGTTGGGAAAGACATTTATTCCTGTTTTATCTCAAAGACAGTTATGTAATTTTGTTATAAGTATGGCTCGGGAGACTGAGAAACAACTAGCTAGATTTATGTTTTATTGCTAGATCTCAGAAGACCGTAATACTCTGTTTTGAAGAATTTCTCCTTTAATGAAAGAAGCATCACTTTATTGCAAGAGCTGAGTCAATCTTGAATAGATTTGCGTGCTAATCTGGTGGTAGAGGGCCCCTGCTACTTGAGAAGCTTTGTTCATATGGTTTAGATAAGTAACTTAGCCTTGTTTCATTCCTAGTTTAATTAATTTTCTGAACTTTGTGTTTTTATACTTACTTGCAGTGGATGCTACAGTCAGTCTTATCCTTACAAACTATTCCAAAACACCACTAACATTGGATGGGATATAACTGTAGTATTTTAGGCGTTAGTTGCATTTCCTTGAACTCTATGTTTTTGTGCTCAATTACATCAGTTGTTACAGCTAGTCGTGTTCTTATTAATCTCTTCCAAAATATCACTAACTCTGGATGAGACATAGCTGTGGTGTTTCAGAGCTTACTGCGTTTTGTTGAACTTTATGTTTTATGCTCATTTGCATTGAATGATACAACCAGACTTATTTTTACAAACTATTCCAAAATATCACTCATATTGAACGAGATAGGGCTGTAGTATTTCATAGAATTAGTTGCATTTTAGTCCAGTTGAAATACTCCGGAGGTAGATGTCACTCTAGTTTAATTTTGTCACTATATTTCAAGTTTGATAATGGCACTCTAGTTCAACTCTGTTCACTGTATTTTAAGTTAGATTAGTGGCATTCTAGTTCAGTTCCAGTTCACTGTATTTCAAGTTAGGTTAATGGCATTCTAGTTTAGTTGTGATCACTGTGTTTCAAGTTTGATCAATTGCATTATAGTTCAGTGTTATCCATTGTTCTTTAAGTTGTATTAACTGTCAAAATTAGACTTCACGACCTTCATTGTTTACAAACTACTCTTGTTCTGACTTTCCATTAATGCATCATCATATGGACAGGAATTAGTGATATCAGTTTAAGGCCTTGATTGTTCTGCAATCTTTTGCAATTTCACAAATAAGCCTTTTCCCAAAAAGTATTCTAGAAAATCTCTAACTTTCGAATGAGGCTTAGTAGTGACAAGTTGAGCTGCAGAATGGATTAATCTTAGCATTACAAGTTAATTTAGAGTAGAAATCTTATTGTGCTACAAATAATCTTTTCCAATTGTGTTCCAATAAACTTTTAGCCATGGATGAGATTCTTTGTAATATTGTAAGATGATTGTTTACTTAGGAGAACCTCATTTGCACTAACTTGTCCTTTTCTCAAGCTATTCCAATATATGTCTAATGAATGAATTGGATGAGTTCATGTTATGAGTTATTGAGTTCAAGTTGTGATTTATTTCCTTGCTATGAGTCATTATCAAACTTTGCATTTTCTGTTCTTTAGTAAAAGTTTTGCTCTGTTTTTAGTGTGACCAACAACTGTTCTTTTTCAACATTTAGTTCTTTTCCTTCTTAACATAAAACCACAAAACCAAAAACATCATAAAAACACTAAACACAACGTAGTGAGAAACAGATACCTAGGCACATATAGTGCACCTCACTTCAACAATTTACTAACCCTGGTTGATAATTTATTACCTCAATTTAGGAACACTAAGTTGAGCACACACCTAGATTGCCTGTAGCTGTCTATTCACAAATTGTCTCTCTGATGCCAACAAAGTAGTGTAAACCTTTTCATATCTAGAGCTTTTGTACCCTTTTGGCGCTTCATTAACAACATTAATCATTTGTTGCCAATAAGGGGAACACACCAAATTGAATACTAGCCATTTGCATAAATGCAACGAGCTACATGTTCATTGACTATGTCTCTACCTTGATTATTGAAAGCAACTTCAGGAGGGCCCAGAGTGGGCCTTTTATTAGTTGTGGCAGCAGGCCTAGATTGCAATGGAGGCCTCGATGTAGAGCTTTGCACAGGGTGTTTTCCCTTAGCAAGCTTCCTATCAACAACTTTTTGCAAAGATGCATATAATTTCATTTTTTCAGGACTCAAACTTTGGCCAGGTTTTCCATTTGCATCTTTTGGCCCATTGCATACATGCACCCCTATGTTAGTTTGACCTGTGAGATGGGCCTTCACTCTAGTATATAAACCATTTTTGATATGTTGGCATTCATTGGACTTCCATTTTAATGAATCACATGATTTTTTCAAATAATCTCCACATAATTCTATAGAGGAGATTTTGGGTCTGTTTTGATGACTTCCCCTTTACTCTGCTCATGCTGTGATGGTTCCATAATGCTAATGGTCTATAGGTTACCTTACTGCATATAAAATTCAAATTACAATATATTAACATTATCAATACACTATTAAAAATTAAAAATTTAAAACACTTCATTTTTCTAGAGATTTTCTTTGGTTCATTTTCTTTTCTCTAAATGTCTTCAAATAAAAAAGTAATTACATATGGACAAACTAAAAATTTAATATATAAAAACTATATATATATATATATATTTATATATACGAATGACATTCAAAGTTCAAAACAGAACGCAATGCTCGACAGGTACCTTGGCCCAAAACACCAAACCGGAACGCTGAGTTGAGCCGAACGCTGAAGTGTGGCGCTGAGCTGAACAATGGAGCTGAGCCGAACAGTCGAATCGCTAAACGCCTCTTTTCCGCAAAAAATAAGACAAAGACCGCAGACAATGAGACAAGAGGGACCGACGTGTTAACTTTAAGTTCACTCAAGTGGTAAAAAACCTAATTTTTGAAGCCTTTTGACTTTCGCGGAATAGCAGATTTCAGCGGGATAAAATTTTGCGATTCTGGTAAAGCAACCCATTTTCCGCAGGTTTTCGACAAAGTTGGTTGGATTCGTTTCTTGCCCAGAGGATCCGTTTCTGGGAAAGTCAAATATGCCACCTGCCGTATTATAGTTGTATTCCGACGGATCCAGATCCAAATCAGATCTAGTGATCCTGCGCCTCCCACTGTCGGATCCAGTAACATAGGCATTATGTTGGCATTGACATAACTAAGTGACTAAGTCAACTTGGTATCATGTTGAGATTAACGAGGATCAATAATCCAACAATATTACAAAAGTTTACTTGATTGTATCAAGAGTAGCAAGGTGTATCTACAACCCGATATGATAGAGTTGTTGTCACATTAGCCATGCATGTATGTACACATACACGTGTACACGCACACACCTGTATGTATGTATGCACACACCCACACACACATGCCTAATATAAAAATTGCTATAGCTAGAGAGATAAATAGAGAGATGCCAGATTTACACATAAATATAAAACCATAGATATGATACTTTTATAGAAATGTCATTGCCCCTATTTTCATGTCTTCATCTGCGCCTTGATCCATCTTAGATGATAAAAAATTTCACACTCAAAATATTTGATCTGTCTTGGTGCTTGATAGATCCATAGTTAAGATTAATCTTTTAGGCAAATCGACATTTAACTTTGGCTTGGTAACTTTAACAACCTTGTTGAACTCAATTTTCTTTGGCTTGATGAGTTGGTAGTTTGATAAAAGGAAAACTTCGATTTAAATGGATGATTGAACAATTAGATTCAGGTTGGCATCAACATTGAAAAGTAAAATTAATAACTTGTTTGATTGTGACTTACCATGGTGAGCTATTAACTTTTCTATGCATGTCAATAATTAACTTTTTCTTGGCAACTTCAACAACTATTTTTGAGATTGACTTCGATTTGATATGTTGTTCCACTTGCATTACCAAGGCTAGCTGTGATTTTGCTTGCTGACAACAATAGTTTCTACTCAAATCAACATTTGAGTTGAATAGGTGACTTGCATAAGATGCATAAATCAGTTTTGAAGTGACATTCATATGCACATGTCGATTCCATTACAAAGTTGACTAGATTAACTTGACGTTGACAAGGAAAGCAAGTTGACTCAATACCTTGGTCAACTTGGACTTGACTAATTGAAATGACATTGACATTGACATTAAATTGATGAAGCAACGTTGATGGTGCTTGTGAGCAAGAGGAAGCTCAATTGCTGCAATAATGATCTGTTAATTTAAAGAGTTTTATAGAAGTGGTTTACTAATAAAATTATTGTTTATTTGTAAGAACAATAAATTGCAATTGATTGACAACCCCATTTAATAAGTAAGACAATCTGAGGAGGCAAAAAGGGATGGAGAATTCACCAATGAATTTATGCTAAGTTTGTTCACTCTTAAGTGAGTTTTAGAAATTTAGGATATCTTTGTGCAATCTTAAGTGAGGCGCATAAATCCATGTTGACTTGTTCGCTCTTAAAGTGAGCATTAGGAAGTATTTTGTTCACTCATCAATAAGAGTCAACCCTATCAACAATTTGTCAAGGATAAAAAATTTGAATGCTAATCTCCAACTGAGTAAGGTTTAGTATTTCTAGTTAAAATATAATGATAGTGGTTAGATTTCAAAATTCTCTCGAATCAAATTTAAGGTTGTAGTTCCTACCTTATATTTGCATATTTCTCTAAGTTGCTTCCATAGTTGAGAGAAATTGGCTTTTGGTAAGTTTACAATGAATTGTATTAATATTATTTGCAATTTGTGTGTCTTTGTGCTTATGATGTTGTCACTCGTCCTCCTTCACAAGACACAGTTCAGATCAGAACATGACATAATATTTTCAGCTCATCTAAACAAAGGAGACAAGACAAAAAGTACGAAGACAATCCAAGCATTCTCTCTCTCTTTATCTGACCTCGCACATGTGGATTCTTTCTCTTTCTATGACCTCACATGTGTGGAAGACATGCCGAGTTTTTGGGCATATCAGGGAAGTAGGACCGAGGTTTTCTGGGTGCAAAAGAAGGCCAAAATTTAGCCCTAGCAGATCAAGACCACGATGATTTTATTGGGCAACAATTTGACTTGACAAGAAGGAATTTTGACCATGTTTGGCTAGGGCGTTGTTGCTGGTTAGTTTGACTTTATGTTTGGATGGAAGAATTAGATGCATCTCTTGTTAAATTGAATAATTTCTCTATGGAAAAGATTGTTAGGCTTTTCCCCCAAGTGGGTTTTCCTAGGGTAAATCTTGTGTCGTCTTTGTGCATTATTGTTTCATTGTGATCTCTACTGTCCTACTGCTTTTTATGGTGAATTTATGAAGTATATGTAAAATTTCAGTCCCCACTCTAGTTATCAACTTTCCCTTATCACTCCATGCATTTAGTTTTAAATCCAAGCATGATAAAAACACTAAAATCTGGAAATGACAATAATTTCTGAAGACACAAATTTGGAAATTTTACTACTGCTAGAAAATGCAGAAATAAAACACAATAAAATATGACAGCCACACAGAAAATGACACAGTGATTTTTGGTCAATGTGACCTTGGAAAAACCCCCTACAACTCTTGGGGAAAACCAGTTTGAGAGCTCTTCTTTATTTCTGAAAAATCTTTTACAGATAAATTGGAATACACAGCAAATTCCAGCATTCACAGATTACAACTTATCTTGATTTTCGTGCTTGAACTCTACCTCGGAAAACGTGCTAACAGCAAACAGAAAAAAAACAAAAATATTTATAGCATTAAACGCTGTATGAATGCCTCGAAAATCGTGCCCAAAACATCTTGTACGGACTGTAAAGATTGTATTGAAAAGTAAAGCAATCATCCTCCTCGAAATCCGTCCCCAGGTGCCTTGAAAAACATGCCCAACGGTGCCTCGAAATTTGTGCCTTCAGCTACTGTCCCTCTTCCTAGATTTCCGTGCCTTTCCTCCTTGAAAATCATGCCTAAACTCTGCTATACGGATTCTACCTTGGGATGCATGCCAATAAATGCTGTTGTATGGATTTGTTGAATGCCTCCTTGCTGCTCTCCTTCACTTCCTCCCTGCTTAGAAATTTTCGCTTTGCTCTCTCTTCTCTTCTCTCTCAAATGCTCATGAAAGACTGAATTAATCTTTTTTTCTTCTTCTCACCTTTTACCCTAACTGACCTTTTCAGCAACCCTAAGATCTAATGGCTCAGATTCATTTAGATCTAGGGATGAGAATAAATGTGCATTTAATTCTCACTTTCTATTTCTTAACTCACCCACTTAAATAAAGACCCACTTAGCCTTTTATTTCCAGAGTCACTTTTTCACTTTCTAATTCTTCATTGACTTTAATAAAGTCACTTTAAAATTAGAATGTAACTTTATTACTTATAAAGTCACTTTTAAATTAGACTGACTTTACCACTTATAAAGTCACTTTAGGAGAAGAAGTACAAATAAAGTGGACAGTTTTCCCGAGGCCAAAGATCAAAGCCTTAGGGAACCACTTGTCCTCTGGCACCCAAATTTTAACAGTATAATTGCTTAATGATTAACTGGAAGTGCTAAAAGATAACCTCTATATCATTGGAAGTAATTATCAGCTCCAGAAATTAATGCTTTTGTTTATTGCGCTTTTAAGATCAACATGGTATCAAAGCTTTGGTGAAGAAAGGACTTTGAGATCACTCTTTGAAGAACTCTCTCTAAAGCAAAAGACTCTCTTTTCTGAAGTTCTATGTCCAAGAATTCTGAGCAGATGGCTCCCTCTTGTAAGGAAGGAAACAAGCTAGAAGGTGCATCAAACTTCAACGGATGGAAAAAGAGTATTGATCTAGTTCTTGAAGAAAATGATGCCTTAGAATATGTAAAAGGCAAGGTGACTGAACCTAAGGATGATGAAGGAAAAGCCAATGATCTTTAGTTCCATTTGTCGTAGAATTTAGGACTTCCAAGCAAGTATATGATGCCCTAGTAGGATTGTATATTATTGACAACATTGGACCAAAAATGTCCTTGAGAAATAAACTTCATGACATTGAACTGTCTCGTTCAGATTCAGTGGCTTCCTACTTCACGAGGATAACTCATTTAACATATCAACTTCAATTGGAGAAATTATTTATGGAACAGAACTTGCGACTGCCGCTATTAATGGGCTTCCTGAATCATGGGACTCATTTGCATTTAGTATTTGTGGCAAAAAAGAAATTCCAATTTTTGAAGAGCTATGGACCTCATGTACTTAGGAAGAATCTAGAGTTATATCAAAAGGAAAGTTTAAGAGACCTCAAGAAGGTTTTTCTCAAGCATTTGTAGCTAATTCCAAGAAGGCTGGAGGAAGAAGTTTGGTTTCCAATGAAGAAATTCAGGTTGAATACCTACTCCTCAAGAGAAGAAAGATATGTCGAAGATCCAATGGTATCGTTGTCACAAATTTGGTCACTGCAAAAACCAATGTCCTGAATGTCCTGAAGGATCGAACGATAGAAAGAGGAAGGGAAAGCAACATGCTTCAATAACAAACCCTGATCATGATGAACATCCATAGAATTCCAAGAATGAAAATCCATGTGACAAGGGTTTCTTTTTCTCTGCTCTTGCAGGTTTTGTTGCAAATAGCAGTGACATGTGGTTGGTAGATAGTGGTGACTCCAAACATATCTCACAAATCTGGTGGAAAGGAGATCATCACTGAAAGTAGAGCTTGGAGATAACAATTATGTAGTCAAAGTTTTTGGGTCATCATCCATTGAGTTGGAATTAGGTGAGAACACTCATCTAAGCAACATATTGTATGTGCCAGGTTTGAAAAAGCATTTTTTTTCCCAATTCATGTTTGGAAGATAAAGGATGTAGAGTAGCATTTGTTGATGGTCAAGCTCTTGTATGGCCCAAGGGATCAAGTATAGATTCTGCCAGAGTAATTGGAGTTCGTGAAGGAGGGTTGTATAGACTCTTAGGACAACCAACTCGAGCATTAGTGCATAATAACATTAATCTATGTAAACTATGGCATAGAAGATATGCTCACATTTACTATAGAGCTTTGCCAAGATTAAAAAAGATGGTTTCATGTATTCTAGAATTGTGAGTGGAGCATGGAGGTGTATGCAAATGTTGTGCACTTGGGAAGAATGTCAAGAGATATTTTCCAAGCAGTGACAGTAAGTCCAAGGAAATATTGGATCTAATTAATCCTGATGTATGTGGTCCAATGTGTCGAGAAATTAGGGCGATTAATTCAATTTCTCTTCATGATTATTACTTGTGAACTTATTATGCTTCTTTATCTTTGTTAGCTTATTATGTCTTTCATCAAGTCAATTATCAAAACACGAGACAAAATTTAGGCTCTTTAAGCCAGGGGCAAATCCTCTCCCTCTTGGAGAGGAAAACTTGAAAGTAATTCTTCTTATAGATCTTTAATTGACGAGTACAAAGACCATGACTTAAACCCTTGACTGCGGTATGCCTCCAAGACCTTGTCACTTCTCTTCTAGGCTCCTCAGGTTGATCTTCCTTCCTGCACCGAGCTGCACCAGTCCTAGGGAGACTCAATCCCTTTTTCTAGCATTCCTTACTGATGTGCCTTCTGTTGTTCCTCTTTAGCCTTCAGGAGATTCTTCTTTGGCCTTCTTCTTACACCAAATCCGAGACTCTTCCTTCTCCTAATGCTTCATATAAGGTCCCTTCATTTTGCTCCTAAGATACCTCCTTACACACTATATTACAGACTTGATCGTTGCTTAAGTGGTCCTCAGTTTACCTTCCTCACTGCACTTTTCTCACGCTATAATTGTAGATCTATTACCAAGATGAATAGACCCTAGACCGAACATATGAGAGCCCTTTTTCTCTTCATTGTAATGTAATTCTTCTTCGCTGTAATGTGGTAGTTCTTCAGACCCTTTCTCGCATTTCTCCACAGAACTGGATGAGGTAGATTAGACCCAAAACAGTGGTAGTTTTATCCTCCTTTCCTTCGTTGTTTTCCTCTTCTATTCCTCTCTTACTGTAGTCCTTAACTCGCACTGGAATCACAAAACTTGTCCGAAATGATGTGTCCAAATGAGGCCGTTGACCCTTCCATTTATAGAGGTTGTCTTTCTTCCTCTAGGCTGACATGACCTTTTGCTAGGAAGTCGACTTGAATAAGTGTGTAGGCCGACATGCATAAGGTTGGATCTTCAATGTGAATTGAGGCGACTTCAAGGAGCATTATGACAAGGTCTTGAGGCATACTTTTACATCAATAATTGTCTTTTACAAGTGTAACAACACTTCATATAGATGACTCTATATTGCATATTTATGAAAAGATAACAAACCCCTAGGGACATCAAGAAGTCTTCGACCTATAATAAAAACTTCATGCTCATGAAACCCATGAGCAAGTATTACAAAAATACATTTTATTATCTTTGTCTTCTTCATTACATAAATTCATAATTACAAGTCATTATGAATACTGAACCTAGTTACACTTTTCAACACTCCCTCTTAACTAGGGAGGTATTCATAATGGTATATGGTCACTCTCAATCTGAAGAATCTCATAAGAAGAATCTGATTAGTAATTCCATCTATATAGCATCATATCAACCAACATTGTCATAGTGCAAGGCCTTGACTAACAACTCCATCTTTCCACAAGATCTTTGAGGTACAATGCTGGCGAGACCAATGATGAGTAGACACCCTCATCATTATCTCTCTTGGATCATATCCCACCCGGGTTCATTCAGGATATGTCCACCAGGACTATTCTTACTGTTGAATTCCCAATCCTCAAAGAATATCCGTCCTTCCACGACTACTCTTTCTGTGGATGCGCAAATACATCCCCAAAAGAGTATCGAATGCCAGATGATTACCTAATCCTCCATTCTGTTTTCCCAGATGAAGACCAGAATGACATGTCTATCTCTCCCTCTCAACTAGGGAGGACTTATTCCACAAAGGAATGTACTCATTCCTATAGAAGGAATGTACCTAAGCTCCTTCTTGCCTTAGAAATTACCAAGTTTCTTCCAAGTAAGAAACTCATTACCATGCTCCCTCTTAATCAAGGACCTGTAGCAATAATGATGAAAACACCTCATGAAGAGCTCCTTTCTTCGATGTTGAGGAGTCTTTATCTTTGAGATCTCTTCATTAGGGCATAGATCATCCATCACTTTCATCCACGAGTCATGTTTTCATTCTGTCAGAAAGTGATCCATTGATCTTCTCATTTGGTCTAGCTTGATGTTATGTGGCTCTCCTTCGAACCATATTTCTTTCAAGGATCTTTCATCTTGCCATATGGTTATCAATTGTGGAAGACATCTACTTCCATTTGGCAGCTCTGCATAAGCTCATAAGATATTATTCAATTATAAATATGAATATTTAAATCAAGTTACCTTAGTGATGATCTTTCACCATGACATCCTTCTTGTAGGCATCTGCATCCTTCGTACATGTTGACATATCTCCTTAAGATATGTATTGTCAAGGGTCTCCATCTTTACTTGACTTCTTATTAGAGTCTACATATCTTCCCAGGAGATTTTCTAGTCAAGTCTTCTTGGCTTCGTTGGATGTTGACTGCCTCTTACTATGGTTCATGATCTCTTCCTTTCTTTCTCCACACAATTTTATTTCATTCCTAGGAACTTCCAATATGTAATTCCTTGATAATGTATAGTTACCTCATATTCCATATGAGGACATATTATGTTGATTTCATCTGGTGTTGCAACCTTTGCATCAGAAGAGTTTCTGCTTTCTTTAATCATACTATACAACCTGGAACCATATGACATGACTACATAGCATCTAGTGTCAGCATAAATATATATGTACCTCATTTCCTTTCTTTGAGTCATCCCGCAACAGTGAAGAGTTTCATTCCCTTGACTTGCTTCATCAATATGTCATCATATCCTAATCCTAGAATTCTTAGAATTCTCGATGAGGCCTTATGCTTTCTTTCTAACCAGTGAATCCAACAGAGGACTCCATTAGAAAAATGTTAGCACATGTTTCCATATTGATTATTAAATGATGACCCTTGATCTAGATGGCTCCTTAAATGTTCTTTTTAGTGAGGTTCTCAGGAGCTACTTATTTCATGGCATTTAGTCATATAAATTTGTTTTAGACATCCCCGTATGATGAGTGCTCCTCCTTCAATGCTTCCATCATGATACCAATTCTAAAGTGATGCATCTATCTAATGCTTCCTAACCTACTATTTTACAACCGACAGATAACTCTTAAAGAGGAAGATGATCTCAATCATAATAGAGATATTTCACTTCTTCTTTCTTAGGTTTCTTTGGATTTAGTCCTTTTATTTCTCTGACGACATTGGCTTCTTCCCTTTTCTACTTGTCCTTATTAGATTTGGGACAATTCGTTTTTATAACATCATATTTTATCCATGTTCCTTCTTATAAATACAAATAAATGTAAATAATAAATAATCAAGATGATGATTATTTAAATAGTCATTAGTTAACTGAAAAGGCATGTCTAAAAGACATGCACAATCATGAAAGGCCGCCTGCCTAGGTATATAAGTAGGGCCCCATTGTAACATTTCTCATCACTTATACATTTGTATATACTAATAAATTATTATTATAAATAGCTTTTGTGTATTTTACATCTAAAGTCAACAAGCCTACAAGTTTTGTTGCTCCACTTCTTTTCTTCTGAGGACCTAATTTACCAAATTTTCCTTTCCTTCTTGACATGGTAGCATAGGCTTCATTTGATCTTGTATCAATTTTTGATCTAGTTTCTTCTGTCTTACATAAAGACCACAGATCCTGGAATGACATTGCTTCTTTCTTCCCATAGATGCTTGAAGTGAAGCTTCCCCATCTTTTTGGTAGAGCATTTAGTACCATAGTAAGTATTTCTCTATCAGACATTACTTCTCCCAATTTTTGCAGTTGATATCATATTTTAGAAATCTTCATAAAGTATGAAGTTATTCCTTCCTCTCTCGACATCTTCAACTTGTATAGTTCTTGTCTCAGAGACATTATTGCCCTTGCAGTATTTTATTTACTGAGAATAACTCCACCAATTTGTCATATATTTCTTTTGAGGATTCAAGATTTGATACATAGGGAATGAGAGAGTCCTTTATGGATTCTATAATAATCCTTCGGGCTCTTATATCTCCCTTCATGTATTTGGCATGAGCTTGAGTATCTTCTTTTGAGGGTTTAGCTACTGATCCTTTGACATAGTCCATTACCTCATTTTCAATCAAATTTAAATCTGTCCTTATATTCCATGCAAGAAAGTTTGCAGTCCCTGAAAATTTGTTACTTTCCTTGCAGAAGGTCATTTTAAAAGATTCAAATAAAGACATTAAGATACTTACTTGAGTAGAAGCTTTCTTCTTCTATCAGTTTCGTCAATGATGATGATGTAGATAACAACAGGAGCTCCCTCTTAGATTGACTTCTTTGTGAGATGTGAAGAGAGCTAGATCACCTTGAATCCTTGATGATGATGATGATCAAGGATGGCTTGATGATGACTTCAACAAGGTTGATTTGATTTCAACACCAAATAGTTGTTGATGGTGATGACTTCAACATGATGTCCTTAGTGATGTTGACTAGATCCTGATCCTTTTGAGATGGCTTGAGGGTTTCTTCAATTTCTGCAAACTTCTCCTTTTTGGATGAATGAAGGTCTTCTTTAGATCTGAAGATTGATTCTTCAATGTCGATTTCTGACTCTCGCTTTGGTGCCTTCTAGAAAACTGATCTTTGATCTCTTGATACTTGTGTGTCTTCATGTCAAATAGCCCTTTCTTGTCTTCAAAACTTTAGCTCTGATACCATGTTGAGAAATTAGGACGATTAATTCAATTTCTCTTCATGATAATTACTTGTGAACTTGTTATGGTTCTTTATCTTTTTTAGCGTATTATGTCTTTCATTAAGTCAATTATCAAAACACAAGAGACAAAATTTAGGCTCTTCAAGCAAGGGCCAAAACCTCTCCCTCTTGGAGAGGAAAACCCGAAAGTAATTCTTCTTATAGGTCTTCAATTGACGAGTACCGAGACCATGACTTAGACCCTTGACTTTAGTATGCCTCCAAGACCTTGTCACTGCTGTTCTAGGCACCTTAGGTTGATCTTCCTTCCTCCACCGAGTGGCACCAGAACTAGGGAGACACGGTCCCTTTTTCCAGTAGTCCTTACTGATGTGCCTTCTGTTGTTTCTCTTTAGCCTTCAGGAGATTCTTCTTTGGCCTTCTTCATACACCAAATTCGAGATCCTTCCTTCTCTTAATGCTTCGTATAAGGTCCCTTTATTTTGCTCCTAAGATGCCTCCTTACGCACTGTATTACAAACTTTATCGTTGCTTAAGTGGTCCTCGGTTTACCTTCTTCACTGCACTTGTCTCATGCTATAATTGTAGATCTATTATGAAGATGAATAGACCCTAGACCGAACATATGAGAGCCCTTTTTCTCTTCATTGTATTGTAATTCTTCTTTGCTGTAATGTGACAGTTCTTCAGACCCTTTCTCTCATTTCTTCATAGAACCGGACGAGGTAGATTGGACCCCAAAAAAATGTTTGTTTTTTCCTCCTTTCTTTCATTGTTTTCCTCTTCTATTCCGCTCTCATTGTAGTCCTTAACTCGCACTGGAATCACAGAACTTGTCCGAAATGATGTGTCCAAATGAGGCCGCAGGCCCTTCTATTTATAGAGGCTATCTTTCTTCCTCTAGCCCGACATGACCTTTTGCTAGATAGCCGACTTGAATAAGCGTGTAGGCCGACATGCATAAGGTTGGATCTTCAATGTGAATTGAGCCGACTTCAAGGAGCATTATAACAAGGTCTTGAGGCATACTTTTACATCAATAATTGTCTTTTACTAGGGTAATAACACTTCATATACATGACTCTATATTTCATATTTATGACAAGATGACAAACCCCTAAATACATCAAGAAGTCTTCGACCTATAATAAAGACTTCATTCTCATGAAACCCATGATGCAAGTATTACAAAAATACATTTTGTTATCTTTGTCTTTTTCATTACATAAATTCATAATTACAAGTCATTATGAAGACCGAACCTAGTTACACTTTTCGACACAATGTCAGTAAAATCTCTAGGAGGATTTCTATACTATATGACTTTTCCTACAAGACATGGATCTACTTCATGAAGACCAAGAATGAAGTCTTCAACAAATTTCAAGATTTCAAGGCTTATGTTGAAAAATTCGTAGGGAAGAAAATCAAGACTATGAGATCAGAGAATGGAGTACAATACACTTCCAAGGAACTCATTACCTTTTGCAAAGAAGCTGGGATTAAGAGGGAGTTGATAGTCTCTTACAACCCCCAACAAAATGGAGTTGCTAAAAGAAAGAATAGATCCATTGAAGAAGTTGTTATGGAAATGATTTATGGTAAAGACTTGCCTATGTTATTATGGGGAGTAGCATCCATGACAAATAGTTTATGTTCAAAACGGAAGTCGTAATAAAAGCTTGGATGATAAGACTCCCGAAGAAGCATTCACTGGCCAAAGGCCAGAGGTTGGGCATTTGATAATCTTTGGTTTCCCAATTTACATTCATGTACCCAAGTAAAAGAGGATGAAGTTAGAACCTTCCAGAAAGAGAGGAATATTTGTTGGATACAACAAGTCATCAAAGGTCTATAGGATTTATGTTCTAGGACAGTGACAGTTGAAGTCAGTTGGGATGCTACCTTTGATGAGAATGTTGCCTATTGGAAATCCAAAGGAGCTCATATGGACACTGATGACGATGATGAAGAACATGGAGCTCCCATGGAGGGTTCAAGTACTTCCAAACTTATAGAACATCCCTTAGATCATCAAGAAGAACTAGAAGGGTGCAATGCACCAATGGATCCAGTTATTGTTCTTGAAATTGAGAAAAGGCTAGCATGGCTTGGATCTACCTTGCATGAAGCAGGACATGCAACTTCATGTGGCACCTTCAAGGAAAGCAAGAGACCTCAGAGGTATTCTAGATATGCAACACGGATGACCAATCTCATTGATTATGAACCTTCCAACTATGAGAAAGTAGCTAGCCAACAAGTTTGGAAAGTTGCTATGATGGATTACCAATCCATTATGAAGAATGATGTATGGGAGATTGTTTCTAGACCTGAAGGGAAGTCAATTGTAACCTCCAAATGGATATAAAAGATCAAGCATGCAGTGGATGGTGACATTGAAAAAGACAAAGCGAGATTCGTGGCTAGAGGTTTCTCCCAGAAAGAGAGGGAGGATTACGATGAGACATTTGTCGCTATTAGCAAATACACTTTTATTAGATCTGATATTTCTATCGATTCTTCTATGTGTTAGAATTTATATCAGATGGATATAAAGACAACTTTCCTCAATCGTGTGATTGAGGAAGAAATGTACATAGAACAACCTCAAGGTTTTGAGCTACATGGGAAGGAGTCTCATGGTTGCAGATTAAAGAAGGATTTGTACGAAATTAAGCAGGCACCAAAAGCCTGTTATTCTCGAATTGATGGCTCCCTGACAAGGCTTGGTTTCTCCAAAAGTGGTGCTGATCCAAATCTCTTTATCAAGTTCAAGAATAATGAGGTTGTGATTCTATGGTAATATGTTGATGACTTATTTCTGACAGGTGCGGTGAATCCCATTGTTCAATGTAAGAGGGAGTTGGCCTCTGAATTTGATATGCAGGATCTTGGCTTGATGCACTACTATTTGGGATTAGAAGTATGACAAAAACTTGGTGAGATCTTCCTTAGTCAAGGAAAGTATATTATCAAGATCCTTCAAAAGTTTGGAATGATGGATTGTAAATCAATGGCAACTCCCATGGTGACTAATCTAAAGAAGTTGAGAGACTTTGAGTTTGATTTGGTCGATTCATCCATGTATCGGCAGTTGATTGGCTCCTTAATGTATTTGATTGATACCTTGCCGAATATTTGCTTTGTAGTGAACATTTTGAGTCAGTTCCAAGTGGATCCAAGACTTGATCATTGGATTGCAGCAAAGCATGTATTGAGCTATCTACGTGGCACAATCAATTATGGTTTAAAAAGGCGATATTTAGTTGCAAGGATATACAAATTTTGATTGCGCAGCGAATGCAAAAGATCATAAGAGTAAATCCGGAGGTTGCTTTAGTTTGGGATCAGTTATGATTTCTTGGATGAGCAAGAAGCAAACATCTGTCGCACTCAACACTGCCAAGGCTAAGTATATTGCAGCCAATTTAGCGAGTTGTGAAGCAGTGTGGCTTTGGAAGCTACTCACAGGATTATTTGATCAGGTGCTGGAACCAATTGTGATATATTGTGACAATCAAAGCTGTGTGAAGCTTTCAGATTATATAATTTTCCATGATAGGTCTAAGCACATCGAGATCAAGAGCCACTATATTCGTGACATGGTGCAAAAAGGAGCAGTGAGGATCCAATACATTTCTATAGATGAGCAAATAGATGACATCCTCACAAAACCTCTGTCCAGAGCAAGGTTTTTATATTTTAGTAACACGCTTAGAGTTGTTGAAAATGCATCCATCAATGGGAGGGAGTGTTGATGTTGATGCATCACGGACAATCATTCTCCCTGGGTCAAGTATGTTGACCAGGATTATGGAGAATGGTCCAGAGTGTATAGAGGGCTAGAATTATTCAACGGTAGGGTTGAGTGGGTGGCTTCAACATCAGGCTCAAAATTACTCTCCAGATAGGTTGAGTGAGCACGTTAGGCATCAGGCCTAAAATTTCTCAAGTGAGTGAGGCCTTCAGGATTGGCACAAGAATTACTCAAATGAATTGTCTGTGCCCCTAGGGTTTCACCATGGGTCAAAGATGTTGGCTAGGATTATGGTGAACTAGGGCTAGTCTATATACCATTGGTCAGAGATGTTAACCATAATTATGGTGACTAGTGATGTACTATGGGTTCGAGATGCTAATCAGAATTATGGTGACTAGTTGATGCTGTTGGTTTTCCATGAGTTAGAGTTGTTGACCAAGATTATGGTGACTAGTTGATGCTGTTGATTTTCCATGAGTCAGAGCTGCTGACCAGGATTATGGTAATCAAATGATGCTCATGTTGATGATAAATGATGAGTTCTTTAACCTTTTCTTAGAGAACTTTTCAACAAGAGAACATTTGGATAGTCATTATGAATACCTCCCTAGCTAAGAGGGAGTGTTGAATTTTGTAGCTATGTTCAGTCTTCATATTTAATATTTAGCCCTCCAAATATATGTAATAATAAATACAAGACATGTCCTTCATGTCTGCTTCAAAAAGAGAAAAATTTTGAATTTTAAAGTATTTTGGCTCCAAGATGATCAAGTCGGCCCTCCATCAAGTCATGTCGGCCCAACATGTAGAGGCCCCTATTCGACCTCCCAGATCTCTATATACATCACTTGTCCTCCCCCACAAGTCACAATTTGGATCAAAACAAGACATAGTATCTTCTATTCATCTAAACGAAGGCGACAAGACAAGAAGGACAAAGACAATCCTAACATTCTCTCTCTCTCTCTTTATTTGACCTCGCATGTGTGGATTCCTTCTCTTTATGTGACCTCGCACACGTGGAAGACATGTTAAGTTTCTAGGCATATCTGGATAGCAGGTTTGAGGTTACTTGTGTCCAGAAGAAGGCCGAAATCCGACCCTAGTAGATCGAATCAGGACGAGTTTATTGAGCGACAATTTGAATTGACAACAAGGCAGTTTGACCAGCGTTGTGTTTGTGGTCAGTTTGACTTTATGTTTGGTTGGAAGAATTAGATGTATCTCTTGTTGAATTGAATAATTTCTCTATGGAAAAGGTTGTTGGGGTTCTCCGCCAAGTGGTTTTCCCAGGGTAAATCTTGTGTTGTCTTTGTGCGTCATTGTCTCTTGTGTTGTTTATTGTCCTACTACTTTTTATGGTTGAATTTCTAAAGTATAATTGCTTAATGATTAATTGAAAGTGCTAAAAGATAACTCTATATCATTGGAAGCAATTATCAATTTTATAAATTGGTGTTTGTATCTAGTGCACTTGTAAAATCAACTCATTATGTGCATTTCTATATATAGAGTACAAAATTGTGGGGAGAGAGATCAAAATTGGTCGTTTCTCCAATAAAATACAATAATGGCTGAGTGATCAATTTAGATTGTCACCCAAAAGAGACAACAATATATTACAAAAAATGTGTAGAAATATAGTACATGTTAGCACATGTTTATTGGTATAAATCTATTAACACTTAGATAACTAGGAGTCATCTTTAGATTTGAGGGTCATCAACCAACCTTGTGATAGATC
The DNA here is from genome assembly GCA_034641835.2 of Pinus albicaulis. NCBI lineage: Eukaryota > Viridiplantae > Streptophyta > Pinopsida > Pinales > Pinaceae > Pinus > Pinus albicaulis. The sequence goes on from CM076584.1 coordinate 1,551,694,536, forward strand.
TCTGTCCAACCAAATCAATTTGGTTTTCAGAGTAGAGTGAATCTACTTGTAGTTGAAGGTTTTGCACTATAAGTCACATGACACGAAGGACACAAAAATATGAGTATTTGACTTGTGAAACGATGACACCCCAGAACATGACACGAAGGACATGTTTTATATATATGTGTGTGTTTGTATATATGTATATTAAAAAAATTAATAGATATTAGACAAAGATTCAATTTAGAAACTGGAATATGTACATGATGATGATACAAATTCAATCATACATCATACATAAAATCATCAATGACACAACTAGTATTTACTACTGCATCAATGGCGATAAATTCAATAAAATACAATAATGGCTAAGTGATCAATTTAGATTGTCACCCAAAAGAGACAACAATATATTACAAAAATGTATAGAAATATAGTACATGTTAGCACATGTTTATTGGTATAAATCTATTAACACTTAGATAACTAGGAGTCATCTTTAGATTTGAGGGTCATCAACCAACCTTGTGATAGATCTCTGTCCAACCACATCAATTTGGTTTTAGAGCGGAGTGAATCTACCTGTAGTTGAAGGTTTTGCACTAAGTCACATGACACGAAGGACACAAAAATATGAGTATTTGACTTGTGAAACGATGACACCCCAGAACATGACACGAAGGACATGTTTTATATATATGTGTGTGTTTGTATGTATGTATATTAAAAAAATTAATAGATATTAGACAAAGATTCAATTTAGAAACTGGAATATGTACATGATGATGATAGAAATTCAATCATACATTATACATAAAATCATCAATGACACAACTAGTATTTACTACTACATCAATGGTGATAAATTGACAAACACAAGAAATGAACCATAAACTACAGTTTTCTCATAAATCATCAAATCAAAATGTATTACATAGATACTGAGTCTTGACTCACTGAGTCACATATACTATATGTGGGAATGCCAATGGCAAATAAAAAACAGGGTAGATACTAGAACCGTATATCAGGATGGAAGAGTCTCATAGGCTATAACTCATCAACATCAAAATCAACATCACTACCATCATTACACTTCTACATATTCCTACTCTATGTCCAATCTAATCTTTGCATTTGCTGGTGTGGAGGATAACCCCTCAAGAGGATCACCATGATCAAAAGTGACATGCTCTAGCACTAGCTCATTAAGACCCCATATATTGTGAATCCTTGTTTTTTCCATGAGCATCCACTACTTTCAAGAAAAATGGTCCATTCAAGGAAGATACCATGAAGTTGATGAATGGATGGTGTGCCACATCTCGCCATCTATCAGTTTCAATACCAATCCCAAATGATGGCCACACCAACATAATATATTGAAGCATTTTATCCACCTCATTCTATGCCAAGCTTCTATGGACTACGAGACACATACCCCAATGGAGCTCCTTGAGCTAGATATTGTCACATCTCAATAAATGAAGGTGACGCGCAACAATAAATGACATGAAGTTGAGATAGAAAAAGAAGCCAAAGGTATGATCAATCTCTTCTCGCCTCTCTTGCTGAAATATTTTGTCCATTGGACCAAGTGCCCTCCTTTTTGTTTCTTGACTTGTCTCTCCACTAGAACTCCTAAATTGATAATTGATTTTCCTCAAGAATGCAAGGGTATCGTCATTCTTGTTTTTCTTATTTTATTAGTCACTAGTTCCACACGAACATTTGCCTCTCTCTCTAGTTTTTTCCTCTTAGATACACTCACTTTGGGACATGCTCCAAGTCCACAAGTTGCGCCCAACAAATTCCTTTTCACATGGAAATAGGTGCTCCTCAATTGATGGTTGCAAAAGCTGCATATCCAAAGAACATTGCCTCGTTGCTTTAAGTTGCTCCTTGTCCCTTGATTTCTTGCAACGTACTTCTACCAGGGATATTTTGGTTCTTGAGCCTATTTTCTTGCTAAAATTATGTTTCTCTCAACATTTGAAGCTGCTGTTGCATCCTCGCTTCCAATAGATGGAATACTTGTATACCTAGATGAAATAGAAAGAGCTGGGGCAGGGGCATTCCTGCTGCCCTTGATTGAGCCATGATCGATGTAAATATAAAGAAAAATGGGTTGTTGTAAGGCTGTGCACGTAAACACAAATGGATTTGTAGATTGTTGTAGCAAAACTAAAAAAATTTGGAAGGGAAATCCACTTACCTGCACCTTGAACCTCCTCTAGAACTCGTTTTTCTCCTTTTTTGGTCATCCACAGTGCACACACTCTTACATCTCCAAAGCAACAAACAAAAGTGAGGGAAATCAATCCAAATCAAAGTTTTAGAAGCGTACATGGTCATTTTCCATTTGACACATGCCATGAAATTGGGACACGATTTTGGCATGTGCTCGACATGAATCAAATTTGTGCCCCTCACTTCAAACACAATTCAAACTCATGTCAGGCATGGGTCATGTCTGCCATGAAGGATTCATGACACGGGGGGGTGGGGGCGGCGAGGGAGTGTCATGTTACTTAGGTTTGGAATTACTATGAATTATAGTTAATCAAGTAATAGTACATGCACATGGGCAAAATAAATAAGAAAAAGGGAAGACATTCACATTAGTAATAGAAATAGAAAATTCATTATTATTGAAGCTTATGAACCATAACTAAGTATTTACACTAGATTTATTTTTTATTCCTATTGGCCTACTTTTGTGGTCATTCATTGGACACTAATAAATTATCTTATGATTTATCCTATCATATTAGACACATGGTTTATATACATATATATACGCATGGTCAATGAAGATGGAGGTATGGCGCACAATAAAAAAAATGAGAATTCCTCCACATAAAAGTGTTTACAAAAGCGATTAAAAGTGGAAGGGTAAGTTGTAATATTCCAAATCTGGAACAGCTAGCAAGGCATGACTGGAAAACGCATTGTCCAGTAATGGCTGCTACAGGAATTGAAACCACGACCTGGATCCCTTAGAACAATGTGTCTAAGTCCTAAATCCAAGAGATGGCTCCAAAGAAATCCTTCTAAGTGGGTTAAACCGATCTCCCACACTTAGATGTCCTCGGAAATGTACCCGATGAGGGACTGCAACAATGTATGAGCAATACATGGAACAACATCGTTATTCTTTAGCCAAGAACATGTGAATATACAAATACCCATCATATTAGGTTATAGCAGCAATAATGTATACAAATGCTTGAGGAAACACTCACTCAAGTAAGGCAATGCCTCTATCAATGATAAATGGAAAATGCTGCTACATGAAGGAAGCCATGGCTATACAATGCAGTTTATATGGAGACACTGCAACATACAAAATATAAATGTAATGATATGACAATACCAGCTCAAGAAATGTGGGGGAGCAAGCTCTCAACCCCTGAAAACACTATTACAACAATAATACACAATCCTTGAAAGGATTGGCTGCAATACATGTACAAATGGAAAATCTGCAGAAATGCCGGAGTTGCTAGGTAGCAGCTGCAACTCAGAAAATAACTGGAGATGGCTGAAAATGGTGTACAATCTGAAATGAACCTCCTCCAACAGATCTCTCAAATGATAGGCTGATCCTATCCTTGAAGATCTCTTCCTCCAAGATGGTGGTGCAAGCCCCCACTGCAGGTACTCATTGAAATAACGCAGTATGGAGAACGGACTACATTGTCTATGATGGGAGATGCTTAGCCTAATGCCAAGATATACAATAAAGCCCTGGAAACCTTCCTTACTAACCTTCCCGAGGAATAGAAACTCCCTCCTTTGAAATATGAGACAAAGAATGGTGTTGTGGAACCCCTCCACTGCAACACCCAGCAACACTACGTTATACTTCAGTAGAAATAACTCAGTGACTGAAGAAGTGGCTTTGGCCTTGAGCCAAGATGTGGAGAAAATGAAGTGCAATCCTTCAAGAGCCCTCTCAAGAAGGAAAAGAATTCCTAAACAGGAATCCCTCGTGCTAAGCAGCACTGCAACTCAGCTGAACAGTCGGAGACTGCAAAGTCTGAACAGACAAATATCAATATACTCAAAGATGTCTCTCTATGGCTGCGTCTTCCTCCTTTTATACAAGTGAATGTCTCTTTGCCTTGGACCCCACACATTAGGGTTTATCCCACAAAGAATATTCCTCCCTCTCAAACTGCGCTGTCTTCTCATGCAAGCTACACCTCTTAGGCAACACTATTGACTTGGTCAAACTTGACCTTGTCCTCATGCATTTGCCACTTTTCACACTGGAAGGTGCAAAATTAAGCTACTCCATTGATCCCTTTCACACTATGAAGGATTTTATTGCTGCTCATGGGCCTTTTATCCAGTTTATTCATCTCCTAGATGACATAAGCAAAAATTAATATTCCAATTTGCTGCTTGCAAATTTTGGAATATTACATAAATACAATGAAGAGTCATATCTTTTTCCTTAGCCCTACTAGGACAAATAAAATCAAACTATGTTGAAGAATCTAACTTGCTAGCTTCTTTGATCAAAGGCAATCCTTTCTCGAGCAATTGCATGCATACCTTTTGTCGACAATCATGAGAAAAAGATTGAAACAAATTGATCTCATGGGCAAAAGTGTTCTTGTATCTTAGTCTCCAAATAGTGAACAATGGAGTGACTCTAAGGGATTGCTAGATTCTTGTGAATGTAGAGTGCATTAAGTAGCAGGAATCTCCAAAATTTGTGACTCGCTAGTGAACCTTACCTTGAAACAGGGCTGAATGTTGAGGTAAAGGATGCTGAATTTTCTCCAAGAAGAGTCCCAATTCTGCTCCAGAAGATGCAACAAAAGAGGCTGAAAAGATAGCTTCCAAAATGTCCCAAAACATGATCAGAAGACCCACCAATAACCTTTACCCAAGATCAAAGATAAAGATCAAGAGAATCTGCCTTAAATTGCCTCTAGGTTCATGAGGTATAAACCGTATTCACTCCTTCCTTAGGCCGGATTCTTCTTCTGTTCTTCTTGACCAAGTTGGGTGATAGAATAGAGGGGAAGAGCCTCTTATTTATACTGAACAAGTCAACCAAAACAGGGGCGACTTTTCCTTTTGAAAAGCCGCTACTTTTTGCTAGAGCTGACTTGAGAAATTTGACCTTCTTCTAGGGCAGAAATAAAATATTAAATCTATGAATATAATTGGGCAAGAGCTGGTGCTAAACCCATCCATTTGGGGCATCAAACTTCAAATGTCAATATCTCTCCAACCACGTGGATTCACAAGGCGTGCCACCTATCAAACGGAATGTTGTGACAAGGGATACCAATCTAGAGGGTCCTTGTACCCAAATTCACTTAATTTGTGAATGCAGATCATCAAAACGAATGCTGGCCCTGGGGGTTATAATCAGGTTTAGGGTTTAGTATTTATTTATTTTTATTATTTTTTTTCTATTTCTAAAGTTATTTTAGTAGGCCCAATTGTTCCTATATGGTGCTGTATGGATTGGCCTGTTCAGACCTGAATGGCATGTTTTGTATGGATGGAACTGGCCATGTGAGACACAGACAAATGGCAGGGTTGGGGGGCGGTGGGAGGGGCTCATTAAATAGAGAAGTGGGTTGGGGCCCTGGGGGTTATAATTAGGTTTAGGATTTAGTATTTATTTATTTTTATTATTTTTTCCTTTTTCTAAAGTTATTTTAGTAGGCCCAATTGTTCCTATATGGTGCTGTATGGATTGGCCTGTTGAGACCTGAATGGCATGTTCTGTATGGATGGAACTGGCCATTTCTGGTTGGAACCATCGGCTCCACCCAGGGAACCCAGGGAATCATTATAACCAGCTGTTTTGACTCTAGGATAAGATAATTTAATTAATGTCCTACAAATAACCACAGAAGTAGTTCAATTGGATTAAAAAGTAATTTAATTAATGTCCAACAAATAACGACAAAAGTAGTTCAATTGGATTAAAAGGTATACCACTGTGAGTACAATGTGGGAGTTCGAAAGCAACTCTTATATCAACAATGAAAGTGAAAGAAAGTGAGAAGAGTGCGGCATAATTAAGAGTAAGTGAAATTGAAATCTCAAACACCTTATAGTGCTCCAAATCTTTCCAAATGTTTAAGAAATAAATCCTAGGATTTGCATAAAATTGCAGCAAACTGACAATCCTGGAAAACCTTGTGTCGAAATTGTAACTGCCTCTATACTATAACCTAGGTGAATAAAAGATATGTCAAAAAGTGTTTATGGTAATAAAAGATTGCTATCGTTATGGATGTCTGACATCCCTGAGGAGGAAGATGGAGATGTTGAGTGTAGGCTGGAAACAGTTCCGAGTAAAACCTGTAGAAGGAGAGGACGTAGATGAATCTGAAATATGAGTAACAACTGCTCTCCTGTGTAATGGTCTATAATTAGAAGACCAGCCATGAACTGTAGAGCCAAGATCCCATTTACCATTTGTAATTTCTTAAAGGTCTTTTGTAATTGTTATTTTTTTTCCTAATGCCATGTACTGATAGTTTGATAGTGCTGATTTCTCTGAAGTTATTTTATCTGTATTCATTAAATTTTATCATTAAAACATTTTGGAGAGTTGGTAGATATTGGAATCTGTTAGAATGCGAAGTATTTACATTTTTACCTTTTAATAAACACTCTTGGATTTTGGAGATGATACCACAGGGTCATATTTGCACCCCACTCAGCAGGAGAATTCAAAACTTTGATTGTTCTCTGTTCTTTGTATTCTGTTTTCCTTTTGTAGATAGTAGATGTAGAAGCTACTGGCAATGGGGCACCAATTCTAAAAATCCAATGCGTACAAGGAAAAAAATATCGATGTGTTCACATGGATACTCATTTGTTCGCGATGAAATTAATATTTACGGAGATGTCATCAACCGATTATATATATATATATATATATATATGTCATTGCTAACATTTTCAGAGACCATCATACAATTCTCACTATCTTAATATTATTTACATATGCAGGCTATGGTGGATGTTGCTAGAGAAGTTGGAGCAGATGCAGTTTCACACGGGTGCACAGGGAAAGGCAATGATCAGGTATGAGTTTGGTGAGCTTTGTTTGTTTAATGAATTCATATTATTATGCCAGTCACTCTTCCTTCTATGGCAGGTTCGATTTGAATTGACTTTTTTCGCACTGAATCCAAAACTGAATGTTGTTGCACCATGGCGTGAGTGGGATATAAAAGGACGAGAAGATGCCATTGAGTATGCCAAAAAACATAATGTTCCTGTTCCGGTTACTAAGAAATCAATTTACAGCAGAGACCGTAATCTATGGCATCTTAGCCATGAGGTGATTTCAGTTCCATTCTAATAATTTCTGTTTGACAAACTTACAAATGACCATATCTACATTCAATCTGATTAATCAGTGTGTCTATTTATGTTCATTATATTAGACAATCGAGAAAATCCAATCTGAGGCTGCACTTGCATGGTTCTTTTGCATTAGATGATTTTTGCAATATAGGAAGTGCAATTCGCTATTTGTTGGCTATTGAACTATTAAACATCTCGTCAATATTTCTATGCAGCATCAAGACATGTGTTAAGAAGCAGTTATCCCTTCACTATAAAACAACATAGTCAACTTCCTGGTTAAGGTCTGATAGACTGATGTTGGTCTCAGTGGATGGTAAGGTCATCATTGTCATCATCAATAACATGACAGGGAATGGGATTTTCTGCATAAATATAAAGTGCTTTGTGTTACCACTAAAACTTAATTTCTGAGGGACTCTGGAATCTTGTGAAAGTAATTTAATGATCAGATATGGGGAAAACATGCTGTATTGAAGGTGAGGGCATCTCCTACTGATCGCTTCGGGATTTCGTTAGACTTGTCAGCTGTGAGATACATTAATGAAATTGAAAACTACAAAGATGAGAACTTCTAGTGTTGATGCAGTTGACACAACAATTAGTAATCTGGATTCAGGATCAATGTAGGAATATGAAAAGATTGGGAAACTGTAACCAGTGAGGAATGGAAAAAAATGTTCTATTTTAAATATGTAGAGTTGCTCACAATATCTGTAAGGCTTCATTTACATATTTCCTCAATGTTGAAATTGTAACTTGGGAGGTACTCCCACAACCCTTGGGGTACTAGTTGTGTGGAGAAAGCCCATGAAAATGGGGTTTTATGGGCAATGTACCAAAGCGGTGGTCTTTATAGCCAACGTTGTGGGCTAAAGACCCAAAGGAAAATTATTGTTTTTTCTAATTATTGAGAGAGGACACCATGAATGGAGTTAAGGGCTCCTAAGTTCATAATTGCAGAGATATCAATAAAGGAGACCCAGTGTTATCAGAACCGAACCAGTTCTGAAAAACCGGCCGGTCCGACCGGTTTGGAGGCCAAACCGGTCTGAACCTGCCCTCTGAAGCGGAAATGACCGGTTCTGTACCGGTCTAGTTCGGACCGGTTCCACCGGTTCACAAGCCTAGGCATTAAAAAAATAATTTTTTTTTCTTATTTTTTTTTAAATTTTTAAATTTTTTTTTTTTAAATTATTATTTTTCCTAGTTACTAATGCTACCCTAGGCCCCCCCTAAAGCTACTTAAATACCCCCACCCCCTCTCTTTCACTCACACTATTCATTCGAGTCTCTTGCAATTCTTGAGCTAAGTTCGGTGAGGAGAATTCAAAGAGTTTTTTATAAGGTTGTTCTAAGGGAGATTTTTTGCAGATTCGAAGAGCTGATTGGAGTCTTGCAGAGTTGTTGGGTTGGCAGAGTTTTGAGATACTTCAAAGAATTTTTTTTTTCTTCCCAAAATCTTTGGGTTTTCTTCAGTGGTTTTTGCTACTGGTGGAAGGTTTTTTTTTTTTTTTTTTGTTGGGGTTGCTACATAGTTGATTTCAAAAGATTTTGGAGCTGATTTTCTCCAAAATTTTAGAGGGTAAATCAAGGGCCATGGGAATCAAGCCATAATCCCATTGTAGACTTGGATGCTACTCATTCTTCAGATGAGGATAAAGAGGATGATTAGGATGATGATTCTGATGATAATTGATGATTGATGATTTGATCATTGATTGTTGTAGTTGTAGCTTGTAGTATTGTAGGTTGTCATATAATACTATGATCTATGATGTTATTTTGGACTTTAAAGGCCTTTTAGAGCCTGCATCTTGATGTCAGTAACATTTTTGCTTCAACGATGTTTTGCACTAAGTGCTATTTTGGTTGTATGCACTATTACTTGCTATATAAATGAGAACTTTTGCATATTTGTGTATAAATGGTTTGGATTCATATGGATGCACATGAATATATTTGTTTTTTCTTTGAAATGTGAATATTTTATGTGTTTTTGGTAAACCGGTTTTTTTTCCGGTTCCGGTCCGGTTCCGACCGGTTCCCAGTCCACAAGGTTTTTCGGTTCGATGACCGGTTCGGTTTCGATAACATTAAGGAGACCTAGTGAGGTCTCAACACAATCACAACAATTGATCTCAAGAAGCATATTGAGCCTAGAAAGAAGACGTGAACTGCAGAAGGAGTCACAGGAAGAAAGGAAGGAATTTTATGGCCTGTCTTGTTCTTGTAGGTAGGCCGAGTTTTACCAGGAAGAAGGATGAAATTCTGTAGTGGTTTTGTGCCCTAGTTAGGACTCTGTCTAGGCTGAGTGTAGGAAGAAGAAGCCACCGATAGTTTGTTTGGCATCTGAGCTCTGTCTTGTGCAAAAGGAGGGTTGAGACCTTGAAAGAGGCATAATAAGCCTTGGTTTTATCTGTTGTGGAGGATTGAAGTTCCTCAGGAAATTGTGGAGGGTTTCCGTGGTTTAGTGTGTTTATGATCGTGATTAGACATCGACCTGATTTGAAGTAGTAGGAAAAATCAACTTGGTATCAGAGCTACATTGAAGAGACAACTAAATCAAAGTGCGCACAAGCGAACTACTCAAGAGGGAGTTGGTTGATTGTTGTTGAAAGACTAACAACAATGGAAAAGTTGGTTACTACCCTGAGATATGAGGATAGGTTGGATGGGTTGTCCAACTATAGTCCTTGGAACGAAAGGATCAAGCTAGTCTTGTTGGTGAACAAGATATGTGAGTTTGCCAACAAGGAGATTAAAAAACCAATAGATTCCAAGGAGTTGGAAGTATATGAAGAGTTGGATGTGAAGGCTAAGCTCATCATCCTAGATGGTGTCAAAGATCACCTGATAGCTCGTCTAACCGGGAAGAACATAACACGAGAGATGTGGAAGGCTCTTCAGGACTTGTTCAAGAATAAGAACGAGAACTGATTGTTGGTATTGAGAGAGAATCTCAAGAACACCAAGATGATAGATGGCGAGGGTGCGACATCGTATCTGACAAGGATTTCTCAAGTTTGTGATGAGATAACTGCCATTGGAGGTAACATTACACATTTTTGAGTTACTGAGGACTGCTTTAAAGGGCTTCACCAAGGAATGGAAGCCATTTATCAAAGGGATAGTCGCTTGAGATAAGATGCCAGATTGGAACAAGTTATGGGACAACTTCATTCCAGCTTCATCATGGAAGAAGGAGCCATAGGAAGAAAGGAAGCAATTTAATGGTCTGTCTTGTGCTTGTAGGTAGGCCAAGTTTTCCCAGGAAGAAGGACGAAATTTTGTAGTGGTTCTGTGCCCTAGTTAGGGCTCTGTCCAGGCCAAGTGTAGGAGGAAGAAGCGACTGAAAATCTGTCTGACATCCGAGCTTTGTCCTATGCAAAAGGAGGAGGGCCGAAACCCTAAAAGAAGCATAATAAACCTTGGTTTTATTTGTTTTGGAGGATCAAAGTTCCTCATGAAATTATGGAGGGTTTTTGTGGTTCAATGTGTTTATGATTGTGATTAGACATATACCCGATTTGAAGTACTAGGAGAAATCAACACTCAGGTATTGATGGAAGTCGAAAACATTGTGAAAATGAATAGATTCGTAATGACCAACAATAGTTTTTTTGTAACAAGATTACTTTGAGTTTGGATATTAACACCCCTTCAACACACAAAATCATGTAACAAGTAACCCAAATCAACACCATCATCCTTTCTATGCTTTCCATGTTTTTTTGTATGTTTTTGATGAGGAGCATCTTGGAATGAAATGCACCTTCTCTCCTCTTATCCTAATGTACTTAATCAACAAAAGCAATAATTATTGGCAATATTCAAGAAAAATAAACTGATAAAAGTAGATAAGAGAGACAATGATGTTGAACCTGCAAAATATAATCCTTTTATTGATAATTCTGAATAGAGAGGGTATTGCTTTTGGATCTCTTCGTGGGGGAAACTTCCTATTGGGCAGAGCTACAATAGAATACCACCACGACAAAATATAACATAGGCTACTAGCTCTATAAGTATTTTCTCTCTAGAAAAACCCTAATTACCCATGGTCTAATCACCAAGCACTTAGTGGAAATTTTTGAATAAAAATAACCCTTTTACATTGAGTAGCTAACCACTAAATACCCAGTGGGCCTTTTTCAAAGAGGATGGTGTTGTACATTAATTGACAAACTCATAAATACCTTAAAGTAAGGCAGTTAGGATAGGGACCTAACATGCCCCCACCATCGCCCTTCAAAAAGAATGTTCTTTCAAGCTGCATTTGTTAAATTTACCATGAAGTTGTTGATTCTCAGTTGGTGCCTTTCGATTGTGTATCCTTCCATTTTATTAGGACTTTACAAATAATGTGTAGCTGCCCCATGTTGGAACAACCTTGTGAGTTGGACCAACCCTGTGTTAGAGCCCACGTCCACCCACGACCTTGTGCTAGAGTCCATGACTATTGTTTTCTTGTGAGCCCATTCACACCCATGGCATTATTGGTTAGATCACCACGACCTTGTTAGCTAGACCTCACAACTATGGATGGAGCTCACGACTTTTGCTTATAAGCCCTTAACCTCACCTACTCGAGAACATTGAGTCCAAGGTTGAGCCTATGCCTCTGGCCACGATCTTTCGATTGCCCCAACTTGTGGCTAGAATTGTGGTAGTTATCACTGAAGGGAGAAAGATGGTGGCTACACGCATTCGCAAAAGCTATTATAAGAGGCCAAAATAATGGTCTCTTAACATAAAGAAAGAACCCTGTCCAAAATCCTAACCGTAGAGGATGAAGCATCAAAAGGTTTGCGAGCCTTGAGGTGGGTAGTTGGTACGTCAACTTCTCGAGGGTGAAAATTTTGCATACAATGTCTATTTGGGGTGCACAATAGCTGACTGGAAAGAACTATATGCAGATTACAACTTCTGGCTAGGGCCAAGCAATGACATGGCAACTCCTGGCCCCCCAAATGGCCAAAACACGTCGTTTAGGGCCTCAAAACAACCCAAAAATTTTGGGACCCAAAAAACCAAAGAAACACTGCCAATAAGATAGAGAAACCGTTGATTCAGTGGAAGAGGTGGGCGACCATCGATATTCACCTAAATTAGTCACTCCCCCTTAGGAAGCAATTATCTCCATTGCGTCAAAGTTCTCTCATTAGATGGTGAAACTTTTTCTGAATTTGGCTCTTGGCGAGCCACTTGCCTTGGTGAAGAAACTACGTTGCTTTGACAACTTGATAGAGTTGTATGTTTTGTTGATGTGTATCATTCGTCGCAATGTCTATGATTCGATCCGCTATAGGTTATTCAATGCAATCAAGATTGAGTTATGTGGGGACCAATTGCTTGGCTACCACTGAGGTGTTTAAAAGAGGTGGAAAATATGGTTGAACCAGATGCAAATTAAATATTGGGTGCAAGCCAAGGAAAGGGGGAATACTTGATTCAAAATCATTTTCGCTCACAACCTTTGTGATTGTGTAAGGTCCATATCAAAATTTGAGCTTCCTATGGGAGCTTGTGAGGTGCTCTTTTGTAAATGCAACCACACCTTATCACCAATCTGAAACTTGTGTGGAACTCGATGTTGGTCATGTTGTTGCTTGTACTTGGGATTGGATTTTTGTAGAATATCATCAACATGTTGTTGGAGGTGTTTTTTCCATTCAACAAATTTAGCTGCTCTATCTGCCTCAGCGAGAGCATTAGAAGACTTTGTTGGTGAAGATGCAATTTGAAGCGCTACATCAATCAAGGCCAATTGTTGGAATCCCAAGCACACTTGAAAAGGACTGTGGCAAATAAAGTTGTGGAGGGCTCTACTATATCTATGTTGAATATACCACTATTCCATGAGGACGTGCTCCCCAGGGTGGGGGATGCACTTCCTTGCTCCCCGATGCTCCCGGGATGGGGAAACTCGTGGGGAAACATTTCCCCATGTCCCCTTTTTTGGGGAAATGGAAGGAAACTTCGCGGGGATTTTTTTATTTTATTTTATTTTATTTTCTGGTGACGAAAAGCGTTCCCCTGCATTCCACCAATTTTTTTTTGCTAATAACAATTAAAAACATAAAAAATTACAAATTTTAATATAATTAAAAAAATGAAAATAAAAACTAAAGGATAAATTATTAAATTCAAATTTTAAAACATAATCATTCACATTTCTTATTCATTTCTCATTAACCCTATGATTTTACCTTGTTGCTTGACATTTTCCTTCTACTGTCGCTCGACATTTTCCCTGTGCAATTTGCTATGATTCCTATTTACCATCGATTGGGGCCTGAGACATTTGGAGCTGTAATTTTCATTTTTTGACTTGGAGCTGCCGTTTGGAGTTGCAATTTTCATTTTGTGACTTGGAGCCACCGGATTGGAGTTGCAATTTATTATTTAGTACTTTTTAAGAAATTTACTAGTATTTCACTGCTTTCTATGTTTACTTTTATTTTAGTATTTTATGGCTATTTTAGACTCTAGCATAATGTCATTGTCATATGACAACTTTACTTTCGATCTGCATTGTGTAATTTCAATTGTCAAATGATTAATTTAATTTAGATGGACCTTGCATAATATTAATACCCATTGCCAAATCATGAATTTAGATGGAACATTGCATAATGTCAAATGATGGATTCAATTTAGTTATTTACTTTTAGATTTACAATTTTACATTGATGATCACAGAAATGTCAAATGATAATTATGATTCATAATAGTCTAATACAAAATGATGATAATATTTAGATGATAATAATTTTTAAGATTTACTATTTACTAACTTAGTTATTGACATATTGTTGGGATTTTATTTTTTATTTTTATATATTAAATTTTTAATAATTTAATAATTTTTATGGCTTTGATGCCCCCCATTTCTCCGAAAGTTCCCTGAATTTTGGGGTTTCTTAAATACGTCCCCCTTGTGCGTATCCCCGCTCCCGCATTTCCTTGTCCTGGAAACTTGGTGGAACATTGGAATATATGGTAGACTTTAATCCCATGTACGCAAATGCTTGGAGTTGTAAGTGTATAAGATATGCACAATCATCTTGTTGACCACTTTTGTTTATGCATCTATTTAGGTATGAAAGGTAGTTGATTTGGTGAACCTGGTATCCCTTAGAGACCACAGGCTAGACCAATAGGTACTAAGGAACTTGCAATCCTTGTCTGAAGTAGTGATGCAAGGTAACACAAAATGAACCCAAATGCGCTGAAAGAAGAGCTTAACAATGGCGTGTTAGTGATGATAGGTGGCATCAGAGGGGAATGACTTCATGGCTAAGTGCCATGGTCAGAGGAACAATTAATGGAGGTGGATGTCTTGAGTGTATAGATGTAATGGAGGGAGCACTCCTCGGGGTATGAATTACCTTTTTTCCTTGGCTTTCTTTTTTTGTCCCTTTGGTGTGGCTTTTACTTCCTTTTGATAATGCTTTTATATGGTGCATAGCTCAAGGATCAAATCTTGCTCTTTATGATATACCATTTATTTTACCCCTTAAGATGAGTTAGTTTTTTGCTCATTAGGGTCTGGACATGCAAGGGTCTCCTTATGATGAGATGGAGCATCAGGTGCTCAGGAACCAGTTGATGGCTAATGAGGGGGGTAGAGTTGATGTCAGGCTTTTTCCTAGTGCTAACTATGTTCCGACCATCTTTTGCATTTTAACTTTTATTTTCCCTTTTGTTGTCTCCATCTTATGCTTTTTCATTCTTGTAGTTGCATCAAACTATAGGGAAAAGTTTTCTGGCCCTACTTAAGGATGTGGATTTGTGAGTGCCAAATCTTAATGAACCAATAATATTTAACCCGAAGGATGGGTGTGTTTTCAAGGGAATAATGAAAGATGTTAAGTATGGAATGGTAATGAACAGACTTCTTCAATCCAAGTTTCCCAAGTAGTGCCCTTCCTATAACCCTAAGGCCTTAGAGGAGGTCCCATTGGACTAGGGCTAAAGACTAACCCCCTTGGTAAGGTGAGAGAACAAGTTTACAATGAATATTTGTCAATCATCCAAATCACGCCTTTATCCATGTTAAAATGACGAAAACATTAAGTGAAAGCACTTGATTGCAAGATGGTTAAAGAATCGAGTGGTAACCCACCCTCATTCAAGAAGAATGCCAAATCGTGAGAGGTGCATGGCCTGTGTAAATGGTGGATGAATGTGCCATATCATCATCACTAAGCAATGTGTGGTGATGCTGGTTGGTTGGCTGCCCAAGATAAGAGAAAATGTTTTCTCCTATAGGGTTAACCAATTTGGTGGTTAACAAGGACATCACAAGATCTTTTATACTTAGTAGTGGACAATCCTTGATATTACCCTATAGGAAGATCCCCTAAGGTTAGTAGTGGACAACCTTAGGTATCATCCAATATCCATGCTCTACCTTCGTCAAGGGAGTCCATGTTCATAAGCCCAAAAGATAGTAGGCACTAGTCTTGACTATTGGACACCATAATCCATTTGGGTTATGGTGTGGAATGAGAACTCTTACAAGGAGTCCAAGAGACCTTGGAAGTTGAATCCAATGGTCATGTACATTGCATTTATATGTCTATCTGAATGGAAAGGTATTCACGCTTGCGACTTATCTTTCATTTTGGCTTGCAGAATCCAACAACGGTATCAAAGTTAGGGCGACAAAGTCGAGGCTGTCTCCAGAGGCTGTCAGATCTTTGCACTACTCAAGTTTGGAATTCCCTCATCTGTTTGCATGACACTTTCATTTTTCTTTGCAATTTTCTTTTCTAGGACAGTTTCATCAATGCTCCTCATAGAGTTTGAGCCAACTTTGTGAATACAATCTAACAGTAGTGTAGAATTCCTCGCTCGCCAATGTTGTGCTTTAGGTCTCCTTGCTATTCCCATAGGCATTTAAGTTGATACCCATTGTTGCTATTGTTGATATCGAACTCCCAACCCTTGTGTTCCTGATGGCATGATGTTGAGCCTTGTGTATAGCAGCCCCATGGCAAATAACTACTAGCCCACCTCAGAACCTTCTTGTAGGTCTTTGTGCCTTTCTTGGCCCACACCTCGATAGAGAAGATGGTTGCAACTAAGTATGCCACTGCCATACATGTATTGATAATGTCCTTGCTGGATTTATCTGCGATGTCCAATTTTTATGGCATTGTCAGCTTTGATAGTCTCTACTTCTGGTCAACCCTGCAATGTAATTATGGAAATGAAGTTATGAACTATCTCACTAAGCTTTCCAATCACTGCTTGCAAGCGTTTTTTGACTTCTGACAAGATGAACTCATTTCCCATAGGTGAAAATGGTTCCTACGTCCATGACTTGGGGCATTGCACTCTGAAATGACGCTTGTGACCATTTCTGTACCTATCTCATTTAAGTGGTCAACTTATGTGAATGCCATTATCTGTCCTCAACCATGCACCACAGGTCACGAGTTTTGATGATGTGGGCCATACTCAAAGTTTGGAGCGTTGATTTGCATGAGAAGTGATAGTGTGGGAGTTTCAAAAGGAGAAGTTGAAAGCCAAGGACAAGTTTCCTCAAACTTGCCTCTCTTTTGGAGGAAACTATCTTTGATTTCTGCTTATGCTACATGGCCACAACTAAGAAATCTGAATAGATCACGAATCTTCTGGTCCCTAGGTGCAAGTCAAAAAAGAAGATACCTGGAATACTGCCTTCAAAACAAGACAAGGTTTATATGATTGATATGCTACAACCATATCTAGATTAATTTTTTATTTTTTCTTTAGATGATATACTGACCTATAACCTATGAAGGGGTGTTCAACTTGGGTTATTTCGCCCCATTCGACAAGTATAAAACAATGATGTGATGCCCCATTTATTAACCAACACCAAGAGCAAGTCTGATTTGATTTGCTTGCAGTCTATCTTCTCTCCCTTGGATAGCTGCATGTGTGTGAGGAAGGAGGACAATTTGATATGGCCCTTTGACTAAAGTTGACCGAATCTTTGACCGGCTTGTTTGACTGAGTATTTGACCATTGTTTGATCAAGCTTCTTGACCAAGTGTAACCATGTGAAAATTTCTGAAACTACTTAATAGGAATTTCTACTGCAGAAATCTGGTTTACTTCTACTTGTGTTTTTAATTATACAAGTTATTTTCAGAAATATTCAGAAAAACGAAGTAAAAACACTGCAGATCTACACATACATATAGATCAAGTACTGAAGAATAAAGCACACATGAAAAAGGACACACAAATTTTTTTGGACAATGTCCTCGGAAAAACCCAATGTGGGAAAATCGGTGCAACAACTCTTAGAGGGTTTTATTATTATGCAAAATGTCTGAACACGATCAAGGGCGCCAGTAGTGGTTTGCCCAACAAAGAAATTACAACAGATGTACCTCTATCACTTAGAGACAAAAAATATGGCTAATTCAGCTGAGGCTTCACACCTTTTGGATCTGTTGAATACGAGCCCTTTCTGGCCCACTGGAACCCCAACGTTGCCTCTCCCGGCACTGCGTCAACTTTGCGTCCCTACTTGAGCCTCTGCCTATGTATTCTTGGACTCAGATCTGAATAATTCCTCGCCGATCTACCCCTCCCAGCACTGCAAGCCCACTAAAAAATTCTTAGCAAACCACGCCCCAAAATTTCGACTTAAGCTCAAGTGCTACCGCTCTGTGTGTCTCCTCCAACTGACCCTAAGCCTTCTTTTAATACTTTTCTCATTGAACATTCAACGATCGTGATCTAATCTCTAATTGACGACTAAGATTAGAAAATACTTGATCCACGTCACTTAGAACATTCTCGCCCACATGTCTAAATTAATTCACTTTAATTATTTAATTTCCCTAAGTTAGACATAGGGTCTCCATTAAAATAATTAATATTTTTAATAACTTAGGTTTTAGGTGGAATTTCTCCAAACGATTTCTGGGTCTTGGAGATCTCATGTGTTCTAGCCCGTCCACAAAGTTTTAGAGCTAGAGCATATCCGATGCTACCCAAATCTCAATGGTCCCTCTTAGCGAGGAATGTGCTCTAGCATCACTTCATCCTGAAGCATTACTCTGATCCATGGCATCGATCCCTTCCATTGCTGATGCTCGGCCTACTGCCATTCATCCACTGCTTCGCTGCCTTCTGTACTGCTGCCCATGACTCTGCCATAGTCACTGCCTCATCTGTACTGCAGCTCCCTCTCAAACGCTGCATCATGCTGCCCATCGCACTGCCACTGCTAACTGTTGCAATGAAACTCTGTTGTTGAGAAGTAAGCAACTGAAGGACATCACCCAAAATACTGACAAACAAGTCAGTTTGGGTGCGTCTCAATACTGAAGCACCCCCTCTGCCGTTGCTCTGCGCTGAACCTCTGAAGCTCTGCGTCGTTTGATGCTTTGCACTGCATAAGCACTGCCTCTGCGCTGCTGAAATCCCATCAGCCTCTGCGATGCTGCTGCCTCTCCTCTTCACTGCTCCAGTCTTCAATGTCCCATCATTGCCAAAGTGCCTTCATGATCCTCTTCACCAACTAGCTCCAGTCTCTTGCTACTGTCTTTACGGGCTCGCGTAGCTCATATGTGATCCAAGAGTTTGGGCACCTCAAGGATGTTGCCCCCCATCTGCAGTTCAAGAGAACTACAGATCAGTGTCGCCCCACCTCTTCTCTTGAGGTACATGAGCACTCATGGGCACATTATCATCACTGCCATCATCCCCCTTGGCTGCCGCAGCCTTGGAATCTGAATCTTCCTTGCCCTTCTTCTTCTATGGACAAGTATTGTCAAAATGTCCTAATTCGCCACATCTGAAGCACCATACCTTTGAGAGGTCCTTCTTCTTCTTCCCTTGCTGCTAACGTTGTCCATTAGATGCGAGAGTTACATCTTCCTCCTCCTCTTTCTTGATTTTGGCTCCTCCGCTGTTGCTGCCCATCTTAGTTTTTATCTTTATTTCTTCCTGACGATGGATTGCCCACATGTCCTCCTAGTTTGGAAGTTGTGCTCTGCCCAAAATACTTTTGGACAAAGGTCTCCCAATCATCGGTGATTGCATTAAGAAAGTCCTTACCATGAGACCGTCATCAGGAGTTGCCCCCATTGCGACCAGTTGATCTCGGATAGCCTTCAATCTAAAGAGGAAAGGATCGATCTCCGCTCCCTTGTGCATCTCAAATAGTCGCATCTGATTCTCCAGAAGCATCTTCCTCTTGATGAAGCTACCTTGATACAACGTATCTAGTGCCCGCCAGATTTCATTTGTCGTCTTCTTCTCGACAATATGTGGGACCACGTGATCCTTCAACCCATCGATGATCAAGCGCTTTTCCTGCGCCTGACTTTCCTCATACTTCTTTAGAGAATCAACATCGACTGAAACGACCACAACCTTCTTGGCATGGTCTCTGATACGATACTCGTCAAGGACTGACAGGATCCTGACCTTCCGGATGACAAAGTTAGACACATTGTCCAACCTGTCTTGATCTCTTAATCCGTGCGAGGCCATCTCTGCTAACAAAAAGTCGAAGCGAAAAGTTCTTCTCCCTTCTACTGCTGCTACTTTCAGCAAGAAACTGGATCTCGGTTTATTGGCAATAGAAACCTTCTAGAGACTACGCTCCCTCTAGTTGGTGACTTCCCTCCCGAAAATCCTCCACCAATTCTGTCGAATCAACCCTCTACGATCACTTCTCCGATCAAAACTTAGATTTCTTGGCTAGAAAATCTGATGAGGAACTATTTCCCCTTACTTTGTCAACCCCGCTAGACACTGTTCTGCATCGGCAAAAACAATACCCCACCAACAACTACGAAGGTCAAATTGCACTTCTAGCACTGACAACTTGCACAACGTCACTCCCTCTCGGACTACGTTACCCTCTTGGGCGTGCCTTAGTTCTACATGAGCTTGACAGGCTCTGCGTCACCCTTCTGGGCTTGCATCAGCCTTTGCATGAGCTTTGTGTGAGCAGACATGCTTTGTGTCACCCCTTCAGGGTCTGCACTGTCCCTCTTGTGCCGCACTGTCTCGTTCTGGATCTGTGCAGCTTCAGCTGCCTTTCTGCAACAAAATACTTCGTCGCTTCGCTGATGGCTTCAACTCTCCTTGATTTGCAATAGCTCTGATACCATGTGAAAATTTCTGAAAGTACTTAACAGAAATTGCTACTGCAGAAATCTGGTTTACTTCTCCTACTTGTGTTTTTAATTATACAAGTTATTTTCAGAAATATTTAGAAAATAGTGAAGTAAACACACTATAGATCTACACATTCATACAGATCAAGTATTGAAGAATAAAGCACACATGACAAAGGACACACAATACCCACTCACCTTCAAATGGTCATAGTGAGGCCTTATGAGGCCTTATCTCTTTGGTTTCCCTCCCAACCGATCTCCACGAGGCTCTTACAGAGCCGTTGTTCAAGTCCATAGGTTGTGCACCATTTTACTGACAAAAGGTCTAGTAGATAAATGAGCTTAAAAATGTCAACACCAAGCAACCCCTTGCTTAGCCCAATTAGGTGTTGATTTGGATCCTTTTTTCCTTGATCTCATATGTTAGGGGAACCATGCTTTCTCTCTTGGGCTCCCACTAGGATCATACGATCATGTCCTTTCAATATCGAAGACATATAAAAATCATTCTCTAGTGCATAAATGATTTAATAGTCATTGAGGACTTTGTTGGGGAGAAACCCTCTGTCTAGTTGTTTATCCTACCCTACTGACTCTGGCGTAATATGACATCTTCTTAAAGTTTCGCCTCGAGTTCCTTTGGGCCTTAGATATCATTCATCTTATCTTTTACTTGTAATTGTATTGAGAGGGTTCTGAGTCCTGACCCTTTTGTCTCACCACATTATCAGATTTACACTGAAAATCCCTTCTTCCATCATTATTGTAGATTTTGGCTATTTTCAACCTAGTGTCACTGATCCGTTGTGTTCATAATGTCGTCGAACTTGGTTGCTGGCAAAAATCAATCCATGGTACATACCTAACATGTTGTTCATTCGTGTGCATCACTTTGGATCATAGTTTTAAAAACTGGAACCGGTGACCGGACCGGTCCACCTAATAAACCAAGTTTCAAACTGGAACTAGTTAGATCTCAATGAACTAGTTTTAAAAAAACACATGAAATAATCAATTTTTAATGAAAAAATCTTTTTTTAAGATTTAAAACCATGATTCGAAACCAATAGGCACAAAATATGCAAAGTATGCTCATATATATACCATGTAAAGGTGAATATATCAAAGTGGCACCAAGTGCAATACATATCAACAACAAAATATATAATCAATGAGGCTCTAATTGGCCTCTAGAGTTCAAAAACAAAGTCTACGAACTATGGTTCCATTGGCCTACTACAAATCTACATATATGATATTAGTGATTAACATTATCACTTGAAACATCTCATCATGATCAAACAAAATTGGTTGAGTCTCGACTCCCAAACTTTGCAACTACTTGAGTCACAAACTTCTCTATTGGTTCAATGACTTGAGTCTCAAACTTTTGAAGGTATTCTGCCCTAATATGCCCTATTACTTCATTTGGTGCTCCATATGGCTTTCCATGGCCTCCTATACCAACCAAGTGTTTGTTGAACTTGTTAATACCCCCTCCTACTATAGATTTTTGGCAATAATTGCAGATCATTTTGCCATCAATCATGTCACAATGAGCCATGTAGTATCCTTGGCCTTTGGAGGCATGATGGCTACTACTTAGCTCAAACCCTTTGTTGTTCCACTACTCTAGCAAAAACTTAACACTCTCTAGGCTCCCAATCAAACTCACAAAAACTCCAAGTGAGATGTGTGAGGCAAATGAGGGTGGTGAGCTCCTTTTAAAGAGTTGGAGAGGTTGTTTTTGGAGGGAAACAACCCTTACTTTCCCTCTAAAACACCCAGGAAGATTCCTAAATGACGCCGTGTGGGTCCACCGCGGCCTTGGCAATGAACTGGCTGGTTTGACCATAAACTGGCAGGTTTTGTCCTAAACCGATCAGTTTAGGCCGTTTTTTGTGAATATTTGGCAAAATAGGTCCATGAACCAGGTTTTTTGTCCGGTTTGACCCGGTTGCCCAATGAATCGGCTGGTTTGACCGGTTTATGGTTCAAGCCGGCCGGTTTTTAAAACTATACTTTGGATAGCGTAGTTGGGTTAGGTCATTGTTGGTTTGCAGGGGTCTTGGATCTTTTGGAGGAGTGTATTTCCATGGATTGCATTCCTCTATTCAGATACTCCCTTGATGCCCTTAGCCACCTAATACCTACTGAGCAAGAGACAAGTAGAATCACTTAGGATGATATATATCTCTTCGATGTTTTGTTTTACATTCTCTCATGCCTGTGTTGCTTCTGCATGAATTCAGTGTTGTGTTCAGGGTGTTTGGCATCTCTTCTACAAACTGTCTCTTGTTTCTTATGCTACCCATCTGACATGCTGTTATCTTCTACATTTCATCTCTGTTATTCACCCTACATCAACTAAAGTTTTTGTTTCTTTGTAAGTCGCTGCATGTTCATGTCTACCAAGCTGGTTGAAAAAACAATTGTTCTTTCATGTTCTTTTATGGGAAGCTTTATGTCTATCTATTTCTCCTGCATTAGGAGGGCTTTCTCCATCTGTTTCTTCTGCGTTGGCTGTTTAGTTAGCTCCTTCTCTGTTTTTAGTAAAGTGATAAGGGTTGCTTCCACACTTCCATGGTGTATTCTCATTGGATGTACTTTTGGGTCCCATTGACCAGATTTGTGGTCACTTGTTGAACATTATTAAATTATCTTGTCTGGCCATTTCTTATACTATTTTCTTTCCTTGTTCACTGGTTAATTTTTTTCATTATGTGTTCAATCATCAGCATTCTAGTCTTCAATAGATATAGAATAGATTTTATAGAATACAGTGTCGAATGAATGCTATGATACCATGTCGAAGTATAAAAAGATTCAAAATGTAGAGCCAATCACAATATATACGAGGCTTTATACATATTTGTACTATTTTTTTTGAAAGTAAAAAAATTGGAAATGAAGGGACTGATAACTAACTAACAATCCCGGATGCGGGTGTACGGGATGAGATATAATTCGCTGACAAGGGGGTGGGTGGGCACGTGGTCTACCACCACCGCCACCCCTTCGCGCTCCGAGCTCACTTCATATATGCCAGCCCACACAGTTAATGCTGCATTAATGCAGCTCCTTCCGCCTCGTTATCTCGACCTTTCCTCCGCAATGGCGCCTATTTCTTCGGTGCTGTGTGTCTCTCCGTTGAGTTCCAGTTGTTCTCAGGTTGAATCCGAACCATGGTTGCGCACCAGCAATGGCAAGAGGTGTCGTTTAAGCTGCTGCATTGAGCTCTCGGAAGGTTTACACGTTTCTTTTGGTCAGTTCTGTAATTTCAGCGGCACTTCTGTTGGTTTAAATCAGTCTCAGAGCTCGCTCTCCATTCCTTATTTGATTTCTCGGCCAGATTATCCTATCAATTTCAATATGCCTCGTCTGAGGCCAAGAATGTCGAGCAGGAGAGGTTCTTCTCGTGGGCAGGTTAATATGCCACCTGCGTTTCCCTCCTCTGCCACCTCGTCGGATTCTTCTGATACAGAGGTTGGTCGAACCGCGACACCCAGCAGAAGTCGAGGTCGTGGGCGTGGCAGACGCCCTTCTACCTCTGCAGCTCATGTTCGCCTCACCTCCTCTGAGCACTTCCATTCAGCTCGCTTCAATTATCCCTGTTCCTTCAATCACCATGATTTCATTGCTTCGGTTTCCATCAAATTCAGGATCAACCCGACAGCCCAAGTTCCGCCTTCGGCTCCCTCCGGCATTGTTCAGGAATCTGAAGATGGAATACTGTTTTGCCCCCCGGGGGTCAGTCTGCAAAGTTTTCAGGGTATTTCGGCCTCTCAGCCCGAGCTCCCGCAAGCCAGGCCTTGCGCTTCTTCAGGTCAAGCTCCTTCGCCCCCTGCAGATGCTGATTTCAGTCCGTATGCTTGCCCTGTGGTGGAAGAAGCGCCATCGCCCACCAACGACGCTTAAATGGCTCTCGCTCTTCAGTTTTTGCAATCAGGTACTCAGAAGGGGTTCTTCTCCCTTCTTCTTCACAGTTTTTGCAGGCTTTATAGTGTAATTCTCCTTCGTCGAATAGCTGCTCCCCAAGCACTGCTATCCATGCTTCCATGCTCAAGACAATGTTTCAGAGCATCCTTCTGTATGCTTGTAATTTTTGTCATGGACTATGTCTGTCTCGGTCTTACTTGTTGTGGAGAGTCTCGTACTCCAATCATCATTTTGCTTTTCAGAATCAGCTGTTTAGGAAGTAGGACAAGGTCCTGGTCTTCAAGGTTCATCTCTGATAGTCAACAGCTGTGGTCTTATGATATGAATGCCTCTTCTCTGGGCTAGCTTTGTGAGGCCTCTGCCTCTTTGTAACATATTGTTGTACTAATATAGAAGTAGACAGATTTACAAAAAAAAAACTAACTAACAAAAGAAATTGTAGTGACAACATTATTTTAATGTAGGTATTCCAACAGTCAGTAGGAGAGTTAAGGGGTGTTTCCTCCTAGTCTAGATTGAAGCAAGTTTTAGCAACCTGTTACATGTCCTCAGTCCATAAAGGCCAGTGCTTGAGTTCGTAACACTGTGCCCTCCATCTAAGCGAGATAGACAAGCTATACAGAGTTGGACATAACGTGTTGTCTGAACTGATGGTGCCTTATGACAGGCTAGTTGTCTTAATATTTACTAAATCTCTCTTGCCGGTTTTGCTTTGCAAAGTGCATTTGATATTTTTTGATAGAAAATTGATTAGTTTTAAATACATTGCACCATCTTTTCATCTGCAGCTCAATAGTTATGGAAGTTGGGTTACATCCATATCTATCTCCACATTTTGCAGAAAGAATGACCTGTTTGGAGGAAATGTGTATATCTAATAGTGCCATGTCATATGTGTTCCATGGGTTTTACCAGCTCAAAATTAAAATTTAGAAATGCATAATAATTTGTATTTAGTCTTTATTTACTCCCAGAAACACGGAATATTACATTGCACGCCTTCTCTGTGATCTGAATTTCCTTATGGAAGAACATGATATTAGGTCTGCTGATGTAGCTATCAACCACCATAAGGCGTGATGTATATGCTAATTAATATATTCTTGTGGCCTAATGTTCATCATATCTTCTGAAAGCAGTCTGCCATTGTCAAACAATTGATAGTTTGAAGTGCATTGTTTGTCCTTGGTGTTATAATAGGGATATCAAATCTGTGTTAGAATCTGTTACGTATTGTGAGTTTTCTCTTTATCTGTTGAATTGGAAGTATGCTTGAAAGCCTTTGCTTAGTGCAATAAACATTGCACATTTTCATGATTCACCAACATTATATTACAATTTTTTTTGACAATAGTACATGTTGCATTATTTGTTTGATTGGCGTTATGTAACCATATCAAATTATAAATTGTTGCATTCTAGGGAGATATTCTTGAAGACCCGGCTAATGAACCAAAGAAAGACATGTACGTAATGACTGTGGATCCAGAGGAAGCACCAGAAGAACCGGAGTATGTTGCATCTTAATCTCAATTTTCAGTTCTATATTGTTATAATATAGAATCTAGAGAGGAAATTCACTAATATGCAAGCAGCTGTTTGGAACTTGTGCAATTAATTTGATGTGTAAAGATAACTGTGTTGAGTGAACAACTACAGAACTGAAAACATAACATGTGAACCAGGGGTGCATACTCAGATTTTTTTTCTTTTGCTTGCATGATTTGGTTTGTGATTCTTGCTGGAAAATTATAAGAAATTGCTGTTTAAATTATGTAGTAGAAACAGTGACTGAGAGTAAAGGCCCGTCTAATTGATCATAGGGTATCTACAAACCAAGGCACCGGTTATATGGTAAATAATCAGTTAAATCAGTCAAGAGTCACAGAGAAGTGATTACATGTTGCAGGGCATGTGATGCAATCGTTGTTTATGGACTGGTTTCCTCACAACCTGCAACACAACTTTACATATATATAACAGAAGAGCTGCATTGCATGGTGATGCATTCCTGGTATGGGAATTTGTTTCCCAAGCCGAGCATGGGGAAAGAAATTTCCTCATCAAAAGCTTCCTAAAGTAGGTACTAGGGACATCTCCAATGAAATCCATAAAATAATATTGTTCCTTTTAATAATGGTTTTTTATTTTTTATTTTTTATTTTCGTGTTTTATAAGAAAAGAAGAGAAATACAAAGATTATGTGGGCACAGCAGGATGCCCTAGGGTGTCACTTTTGTGTCTAACCCTAAATCCGTCTCAGTTTTTCACTGTCATTATCTCTTGTGAGCAGCAGAGGAAAAAATTCAGGTATACTGTCATGAATTTTTTTTCAGAAGTTTTACTAGTGGCCAAAATTAACCTACTCAAGAGAAGAACTCATCAGTAAACAGTTTCATATTTTCAACTTTCTCATTTCTGATTTTTTATCATTTTCAAATGAAGAAACTGAATTATTGTTTAAATTCAATGCTCAACATTGAGTCTCGACTCTTGAATCGAATATGGTGAATGAATAATCTTCTTTCATGATTTATTCTTTAATTTTTTCACATAGACTGCAATTCTGCTTTTCAAAATTTTCAATCTGTTTCATATAGATAAAATAATAAATTGTATAATCGAGGTACCCCTCGGCATTTTATAACCTATCCCTATTCTGACATACCTTGGCAAGCTAGAAAAAGAGATATTAGTGTGCAATGCAAATTACTCACTCTAATAGGAAATCATTAAACCATCCAGTGTACTAGATACCTTTGTTGAGGCGATAGAATGTGATCATTATCAAACCTCACAAGAAACAAACCAACAACATGGTTAGTGACACTTGATGATTGTCACACTTCTTCATCGGAAAAAGTTTCGTGTTCTCGGGTCACTAATGTGTGGCTACATCCTATGTTCCACCAAGTTTCTGGGGAGGGGGAGCATGGGAGTGGGAAGGTGCATGAGGCGGGATATATGGGAGCATGCCAAAATTTCAGGGAATTCAAGGGGGACGTCAAGGTCCCTAGCATAGGGGTCCCTATATCAAAAATTATAAAAATAATATCAATAATGCTAAAATCCCAACCATAACAATTCATCCCATGCAAATTCATCATTGTGCATTCCAATGGAAACAATATAGTCCCACCAATCCTGAAATCTGTTAAGTCTACTGAATTTGGAATGGGATGAGAAATTCTACTTTCTTCATATGAAGTCCGATGTGGTTGGAACCATTCTATACATCCTGACACAATTAATGGTAATGCTAAAATTTTAAGTAAAAGTGACATTCTCCCCTTTATCTTACCTTTTCATGTGACATTCTCATTTATCTTACCCTTTTCATCCTTTAAGAATTTAATATTATCATTAATCACCAAGGTCACAGACTCCTCAAAGGTTTATCCTCTATATTTGTTCTATCTTCATGGATTGTTGGACAAAAAAGTATTTGTTTTTCACCAGGGGGTGTTGCAGCCATGTGTTTCATCCAAAGGGGGACATGGGGTAACATTTCCCCAAGAGCACCTCATCGGAGAGTGGGAAACATGGAGAGCACATGTCTACTTTCATGTGCCCTATCTATTGTCATGTGCCAAAGGAAGAGAGTACCAAGCTGAAAGCTTCAGGTAAGAAAGGTATCATTGTTGGTTATTGTGAAAATTCTAAAGCTTATAGAATATATGTACCTGGACAAGGAAATACAAAGACTAGCAAATATATAACATTTGATGAAGATGCAACTCTTAGAAAAGCCATAGACACTCCTCCTCTTGCTAATGTTGAAAGACAGGATGATGCCTTGGATGTACAAGAAGATCCCAAGCCTGAACCTGATCTTGCTAATGAACTCATGGATCCCATGGACGCATTGGATCCATCTCCATGTGGTGCTAGAAAAATATGATTATGGTTTTGTGACACATTACAGGATGCTGATAGACATGCTGCTCCTGGAGGAAACTTAAGAGAAAGCAAGAAACGATGCTGGTTCTAGGAATACGTGGTTACCATGAGCAACAACATTATTCAGGTTGAACCATGCATTTTTGAAGAAGAAATGAAAGATCAAGTGTGGAAAGATGCAATGACTGAAGAATATGAGTCCATCATTCATAATGATGTATGCGAAGTGATTTCAAGACAACAAGGTAAATATGTTGTGTCTTTTAAATGGATGTATAAAATTAAATATGGTGTTGATGGCTGTATTGAAAAATATAAACTTAGATTTGTGGCGAGAGGGTTCGCTTAGAAAGAGGGAATAGACTATGATGAAAATTTTGCACCCGTTGCCCATTATACAACCATCCGATCTATTGTGGTTCTGTCTGTTAGCCAAAGATGGCCCCTTCACCAAATGAATGAGAAGATTGCTTTTCTGTATGGCTTCTTCAAGGAATAAGTATTTGTGGAGCAACCACAAGGCTTTGAAGTACATGACCAAAAAACTCATGTGTTTAGAGTGCAAAATTCCCTCTATGGTTTGAAGCAAGCTCCAAGAGCTTGGTATGCTTGCATTGGTAGCTTCTTGATGAAGCTTGGTTTTACTAGAAGTATTGCTGATCCAAATCTTTACTTCAAGATAGTCCAAGGTATAACTTTTGATTTTGGTATTATATGTTTATGATTTATTTCCGGCCAGTGGTGAACCTCTTATCCTCTAGTGTAAGATGAAGTTAGCTTTTGAATTTGAAATGAAAGATCTTCATTGATGCACCACTTTCTGGTTCTTGATGTATGGCAGAGACCTGGTGATATTTTCCTTTCTTAAGGAAAACATGTTGTCAGACTACTGGAATGATTTGGTATGACAATGCAAGTCTATGAATTCTCAAATGGAAATGAATTTCAAGAAGCTATGTGATGAAGCTGTAGGTCTTGATTTGGCATATCCTTCTGAGTATCATCAACTGATTGGGGCATTGATGTTCTTAGTGAACACTAGACCAGGCATGTGTTTTGTGGTCAATACTCTGAGCCAATATACGATTAAACCATCACATGCACACTGGATTGCTGCAAAGCATGTGTTGATATACTTGCACGGGACCATCAATCTTGGATTGAGATACACTGCTAAAAATGTAGGACTTCATGGATATATTGATGTTGATTGGGCTAGTAACTTTGCTAATAGAAAGAGCACTTCTAGGTGCTGCTTTAGCTTGGGATCTGCCAAGATCTCTTTGATGAGCAAAAAAACAGAAGTTTGTTGCACTAAGTACAACTGAAGTTGAGTACATTGCTGCTAGAATAACTAGCTGTGAGGCAGTGTGGCAGAGGAAGCTCTTTAGAGAGCTATTTGAGCAAATTATAGACACAATAGTTATATATTGTGACAATAAGAGTGGGATTCGTCTTGCATAAAATCCTATGTTCCATGTCAAATCCAAGCAAATTGAGATCAAATATCACTATATCCTGGATATGGTGCAGAGAGGAGCAGTGAGGCTCCATCATATTGTGACTGATGATCAGATAGCTGACGTTCTTACCAAGCCTTTACCGAAAGGAAAGTTCTTGGTTTTTAGAGAGCAACTTTGACTTATGGACGTGACCCTTCTGGGAAGCGATCACAACTGATCGAGAACACTGAGCTACCTTTTTCCCCTGTCAGAGCTCACAGGATTAAGGAATGATGCCGAAAAGCTCCCGAGGATGAGGGACTTCTTGTGTAGTGTGTGCCACAAGAGTAAGCCTCAGTATGCATTTGACCCATAGTATGGGACATGGGAAGAGCCACCTATCTGACCAATAGGTGTAATGGGACTTGTCTAGGATGCAGGTGTTCCACCATTTGACATTTAATGAGACTTGGATGTGCGAGATCCTTATCATGTGTTGATAAGTGGACCCCCCCAAGCAATGATGAGCCTTGGATGTGCGAGATCCTTGTCATCTGTTGGCAAGTGTATCCCCCCAAGCAGAGATGAGCCTTGGATGTGTGAGATCCTTGTCATGTGTTGACAAGTGGACCCCCCAAGTAGAGATGAGACTTTGTTGTCCGAGATCCTTGCCATGTGTTGACAAGTGGATCCCCCCAAGCAGAGATGAGACTTGCTTGTGCGAGATCCTTTCCATGTTTTGGCAAGTGGAATTCCCCCCAAGTGAATATAGTGTGAAATTTTCACTTTGAAAATTGTTACTGCAATAGTTGGTTGATTTTGCCTACTTATTATGATAATTTTTTTTTTTTTTTTGTAAATAAGGAAGGACTGGTTCTATTAAAAGCTTATAGTACAGAAGGAGTTACAATCAAGAGAAGCAGGAAACCAGGGGAGCATGAAGAAATGAACAGTCCCCCACGGTTTTGTGGTGCTGTCAAGAGATGTAGAAGAAGAACAGGAAGAGCCAAGTGAGACAGACAAACAAATGGCTCCTACCCAGAATGGGTAGAGTTCGCAATACAACTTTTCTTTCCTTTCTTTTTTGTGACTTTAACCCAACCGCCAAGCGGCGGGTGTACTGAAACCACTTGAAGAGTGTTGCTGATCAAAAAAAGAGAATCTTTATTTGAGTCGGAGGAGGTGGGCTCATGCTTACGTTTCTAGAGATTCGAGGCTGGGGGCCTATCAGGGATCGACGAGGAATGCGATTGCTGCTGAGTTGCAGCATCATCTTCTGGTTCGCTTTCTTCTTCTTCTGAGCTGGAGGACTCAATGTCTTCCATGGGAGGCGGATCAAAGGGTTTCTAGCTTTTATCTTTCGGTTTGCGAGTGCCTCTTTTCTTTTGGGCGAGGAACACGACGCAAGAGTTTTGTAGATGTCCTGTTTGATGGCAATGCCTGCAACAAAACACCATGTTTTCATAGTCTAAAGTCTGAGGCCCAGTGAAATCCCCTACTTTGAGAATGATTTGGTTGGGTAATCCTTTGCTGATGTCAATCTCGGCACATATTCTATCGAGGTGTAGATGCCCTGTAGCTCTCTCGAGGGATCTGTTGCCAGAAAACGTCCCAGAGTGTTTCCAATGGCTTGGAAGACCACACAGTGCCAAAGGTGAGTGGGTAAGTTTGGAAGCCTTACCCAGATCAGAAGTTTGGTGATGACTGCCGTGGAGGGATCAAAGTCTGGGAACCAGGGGGTTAGCAATAGTCTCGTTTTTCCCCAGAACCATGGACCACTTGTAAGGGTTGTTTGGTAGTCCTTGCTGTGTGAGCAAAAATAACGATAAAAAAGCCCTTGGAGCAGAAAATGACCCTGAAGTTTTTGTTCCAAGTGGAGTGAATCCATTGGTATAAATCCTCTGTGCGAGGCCAGAGGCCATTGAATCTGCAGATGGAGGCATTTTCTGCATAAAGTTGAAGACAGTCTTCCAAATCCAAATCCGGGATGGCACTTCCTCCATTTTGTCTACCAAGAAAGGTTTGGGGGCCTCTGGGGGTTTGAGCAGATGGAGAGGAGGGATGAGCATGAACAACGTCTTTGTAAGAGAAACCCTTGGCTGCAGAGGTTTGTCCGTCAGCACCTCCCCGTAGATGGAGGGAAATAATCACCGAAGCATCCTTTTCTATGTTGTAAAAGGAGAGAGGGAAAGGGTGTTCGAGTTGTTTACCTTCATGAAGGAGTCGCATGGATGAGGAGGGGATCTCGTGCCTGAGTTCAAGGGCCTTTGCGAGGTGAAGAACTAGGTCCGTGGAGTGAACCCAAAGAAGCATGGTTTTGCCCGTTAAGAGTGCAATCTGAATCTGAAAAGATAGGGACAGAGGATTATGGGTTTCCTGGCAGCTAGAGCAGATAGACGGGTCAGGACTAGATGGCTCGCTGCGCTGCAACACTGTTTCCTTGCTCTTGATGAGATGTTTTGTCAAATGGTCGCCCAGATAAGAGGTTGTCGGGGGAAGACGGAGAAGCGAGGAGTGGTGGAAGAGCCGGTGCAGGTAGGATCAGTCAAAGCCGGGCTCGCAGATGGACTGCGCACAGGTATGCTAGCCTGACGCGATGAACCAAGGGTACCAGATACATTGCCGTCTGCAGGGGCGCCCTCTTCTTGCACATTTCTAGGGTGTTCTTTGATTTCTGCGGCTGGGAGGACCGAGAGTAGAGAATCTGCGGCTTGGAAGGTGGATATTGTGAGACCCTCATGTTCAACGCAGTTGTTGCAGCCGTGGCCAGGAGGGAGCCATTGAGGGAGCGCAAGTATTGGAGGTCTGAGGCCGCCATGGGCAGCAAGGCCCTGTGTCGTGATGACAGCCATGGAGGCATAAACCCTAGATGCCATCGCTCTCTCGCTTTTTAATTCTCGCCAACATTACTTATTATAATAAGTTATTTACAGAAGCTTCAATAAATTTTGAAATAAACACAGTTGCAGTACTCACTCAATCAAAAGCAGAAGAACAAATTAAAACACATATGGCACAATAGAAACAACCACATGAACACAGTTATTTTTGGGCAATTGTCCCCTGAAAAACCCAATGTGGGAAAACCGATGCAGCAGATGAGGGTTTGTATTAATCTTTAGTAGTGAAAAGATCATTTACAAAATTCATCAGGAGCAAAATCAATAGTATACACCTGATATGAATTTTCCGGACAATCCGAAAGAATTCCCGACACACGGGATGACCTCCTGCACCCTCTGCGTCAATCTGCGTAGCCCCTCTACGCAGTCACTGCCTGGACTGCGTAAGCCTACGTGGAGGGCTAGTGCTGCTGCTCAACGCTGCCTTCCCTTCGTCTTCACACTTTGTTTTATTAATACCCTTTAATTATTTAATTTCCCTATGTTTAGACTTAGGGATCACATTAAAATAATTAATTATTTTAATAAAGAAAGATCCGAGTGGAATTTCCACAAACGTTTTCTGGGTTCTCTGGAATACTGCTGTCCAAGCCTCTCCTCAAAATTTGAGGCTTGGAACACTTCCTGATGCTATAAAAATCAACACTCCCTCTCAGCAAGGAAAGTGCTCAAGCAAGGTACCAACTGTACTGCTCTGATTCTAAAGCATCTGTTGCGCTGCTGATGTCCTGACTGCTGCCTCTCACCTCTGTGCTGTTGCCCTCTGTACTGTTGCCTGTGACACTATCTCAACCACTGCCTCATCCGTACTACATCTCCCTCTCTCTCTATAGACCACCCATTCCTTTACAGAAAAGGCTTCTCGACCATCCCCATCTTTTCTCTTAAGTAAGTAAACTTGATCTTACTTAGAGCTTGGTGAGGATATCTGCCACCTATTCTCCAGTAGGAGTGTACCTGAACTGTACAACTCCCTGTTCGACATAGTCTCTTATGAAACAATGTGCTTCGACTGGTCATGAAACATAGGATTCTCAGAGAGCTTGATGCAACTCTGATTATGACACATAATTCCAGTCATTTCCATCCTCTTCTTGAGTAAGTTCAAGAGTAGTTTACGAAGCCATATGGCCTCGCACGAAGCTGTGCTTGCTGCCATATATTTTGCCTCGGCTGAGCTCAGTGCGGCAGGCTTCTGTTTCCTACTACACTAGGAAGTCATTCTTGATTCGAGACTGAAACAGTACCCACTGGTACTTTTCTGATCCACTGTGCTTCTGACCCAATCTGCGTCAATGAATCCACTCAACTAGATTTCATTGCCCTTAGTGTACTTCAACCCATACTCGACTATCCCCTTCAAATATTTGAGAACATGTTTGGCTGCTGCCCAGTGAGCCCTCCTTGGTTCCACCATGAACTGACTAAGGGTATTCACTGCATAACAGATGTCTGGTCTAGTGTTGACCAGGTACATTAATGATCCAATGAGCTGCCTATACAAGGTAGGGTTGGCCTGATCATCCTCTGACGTGTTTATCTTCTTCCAATTTGAAACGTAGCCATGGGTCTACAGTCTTCCATCTGAAACCTTTTTAGGATCTCTGTAGTGTATCTTCCTTGCCCAAGGAAAATTTCTCCCTTCTGCGGCCAGACCTGCAAACCAAGAAAATAGTGCATCTGCCCCAGATCCTTCTTGTCGAATTCAGTAGCCAAATTCTCCTTGCAGTCTTTGATGAGCTTAGATGATCCGGTAAGGAACATATCATCTACATATAGTACCAAGATTAGTGGTTCATCCACTACTCTCAGATAATAGAAGTTGGGATCTGCGTCACTCTTGACGAAACCCATCTTCTGCAGGT
Organism: Pinus albicaulis; assembly: GCA_034641835.2. NCBI lineage: Eukaryota > Viridiplantae > Streptophyta > Pinopsida > Pinales > Pinaceae > Pinus > Pinus albicaulis. The sequence continues at coordinate 1,551,729,071 of CM076584.1, forward strand.
AGCTATCAACTCATCCATGCCATGCTCTAGGGGCTTGCTTTAGTCCATACAAGGCTTTCTTAAGCCTGGATTCATGAGTCTTTTGCTCATGTGTCTCAAAGCCCTCTGGCTGTTCTATGTACACTTCCTCTTCTATCACCCCATTCAAGAATGTTGTCTTGACATCCATCTGGTAAATCTCCCATCCCATTTGTGCTGCAAGAGAGATGACGGATTTGAATGAAGTGTACCGAGCTATAGGGGCGAAGGTTTCTTCATAGTCGATCCCTTCTTTCTGTGCATACCCCTTAGCCACAAACCTGGCTTTGAATTTTTCTATGCTGCCAACTGCAGCATACTTGATCTTGTAGATCCACCTTGATCCTACAACCGATCTGTTCTGAGGTCTAGGGACTACTTCCCATACATCATTCGTCATGATGCAGCTATACTCCTCCACCATGGCATCTACCCACACCTGATGTTGAGATTCCTACCAAAAGCTAGATGGTTCTCCGTCCTGTGCTACCAGTGCTTGGTAGCTGTCAGGTTGCCTGTGTACCCTCTTCCCATCTCTAGGAACTCCACTCATTCTCCCACTGGTAGTGGGTGGATTTTCCTGCTCTCCTGTTTGCTCTTCTTCGGAAGAACTTTCCTCAAAATCCTTGTGCTGTGGAGAGGCACTCGAGCCATCCTTCGTAGGTCACTGAGGATGAACTAGTGGATCCTCCTCAACCTGTCTATCTGTAGCCATTTCCCAAGATCTTCTGAAGGCTCTCTCCTCTAGGAATTTGACGTCCCGCCTTTCTACGATCTTCCTGTTTTCCGAAATATAGATGCGATATGCCTTTGCATTTTCACTATAACCCACAAGATAACCCTTCTCCACAGTCTGATCCAACTTCCTCTTCTCATCGAGTACGTGGCAATACGCTATATTGCCAAATATCTTGATATGGCTCAACTCAGGCTTGCTGATTGTGAACACACTCTCAGGGGTCACCTTCCCCAATGCTCTATGGGGAACCCTGTTCTGCACATACACAGCTGTATTGCAGGCTTCTGCCCACAAAAATTTGGGCATGTCTTGGTCATATAGCATCGCCCTTGCAACTCCTACAATGGTCCTATTCTTCCTTTCTGCAACTCCATTTCGCTCTGGATTGTATGGAGCTGTCCATTCTCTCTTGATGCCTTCCTTTGCGCAGAAACTGGTGAAGTCTTTATCGATATACTCTCCACCATTATCTGATCGCAGCTTCTTGATCTTCTTTCCAGTTAAATTTTCTACCAAAGCCTTGAATTCTTTGAAACGCTCAAAGACTTCATCTTTCGTTTTAAGAAAGTACATCCAAGTTTTCCTGGAATGGTCATCAATAAAGGTAGCAAAATACTTTGCACCACTGAGAGCATTCGTGGACATTGGACCGCAGATGTCTGAGTGTATCAACTCCAATACACTCTTGGCCCTTCTGCTACTTTTTGGAAATGCTGCCTTGGCATACTTCCCTAGTATGCACCCCCTGAAGGCCTCATCTTTCCTCGTGCTGAGTTCTAGAGCACCCATGACAGTCTTCTTGAGAATATTCAAGGCTCCATGATGTAAATGCCCCATCCTTCTGTGCCATAACTCATTCAGATCCCTTTCGTCCGTATTGCTGATTAGTGCCATTGGGGACTCAAGCTGAAGCTTTTATAATTTATGGCTCCTCACTCCAATTTGTGCCTTCCTTTTCCAGCTAGTGTGTTTGACATAAAATTTATTTCCAATAAAGTATATGTCATAACCCTTGTTCTGGAGCTGAGACACCGAGAGCAAATTCATCCCCAAACCCAGTACATGCAGGACGTTTGTTGCTCGAAGCTTGTTGCCAGCTTCTGTCTGAAATATTATGGTACCTCTTCAAACTGGGGTACACTTGGCCTTGTTTCCCATTGTAATCTGGAATTTCATCTGCTCTTCTCGGTAGCTCGAAAAACATTCTTGAACTCTCGTCATATGAACAGATGCTCCACTGTCAATATACCAAACTCCTGCAGAGGCCGCGCTTGACACACAAGCAAAATCCTCCTCTAGTCTGGATGTTAGAACAGATATGTCATACTCCCTCTGTTTCTCTATGTGCTTTGGAGGACTGCATGAGCCCTTCCGAACTGTATCAACATCGGATCTTTGTTCCATTGCAGAACCTCCCTTTTTGTCTTTTGCCTTTAGCTCTGATACCGTGTGAAATTTTCACTCTAAAAATTGTTACTGCAATAGTTGGTTTATTTCGCCTACTTATTATGATAATTTATTTACAGAAGCTTCAGTAAATTTTGAAATAAACGCAGTTGCGGTACTCACTCTAATCAAAAGCAGAAGAACAAATTAAAACACATATGGCACAATAGAAACAACCACATGAACAAAGTATTTTTTGGACAATTGTCCCCGAAAAAACCCAATGTGGGAAAACCGGTGCTGCAGATGAGGGTTTGTATTAATCTTCAGCAGTGAAAAGATCATTTATAGAATTCATGACAAGCAGATTCAATAACGTACACCTGAAATGAATTTTCCGGACAATCCGGAAGAATTCCTGACTCACGAGATGACCTCCTGCACCCTTTGCGTCAATTTGCTTAGCCCCTCTACGCAGTCACTCCCTGGACGGCGTACGTCCGCGTGGAGGACTAGTGCTGCTGCTCAACGCTGCCTTTCCTTCGTCTTTTGTCTTCCTTCTTCTCTGTCTCTTCTAACTTCTCCCTCCTTCTGTCTCTGCAATCCCGCCTCTACAGACTCACCCTCTGAAACAAATTCTCTTACTTCAGAATCGATTTCCTTTGGGTGTTGAGAATGTGCCCGACTTGCTTTCCAAATGACCCTGAAGCCTTCTCTTATAGTCTTCTCGCTAATGAATCATCGACGAAGATTATATCTTTAATCAATGGCTCAGATTTGTTGGAAATACTGAGAGGGGGGTGAATCAATATTTCTTTCCAATTGTTAATTAATGCCAGTTAGATTCTTCACAATTAAAGACAGAGAGGTGTATAATGATAATATTAAGGATTAATAAGAATTTCAATTTCCTTTCTAATAATAGTATACAATAGATGAGTGAGGGAACCAACCTGTTGCCAAGCACCGACTTGGACTTTGATGAGGCTCCGACCTCTAGGGCTTTGACCCTATATGCTCAAGGCACCAACCTTGTGTTTAGGAGCTCCTACTCCAAGGACACCAATCTTTCTTTGCTTGGTTTAATAGAGAATGTGAATAGTGCTTACTTGAATGTTCTTGACATATTCATCACTCTTTTATTTCTTCCAAAATTCTTCACTAACTTCACTGTCCAATGTCTTCACTTGTCCAAAACTCCAAATGTTCCATTGTCCAAAGCCTTCAAATTTTGACTTGTATTAGTCTCCAACTATCATCATTTCAGGCTTTTAATGTTGACTGTTAACTAGCATCAAACCCTCCGCAATTGTATTACTAATCTTCCACAGATCCTTCAAGACCTTATCCGGGCCAAAGTCTTGTAGTTGGTCCGAGGCTGCCATAGGTGAGGATCCTGTAGCTTGGTCCGAGGCCTCAACTCCACAGTCCGAGATTTAGATCAGTAGCCCAGTTCGAATATATCTTTGTCCTTCAACGATTACACTTCTTATCACAGTCAAGGCAATAGGTCACAGATCCGAGGTTTATAGGGATGAGATACTGAAGTTGTATAACACAGTTCTAAGCCCTTATTTTAATGATCTGATATATATATATATATATATATACACACACACACACACACGCACCACTGTCCGAGCTAGATCCGAACTGCTATAAGTATTTTCCACACCACAGATCCTTCAAAAACACCACTGTATGCACCACTTTCGAGCTGCTGTAGGTATTTTCTACACCACAAATCCTTCAAAAGCACCACTGTATATACCACTGTCCGAGCTAGATTTGAGCTAGATCTGAGCTGTCCAAGGATGTTCATATTTTATTGCTTTCCAACACTGAGCTCACAGGTGAGGGTCTGTCACAGATTTATCCGAGCTCCAGTTTAGTGATGAGCCTTGAAGGCAGGTCTGTGGCAGTACTCCACAGGTCCGAGCTCTAACTGAGGCTGCAATGATAGAAGGTTCGAGCTAATCTAAGCCACAGATTTAGCCTTATATTTCTCGTTCCTCAGCCTCCTTTAGTTCACGAGGTGTGAACTTGTTTTCTTCTCTGAATTGTCCCTGACCGAATTTAATGTCTAGAAATGAAGGTTTGATGTTGTATTTATACGATTTTGACTTTAAAACGAAGGGACACGTCTTTTTGGACGTAGGCCGACATGAAGGACAAGGATAGGTCGGCTCACTGCTAAGGTTAATTTTTCTAGATTTAAAATTCCGTATCTCATCAACCGCTTGGAGTTTCCGGCCAAGTGAGAGCTCGTTAGAAAGCTAAAATTATGCTCTAAAAGTTAGTGTAGGTGTCATAGTGAAATTCTGCCTCCAAGGTAGCAAAATTTATTTTTCTTTATAATTGTCCTTGAATATTTATGTGCAGAAAGTTATTGGGACGACAAGAGGTCATCTTCATTGTTAGGCTTATCAATCATAGGGTCATAGTCTGGATTCTCCTTCATCAACCTGTTGCCATCAATGACAACTTGGATTAACAAGATTAAAGGATGACTTGATCTTTGTTTTCTAGAAGATTCACACTCTGTTTTATTAATACCCTTTAATTATTTGATTTCCCTAAGTTTAGACTTAGTGACGCATTAAAATAATTAATTATTTTAATGCAGCAAGATCCGAGTGGAATTTCCACAAATGATTTCTGGGTTCTCAACTTCTCTGGAATACTGCTGTCCAAGCCCCTCCTCAAAATTTGAGACCTGGAACACTTTCTGATGCTATAAAAATCAACATATAGGGTGATGGATAAATCTCCCCTATGATGATTCTTCTTCATTAGGGTGAGTCGTCATTGTTCCAAATTATACAGAGTAGAGATGAACAAAGATGAGCGGAGAAAGCAAAGATCTTTATTGCAGAAATAAATTCCTCCCTAGCTGAGAGGGAGTGTTGAAAATTGGTAGCTTAGGGATGGATTTCTAAAAATAGAAAGACTAAAAATATAATTTCTAAAAATAGAAAGTCTAAAAATAGAATTTTTAAAAATAGAAAGTTTGAAGTTTGAAGTATGACTTTCCAAAAATAGTAATTCACCTTGCCTCAATTGGTAATCAAGTATTTTTGATGGAAGATCCCTTCTAATCATCAATCAATCCTAATAGTTCAATTTCAACTTAATCATCAATATTATCAATGATCATTAATATTATTATGATCGTTATTCTTATGATATTATTATTAAAAATAAATTCAAGTCTCTCAATCATGTCGTATGTAACTCCCCTCAATTAATGCATATGTTATTCTCTCTCTTAATGGATTCATTTCTCTCTTTTTTTAATGCTCTTACACCTCTTACACTCTCTTACACAATTTAATGTCTCGTCATAAAAATATTCCTCTGACACCTCTTTAATGCATAAGTTATACTTCTCTCCTAAATGCATAAGTTACACTCCTCTCCTTTATGTCATAAGTTACACTCCTCTCCTTTATGGCATAAGTTACAATTTATAGTCCTATTTCGGCATTTGCCACTCTTCAAGGCATAAGAGTTACTCCCTCATGAATTAGACCTCCTTGCTCTTCCTATATATTTGTACCTCTCATCCTCACTTTACAAACTTGTGCATTGTGAATTCAAACTTGAGAGAGAGTTGGAGAGACTTGAAGGAGATTTTGAGAGGGAGAGAGACTTGGAGAGTAAGAGTAGATCTTGGAGAGCCAAAGTGATTCAATGTTTGCATCAACTACTACTATTAGAGATATTCTTCAGATTCGGGTGAACTTCCTCATTCTCTCATTGTACTCGTATCTCTGTTGAATAATTGATTTCTAATAGAAGATGAATTTGGTTGGGTTTTCCCCTTGTGGGTTTTGGCCTGGTCATTGACCTAACTTCTCCTTGTCTCATTGAGTTCTTGGTTGTCTTTCATTGTGCATATGGTTTATATTTTTGTGTTCTATCTACAATGACTTAACTTATTTTGCAACATAAAGAAGTTCTGGATTTAAGTGATTGTAACAACGTAGAACATCAAAATTTCAACACCTGTGGAACACTGGCTACATCCCCTTGCCATATCTATCACTCATAATATAACAATGTACCATGTGAACACATCATTGGGTATGGGGGATGTGTTCCTTACGTTTTCTACAAAACAAGGATGTGGGGATGACAAGAACGTCCTCCACTATTCCCTAGGCCGTCCCCTGTTGTTAGGGACGTTGGGGTGCTCCTCAATCCCCTTGGGGGATGCCAAACTAGGCCCTTTATGTTGAGGAGTCACTTCCCCAATAAAAAACCTTTTTTATTGCTTTTTATTTCTCTTTTGTGGAATGGCCCCACTATTCCTTAAAAGCTAAGTTGCCAGGCTATGTCAGAACAGAGATGACCACAAGTACGGGGATGATAAATTTTGAAATCAGGGTGCAAAGTGAAGTAAGGGTTCTTCACATATAGAAATTTATGTGAAAATTCTACTGCAATATCATGGTTTATTTCTCCTACTTGATTTAAATTATTACAAGTTATTTCCAGAATTAGATTCAAAAAATACCGAAATAAATACAACTACAGTCTACACATGCAGATCATTTACTGAATACTACGCTCATTCAACAAAGTGACAAATGGATTTTTGACATAAGTCCTCGGAAAAACCCAAAGCGGGAAAACCGATGCAGCAGATATGAAGGTTTATTTTATTAAGTAGATTATGAGTACAATAAATTTGGGTTCCAGATCTAGAAAACCCGACAAAGAATAAAAGAAATCTACAACTAACCTGATGTTCTAGGACCAAATATCTGACTGATCCACACCCTCAAACGAGATTTACAAGACTCAACCCGGATCTGGCCCTAGAAACCCCAGCGCTGCCCCTAAAGCCCCAACGTCAGCCCAGCTAGCCTTAGAGTGCCACTGTGCTACTGCCCAGAAAGGGACTATGTAACCCCTGAGAGTGTGACGTAGGCCTTACGTTGGCCCTGGAGACCCTCTGTGTAATTTCTAAAGCCCTCTGGAGCCTCTGCGCTGTCCTGCGTAGCTACTGTTGCTGCCCTCTGCTTCTCTGCGCTGTCCTTGTTTGCTGCTCCTTTGCCTCTTACTGACTCTTGGCTCCGGGATTAGGTCATCCCCTCAGCCAATACTACCCCTCGCTGTAGAAAATTCCTTCGGAAATTCTTAGCAAACCCTGCCCTAGAATTCCAGATCTATTTCTGAGCTCTGCAACTGTGTGTGTCTCCAACTAACCCTCAAGCCTTTCTCTTATATTTTTTCGTTGAACCCTTCAACGGCCGAGATTAAAACATTCATCAACGGCCGAGATTAAAACATTCATCAACGGCTGAGATTAAAACACTGCTTGGCTTGTGTCTTTTTGCACATTTCAGCACGTGTTAATTAATTCACTTTAATTATTTAATTTTCCTAAGTTTGGACTTAGGAAATCCATTAAAATAATTAATTATTTGAATAACTTGAACACCAACTGAAATTTCTCAAAACATTTTTTGGGTTTTGGAGTTCAAATGTGTCTTAGCCCCTCCCCAAAATTTCAGGGCCAGAGCACACTCGATGCTACACCAACTATACAAAATCTCAACACTCCCTCTTAGCACAGAGTGTGCTCTAGCAATGCATCCACACCATGCACTACAAGATTTTGAAGCTGGATTCTGTGTTGTTGATGCTTGGCTTGCTGCCCTCCATCGACTGCACTGCTGCTCTCTTGGCTTGTGTCTTTTTGCACATTTCAGCACGTGTTAATTAATTCACTTTAATTATTTAATTTTCCTAAGTTTGGACTTAGGAAATCCATTAAAATAATTAATTATTTGAATAACTTGAACACCAACTGAAATTTCTCAAAACATTTTTTGGGTTTTGGAGTTCAAATGTGTCTTAGCCCCTCCCCAAAATTTCAGGGCCAGAGCACACTCGATGCTACACCAACTATACAAAATCTCAACACTCCCTCTTAGCACAGAGTGTGCTCTAGCAATGCATCCACACCATGCACTACAAGATTTTGAAGCTGGATTCTGTGTTGTTGATGCTTGGCTTGCTGCCCTCCATCGACTGCACTGCTGCTCTCTGTACTGCTGCCCATGCCACTACCACTGACACTACCGACTCTGTACTGCAGCTCCCTCCCAACTTGTTGCGTCATGCTGCCCATAGCACTGCTACTGCTAACAGCTGCACTGCAACTCAGTTGCCAAGAAGTAAGCAACTAAAAGACTTCTGCTCAATTGTTTGATAGATAAGTCAGGTTTCCTTCCATCACTGAAGCTCCTTGGATGCTGATTTATGCTGTCCTCCTGGAGGCACTGTTATGCTACAACACTGCACTGTGTGAGCACAACCTCTCTGAGCTGTTGAAGTCCCATCAACCCCTCTGCGTTGCTGCCTCTGCATTACATTGCTCCCTCTTCAGCTCCCTCTTCTGCTTCGATGTGACCTTCTGCAACCATCTCCCCACTCATCCCGCTATCGTCTTAAGGCTTCTGTAGCTCGTATGTGATCCAAGAGTAGGGCTAACTCAAGGATCTTGCCACCGTGTCTGTAGATGCTCTACAGATCAATGTCACCCCACCTCTTCTCTCGAGGCACATGAGCACTCATGGTTGCATCATCATCCGAACAATCATCCTTTGCTGTTGTAGCCTTGGAATCAGAAGCTCGTTTGTCCTTCTTAGGACAAGTGCTGGCAAAGTGTCCAAGTTCACCACAGTTGAAGCACCGGACCTTGGGAAGGTCCCCTCTTCTTCTTCCCTGTTGCTTTTCTTTCCTTTGATGCAAGGGCTACATCATCTTCCTCTTCTTTCTTCACTTTTACATTCCCACCGCTGGTATTCTGCTTCTTGGTGATCCTCTTGATCTCCTCTTGGCGGAGAATAGCCCACATGTCTGCCTAGGAAGGTAACGCTGCTCTACCCATGATACTCTAGACAAATATTTTCCATTCCTCAGAGACTGCATTCGGGGCAGTCCTCACTAAGAGCCCTTCATTTGGAGTAGCACCTATGCCAACCAGTTGGTCTCGAATGATCTGAAGTCGGAAAAGGAAAGGATCTATCTCCTCACCCTTTTGCATCTGGAAGAGCCTCTTCTGATTCTCTAAGACCATCTTCCACTGGATAGAGCTTCCTTGATACATCGCTTCTAGAGCGACCCACATGTCATTTGTTGTGGTCTTTTCAGCAATATGTGGTACAACGTGATCTTTCATTCCGTCCATTATCAAACGTTTTGTCCGCGCTTGATTCTCCTTGAATTTCTTAAGAGGATCAGGATCTGCAGGCACAACTAGGACACTCGTTGCATGGTCCTTGATGTCGTACTCATCTAGGACTGATAGGATCCGTGCCCTCCAAATGACAAAGTTGGACACACCGTCCAATCTGTCTTGGTCTCTCAGTCCATGAGAAGCCATCTAGCTCTGATCTAACAGAACAATACTTCTTATCCCTCTTTCTGTGGCTACAAAAACTTTGGATCTGAGTTTCTTGGTGACTAGAAAGCCTCTAGTAACTACTTCTGCTGAAGACTGATTTCCCTCCTGGAAATCTTTCCCCTAAACACAATCGAACAACACTCTCCGATCCTCCTGATCGAACCTCATATCTGCTTGGCTCAAATTTGCTGAGTAACTGTCTTCCTCCCGCCTTTGTTGACTTAGCTAGGCACAATTATGCACCTGCAGAATCTCCACCACACCAGCATTGCTAAAGATTTGGAGCACTGCTTCCGGATCTTGGCAAAACTTTTCTGCAGCTAAAGAAATGATTGGACTGCATCTCACTGACTGGCCCAATGTAGCCTCAGTGCTGCTTAGAAGTGGACTACGTAACCCTAGACTGGTGATGCAGTCCTTACGCTGGCCTGGGAAGGCTCTGCGTAAGCTTGATGGCCTTCTGTAGCTACAACGTTGTCCTTTCTTAGATCTGCGTTCTTCTGCTGACAAGTTGCCCTTTCCGGATTTGCTGCTTGTGCTGCCACCCTCCCTCTAGACAAAATTTTATTCCGCTGATTGCTGGGGATTCAGCTTGATCTGCTATTGCTCTGATACCATGTGAAAATTCTACTGTAGTATCATGGTTTATTTCTCCTACTTGATTTAAATTATTACAAGTTATTTCTAGAAATTAGATTAAGAAATACCGAAATAAACACAACTACAATCTACACATGCAGATCATTTACTGCATACTACTCTCATTCAACAAAGTGACACATGGATTTTTGGACATAAGTCCCCGGAAAAACCCAAAGTGGGAAAATCGGTGCAGCAGATATGAGGGTTTATTTTATAAAGTAGATTCTGAGTACAGTAAATCTGGGTTACAGATCTGGAAAACCCGACAGAGAATAAAAGAAATCTACAACTAACCTGATGTTCTAGGACCAAATATCTGACTGATCCACACCCTCAAACGAGATTTACAAGACTCGGCCCGGATGTGGCCCTAGAAACCCCAACGCTGCCCCTGAAGCCTCAACGTCAGCCCTGCTAGCCTCAGAGTGCCACTGCGTTGCCCAGAGAGGGACTACGTAACCCCTGAGAGGGTGACGTAGGCCTTACGCTAGCTCTGGAGACCCTCTGTGTAATTTCTGAAGCCCTCTGGAGCCTCTGCGCTGTCCTGCATAGCTACTGTTGCTGCTCTTTGCTTCTCTGCGCTGTTCTTGTTTGCTGCTCCTCTGCCTCTTACTAACTCTTGGCTCTGGGATCATATCATCCTCTCAGCGACTACCACCCTTCGCTACAGAAAATTCCTCCAGAAATTCTTAGCAAACCTTGCTCTAGAATTCCAGATCTATTTCTCAGCTCTGCAACTGTGTATTTCCAACTGACCCTCAAGCCTCTCTCTTATACTTTTTCGTTGAACCCTTCAACAGCCGAGATTAAAACATTCATCAATGGCTGAGATTAAAAGACTGCTTGATCCATGTCTTTTAGAACATTTCAGCACATGCGTTAATTAGTTCACTTTAATTATTTAATTTTCCTAAGTTTAAATTTAGGAAATCCATTAAAATAATTAATTATTTGAATAACTTGAATACCAACTGAAATTTTTCAAAACACTTTCTGGATTTTGGAGTTCAAGTGTGTCTTAGCCCCTCCCCAAAATTTCAGGGCTAGAGCACACCCGATGCTACACCAACTATACAAAATCTCAACAATTTACACATGAACAACAAATTAGTAAACAGTATTGAAATTTTATGTAAATTAGAAATTCAAATAACTTGAAACAATATGCTTCATTCCCTGATGGCATCAAAATTGGAATGAAGAAGATTGAATGTCAACACTGATAAAGCTGACAAGCTGAAGACTTAAGTTGTAGACTGAGGAGTTCTGCCCTTAAATACACGAATAATTTTTCCAAGTAAAATCTATCAATTTTTAGAGCTTTAACTACAAAAAAAATTGAATATTTTCAGATTCTAGTTTAATCTAGACACGAAGCAATAAAACACAAGTTATAACTTGAATCTCAATTCATGGATGAAAAGTTGTCATTGCTGGATTAAAAATCAAACTTTTATATGAATAATAATAATCCGTGGTTTATTTAAGGAAACATTTTAAAATGCCGTGTGGCAATATCATGAATTACTTCCTTGCACTGCTCTTGTTGTTGTAATAAAACTCTACCTTTTTCTCTGATTTGCTATGTTACCAGAAACCCGACCAATAGACCTGATTCTTGGTCCACTCCCTTCCTAATTGTCATTCCCATTCCCATTCCCATCCTGATAACGTACATTGGTACGTTACTAATCAATTTATGTCCATGATGTACCTTGAAAAGTCAGGGTGGGCATACATATCTTATTCACTGAAATCCTCTAGCCTTGTTTCTCATTTCTTTCCCATTTTTCTTTTTGTTTCTTGTTCACCATTTCTGGTAACTTAAGAGGGTTAGTTCTTTTCATTCTTCAGAATAGTTGTTCTGAGATTAGTGGGGACATGTAGAGTTGAAAACCCCCTTTTAAAAGTTGTTCTGGACCAAGAAATTTAAAAGAATAGTGAAAACTCCAAAAGCTGCCAGTTTCAGCAGGTTCCCAGAAACTGCCAAGAAATAACATCAGCAGTTTTTGAAAATGAATAGAAAGTGCTGGAGTGTGTCTGGCTTTCTGGAAAGCCCCATGAGCAATTTTCAGCATCCAGAAATATTTCTGAAATTGGGAACTCATTTTTTGATTAACTGGAATGTTTTCCGAGATTTATAGCCAAAAATTATAGAATCATATATAGTAGAAGAGGCAAGAGAGATCAATTTGAAAATTTGTTCATAATTGGAGAGAGAGAGAGGAGTGAGTAATAGATAGGGGAGATGCAGATTGGCATATGGTATGACATTTTTATATGATTCGATCACCTTTTTGGCATGTCATGATACAAGTCATTAATAGTATGCACAGAAAGGTTATCAGAGTCGGGGCTCAAAAAGGTTAGAACCACATTTCCTGATAAGGAGGAGGTTTTGTTAGAGAATCGTGTAGAACCTATTCATTACACTCGAGAGGAATTCAATATTTACTATTATGTCTAATGGGTGGATGGACATGCATGTGGCTATTGGTATATGTACTATACATCGTTGCTTCATTTTCTTATGGCTCTATGAGGTGGAGAAAAACTTAAAATTTTCTTCCCACCAAGTTCTCATTAATGCTGTGGAGAAGGCTCAAGCTTCTAATATGTTACAGATTGTCAGTAACAATGCACCGGTTTGTGGAGATACATGGTTTAGTCTGGAGACTTGTGATATATACATCTTCTAGGCTACTTGCATAGTCCATTTTGAATTATATATATATATATATATATATATATATATATATATATATATATATATATATATATATATATATATATATACGTGTTTATATAGTTGCAGAAGTTGAACAATGATCTCGAGTCTTCTGTGTCTCAAATAAAATTATTAGGCGCTTGTGTCAAAAATCAGCCATTGTCCATTTTAGCCCTTCCTGAATATATCAGTTTTCCATATGCATATACGGATATACTCGTAAAGGCAGTGGGCATCAAGGTTGGTGTTTGAAGATGATGTCTGTTTGGCGCTTCCCCAATTGTACATGTATTCTTCATGCTGTTCTATGGGAATGTTTGTTTTCATTTCTTTTTATCTGGAGGAGTAAATTTCCCTCACCTTCTTGTGTATTAAACGTTCAGAATGAGGAAACTGGTACAGTGCCAGCATCGCACAGATTCCTTCCTCTTCTCCTTTTTTTCAGATGGAGAACAGTATTAACCACCAGTTGCAATAGCTTCCGGTAACCTTGGAGGACTAGATGGCAATGGATCCTGCGCCTTTCATGTGAATTACACCTTAGCAGAAAGGGTTGAATCAACTGGGATATCTTTTGAGATTTGTTTGTTTTTATATTATTTATATATTCAATGTCACTTTATGTTCGTAATTGTCTGAAATATCACACCTGTATTACCATTTTCCTTAGGAATTTATCATGTCAAATGTAAAGTCGATATTTTGGCTTGAATGCAAAACTGCATTGAATCTTTTAGTCTAGAATGTGTTGGACCATAATTCGTGACTTTGTCCCCATCTCCTCATCCAGATCCAAAAATTTCCATGATGTTTTTGGACCCAAATGATTTTTTTTTAAAATTTTCAACAGTTTATGCATGGTATGGGAACTTTTCTCCTTGTGTGTGGCTTTTTTAATTTGATTCTATTTTCTCTGCATATAAAGCTACAAGTTCTAGGAAAAGATCACAGAGACAACCACAGGAGCTGTAACATTATTTGCATGACTATCATGGGAGATTCATGGCTTATTCAATTGGGATGGGATGTTTTTTGCTGTGTGGTTGACCATTATGGCATTGGCAGATCAGAGTATGGATTTTGCATTTTAATGGTAAATGCATACCTTGGTTCTCCGTAATATTTTTCCATTTATTATATTGCTCAATTTAGTTAAAAAATGCCTTCCGTTCATGCAAGTCATAACAACCGATATTGTCGTTATGATCTGAAATCTTTACAACCTATTTGTTGAAGATTTCAGATTGATGTCATTTCTTTGATATTTTATTTTCTTGTTTGTTTCTATTTGCATTACTATCATGAGAGGTTGATGGCTTATTCAATTGGGATGGGACGTTTTGACAGCATTTTTTGCTGAGATTGGTTGCAATCCACTATTTTGATTTTCTGAAGTCAACATTAGCATTATTATAAATAATTAACACTTAACAAAATTCTGGAGAAGACATTTTTGTTGGGACTTCTACTGATACTCATTTGTAAAAACTGTTTTCCCCTAATCATTGTTTTATCACAAAATTCTGTGATGCAGATATGTGGAGATAGGAATTGTATCTGGAATACCAGTTTCAATGAATGGAAAAGAGCTTTCTCCCGCAAATTTATTGGCAGTGTTGAATGAACTTGGAGGAAGACATGGTATTGGGCGTGTGGACATGGTGGAGAACAGATTGGTTGGTATGAAAAGTCGAGGTGTCTATGAAACTCCTGGGGGCACTATTCTAACTGCTGCTGTGCGGGAGTTGGAATCCCTTACACTTGATAGAGAATCCATGCAGGTTAAAGACAATATTGCTTTAAAATATGCAGAGTTGGTTTATGCTGGGAGATGGTTTGATCCATTAAGGGAATCCATGGATGCATTTATGGAAAAGATCACGGAGACAACCACAGGAGCTGTAACATTGAAACTTTACAAGGGTTCTTTGTCTGTTGCAAGCCGAAGAAGTCAATACAGCTTATATCGCCAAGATATATCTTCGTTCGAGGAGGGTAGTGGAATTTACAATCAAGCAGATGCTGCTGGTTTTATTCGTCTATATGGCCTTCCAATAAGAGTTCGAGCTATGCTACAAAGTGGACAATGATCCCATTGAGCTTTAGAGCAAACGTTATTCATAATGCCATTTTATAGGCTCTGTTTAAGGGTTTAGGGTTAAAGGTGAATAAGGCGTCAGTTCAACTTCCTTTGCATCATATATTGTGTTCCCATGAAAAGTAACCCAAAGAGTCAAATTTGGATTTGCATATGATAAAACTTGCTCTCTTGAATCTGACCCTCCCTTAAAGCTAGAAACTATTGCACCATTGCTAGTTTCAGAGTATTGTATTTCTTACACGTTATATATTGTCAATGGCATAGCTAGTTGTCATTACTGAGGGTACATTTGATGTTATAGCTAGTTGTCATTACTGAGGTTACATTTGATGTTAACCTGCAAAAGGGATACGCTGATAAAGTAGTTTTTTGAATGGCCTTAATCTCAGGAGTCAAATTTGGATGTGTATGTGATAAAACTTGTTCTCTCAAATTCCACACTCCCTTAAAATTGGAATTATTGCGACATTGCTAGTTTCAGAAAATTGTATTTATGTTTTTTTTAACACGTGATATTGCCATTGGAATAGCTAGTTTTCATTGCTGAGAATACTAGGCAATATTAACCTGCAAAGAGATATGCTGGTACAGTTTGGTGGATGGACTTGATCCCAAGAGTCAAATTTGGATGAAGTTTGGATAAAGCTTGCTCTCCTGAACTCCCCCTCCCATAAAGGTCGAAAGTTTTGCAACATTGCTGGTCCCAGATAATTGTATTTATGGTTTTCTTACACGTTATATCGCCATTAGCATCGCTAGTTGTCATTACTGAGAATAGTAGGCAATGTAAACCTGGAAAGGGATATGCTTGTTGGATGGCCATAATCCAAGGAGTCAAATTTGGATTTCAATATGATACATCTCTTTTGAACTCCATCCTTTAAGTTGAAATTATTGCTAGCATTGCTGGTTTCAGAAACTGGTATTCATGGTTTTCTTAAACCTTATGTGGTCATTGACATAGGTCCTTACTAAGGAAGCCATATAAATTAAAATGAAGCCATATAAATTAAAATGGCTAGGAAATGCTAATAGACATCAATCCATAATAAAAATCAACACTTAAATTATACATTTCAAGTTGTTATAATTGAAAAAATAATATGAATGAACTAAATTATAACTTCAATTAAAATATTAATAATTTTTATCAATCATAAAAAAATAATATATAAGTTAAACATATATACATTTAAAAAAAATCATGTAACAAGATTCTTGACTATCGAGATCCTAGGATATTTCATATGACAATTTTTAATTAATTAATTTAATTACAAAGGAAAAAACTGAATAATTACTTTGGAAATAAATCTGAGCTTTTTTTTGTATAATATCAAAATTATTCTAGAATATTTTATGGAGTTTAATCCTTACCATCTACCTAATAATTTTTTATTATTAAATTAAAATTATGAAAGTCGTAATTAGTTAGAATATTAAGTACTATTAACTTGCAAAGGGACATGCAATACTTCATTCTTGAAATGAAACTTAATGGGACTATTTTTATTTATTTATTCCTTTTGTTTCGAAGTCCTCTAACTTACTCTTACATGACAAAGAGGGCGCGGTGAGGAGGAATATCAGGGAAAACATATTCATTGTATAAATATCCCTTCATACCTCACCCCACCCCAAATATGTTTTACCCAATATTCCATCCACACACACCCTCTGGTAAATATATTGTACCCAAAATTCCCTTGATCTACATATATGTGAATATGGTTGGAAGGATAGGAGGGAATATTGGTAAAACAAATTTGGTGGCAGGTATTGAATAAAACATATTTAGCATATTCAATTGATAGTGGGGGCGGGAGTGAATATTGTGTAATAAATATTTACCAAAGGTTGGGGTTGGATAGGGAATACGGATTGTGTAAAACATATTATTATCCCTACTGCAATAGGGTATAACACATTCATTATACCAATGAACTATTTTAATGTTGACCAAAAATCAAACAATGAATTTGTAAAGTCGACTTTACAAAAGAAAAATGTCTTATTTTTAAAATTTTATTTATCTATGCTTTCTTTCGTTTAGAGGGCTTGAGCCTTATTTCACCATCACTAGTATTGTCGTCGGATCATTGGTTTGCAACTGTGTTTAGTACAATGAGCAGAGGCATTATTTTCGTGGGCTACTACAGCCGACAAGCAACTTGAAGAACTCATACACCACTTGCTTAACTTGAAGAACTCATACACCACTTGCTTATCAATGCAGCACGTGAGGAAAGTACAAGCGTGAAATCTAGAGAAACCATATACTTTCTCTAGATTCGTTATTATGACTCATTTAGATTCGAGATGACTTTGAAATTATGTATCAATCAATTGTTATTAGACTATAATGCTAATTGTTTTACAATCACACTTTATACTAGTAACATTGGAAACAATTTATAATTAAGTTAATTGTTTTACAATCACACTTTATACTAGACTATAATGCTAATTGTTTTACAATCACACTTTATACTAGTAACATTGGAAACAATTTATAATTAAGTTAATTGTTTTACAATCACACTTTATACTAGTAACATTGGAAACAATTTATAATTAAGTTTATAAATGACACCTGTAGTCTTGCTTCACCATGTAAATAATTGAATGGTCCTTATTTGAAGTGCAATAAAAAAGATTTAATATTTTTAAACTTTGGGAAAATTTAGGCTTAGTTATGGTTGGTATAAAATGTAAAAACATCAACCCGATGGCCAGACTCATATAACTTTATATATATATATATATATATATATGAGTATTTAACCTTAGCAATATTTGGAGGATTGATATTTATTTACACTACACACTTTGTACTCTACATATTTATATTTGTCAACGTATACTCATTATATAAATTGCATTTAATAATTTTACATTTGACAACATACTTTACTGGTAACATCAAAACAATTTAGTATCAAATATGTGATTTATCATGAAGCATATGATCTTTGACATAAAATGTTCATTATATATTGCGATTAATAATTTATATTTTATATTGGATAGTGTAGATCTTATTAGATTATAATATTTAATAATTTTTAAGATGTTATTATATATTGTATTTAATAATATTTAAGATTTAATTAATATTTAATAATTTTTAAGATGTTATTATATATTGTATTTAATAATATTTAAGATTTAATTGGTTGTGACTTATTGTGTGGTTTTTTTTTTTTTTTTTTAAACGTGGAGATAAGAGATAATAAACTAGATTGTTAAAATAGTGAAATAAACATTGCACGTAACGATTTTACATGGTAAAAATTAAAATAATGAAACAGTTTCGAGATGACTTTGACATTAGGCATCAATCAATTACTATTATATTAAAATGCTAATTATTTTAGCATTACACTTTATACTAGTAACATAGCAAACAATTTATAAATAAGTTTATATATGACATCCGTAGTCTTGTTATTATGACTCATTTAGATTCTAGATGACTTTGAAACTGGGCATCAATCAATTGTTATAAGATTAAAATGCTAATTGTAGTAACAGTGCAAACAGTTTATAATTAAGTTTATATATGACATCCATAGTCCTGCTTCACGATGTTAATATTTAAATGTTCCGTATTCGAGATTTTGTAAATTTTTTTTAATATTTTTAAAATTTAGGAAAATTTAGACTAGTTATAATTAATATAAAATTAAAAAACATCAACCCTACACTAAAGTCAAGCTCATATATGAATTATATGCAATTTAAAAAAAAAGCTTATTTTATATATATATAATTAAAAAAATTATCACCTCTACTTTATTTTCACTCCAAATCACTACAAAGCTAACACATATATTTAATAATTATAAAAGTAACAAAACACAAGACCTCGTTAATTAAATATACCATACACAAACTACTATCCACTAACAAAGACGAAAATACTGCCATCCACTAACAAAGACACAAATAATTAATTAATTTTAGGTACTAAAATCAATATATGACCCTGACTTCGAAGTTAGCTTCTTAATGGGGGAATTTGACCCCGTACAATGCCTGGTAAGTACCATGGAGTTTTCTTCAGTTCAGATTTTCATTGTTGGTCAACTCCATCTTGAAAGATGTCGGGGAATAAAATAGTATGGCGAGGGCATTAAATGATATATCGCTGAACAATATTATAACATTAAGATTTTAAAAGTTAATAAAATAAAAAAGAAAACTAATTGAAATGAAATGAAATTTTAATGTTTATGAAACTAAAAATAGTTTATGAGACTATGAGTTTTCTGTTTTTCGTTTTTTGCATTTCAGTCATTTTCTTATTCAAATTGATGATGAGTTGGACCAACTTTCCAACAATCTCATCGCTAAAAATACAATGCCAAGAAACCGATGCTAACATATTCCCATAACTTTCTCTGATGTCTTTGAACGCATCACATTCCAAAATGAAATGTTTTTCCGATTCCACTGCCCTAGGCGTGCAAAATATAGACATTCGTTCTTCCGAAGCTTTTTTAGGCCTTTTCCACCGTCTTGTTTCACACCGAAGTTGATGTGAGTTGGTTCTTAATTGAGCAATAAGAACCTTTAACCTCCACAGAATGCTAGCTCCAATGTACTCTTTTTGTTGGAAATCATACGTAGGGTTGAATTCTTCAATGTAATACTTCTTCTTTCTACCCAACTCTTTTCCCCATATCTGTTTACGAAAATTTTCCATAACAAAATTCTTTAGCTCCTTGCTATTTGTGGGACAAGCATTGAGGTAGATATTCCATTTTTGCATCCTTGTGTAGTTTTGTCTCATCCATGTTTTCTTTCTTTCACTCATGTCTTCCTTGAAGATAACATTAGGCCATCTACCTACTCTTATTTGCTCAATTATTTTAGATATCTTATGAGCCGCACCATAGCAATTGCTTCGATGGGAGTTGCACGTGTTTCACTCAACATTATCTCATAAGGTACCAAACTTTTTATTTGAACTTGCTGATGATCAAGCATTTTTGGATTTTCTCAATTTTCTTCCATTTTGAGACAAGGGCGCTGCTAGCCCACAATTTACACCCATATAGTATCATTGGTCAAACTAGGAGTCCAAAAAGCACTTTAATCGTTTTCCAATCCCATAACTCTGTCTTTCTACATCTGTTTTGAAGAGCATATAATGCTTTTTACCCTCCTAAGATTCTCTTCCTTCTGCAGTCCTCCCAATTAAGTTTGTTGTTCAAATCAATCTCGAGGTGTTTGTACTCATTTACTTCTTCAAGAATGTTGTTTTCAAAGAACAACATATGCTGACTATGCTTCTTTTTATTAGAGAAAATCATTATCTTAGTCTTGCTAATATTGACTTGCATCTCCAATGTTATACAAAACTCTGAAGAAATATATAACTTTTTGCAATTTATTACTTTATTTAAAAAATTTAATATCAATAAATATAAAATCATTCGATATCAAATTCGTATATATTGTGCAAAAGAAAGAAGACTTGGATGCAGCAAAATAACAAATGGTTTAGTAAATGGGGTATTTTCTTGAGCATGTGCCCTGCAAACAATAAAGAGATAAATTTTGTTGTTATGGATAAGTTCCACAAAAGTACTTGGGAGAAAGAGCTAGGGAGAAAGAAGTGCTACATTGAAGAGTTTAACCCCACTCATAATCATCAACAAAAATCTTATATAGGGGCCACTATTTCTTGGAGATCTAAAATTCTTATTGCTCAATTAAGGACTAATTGTCATCAACTCCATTGTGAAAGAAAGTGTTGGAAAAGACCAAAAGAAATGTGAGAGGAAAGAGTATGTATTTTTTGCTCTTCCGGAAAAAGTGGAAACATAAAAACATTTTATTTTAGAATGCGAGACCTTCAAAGACAGCAGGGAAAATTATGCAGGTATTCTGGCAGCGAGCTGTTGGGATAATATATTTAGCGAAGAGTTTGTCGAGAAGTTGGAAGCATTTATTGTAAAACTCTATGGGAAAAGGGTCGAATACAAAAGCCAAATGGAGAAACAATCTATCCCATAAACTCTTTTTAGCCTCGTGAACATTAAAAATACTTTCCAGAGCATATACAAGAGCCAAATGAAAAAACAATTAGGCTATTTTTAGCCTCGTAAACATTAAATATATATATATATATATATATATATATATATATATTTTTCATTCGACGGTGCAAATAGTTTCAGTTATAAAATAAAGATGAACCTAACCAGCTCGCAGGAGTTTTCAAGATACAAAGACTTTGGAGAACCGGATGCCACTGAATCTGTGTCGTGTAAAATCATTGTGAATAAGGTATGTTTCTCTCCGGGTTGATGTTTTTTTAAAGTTCGTTGTAATGTTGGAGTTGCAGGAGTCCAATTTCGTGAGTTTAGGAAAGCCATCCCTAAATTATTTACTAGAATATAGATTAAATTGCAATGTTCAAGGACTTGCAGTAGTCGAAATCTCTGGTTTTAGCAATTCCATCCGTGGAATTGGAGGCATACATATGAAAATAAATATATAATTAATTGTAATCTAAAATAAAAACACGTTAAATGATAAAACAAATAATTTAAAGAATGAAGATATTATATCAAGTAAATATTAATATGAGTTGGCTCACCAAGAAATTCGGCTTTATATTTATGAGTTTAATTATTTTTAAATAAGAGAATCATTTTATTTTGGAGAGGAGATATCTTGTTTTCACCTCCACTTTGGAGATGTCACGATGTCCATGTTGCAAAAAGCACAGATGACATATCTTTATTTTTTAAGTGTGAAGATGTATAATTGCGTACAACATGGATATGTGTCTTTAACCTTGTTGTTATGATTATTTTTAGGGGTATAGATTTGTAGGGGTAATAATTAGGTTAATTTTCTAGATGCGCAAACAAAGATTTATCATGTATGCCATGTGTTTCTTGTTAATTAAAAAAAAAATAACGATAAGAATTATTTTGTTTTTAGTTGCTTTATATAATGAACAATGTTCCACCAAGTCCCCTGGAGGTGGGAGCGAGGGGGCGAGGGAGCGTGGGAGCGGCCTATGCAAAAGCTCCCTACCAATTTTCAGGAACAGGATATGTTCATTTCTACTTTGGAAAGAAACATCTATTGTTTTATATGTTTTCTGTGTTTGTGTTTCTCAATATTTTATGTGTTCCATTGCTCTGTAATATATAATTTTCTAACACTGACATCTTCTACCAGTGGAAGTGCTCCTTCACAGATCTTAGCATGCAAAAAAATGCAATCCTGCTCTCATGAAGCATGAATCAAAACAACTCTGAATTTGATTTATGAACTCAGAATCTAGGTTGTAACAGTAAACTCTGATTATCTCGTCTCAGGCTCGCTCAACAAATCTTTGAATCTATAGCAGGCCATAAATTCCATCAATTCACCCCTTGTTGGATACAGTGTGAAAAGATGAAGTACATTTTAATACAAAGCTGGTCAATACTCTTGAACATAACCTGTAGTATAACCTGTAAATCTTCTTGGTTGTTTTATACCAATCTCAAGAAGCAAACCATACAAAATTGATTTTCTCTCTTGTAGTAGTCTTATGCTTGAAACATTTGTTTGAATCATGATTCTTCTTTCCACAATGTTCACAAGGGTGAAGACCATACAAATGATCTTTCTCATGTGCAATTCTGTCACAATATTGACATCTAACAATTTTTTGGTTGTGGAACAACATCATCCAGAAATCCAACACTATGGAGATGTATAGGTTTTGAAAAGTCAGGAACATAAAAAGAAACATCTTTATTATATCCCATGACAATTCAATTTTTTTACGCGTAATTTCTTCCCAGGTTTTTATTACAGGCTTCATATCACGACTTTTAACTGCATCCAAATTTGTTTCTGAAATGGTCTAATCTATATATGACTGGTGATGGGAGCCATACTCAAACAATGAGTTGTTTTGAATAATAACCGGTTCAGAATCACAATGCTTCTACTGAAGTTAATCTCGTTGGAATTGGGATTCGAGTTGCGGAAACTTTATCTTCTACTGTGCATTTTGCAAGCAATTTTTGATGTCAGAGAAGATATCCTTGTTAATTTGGACACAGTTATGAACAATAGAGGAGATTCGAGTTCTTAATAACCATAAAAATCGTTGAGTTTAGCCATTTTCTCCAGTTTCCTACGAAAAGGTATTGGCTACCACCGAGAATGCACCCAATACAAGTGAACTTACAATTATTTAACAAGGTGTCGATTTCAATCGATCATACACCCTTCTACAACATGGATCATACATTTAATTAAGCTTGGACACCATAGCCTTAAATTTAAATTTAAATCTTTAATTTATACTTTGACCTTTTGAATTCAACTTTATCAAACTCATAACATCGAATTTTTCTTTAAAGTCCTTGACCCACTATTTAATGTGACTAAACTATTTATTATTCATGTAAGAAAACAAAATTGGAAATCAACTCAACTATATTATTAATAATGGTGTCAAAGAGCGATGTACAATATGTACATATTAATACAATAGGTAAATTGTTGATTCAATTTCCTAAGTTTCTTGGACTCCAATAACTACTCACCATAACACACACTAACCCAAACTTAATCCCTAGGATTAGGTGTCTAACACATATTATTTTAAATTTTATGGGTAAAATTCATATTGAGTATTGGTTGAATTTCACATCTCCCCCATCCTAAAAAGTACAAAATACTTATAAAAGAAATTAAAAAAAAATTATATCAATTACTTTATTTTAAATTTAGTTAAAATAATCTATCTTGGATGGACATTGAAAGAATTTATGTATGGCCTATATATATATATATATATATATATATATATATATATATATATATATATATAATATTTTCAAATATTTTAAATTCAACAAGACATTATCTGGGACAAAATCTGGCGCACTAATCTCTAGCCAAAGGTCTCAACCTTTCTGTGGCTTCGAAGCAAAAGGAAAATACTAACTTGGGATAATATTCTAAAACGAGGGTTCTACGGGCCCTAATATTTCCCTATGTGTCGCTCCCACCAAGAGCCAATCGATCACCTTTTGGACAACTGCCCTGTGGTGAACTACCTTTCAGAAAGAGTGGCGATGTTATGCATAAGAAAAAATTGGGTTAAGGGGAATGTGGTCCACACCATCTGCTCCTGACACCATGACCCCTACCAAAGTCCTCTTCTCAATCGTCTATGGCAACTCATCCCGGGCTTCATTGTTTGGGAGACCTAGAAGGAGAGAAATAGATGCATATTCAATGGTAAGACATGCTCACCAGAAGGAATCTAGGCCATCCTCAAGATGCACATCCAGGAAACGTTGTTCCTAAAGTGTTGGTCTAAAGAGAAATGGCGGACTTCGTCTCAGAAAAATATTATCTTGCAGAATTGGAACTTCACAACCCAGATCCCCAGTATGCCAACCAGCCACTCTGCCCCGACTCCTTCCAGTCCCTCTGTGTGGAGTCCACCCCCTCCAGGTGGTTTCAAAGTGAACTTAGATGGTGCCTCCAAAGGCAATACTGGGGAAGTTGGTTTCGATGGTCTGATCCGCGACAGTCAGGGAAAAATTCTCAAGATCTTCCATGGTACTTTAGGATGGGACTCCAACAATTTTGTGGAGTTGGAAGGTCTCCTCCAGGGACTCAAAATTGCAATGGCAGACAATCTTTTCCTCCTCACAGTGGAAGGAGATTCCCTACTCATAGTCAATATGGCTTCTAAACTACAGAATGGCTCAAGCTCGGTCAAACTATCTCTGAGCTGGAGACTGGCAGCAAACATAGCCATGCTGGAAAGCACTATTACCCAGATACGGGCCACTCAGTTCAACCACGTTCGTAGAGAGGCCAAAAAAGTGGTAGACATACTAGCTAATGAAGGGGTTGACGTGGCAACTAATCTCTTCATCAACGGATTTCACACCCTACCCACCAGCACTCTCAGGTCCCACTGTGAGGACTTGGCTCAGTAGGACAACAACCCCCCGGATGCAGGTGATAGACAGCACGTTGAGGCACAGTCCAGGAGACAGATGGCTCCCATAAGCGAGCAACCTGCCTCACCTCCTCCCTCCCCTCTAGGTATTAATGCTAAAGCATGTGAGGAGTCTAGTCTTGGCTTGGAAATTCACTGGTGGGCTGAAGAGAATGTTGAGAGTTAATGAGTTGTAGGGTGGGCGTCACAAAGAGAGAAACGATGAGGTTAGCCACCACAGGATGCATGGGGGCGAAGCTCCTCATCCTTCAAGTCCCCCTCAATTGGGAGGATCATTTCACTGTGTTGCACATTTGGGTAAGCTTCCATAGCCAAGCCTCCTAAAGAGAAGTCTAGAAGAGGAGGACGCACTGGTCCCTTTCCAACATGCCGACGAGGAAAATGTGCTACATGCGTGGGGGACGCTTAGGGGTTTAGGTCCCCGATGACGATTATGAGATCCCCAAAAGACGAGAAGCTTTTGGATATGCACCTAACATCCCTGTACACATAAGATGTCAAGTTGACACACTAGAATTGGAAGCCCTGACCGGTGCTGCAAATTCCTGCAGTACCTTAGCAAAGCGATACTGGATCATGAAGAATTTCTTCGTTGCCACTCTGGTTCAACTAAAGCTCACGATAGATAGGCTCAACCACCAAATTACCCAGGGAAACCATGCGCTGGACAAAGCTTGCGAGGCCATGGACCTCATCTTTTATGACCACGAGCTCCGGTTCCGGGTGGGAGGGCAGCAAGCAGAGGACGTCTTCTACCCCTTGCCTTTCACTGCCCTCAAGCCTCAGAGTCCTTCAAAGCTACTGCACACAAGACGGGGGCAAGAGCGCGCGTCAACAGGCCCAAGAAAGATGTTGTTGCCTCCACCTCCTCTACGAGAGGGGCGGTTGCGGAAGACGACGACACGGCTGGAAAGGAAGCGGAAGAAGGAAGGATGGCAGCCATACTCGAGAGCGGTGGTGCTCCTTCCAGTATCAATACAAAGTGCAGGGAAAGTTTGGAAGGCCTGCATGCAGAGCGGGTAGTTGGGCATATGGACAAACCTAAGGAAACCAAATGTACACCCTCTAACCCGTATGCTTGCTGGATTTTGGAGGAACTACCTCCTTAATTATTTTTATGTTTTTTGGTTTCTCTCTGTCAATTTGGCAGAATGTAAAGACTGTTTTTTCTCTGTTAAACAAGACTCATTATCTGCTGGTTTGGATTTTTGCTATATTTTTTAACATATGGAGCTTGGTGGGTTGGTTTCCCTCTGTTGGGAAGCTCACCAGTGCCAACCAAATTTTGATTCTAACTGCGTCAGGGATAGATAGCTGTTGGCCCCCTGATTGCTCTGATTACCTAGCTTGTAATATATATTCTGTACAATAATAGAATAACATAACTTTACAAAAAAAAAAATATTTTCAAAAATTTTAATTTAAGAATTATTTTTTTAATGTAATTTTATGGGATGATACTTATCTCCTAATAAATTATAAAACGATTTCAATGCAATTACATTAAAAATGAGCCCTGGATTCAGGTGCCCCCATGATCCGCGACTCTCATTCTTAGGCTCCTAGCCTGCAACTCCCACTTGTCGCACCCTCCACACCAGGTGGAAATCACTCCTCCATGTGCGAGCGAGCTGCCTTGAGTAAGGGATCCGCCACCCCAATGCACTTCCATTAAAATGCAAGTCCCCATGTTCATCCCCCTAACCATACTACATTATCCTCTCGAAATTCTCCACTGCGGATTGTTCCACGGAGCCATGAATCGGGATAGGGGTAGAGGAAAACGTCCCAACATAGGAAGAGGTCGTGGGCACCCCCCCACCAACTTTGATGATACTACTATTTCCACCATGATCGATAATGTGATTCTTGACTCCATTCATAGGTAAGTCCTGGTCATGGAGGAACCTGAACTGCATTGGGGCTTCTGAAAGCTATGGGTGCTCATAAACCTCCATGCTCGCCAGATAAAATAATGTGCTCAAGAGAGAATGCAAGATGCTTCCTTGATTGCTAACCTCTCCGCTCACAATAGCCATGGTGTCTCCTCCCTCAAGTGTCTTGCTACAGTTTCATGCCTTGATGTTCCACCGAACATCCCCTCATCTTCTCCTGCTACCCCTTCCTCATCCCACTCTTCGCCCGTTGACTCCTCCCCCTCGCCCTTCCCTGATGCCCTTGTGGCTTATCTACCTCCTCCCTTGGCTTCGGTCCCTTCATTGGCCGATGCTCCCCTATCTTCTCATCACCCCAACCCCTTGGCCTACTACAACCCGAAGGATAACCCCGACAAAAACTAGCAGTTTGCAGGTTCATGGCACGTTCCAAGTGCAATGCGGCTCCAACATAGAAACGTTGAAGGTTTAGTGGGGTAGAATGTATCACCCGACGACATGATTTCTCTCAGGTTGGCCCTCTCTCTATATTTTGATTTCTCCACATGTTACTTTTTCTTTGCCATCTTAAACAAGAAGCACTGAGATCCCGACGGCTTGGTTGCACACTTTTTTGGCACACCACATATTAGGGTCTTGTGGCTAGACCACACACCTCTTATCTGGCACACTAGGCCTCGTTTTGGGCGCACATGAAACAACCATATTTTCTCAATTAATACATGCACGATTTTGATCAACAATTGTTTTGTAATACAAACAATGAAACTACAAGGCTCTGGTTTCTCCCAATTGAAGCAGAGTTTTTCTTCTCTTCATCTCTGATTTCCTCCATCTAAGGCAGATAATTTTCTCATGGTTGTATGCTATGTAATTTCTCCTCTGTTAATATAATGTGGATACTTGCTTAAAAAAAAAAAAAATACATTAAAAATGAAACAAATTATAAAAATGCATTAAAAAACATATTTATTCTAATTGGATAAACTATTTAACTAACTCTCCATAAATAATTTAATGAATTACTTGAAATGTGTTGTTTTTAAAAAACTTTTAAAACAACAACCCAATGAAACTTTTACTTGATAAGTAAATTTTTTTGGTTCACACTGTGACATGTTTCTTTCCAAATTCCTTCTTAAAACCATAGCTTGACCAATATTTCACTTGGAAATAAAGCTTACAATATTATATAGGTAGTTTGTTCATTGATTAAGTGATATTTTCTCAACAAAAAATATCTTATGTTAGAAAATTTTGGATCTCATAAACACTATATATGTGTTATGTATATGTGTGGTGAAAGATATAAATATTTTTTTGTGTATGCAATTTTGGTTTCTTTCTTGGTATCACAGACCTTTTTGTGTGAAAAGTGAAAGTAGACCTTTTTGTGTGAAAAGTGAAAGTAGTAAGTTGTTGTATATGTGACTGTGTGTTGATTTTGTAAGAGTTATTTTGCAGTGAAATGGGTCGTGACCAAATACCTACGTCTGACTATAACATTTGTAAGGGGTCAATTAGGGTTCCATCGAGGACAACACCGAAAAAATCTCAAGAACGATTTTAAAGTTCGTTGTCTAAGTCTATGTCAAGTAGAAGCTAAAGGATAGTGTGAGTTCTCTTTGTTTCAGATTCAAGAAGTTGAAGAACTTCGAGAAGCGAACAAACTCTGCATGCAAGGAACAATGTGAGGATACAAATCTTGTGAACAAACCTATGTAGAAGAGTTGTGGATAGCGTGACTCTATTATGGGAAACAAATCTGTCCATGGAGTTGTTGAGTTGCATGAATAATAAGTCGTGTTCTGTTTCAAAAGGAAAAAGGCCGCAACATTGTCATTGATGTTGATGGTTGCTGTAAGGGAGAGATCGTTGGTGGAGGATCCTTGTGATGAGATGCGTGTCTTTGTTGTAGTCGCTGAAGATCCGCTAGCAAATATCGCGTGGCGAATTGCTTTGTTGTCAAGCTCGCGTAGAGAATATCAATCAAGCTGTTGCCTATAGAAGCTTGCTAATATTGTTGCTTCTGGGTATGTTATGTGGCTAGATCTGCATGAAGAGATTGGTGAAGAAACAACATCGCATATTATACACAAATGCCACGCTGGTTGTTGGTATATTGGTTCACCCAAGTTGGAGCATTGACCGCTACAAAAAGGAACCATTTTACGTGCACTGCAGACATGTAGTGACTAGAATCCACTATAAAGACTTATTGCCACTTCATTGGACACAATGGAGTACTCGTTTGGCCCTGTTGGCATGCTAAATAAAAAATACAGTAGTATATTAGTCAAGTCGAGCAAAAGGAAAGTACCTCGATACTAGGAATCAATTTTTTTTTTCTTTCTACAGAAATCATGGAGTATAATGGAAGAACCTTTATGCTCCTCAGAACGAACAAGTTTGATCAGCCACAATGTGAGTATGGAAACTTCATATTTTCTCAAGGTTATGCAATTGTAACCACGAAGTATCTCTTTGGCTCTGAATTATATTCTCAAGTTCAACACCAATCTCCATACAGATTAATTGTTATACGCTTAATTTTCTTTTGTCAACTAATGTCATGATTAAGCAGCTTCCAACGACGTAACCCGTTTCTTCTTCAGTTTGTATTTGTATATTTTTTGTTTGTAAATTGTAGGTGGAAAACCAATTATTGAATAGTGTTGCATAATTCAAATTAGTGCTCCTTGGTGCTTAGAAATCTTTGAACATATTATTAGTTAGATTGTGTTTATATACTGTTACGGTTTGTTGTTCCTGGCGCTTGGAAACCCTTGAACAACAACTAAAGGGTATAGTATGAGACCCTTGTGTGTTAGAAAGTTCAAATTGTATAATCAACTCCTGAACACATTCAGTATCTAGACCACCTTCATAGAACGAATAATCAAAAGCAAAATATTCGACAAATGGTGGTAGGTTCATAGAGTGGTTCATTACTTGATAGCTTTTACCACAGAAACCTTGACAAGTTGAGTATGTCAATATTGTTAATCTTACAAGTACGTCAAGCAATGGTCAGAGCCTACAATTGTGCCTTAAATGAGTCAAGTGAGAAGCTCGAAGATTGCGGTGGAGAAAGAGCGTCGTCCATGAGATTTCAAGGTGTGTGGAATTGTCAGCAAAGACAATATTAGACATATGTGATTTATATGTGAATTGTAATTTGTGATTCTTGTATTAATTTTTGTAATGATAATTTTGTAATGTAAGCGTTAAGAGAAAGACTTAGAATTAAAACTTACAATAGTATATTGACATATTATGTTTGTTGGTTGAATCAGTTATTGAGATATTTTCTTAACAATCTCGTAGCTTAGAATCTGTTGGATCTTGTAAACACTATATAAGTGTTATATATTTATATGACAGAATAAACGAATAATTTTTTGTGTGTGCAATTTTGGTTTCTCTCTATTTCTTCTATTGTTTTTAGGATTTTCCAATAAGTCTAACTAATGGAAAATGACTTCAAAAAGAAATAAAGTTGTGTAAACCATACCACTCAACATCACAGTGCTTCAGTGATCACCAAATCCCAATAAACACAACTTAACCTAAAAATATGTAGCACGTGCCTCATAGAGTCCAAAAGTCCAAGGTGAGTTCCCTAAACTCAGCAATCACTAGCCTAATAAACACAACTTAGCTTAAAAATATGTGACACATGCCTCATAGAGTCTAGAGAGAGAATGATATTGAAAGTCATCAAGTCCTCCCGGCTAATTAATTGTGAGGTGAAGAGAAACCACACTCAACCATTTCCATGAACATTAAACAATTCTAAGGTGAAGAGAAACTACACTCAACTATTTCCATGAGAATTAAACAATTGGATCAGATTGAAATAGATCAGTATGATAATGCAATCATTAAAATTTGATGCTAAAATATATATGGCAGAGCATGCATGCATTCCAGATGTTTGAGCAAGAGTTTTTTTAGTTTTTAAAGAATAAACCTCAGCTTCTCCGAAGCATCGAACGTCGAAATCCAAAGTTGACACAAAAAACCATGCATTTATTTAAAGAGTACGGAGGAATACTGGTTTTAGTGAAAGAAAAAGAAGGTCGTCACATTCAGTTAGTGAAAGAAGATACAAATAATCAATATTTATGGTTCAACATAACAGAGAATGAGAACGACATAAGAATTGCAGCA
The DNA here is from genome assembly GCA_034641835.2 of Pinus albicaulis. NCBI lineage: Eukaryota > Viridiplantae > Streptophyta > Pinopsida > Pinales > Pinaceae > Pinus > Pinus albicaulis. Next base: position 1,551,760,179 of record CM076584.1, read on the forward strand.
TGTTATTTTGTGCCTCAAGTTTCAAAAACCTACTAAAATAAGGGATTGGACAACAAAGATCTGTATGCAACTTCAAAGAAAGATATTTCCGCATATTCTCAATAGGGAGAAGTTCTTTTAGTGGGAGATTTGAATGCTAGAACAAAAAATCAACAAGCTAGTATGCAAAGAGGATCACAATCCTATCTGACTCATTGAAGAGGAGAATTCTCGATGGGTGAGACATTCAGAAGATGAAAAAGTTAGTAATCATTTTGGAGAGGAGTTGCTTACATTGTGTGGTGCTTTCAAATTAATTATCTGCAATGGTCTAGAGAGATGGAAAAATTCTGGGAACTTCACTTGCAACACATACAATGGGGCAAGTGTAGTTGACTATGTTATTGGTTCACAAAGCCTAATAGAAAGAATAGATGAAGTTAAGATTGGAGAGCATATTTGGGACTTAAAATCAGATCATAACCCAATTTATATAAATTTATGCTGGTTAGAAGATAGACAGAATAGGAGGAAAACCCAATGTTCTCAACAATCGACATTAAGGGGAAAAATTCTTCTAACACAAGAAAATTGCACTATCTTCAAAAAAATGTTGAGGAGATCAATTCAAAAGGAGAAAATTGGTCCCCAAAGCCTCAACAACCATGAGTTAACAAATATAATCCAAGGTGCGCTTGAGAAGTGCAAAAGAGCAAAAAAATAGGAAATCCAAATAAAATTGTTTTCTTGTGAATGAGTGGTTCGATGATGAATACAAAATAGCAAGGAGAACCTTGAAAAATGAAGGAGAGGGGAAGATGAATGTAAAGTTATATAAGCAGATTTAAAAAAAGAAAAATATGAGTTCATGCAAACAAGGCGGGAAGAGCTGATATATTTAGGCAAGAGTAACCCAAAACTTTTTTGGCAGGCACTTCAACTAAGGAAGAAGCAATTTGAAAATAATATTACAGCCAATGAGTGGTTTGGCTATGCAAGGAAACTCTATGAAAAATAATTAGAGGTTGAGCCTCCTCCCAGGATCAACACATCTACAAAGCTTTTTGCAGTACGGGAGGTGGAGGCAGGAATTAAAAAGTTGAAAGCAGGGAAGGAAAAGGACTTGGTTGAACTTCAAGTAGAATCTCTAAAGTGGGGAATGAACATGTTTTCATCCCACACCATGGAAATATTCAACAACTTCATTCAATAAGGGTTCCCAAGGGATTGGACAACTAGTCTAGCAATTCCCCTTTTTAAAAGCGGAGACATTAATAATCCTTCCAACTATAGAACCATTATGGTCAATCCTCTGTTTGCAAATCTTTTCAGTGGCATGGTAGAAAATAGAATCAGTAAGTGGGCATAAGTTAAATAAAATAGGGCAAAAGGGCAAGCAGGTTTTAGGCCGAAGCATTCTACAGTAGATCATGGTATCACGCTGAGACATATTGTTGAAAAGGTTTGGGGGAGAAAAGAAGAAGTATTTTGTTGCTTTGTTGACTTCAAAAAGGAATTTGACACGGTCCCTAGAGATAATTTGTGGCGTAGAATGGAAGAACTTGAAATTCCTTTACAATATAGAGTTGTTGTCCATAGGCTTTATGAAGAGGTGAAAGTCAAAATTAGAACTTCAGCAGGCATTTCAGAAAGTTTTAGAAGTGACATCAGAGTCAAGCAAGGTTTCCCTTTATCCCCTACCCTTTTTGGTTTATATACTGACAAACTGGAAGAGTGGCTAAATTTGGAAGGTGGGGATGGTGTTCTATGGGAGGGGTTTGTGATAAAGCTTCTTTTATATGCTGATGATCTTGTGCTAGTTGCTAAATTAGCTTATGGATTGCAGATGCACCTATTTCCCTTGAGCATTTGTGTAAAGCAGTGGGGATGAAAGTTAATACCAGTAAGACCAATATAATTATTTTCTCTAATAAAAGGAAGAAAATCCAGCATACATTCTTCTTTGAAGGCAACATTCTTGAAGAAGTAAATGAATACAAGTACCCCGGGATCTATTTCAACAACAAACTTAATTGGGAGGATTGCAGAAAGAAAAGAATTTTAGGAGGGTGGAAAGCATTATATGCACTTCAAAATAGATATAGAGAGGCCAAGTTATGGGATTGGAACACTATCAAAGTACTTTTTGGACTCCTAGTTTGTCCAGTGATATTATATGGGTGTGAATTGTGGGCTAGCAGCATCTCTATTTCAAAATGGAAACAAATTGAAGAAATTCAAAAATGCTTGATCATGGGAAAGTTCAAATAAAAAGTTCAGTTACCTATGAGATAATGTTGAGTGAAATAGGGGCAAATCCCATCGAAGGAATTTCCATGGTGCGTCTTATAACGTACCTAAATAGAATGGAGCGAATGGGAGGAGGTAGATAGCCGAAAGTTATCTTCAATGAAGGTATGAATGAAAGAAAGAAATCATGGATGAGACAAAACAACGAATGGATGCAAAAATGGAATATTTATCTGAATGCATGTCCCACAAATAGCAAGGAGTTAAATAAATTTTGTGCTGGAGAAGTTCCGTAAGGGTATATGGGGAAAAGTGTTGGGTAGAAAGAAGAAGTATTATGTTCAGGATTTCAACCCTACTTGTGATCTCCAACAAAAAGAATACATTGGAGCTAGCCTTCCATGGAGGGAAAAGGTTCTTATTGCTCAATTAAGAACTAACTCACATCAACTTCGGTGTGAAACGGGATGGTGGAAGAGACCTAAAGAAGCTTGGGAAGAAAAAGTATGTACTTTTTTCACTTCAAAGGTAGTGGAATCAGAAAAACATTTCATTTTGGAATGTGACGCTTTCAGAGACATCAGGGAAAGTTACCGCAATATGTTAGCATCAATTCCGTGGCATTGTCTTTTCAGTGATGGAACTGTTAGAAGGTTGGGTCAACTCATCATCAATTTGAGTAAGAAAAGGATTGAATTACAGAAGGAAAAAAACAAGGAAGTTGGTGGTCACATAGACCATTTTTAGTCTCATGGACGTTAAAATATCATTCATTCATTCATTATGGAGATTGGATTTGGAAGCGAACGCGTTTAACAAAATGGTTTCCATGAGTCTAAAGTCGATGCTAGAAGCTAATTTAATAAATGGATTGATACCACTTTACTAGTATAGATTTCGAGACTAAAATATATTTTTATACGTAGCTTTAGGTTTGACATTTATAAATAAACAAAATGATGAATGATTGTTGCAAATTCATGAGTAACCTACCTAGTTCAGGTATTCAAACTAAACCATATTTGAACCCACTTCCAAAACCAGAAAGTATCCTAATTCTATTTATTAATTTAATCATGCATGTTTAACATAGGAACACCACAGGGCCAAAATATCTAAGGTTGATTTTTGCATTGCATGGTGCATGCATTAATGTGAATGAGAAGAAGGGTACAAAGAACATCGTTGTCAATCACATAACACATGGAGAAGAGAGCAACGTAATATGGGATTAACCCATGGGAGAGCGTGATCATTATTTTCTGGGTTGTATGATATTAAATGTGATTGGGCAATATATTGCTCACCATTAGATTTAAATTCGTGTTAGATTTAAATACATTTAAATCTAACCGTGGGAAATATATGCCCAACCGCATTTAATAACCTATAGCCCAAGAAATATGTATCGCCATGGGGGAGGAGGCTAATATTTATGGGTGAAAATTTTGGAGGAGACTAAGGTTACTGGGTGAAAGTTTTCGTTGAGCAACACTTTATATTGGACTCTTAAATTCCATCTAGATTGAAGGCCATTTACCAGTGAATTGCAGTACTATTGGTAATTTAGTTGGATTCAATAAGATTGTTTGTAAAATAATCTATTGATGGGAACAAATTAATTTTTGTATATCTAATTTTAATTTTGATTTAAATTGTCATTGAAGTATATTTCATTGAATGTTTTAATTATGAATGGGTAAAAAATATCATATATTTTTAATTTAATTAATATAAATATATTTAATATAATTGTTTTATAAAGAATAATTTTTTAAATCATTAAAATAAATTAAAATAATTTAATAGAATGTAAGGTTTATTGAAATAACTGATTTGGCAATTATCATATTATGAAATATTATGTAAATCATAAGATTCAAATTTCCAGTGGGTCAAACTAAAAGCTATATAATTTAAAATTGATCAAAATTACATTTATAATGTAAAAATATAATTTTAATAATTTTAAAAATAAGCTTATATTTTATAATAATAATAATAAAAGAAGGAGAAATATCACCCAAAGATATTTGGGCTAGTAGTATGAATTTCTTGCCTAGTGTGCTAAGAGATATTGAGATAGCTTTTAGTAATGTACATGTTTTATAAATATTAGATAATGTACTATTTATATAAATTTTGGAATTATATTTTCTTTTTTTAATAGGAATGAGATTTTTTGGAGAATCGATTATATGGTCTCTTTGGGTGCATATGGTCTCTCTATATGCAATCACATGTTTTACCACTATCTCAAAGTGCCCCCATGGGTCGAGAGAATCCTCAATGTGAAAATTGAACCTTATAAAAAATGAAAAACTCCCCACTTTCCACCATTAAATCTTTTTTTTTTGAGAAATTTATTTTTTTCGATACAAATATATTTTTAAATGAAAATTATTATTCCTTTTAATTAAAATAAATAACTCATTATAATATATAATTTTTTATATATCATAATTTTTATATTAATAATTCCATCCTAAATCATGATAGTGGCTTTCTCCTCGTAATAGATCCACACTACTCAATGAATATTATAATTATATTTTATTTAATGAATATATAATAATATATTTTCTTTTATTTTACAAAAAAGAGAGTTTTTTTTTTGTAAGTTTGGTGGGACTACATCTTCATCATGTCCAATATATGACCCTGATCCGGGTGAGGAATTGAACCAGTGACTTCACATCAAGGAGTGTCTTAACAAACCACCTGATCATCGTCTGTCCAAGACCCCATGGAATTTATAATAAAGAGATTTATTTTGCAAATATTGAAGTTATTTTCTTAATATAAATATATTTTTAAATTAAAATTATTATTTCACATTAATTAATATAAATAATTTGTATACATTTTAATATACCATATTTGTATATTAATGAATAAATCATGAAAATAACTTTACCTAAAATATATATTATATAATATTTTTAATAAAAAAAATGTATAACACGAAGAGGATTTTTTTACCATATAGAAAAGAAATAAATAAATATGCTTTGGAAATTGAGATAACTCCAAATAATGAAAAAGGTAAGACTTAAGCTCTTTCTCAAAGTCCAACAGGCAAATGAAATATTCACTATATATGACTTTTTGATTATTCTTAGAGTTGTTTAGCTAAAATATTTACCCACTTGATCTCCCGTAGTTAAATTTGTAAGAAGAGTTCATTTACAAGGTTTAAATTCCCCGATGGGGGTGGTCCTTTTTCCTCGTGTTAACATGGCACGGGTGGGTAGTACCGGTCCAACAATTTTTTCCAGCAATCGTGTTTTGGAAGATGGAATCATTTGCATGTGAAGGTTTTGTGTGGGGTGGCAGGTGGCGGCCCTCAGGAAGAGAGCTTGCCTTTCCACCTGGAACAATATGGGCAGCGCGTGGCATGTCCCAAGCTCCCACCATGGGAGCCACCAACCTATGATTTATCATCTTAAATGTTGCATTCATGGGCTTAAGGTGTTCTTAGTATTACTGTCTCAATAAACAAACCTCCCCTCAATTGTCCAAGCATGAAGATTCATCCCTAGGGAGGATTGGTTATTGTAGACCATCATACTCAACATCTGGGACTGTCCATTTATTACATCACTCTGGATTAGTGTATTTGGATTGTAAAATTGAGGAGTTTGGTTTCCACCTGGCTATGGCTAAGGAAAATTAGGGAGTCATGTTTTAATTGTGGATATTGTGTATGTATGCACTTTGTTATTTATACACAGTTTTGTGTTAGCCTAGGTTGGCATATAATAGGGTTTTTTGGTCTTTACGTGATCCTTCCATAGTGGTTATATGCTTCATTTCATTTCCCTCTTCAAAAGGTTGCAATGGCATACCAGTTGGATAGGTACTATGCCATATATTACCCTTTGTTCCATCCAAGACATAACACTTTGTTCGGTTCATTTTCTTACGATTTCTGGAACCCCGCGGGCATATCCGGCTATGTGTTTTCGTCATTTTTGGATCATGAAATATTCTATGACTGGAATTTAATTTCATTTCTAAGCCTAGTTTACTAGTGTGAGGGAAGTTTGTCCACTGCAACATCATGTCTCTTGCCACTCCTTAAAATGTTGGGAATTTTTTCGTCTTAGAGTCTTTGTCTTCGGGGGTCATTATAGAAAGTTCCTTCCATTGGAATTTCTTCCGTTGGTTAGGTTTGTCTAGTAAGGCTTGTAGTCAGGTCCTTAACCAGTTGGTTTGAGTCTTGGTCTCGTGTTTTCTTGATAGGTTCTCAGCGTGGATGGCCCCACGAAAAAGGCTTCCTAGTCGATGGGGTGGCACCTCGAGTAGCTCCTCCTCGAGGCATTGTCAACCATTTGGATGGGAGTCCATAGCCACATTTGGATGGGAGTCCATAGCCACTCTGATTTTGAAATTGGCAACAACTCTCTGAAATGGGTACTTGATCCTGGAAAGTTTAGAAAAAGAAGATTGCACTTCCTTCACTCCATCACAACTCATTGATAGATAGAAATTTTGTTAATTATGGTTATACAAGACTAAGAAATTGATAACTATAAGATTTTTGTTGGACAAGAGGATATCAAGAAAATTATGAGGGACATCAGGTATGACCTGGACAATATTGTGGTCAGATTGAATCAGGTGGAAAAATATATGGTTTTTGACTCAGATACGGAATCAAACGACAACCAGGAGAACCATGCAATTATTAGCACTCCTCCCTTAAATGTTTTTCTTCCACTGAACAATTTACATGCACACTCTCCTACACTTTCTCCAGTAATCATATTGGACTAACATGTCCATTATGTCTCTATGTCTTCTGGTCTCTTTTTCTTAAGATGTACTTAACAACTAATGGTGGCTATTTACTTGTTTTGTCTACTGGTCTTTCTTTCCCACTACATGTTGGTGGTTATCTACTGGTTACTCTTGGACTTGGCAGCGTAAGCTTTTGTTTTTTGTTTTTTTTGGATGTCATTTATAGTTGTCCACAACTAGCTCTTGGATTGGGAGGCATAGTTTTATTTTGTGGATAACACTACAAGGTGCCTACAGTTACCTTATTTTTACTTACAGATTGTCTTGCAATCTTCTAGAAAATCCCATAACTGGCCAATCATATTATGTAACAAAATTGTTTTTTATTAGGTGGTGTACCATTAAAATAACTTAGCAAATGCAAGTACAAAATCCAATCTTAGCCAATATATTATGAAAGGAGGATATATATTTGCCCTATTTTCTTGTAAATAAGTGTACATATTGAGCTATAGTGGAGTTTCTTGTTAAAAAGTATACATATTGAGTTATAGTGGAGTTTCCATTTATCGTAATTGATTTAAATAAACAATGTCACTCATTCAATGTCACTGGAGAATTGTGATTGATATTAGGAATTAAAACTATATATATTACCATGTCCATCTCACATATGTAGCAGTCACGGTGGCCTTGCTATTTCATAAAGATAAACTTATTAGATTATGTGGGGAATTAAACCATAGTGGAAGGGAGTAATACCAATCCCTATTCTCCAACCGATGAAGCTCGCCTTTGTAATTAAAGTTATGTTTTATGAGAAATCAAAAGGAAACTCTTGATTATTTAGTTGCACTAAAATTATATAAACCATTAATGACATGTGTTAGAGACTTATTAGTTAAACATAAAAAGCCAAAGATTTTTTTTGAACAACTAGAGTATTAGTTAATCTTGGAAATGGATCATAATATTAATATTAAATGATGAAACAAAATTAATATTTAAAAAATAAATTCTATCATGTATGTAGATATACTAATTAGATGGAGAATAAATGTATTAATTTTTATAATGAAATTATGTTTAATATTAGGGGTGGCAAGTGTAGGGGTTATCTATTACCGCATCAAACAAGTGCTTACACTTGACATTTGAGTAAATATACAAGTAGATAAGATGAAAATACAATTGAAAAAAATAGTTTTCTTCTTTTCTTTTCAAAAATATTAATTCATGGAGATGAAATCATCATATTGAATTTTATTGATTCTTTTAAGTGGATTTGTTAGTATATTTTTTATGTTTTGAGTTCTATTTTTTACTTCAAATTTCCACTAATAAATCACTTACTCAAATATGGAAAAAAAACAAGGATGGAATACTACTTTACTTTGACTTCTTTAGCAGGAAAATGGAGTGTGTTTACATGTAAAGGGAATTATTTTCCTACTAATTAGATGCTACACATCTTAAAGTGGAGTAATAACAAAGTTCATTAAATTTTTAAGTAAAAAGATGATAAAAAACAATACAATTACATGTTAAGTTGGATAAGAACTCAACAACTATGAATGTAGCACAAATATCACTTCCTTTAGTTATAAATATTTTGAAAATTTATGGAATTAAATATTATATTACATTTGATATAATTTCTAACTTGATTTCCTTATGTGATTGTTGTTTATTTATATATCTTAATAATTTAGCATGCATTATTTGGTTTCATAGAATGATCCAATTAAATATGCCTTAATACATTATAATCAAACCAAGAAAACACATAGAGCACTCACTTATGTTTTAAAAAATACATATCATGTATTAGTTACATCATGAAAAGGTAGGAAGGGATTCAATACCAAGTGCTAACTCTAAATTGACATTATCTAGCATGAAAGATGTTAGGCTTCTAAGTTAATCTCCGTACTTTGGGGTACTTAATAGTTAGTTAATTAATGCATAAATCCATTTTCTTTGAATAAGGCCTATTATATAGTTAGTGAATATTTACTTAATTTAACAACATCATATGTATTTAATAAGGCCCACTAGTTCGTACTCATTAATGATGGTACATAAGTAGTTATGTTTTCTAGATTAAGAAACTATTTATTGAGCTAGAAGACTATGTGTTAGTATGAAACTTAATCGCAGGTGTACGAAAAAGGCTTACTTTAGCCATGCATAACAAACAACCCTAACAACAAAGATGGCTGCCAATATCTTTAGATCTACAATTAGTTGACCAAGACAAATGTTGCAAAAACCTATATCTATGCATTAAAAGACATTAAGCAGTAAATAAAAGCAAGAGTTGCTCCATGCATCCAATAGACAAGACAAAATTGTTTTAAAGAATTTTTGTATTTTTTGACACCTGGGAAGGGAACATAGAAATATGTTACTAGTCCCCCTCAATGGGATGGGTTCTTGTAAGTCCTCATAACTTCAGATCTAAAATCCCTCTCTCTTGATGGTGTAGAAAACCCAAACAAAAATGGAACTCATAGGGAGCTCACAAGAAAAATGGTAGCAAAATATGACAATGATGGTGGATCAAAGTCAGACTAAAAGTATAGATCCAGAGTGATCTTTAGGCAATAAAAGATAGTGAGTGAATGGAAAAACCTTTCTATTTATAACAAAATATTGAGTTAGTCTAGATATTGGTGCATAATTAAAATATTATTAACCAAATCAAGATCCAACTTTTATGGAATATTTTCTTATATTTGTTGGAGGGAAAAATAATTTGACTTGGGTCAAATCCCTTTATTTGTAAATAATAAATAAATAAATGATTTATTTATTATTTTAAGGATATGGTTGAGTAATGATAAAATAAATAATGATTTATTTAATTATTTATAAATGATTTAGTCAAATTTAACAAGGAATATTATTTAAATAATGTTTAAATAATTGTTCCTAGAAAATAATAAGATAAATAATGATTTATCTAATTAATTTTCCTATTTTGGGTTAAATATGACCAGACATATTAATTAAACTATTGTTTAACTAATTATTCCTTGAGGAAAATCAAACAAATGTGGATTTATTTAATATTTCCTCATGGGGTTTCTTGTTTAGACCATAAACAACTTAATAAATGTGGTTTACTAAGTTATTTTTCATAGTGAAAGCAATTTTACTTACGATAAAATTGGTCTTACATGGTGTACTTTGGTCCATCTAATAGTAACAGGTTAGATGACCAAAAAATGGTGTAATAGATTGCCCCCCAGCGTGCGAGCGTTAGGAGCTAATCGTATGACCAAAGTACGTTGTAAGAACTTAATCACTAGACACCAAAGGGGAAGTCAGAGAGAGAAATATAAGGTAGACCAAAGTCCTAGAGGACTAGACCCTGAGGAGGCGAGACTTATGAGTGAGTACCTATGCTATAGGTGGTGAGGGAGGCATACCTATGCCCGCCGTGACAAAGTACAAAGAATAATGCATCCAGTAAACTAGGGACTGAACTATATAATACATGTTGGCATAAACATGAGCTAGATAAAAACATGATAATGAATCCCACATACATATTGTGCCTGGGACAACAGCCAGGACTTGTACAATAATATCTGAGTACATGAGATATAAATAAAACCAAAATGCCCTTGTAAACAGGAAAGGGCTCTAAAAATCTGACTGATACATGCAAGCTAAAAGGCGCTGCAAGCAGTTGAGGCCGACATCATCAAATCTATGGAGCTGCATCAAAGGCTGTAATGAAGAGGTCATCCGGGCATGTGGGGGGTTATCTGAAGGGTCACCCCCTCATGAGGTCTGAAACATCTCACACACACCTGGGCATCACTGGTACAATCTGTTGTGTCACTGAACCATCAATTATACGGATCGTGATCATGTTGTAAGGAGATGGAGCTGAGAAACGATCAAGTCAAAGGGCAGTAAGGAGTCCCTTTGCCTGATCCGAGGCACCGAACAAGAGTGGAAGCTAGAACCAAGGTACACCGAGCCCATAAAAACATGATTACAAGATGGTTACTCACAACGAAAATTAGCACGAGCATGGACAAGTATGGAGGCAAAGTGGTGCCCCAAGTACAAGTGTTGCAAGTGAAGAAATTTGATTTTGAGGAGTGGTGAAGCGACCCTTCTTAGACAAAATGTGTCCTGGTTAAGTATCAAATCACAAAAAAATAACAGATACCCATTTGAGGGCTCGGTGAGAGCTTTCCAACGGTACAGACGGTTTGTCAAATTGAGCTATGGTTTGGCTGTAACTGGTGCAAGAAAAATCAGGGGTTTCTCTTTTAATAAGACATTTTCCCTCCAAATTCACTCATTTGCAAGTGGAGTTGTGGTGAATGTAGAGAGGAGAGAAGGCCCTAAATCTTGCGGCGATTGTAGCAAACAAACTGACTGTTGAAATCAAGATCTGTCAGTTATAAGTAAGAGGCCTAACCCTACTCTTTCATTTTAGTGGATTGAAAGTTCAGTTTAGGTTCCCAGAGCTCAGGAACAGACCCCTGCTCCTCTTCACTTTTGGGTCACACTTTTTGGGGAAAAAAATGCAACCTGGGTAGCAGGTTTTGGGCAGAAAACTGTGACCTGTCCCAGTATTGGGCCTGAAAAGTGAAACTTGATAAAGAGGGGTTTTTCTGTGTTGTTTTTGGCTGAGAACCAGGTTTTTTATGTTTGGATACAGTCTTTCCTATTTGTACACTGACAAATATGATGGTTTTGTGCAAATATGGCAAAATTACAGATCAACTGGAGAGAGAGAGACCTGGACACATTACGATCAGAGATCTAAGAGGATCAAGGTGTCCGTAGTGCATTTGCCAGGTTTGGGGTTTTGAAGTTTGTAGAGAACCCTCTGATGAGAGCTGGAGAGCCCTTGTTGGCTCAGATTATCAGTTTTTGGGATCCGGACGATGAGGTCTTTATAGTGCAGGGGCACCGGATCGAGTTGACGGTCCAAGATATATATTTTCTCACTGGTCTCCCACCACTTGGGATGGTAGGGAATACTCAGCCAGTGTTATCACGAGGGTACAACATCATGGAGTTTGTAGAGCGCCATTGTCGACCAGGTCTCCATGTCAAAGGGACAAAGATACCCATCAGGGATCTAGAGAGGTTAGAGACTCGTGCTGTGTCTGCAGCGGTGCTATGGATCCTAGGCAACCAGGCACTCCACCACATCACTGGAGGGTAGATGATGCTTGTGGAGAGTGTGTTGAGTGGGACCTACTATGGGTGGGCCTAAATGATGTTGTCGTCATTGAAACGACAGTTGTCGCTATGCAAGCGGCGAGTGAACCATGACTATGCATATGGTACAGTGTTGTGCTCGCTCTTCTTTGAGAAGATCCCGACACTTCGACCTCGTATACAGCTCCAGGATGGGGGCCCGAGGGAGCCCAGGATGCGCCGGTGTGGGCGACTACTATACAGAGGAGGAGGTAGCGCAGTCGGATGGGTGTTCTGACCCGAGTTCTTTGCTCATTGGGATCAAATACCATTGTACATAGACAACTATCCCTATAGTGCGATGAGTTATCGTGGGGACCCAGATTTGCCACTACCGCCTAGTCGAGTATGGGGGCCCAATGGTAAGTGACAAATTTCTAATATTTTATGTGCATTGTAAAGTTTCAGAATATTGTATATGGTACTGATGCTTCCAATTTTGGTATGCATATATAGCACCCGTAAAACTGGCCGAGTGTATGGGACGACCTATAGTATCAGGAACTGCCGGACCTAGTGGATCGAGAGCGCCACAAAATGAGGATGTAGCAGCCCTCCTAGAGGACATTCGTCGCAGATGTGAGAGGCTTCTGACCGGTGTTTCAGAGCGCGGCTGGCAAGACTTAGATGACCATCACATAGAGCCATGTATTGGTCTACCCTCGAAGTGGCGATGGGTCATGTGGCGCATGGCGATGGCCGGAAAAGGGATGCGTGATATACGAGCTTTAGGAGCAGATCCATTGGCTTGGGATCCTCCAGATAGTGATTAGGTGTAGGGGCAGGTGGTGCCCCCAGTTTTTGAGTTTTTGTAACATGCTATGGGCATGTCATATGTATCAGAGTTAATGGAATCTAAAACATTTTATATGACAAATATTATGGATATGCATCGCTTCGATGGTTTTTATGTTATTGTCTTGTGTTAATTGTATGTGCTAAATGCCAATCTAGAATATTGTTTGCACTGCTATCTACATAGTGATTTTGTGTTCTAGGTACATGAATGAATGTAATGATTTCAAATTCATGCATCAAAATATTCACTCGTAAATATCCTCTAAAAAGGATAGGATTATGCACATGATATACACCATTCAATTGCATGACAAGAAGCAGGGAATCTAAAAAAACATGAAGGTGGAGGATGCGATGGAAAAGGGCATCGGCTAATAAACCTCACACTGCATCATATTCGACCTGATTATTGGTGGCAGTACCAATGCATACACCATTCGAGAGAACAAGCAAATGTAAGGGGGTAAAAATGGCCCAACTTGCCGAGGCTAGATTTCGGGAGTAGCGACTTGCACCATCGGCATAACCGATATAAGGTGTGAATGGGAGGTCCATCTGAAAGGTGCGAAAAGACAATAAATGGGAGGATGATGAAAAATGTTGGCAACTTGAGCGCAAAGCAGAAATTGAACAAACACTGCGAGAGGGAGTGATCTGGGTAAGATGTCTACTAGGTGGTGGAGGTGTAGCTTGCGTTAAGGCTGCGAAAGTCACCATAGACACGGATGGTGCCATCCCGCTTATGGGCGGGAAAGCTGAAGTCAGGGGTGGACAAGGCTTCCATGATGTCATCATCACAATAGAAGATGGGTAGGCTGGAGGAAGAGAGACCACATGATGCAGCGAAGCTACCTGAATCGTCATCATGAGAGGAAAGGTTCACATGCACATCGTCACGAGGGGTGACGAAATAACAAGCAGATAAGGGATCCACCGATGTTGAGCCCAGGGTGATCGCTGAAGGGAGGTCGACCGAAACAGAAGGGGGAGTCTCAGAGGGAGTTTCCACCAAGGATCTCATGAATGATGATAGGTAGAGGATGGTGGCCACAGGCTCCGTCATCTCGACATTAGGAGGGGGAATGTCAATGGGAGCGGGTAAATCCTCGGGCTATCCCGAAGCATATTGCGCAAGGACGGGAGAGGCAGAATGGTTCTGTTCAATCTCGTACTCCCGAACTACCTCCAAAGAGGCGCGGTAATGCGTGAGCCAGGGACAGTGGTGGGAATAATGGCCATGGAGATCACATAAGGCGCAAGGTTGCTTGGTGTGAATAGTCTTAGGGTTCTTGGCTGCAGTCAAGGAAGAAATAGAGGCTTCAGGGACTGTAAACTCAGGGAACACAACATTAACCATGGGTTTGATACGAGGAAAATTAGGACAGTTATGGGTGGCATAGCCGACGACATCATACAAAGCACAAGGCTTTGGAGTCTGAGGAGGAGTAGGGTCAGTTGGGGCGGCCTTGTCCTTTGGTGCCTTCTTGTGAGCTTTACCCTTTTTACCTGAAGTTATCGCAACAAGAGAAGGTTCCTATTGAGGTGGCTGAGGCACAGCAGCAACGGGAGGGGTCATAAGGACCGATTGAACTGGGGTCAAAACAAGATAAGGTTTGGGTTGATCAGGCAGGGTAGCGGCTGGGGGATCGATGTACCAAACGGGAATCCCCAGGGTCAGGTTAGGAGGGGATAGGGTAGCCATGACAGATACCGAGAACACTCTAGGAGGGGGATCTAGGAACGATATTTGACCGGAGGGGTAATGGCCAGGTGGGACAGATCTGAGATGGTTAAGGCCTGGAGGAACCATTCTAGGAGGGTAGAGAGGCTCATGGATACAAGCTACAGGTGAAGGGCCAAGAGGAGGGTTTCCAAAAGGCTGAATCAAAGGGCTAGGAGCAGGTTGCAGAGGGAGGGGCTACTGACTAGCCGAAGCGGATCGCTTGAGGGAAGCCCGAGACGATTGCATCATGAAAACATTCAATGAGTTGGGATTGGAGACAAGAGGAGGAAGACTAGGGAGTGAACCAAGCAAAGAGGAGTATTTTTAGACTCCAGGTGAGATACTGGTTAAGGGTTCGATGTTTTGCTTATTGACCACTGAATATATGATGGACTCAGGGGAGGTTTGAGACTTCAGTTCATAATATGTCAACTGGTCAATGGTGACTATCTTTCCATTATGGGGAAAGGAAATATTGCGGTGAATTGCAGATGGTACAACAAACATCACATAGGTGTAGCTACAACCCAATAGAATGTTGTAATTGAAGGGGGCATTAATGAATTCTATGTCAATGCAACAATTCTTGCCCGTAAGAGTAATAGGACAATTGCGGAACATGCCAATGGGCTGGGAAGAGTGGCCATCCCATGCTCGGAGGGTGATAGTGGAAGGAGCTAACTCAGGTGATCTGAGTTGTTTCCAAACCAAAGCGGACATCACATAGGTGGATGCCCCCTCATCAATGATACAACGAGAAACGTTGGCGTTTCGAATCTTGACTGGGATTTGGAAGGCGACGAAAGTAGGAAGAGGAGGATGTTATGACCGATCAACATCGAATATGATCAATCAATCATTTGAAGGATCTAAAGTGCCCATGGCAGATAGTAGAGATTTTCATTGTGAAGGGCACGATTGGAGGAGTTCCAACGTTGAGATGGCAGCATGAGATTGCGCCAAATCATCTACTATACTATACGAATGGGAAGCTTTGCCAGAAGCAGTGTTTCGGCGTAATGGTCCCTTAGGGATCTTGGTATGAACCTCCGCCTTAGGCTGAGGGATCTGCAAAGGACCATTTCTTGTCGAAAGAGGCTCTGTAGAACCTAAAGAAGGGGGCTCAGGGGTAGACGTAGCGGGAGAATTGTTTTACTGACGGGACCAAGTATGAAGGTTGAGGTCAACGGTAATGGGTTTGTTTCGGAGAATATCACCCTAGAGGTTCGTTGGGTTACAACCTCCACAGAGCAGGGGCATGCTACTTAAGAAGGACTCACACAACCATGCACGTTCATAAAAACTAAATAGAGTAGAATGAGAAAGTTACCCGTAGGTCCTACGGTTGAAGTAGATCCCGCGGGGTCCAAACCCCCAGCAACCGTCCTTCATTCTCAACCTGAAAGACAAGAAGAAACAAGCATGAAGAACTAGTTGTACAGTATATATCTACTCTAAATGTTAGTGAGATTCATATAAAACATTAAATAAATCATAATGAATGCTTGTATAACGAATATTCTCATACATATAAGCATACACTAACACGTATATTTGGGAGCTGACATGATACTTACGCTTATTATAAATAGCATGTACAAAAATGTGATGGCGTGGCTCACACAGTCCTTCCACGACTCTGACGAGCCGTCGTCTGAGATCAAGTCGACCCTTGCCTCGCTAAGACTCCTTCCCAGGCGGTGCATGCGAATGACATATGGGGAGATGAGCACTTCGAGGAAACGAGGTTTCCTATAATGAGCTGAGAAGAGGTACGGGGAGGCACGGGGAATCAAACTTGGATAGGGAATACAAACGAGTATAATATCAATAATTCTCTCTCTCCTTAGGCCATACACATGAGGGTTTTTATGCACCCTCCAGAACGTTTCAACGATTGGAAATAGTTGGCCACGTCTTTGGGGTGGTTGAACTACCTGAGTAACCATCAACCCAGCCCGAAAATAGGGAATTTTTATATATTTTTTAATAATTTTAATGGCATACGCGGAAAAGTGCAGCTGGACTCGCGTATACACGCGGAAAAGTACGGGCATAGTCGCGTATCATGAGAATGTGGTAATCAGAGGTACAAGATGGAGGAGGTTGAGTGGCTGCCTGTCCTTCAGGTGGTTGGGTAGCCACGAATCCTTGCTGAGCGAAAGGATTAGTAAACACAGCCAGCTGACTAGGCGCAGCATGGGGAGGGACGGAAGGGAGGCTTGTTGTCCTCGCAATGTTGCTTGAGTCTCTCACATCTGCCGCATCTGTGGTAAAAGAGGACAATCGTGAGTGTAATGACCATAAGCACCACAACAAGGACACGACTTATTCATGCGAACATTCCTGTCATGCTTGGGTTGAGTGCCCTGTTGCTGGTTAGCAGTGTTAGGTGCATTATTTTGAGGATTAGGTCCAGGATTACCAAGGGCAGATTGATTTTGAGTTTCGTTCCTCTTTTTTTTGGAAGGAGGAGGATTAGTCGCGCCCTTTTGTGCATATACCTGTCCCTGAGGGGGTGGTGGCTATTGTTTCGGGGGTTGAGAAGGCAAGGGAGGTGGAGGTGCTAATGCTTGAGGAGTTGGAGCACTAGGTTGCAGCCTACAGGTACGGATAATAAGGATGTTGAGTAACATTGTGGTAAAAAGGTTGGGAAAAAAGAGGAGGCATGCCATATCCTGGATACATGCTACCGGGAGGGGGAAAAGTGCTAGAGGTGCTGACCCCTCCCTGAGGAAAATCATAGCCCATTGGAGGCTGAGCATATGGATGAGAAAGAGCATCAACGATACCTTCGGTGGCATGAGATGCCCTCGGTGCGTTGGCACCACCGGGTCTAGGAAGATCAGGTAGAACAGTATAAACATAACCCGACTGAGTGTAAATCGGGTCATATTTTAACGCAATCTGGAGAGCAGCTTCTTCAGTTTGATGGAAATGCGATGCGACATATTTTCCTATAGCAAGAAAAAGGGATCTAAGGAACCAGTCCATGTAGACGCGGTCTTCGAAGGCAAGGTCTCGACATAGGCTCTTTCTTCTCTGCCATTCCTGGACGTGGTCAGATAGGCGGGTCACAGACAATTGACGAAAAGAAGTCAAAATTTCGGTACCAGTTTCATAAAGAAGGGGAAGCTGAAAATAAGAAAAAAATTCCCAAGCAAGAGTTGCAAAGGTGGTATGAGAGGATGAGGCCTGATCAACATACCACTTAGAAGCTTTGCTAGTAAGGGTACGTTGGAACAACCGAAGACAGACAGAGTCATTGGTAATGGAGTTAGACGAACACCACATGTGGAAATATCGAACATGATTTGTAGGATCTTCTCCAACAAGACCTTCAAACTTGGGGATGTCGGAAGGGAGCTTGGTTGGCATAGCAGGCCAACCAGCGTCATGGCATATAGGGTCATTGATCAACTGGTTAAAATCAGGAAGACTAAGGCCTTCCATATAGGGGAGCAAGGGAGCAGCTGGGGTAGTTCCTGTTGCGATCCCACTAGTAGTATTCCCGGGATTAGGGCCGAGGCTACTACCAACGTTAGGTCCTGAACCAGACATGGTGAAGGTGACAAGGTGAGAACTGGGGGCGGAACCAGAAGGGGAACCCAATGAACTAGAAGAGGATTCAGAGTGTAGACTCAGTGGAGGACTAACTCGAATCCTATGCAGAGGAGTAAGTCTTCCTACTGGTAACTGAGGATGAAGGCCAAGAAGTCTCTGGGATAAACACCTTGGTGGCACAATGATGAAGGCAGAAACACGACTCAAAGAGAAGAGAGACCAACAAGGGCAAGGAGGTGCAGGATCAACTGATTACAATGTCGAAACAAGGGTAGAGAGGTGCAGGATCAATTGATTACAATGTTAAATTCTTTGCTTGGCGGTGTTAACCAAGCTCTTCTTCACTTAGGGTGTGTGTGTTAAGTTTGTTAATTTTAATTTTTAAACTCAGATGTTTGTAGAGAAAAATAAAAAGTGTGTTGTATAACTGTAAATAAACCTGCAGATAATAGTATATGAAACTGAAATAACAGAAAATAAACATCTAATTATGCATTAATCTAAGCCCAAGGAGGCAGGCCTCTCAACAACTAGTTTGTAGGTGGGAAAAAATCTAGTCAAAACACACCAAAATATCCAATATATCTAAATTCGGGAGGGAAAATGATCTAAAGGTCAGATTTACTGGAAATAGGTGCAGAAAAACAACAAAAAATCAGAGGAAAATTTGTTGTAAATGAGGTGGTGAAAGGCTATAACCTGGAGGGAAGCAGAGGGGACCCTAGAGGAAAACCCAAAAAAAAATAAAAGGAGGTGTTTTGGATGGATAAGTAACCAATCTAAAGTGGATCTGATGGTAAGGGATCAAATCTGAAAAAACTCTGAACACACAGAAATTTCAGATGGCTTGCAACAACTAAAACTCTTCCACGAAAGGTGGATGGTACTAAAGTTGTAGGGGGCTAGTTTCCCACTTTGATGAGTAAAACATAACAAGTGCAGGTCCAAAACGGCTGGAGACGGAGGTCAGACAACCTTGAACAGAGGCCCAGACAAACCTAGAAAAATCTGAGAAAAAATTCCGCAAAAAAGTTCATGTCACAGTTTCTGACCTGTTTTTTGCAGAGGTCGCAGGTTTTGGTCTGTTTTCTACGCCCTAGAGGTTCAGGTCGCAGGTTTTGGCCCAAAAAGTACGAACTTCACTTCCTACACTCTCGAGAGCAGGTTTCAGAAAAGTTTGTCATCTCAGCTACGACTAATGCCTGTCACCTATGCAATAGGTCTGAAAACACACGGAAGTTATAATTTTTAATGTTTTAGGGTTTTATAGTTTAAAAACAACATCAAGAAAATAAAAACAAGAAGCTGAAGAGAAATGCTAGGGTTTGAAGCAGCTGGATATCCAGGGATCTGAAAAACGACAGAGGTCATAATCGTAAATCCTTGTGGAGTCACCAGTTGTTAGTATGAATCTTAATCGCAGTCGTACGAAAAAGGCTCACTTTAGTTGTGCATAACAAACAACCCTAACAGTAAATATGGCTGCCAATATCTTTAGATCTGTAATTAGTTGACCAAGATAAATGCTGCAAAAATCTAGATCTATGCATTAAAAGACATTAAGCAGTAAATAAAAGCAAGAGTTGCTCCATGCATCCAATAGACAAGACTAGATTGTTTTAAAGAATTTTTGTATTTTGTGACACCTGGGAAGGGAACATAGAAAGATGTTGCTAGTCCCCCTCAATGGGATGGGTTCTTGTAAGTCCTCATCACTTCAGATCTAAAATCCCTCTCTCTTGATGGTGTAGAAAACCCAGACAAAAATGGAACTCAAAGGGAGCTCACAAGAAAAATGGTAGCAAAATATGACAATGATGGTGGATCAAAGTCAGACCAAAAGTATAGATCCAGAGTGATCTTTAGGCAAAAAAAGGTAGTGAATGAATGGAAAAACCCTTCTATTTATAACAAAATATTGAGTTAGTCTAGATATTGGTGCATAATTAAAATATTATTAACCAAATCAAGATCCAACTTTTATGGAATATTTTATTATATTTGTTGGAGGGAAAAAGAATTTGACTTGGGTCAAATCCCTTTACTTGTAAATAATAAATAAATAAATGATTTATTTATTATTTTAAGGATGTGGTTGAGCAATAATTAAATAAATACTGATTTATTTAATTATTTATAAATGATTTAGTCAAATTTAACAAGGAATATTTTTTAAATAAGTTTTAAATAATTATTCTTAGAAAATAATAAGATAAATAATGATTTATCTAATTAATTTTCCTATTTTGGGTTAAATATGACCAGGAATATTAATTAAACTGTTGTTTAACTAATTATTCCTTGAGGAAAATCAAACAAATGTGGATTTATTTAATATTTCCTCATGGGGTTTCCTGTTTAGACCATAAACAACTCAATAAATTTGGTTTACTAAGTTATTTTTCATAGTGAAAGAAATTTTACTTAGGGTAAAATTGGTCTTACATGGTGTACTTTGGTCCATCTAATAGTAACAGGTTAGATAACCAAAAAATTGTGTAACATGCTAGCTTGAAAAGTTTTCATTATAACTAGAGCCATTTTCGTAAGACATTTCAAACTCATCAAATAGGCTCATGAATATTACTCTCTCTTTTTGAAATTGTTAATACAAAGTTTATATATTACATGTTAAGTCTCATTCTCTTTTAACTATTTTTTTACACCTATATTTTCTTGAATAACTTGTTTGTGATTCAACTTTAAGGGTTAATATTAGTATATGGGGTATTGAAGCTCTTTCCTTAGCTAGAATGCTCTTTAATTTTAGAATTTTATTTCAAGTGAGAGACATGTTCCAACAATTTTAGATAACATAGATATTTATTGGTAAACGAGAAATCCCATGGTTTGGTTTGACATAGTGAAAATGTAAGTGGAATCACCTGGTTGGACACCCTTGTAACCTTTGTTGGTACCTTACATATACTTGTTGATCATCTCGTTTCTATAGTACGCTAAGAACAACACTTAGGGAGATCACTCTCAAACAACAAGAAACCAACATGTATGGATAAGGCTATTGTCTATCCTCCTAAGTTAGCGCTATGGAATATTTAGATGAGTACTATTATTGGAAACCATTCAATATATCAAATATCCATAACACTTGGATTTTACGTGTCCTTAGGACCTTTAAAATCCTAATCTTTAGAGTTTTTTAATTCTGTCATCATAATAATACTCATTCAACAGTAATACTCCTATTGGATTTAACAAGATATAATCTATGTAATGTTGGCAATAAGAGTTATTACTATAATTAGATCTCTAGTCATAAGATTTTTCCCCATTGAAGATATTGGTGAACAATGCCTTCACTTTTGGAAGTCATCGTTACAAGGGTTACAATATACATGTTAAATTTTATTGTATCTTCCTAATCCAACACTTACTTAAATTCATTTTTTAGGCTACAAATATGTAATTCAACTGGTAAAATTATGGTTGGTTAAGAATACATAGAAAATATAAGTTGTGTGACCTATTTGGACACCCTTTTAGCCTCTCTTGCTAATCCTTCCTGTAGTACCAAATCAAACATCACCTAATATGGATATTTATCCCACATTTCCTCGAGTATATATGAATTTATCGAGGTGCACCTAGAATTAGGTTTACATTACCTATTGGCCATCCTGTTGCCTTAGTACACTAAGAAAAACACTCAAGGATATTGTTGTCATATTCCAAGGAATTATATAGTATGGCTAGGCTATGATCTATTCTTGTTAGTTATTGCCATGAAATATTTGGTTGAGTACTATTATTGGATATCATTTCCTTATACTAGAGAGTTATAACACTTGAAATTCATTTTTCCTTAGAACATTGAAAGCCCTAGCCTCTATATCACTAACAATTAAACTTCCACATATTTTTCTATAATAAGGAATTTTGTAATTTTGTTAGAAAAATAATACTTGACCATGAGAAATAATTCAACTAGATTTTATATAAAAATGGTACCATTATGGGATACCTATCTCAAAATATTACTTGGTTTTTCTCATAATTGTACAAATATCAAGTAACCAATTTTTGGTGGACCCAATCCTACTATTGTAAGAAACATATCTCAAAGGACTCATGGTGTGCGTTAAAGCATTGGGGTAACTTATTAGTAATCCTTTGTGTGGACTAAAGCACCCATGCCAGCTATTAGAACCACAATATGGACAACAAACTCATCAAATTTAAAAATGTGGTGTCCTAACAAAAAGAAGCCATGGAAACATTCCAACACTAGCCTCTCAAAAAGGTTTTAGGAGAAAGTGTATGAAATATATCCAAGGCATGGCGAAATCTTAGTAGAGAAGTAGAATTCCATTAAACCACCCTTTCATGAAAAAAATGTGTGGCATCACTTTTCCAAAGTAGATATGAACAAGATTGAAAGGTTCAACACCATAGTTTGGGTTACTTAGATGGAACACTAATTCACTCTCCTTGGGATTATTGATGATATGATGAAACTTAGAGTTGGGGTATTATACTTGGATCAAGAACATTCACAATTATGGTAATGTAATAATAAATTATATGGGTAATATATTACCCTAGGCCAATTTAGGAATCCATTTATGCTCATTTTCAACTGGAGTTCACTTTTGGAAAGGCTGGCTAGGTTGCACTAAATAGGATTGATTGTAGCCTTCGAGAAATTAGAAATATACACTTAGGGATTAACTAATTATTTTTATAAAAAAAATTTCAATGGTGGTCTCAAGGAGTAGCACAAGAGATGATGAAACAATCATTTATATGGTGGAGGCCTCTTAGTGAGTTTTAGAAATTGATATTATGATAAGTGTATAGGAAAAAAAAAACTTGTTTGACTCCTAGTCCTCAACCTTCTTTCACATCTACTACCAAATTATCCCTTTCTTCTCCATTGAAAATTTTGAAGTTTCCCTGAAAATAAGTAGAAAAATGCCTCAAACATTGTTATAATTTCAAAAAGAGGTATTTCAAAGGGAATAAATATAAAAAGAATAAATTATTTCAAATAGGCGTGTTCTTCCCAAACCACATGGGAGACACTCTAACAAGGATTTAGTGGAGGCCAACCCTCCTTAGGAATAGATGAGCCTAGAAGTTCCTTGTGAGTAACCCCAAAATTTCATTCCATGAGTTATCATACACTTCCACCCAAAAAATCCTAAATTGTATTGGTTGGATTGTGAAGCACACAAAAATTATTTTGATTAATAGTGACAATACCCATAATCTTATTGATGGGAGATTGGATAAAGATACTCATTTTTTTATCCATGTGGAAACTAATTTTCAAATAATGATAAATAATGGAGGTGTGATGAAATGTGGAGGTATTTGTGAAAATGTGGAACTTCAAATGGGGGACCATTAACTCAAATCTCACATGTTTAGTATTGACATGGGTGGTTCTAATGTAGTTCTCAACGTAGAATAATTATGTTGTATATGGATTTCAAGGAATTATACATAGGATTCACAAAATATGGCCATAAAAATACTCTAAATAGCCAGATAAATTCATGATCCTCTAAAATTATTAGTTCTCATCATATGGTGAAGCTATTAAAGAAATTTTACTTCAACATAATTCACTAGTTCAATTCCATACAATTTGTGTATAAACCACCATAGAAAATCCCATTCGATTTATGTACGATATTTAATAAACATAAATATATATTCAAAATACCTCAAGGATTACCAATTTTATGTGGTGAACAAAACCATGGTATTCCCTTGATTTTAGGAAATCAACCACCCAATCTACACCCATACAGTAACCCTTTTGCATAAAATAATCAATGAAACAAAAAAAATTATTTAGGAATGGTTGGAGACTAGAGTCATACATCCTAGTATTTTACCTTACTCATCATGCCATTGAGTAAAGAAGGAAATTGGTGTATTCATGTTTATTTATAGGGTCCCAATAATTTTACCATTAGAGACAAATTTCCCATCCTACTTATTTATAATCTATTGGATGAAATTCACGGTACCAATTTCCTCACTAAACCAAACCTTCAAACAAGATACGACCAAGCATGGATGAAGGAGGTGAACATTACTAAGAGATCCTTCCACACACATGAATGCAATTATGAATTTTTAGTGATGTTCTTTGGAAAGTTCAAAACACTACCCACCTTCCAAGTTCCGTGGACAAGGTTTTTTTCCCTTCATGTGAAATTTTTTCTTGCATCCTTTAATGATATCGTAATCTATAGTAAAGCTTGGGTATTCCAATTGGAGCATATTTATAGAACCTTGATACTCCTCTAGGATCATTGGTTGTTCCTTAAAAAATTTGAATGTCCTCTTGGCACTTCAAAGTTCAAATACATAGGTTGAAATGTTTGTCAAGATGAGGCCAAAGTGGATCAATACGAAATTGAGGCTATGTAAGATTAGCCATGCCCTAAGACCTTGAAGATATTATGAGGTTTATTAGGACTTATGCACTATCATAAGAAGCTTTTAAAGAATTATCAATGAATTATAGCTCCCTTAATCACCCTAGTTAAAATGAATGCCTTTATATGGAACAAAACTATTGAGCAGACCCTTTTAGCCTTAAAGGAAGCCAAGTGTACTACACTTTTTTTAGTTTTGTTGTATTTGTAATGTGATTCCTAGGACCAAGGCCTTGAATTCATGTTACTGAAAGAAGGGGGTCAGTTGTAATTCAATGGTAGTACATGTGGTTTAGGAGGAGTGGTTCAATGATTCACCTCATGGTATCAATGGTAGAAAATATCCCTGAATCTCCATACTAAAAATTATAACATCTGACATGGTAATGTGTATTGATACCTACAAATTTGGACACAATTGGTGACGTGTAAAATGGTTATTGGAGCATTGCACGCCACATTGTTTTGCAACTCAATGTCTCTTTTTATAAATTGTGATGAATCACTATGTGGAATAGGTAGCTAAAACTATTGTAAAAGGAAACCATGTTATGTAATCAAATCCTTTCACTACTTAACTATAATTTTAGCATCAATTATCCATATATCAATAGTCTACAATTCCATGGATAATTCCATTGGTAGTCTATTTTGGATTTTCCATTTTAGTTGGGTGGTAAGGCCGTCATTATAGAAATAAAAGTATTGGATGCTCATATATTGGGATGAAGTGGGTAAACAAAATGAAGGTTGTGGTGCCTTTGGTATTTCAAGTACTCAAAATCCCTCACCAGGAAAAATTGTAATGATTAACCAATTATCATATTGTCTACTTAATCCTAACCCAAATTCTAGGATAAACATCCAATTTGTGGCTAATTTTAGTGTATTGTTTGTAAATGCATATGTTAGAATGTTTAAGGACTCATATTTGATGAGTATTTTCTCTCTTCCATTACTTGTTTGTTGTGTCACATTCTCACCCATATATACAATTTTATTGGTTGTTGATGAATATCCTATCACTTTGTAAATGTCATGCTCTAGAGAAATTGTTGAGTAATTATTCTTAACCCCTTTCTACTTGTACTATTTTAGTAAAGGCTAGGGTTAAACACCTAGATCTCCTACTTTGAATACTAGGAATTTTGATTTAGTGATTATTATGTTTGGAATCTATCCTACTTATCAGGTCATCCAAATGGCCATTATAGGCCCAAATTAACATATTCACCCTTAGGAAGAGTATGATTAGTTTTATTCTTCCATTTATACCTATAACAACCCAAACCATCAATTTGAATTAATATTTGGACACGATTTTATCTTTATATTGTTGGCATTATGGCTAATGTGGTGTCTTTGATGGGAAAATGCATGCCACATATGTCCTTGATGTCAAGTTGGTTATAATATGATGATTATGGAACTAATGTAGATGACATGAATATTGGTACAGGTATTACAGAAATGAGGAAGTATGTTGGAAGCCTTGTCATAGGTTTCACTTGAGAGAAGATGAAAATGTGAAGTTTTAAAAGTATACATGACTCTTGTGAAGAAAATTCATGTACATAAACAGGTTTTGCGAACAAAAGTCACTTACATAATCTGAACCATGGAAAACAAGAAACCAAGAGCTATTACCATGGTAATTTCCCATAATATTGTGTCATAAAATTCTATTTGATCCTATCAAATGAATACAAACAACATTAGAAAGGGATTTGCCTGAGGTATTGGAAAAGGAAAAAGATATATAAAGAGATGGAGATCAAGGATTTTAGTGTGCATTCGAAATATTATTCTTGTGTGATATGATCTGAAATAGGTGTCCATTAGGGAGCAAGGAAAAGGTTCAGATCTTAAAGATATTAAAGTTTATGGATATGATTGATTGATCTATTTATGTTTAAGAAGCTAATGGTGCTATGATCTGAATATGTTTGTTGAGATCTATGATTTTATGAATATATGTGCAGAAATATATGTATTTGACATGGGTTGTGTTTGCAACAATGATTTGATTCAGTAATTTAAGAGTTGTAGACAAGTTTTCTTCAAGAATATCACATACATCAAATGATATGATCAATATTAGTAACGTATACATTATGATGATTAGGGATTGGTGTGTTTATTCAATGTATTTAAATATGCACAAAGGTTTTATACACGGGAAGCACATATATATGCAGATCTGTTTAATGGAAGTAATGTATATGTTATAGGGTTTGTAATTGCTTCTTGATGATGATAGTTAATAAGTTTT
Source organism: Pinus albicaulis (assembly GCA_034641835.2). Taxonomy (NCBI): domain Eukaryota; kingdom Viridiplantae; phylum Streptophyta; class Pinopsida; order Pinales; family Pinaceae; genus Pinus; species Pinus albicaulis. The sequence goes on from CM076584.1 coordinate 1,551,787,156, forward strand.
GTATTATTTCTTACTATTCATCAAGGATTTCTAGTATCTGACAGTTTTGATTGGTAATGATTTTGAGCTTTTTGAGTGGATTGATTTGGTTGTGGCTTGGTATATTGGTATATTAGTGATTGGTTGTGCATTGGTATTACAGTGATTCATTATTCAATGATTCAATATTTAGTGGTTAAGTATTCAGTTTGGTAAATTGGTTTGGGCTTATTGCTGGAATGGGTCTAGTTTGAAAATATGATGAAAGGTGGCCTGCATTTTTTAATTGTTTGAGACACGTGGATCTAGTATGAAATATTATGAAACGACATAGTCCACGAGGTGTTGAAGGTTGTATCCTTCAGTGAAGGTGTAGGAACTCTCTTCTAGCAGGAGTCAGTAAAAGATATTATGGGGTTGTAGCTCCCTTCTAGTGGGTGTTGGAGAACAGGTGGAGGTTGTAGCCTCCTATAGGTGGGTTCCCACGTGCTAGTAAGAATCCAAACTAGTACCATAACATGATGTAATGAATGATTTTTTCATTGTAATAAGAGAAGAATACAGAGACGACAACAATGGTGATTTTCTCCCACATTGGGTTTCCACCTAAAATATCGGTGTCCATATGTGTTGATGTGTTGCTTATGAGTTGTAATTTATTTGTTCTTTACTGCATACTAATTCGATAATCAAATATAATTCAATGATTAAGTTAAACATTCGATGGAAGTTATGAAAATTAATTAATATAGATATACATGGTTTTAATTCACTAAAGGAACATACACACACGATTTTTTTTAATAATAGTATCATACAAAATTCCAAATGTTAAATTGAAATTTAAAATGAATGAAAAATAGTGATTCACCCACCCCCCCCACCTCTCAATATTTTTCCTAACATATACAAATATATCCTAGAGTTGATGACCAATTCAAAATGGTTATGGGATGACATACATCATGGATCATATTTTCTTCCCAAATAGTTGTTAAATAAAATGACTTAATTTTACTATAAGAGTTTAATCAATACTAAAGCCCAATTCTTGCTTAGGATGTATACAGTAAGGGTTGCATGGTTGTTGATGTGATTTCATGTCACGCATCAACTAGGTGATTTCAATTCATACTTAAGCCTATGTTTATCTCAAATAAATACCAAATATTGAAATATGGAAAGTATTAGATGACCCTTAGCTATTGATCATGAAGATAGAGCAAGTTTCAAAGAATTTGGAATTATTTTAACTATTTCAGTTCTTCTTCATGCATAACTAGTAGAGATGGTTAAGGATACCAAAAATAAGACAATGTTGTTTCATTCTCTCATTGGATAAAATCATATGTTAACTTCTTCTATCATTTTATGGAATAAAAAACATAGGTCATATGCTCGAGATATTTCCAATTTGGCCATATCCTCTACAATCTATCCTCCATAATTATCCATTTGATGTGGGAACCTTACCCCTTGTTAATTAGTGATCTCCTACACCTCCACATTATGTTTCTTCCTATAGTCCTTATTTCTTTACATGTTGCATTTTTTATGCTAATTCTTCCCATGTAGAAAGTGGAGCCTTCTCGACCTCTACATTGCCTTGTTTGCCCATACTCCTTATTTATCTATAGATTTCATTTCTTATCCAAAGTTTTTGACCATGTATAATATAGATACTCCTCCACCTCCACATTGCCTTATCTTCTTGCATTTATTATCCTAATTTTTACCTCTTAACATGCCCCCCAATGCACACTCCAATCTACACATTTTTATTACCTTATCTTCTCTCACTATGCATTTCTTATCCTAAGTTTTACCATGTAGAATCTGGAGCCTCCTCCACCTTTACATTACATTTCCTTCTTATACTCCTTATTTTCTACCCCTCACATTTATTATCTTATGTTTTAGCCTCTCCCATTAGCATGCCTCCTAGTGTAAATTCCAACCTACTAAAACCTAATTTCCTATCGGTTCATCACACCTATAGATCTTCTAGAGACAGACAGTTAAAGTATTAACCAATAAAGGATCAACTAATAAGAGAAAGGAATTTAATGTAATGAATACAGTTGAGTGGTCAACCAATGGATAAGTTAACCACATGATCGACTGAGTGGTTAGGATTGACTAGACAGTTAATTTAAATAGGGAAGTTGGCCAACTAATGAAAGAGTAGCCAAATAGAACAACCAACTAGACAATGAAAAAAGTGAAGTTTAGGAAAACAATTGGAGATATAAACATTCAGTTATGGACTGGATCTTACAATATTCAAGGAAATTGGTTATATTCAAGAACCATAGATAAAATATCCTATTTGTTGAATATTAATAATCGTAAGTTGTATGACAATAATTATGATTTATATCGATCATGCATTGTGAAATTTTGACCATAATGCACTATGCTTAAATGTTGTAACGATGTATTTAGACATTGCCCATTATCTTGGAGCATGATTTTTCTTTTATTCATTTCTTTTAGATTTTATTATTTTTTCTCTACTCAAGTTCATTTCCCAACATGATATTGGATCTATAAGTTTTGACCTAGCCCTATTGTCTTCAGATCATGTTGATGCATTGGAACTTATTTGAACAATTCAAATCTATTAGAATTTTGAAGATGACTTCGAAGATTTATCTAGTTATTTTGAATGGACATAATTATGTTTTGGGATCCATACGTGAAAACCCTAATGAGGAGAAAAGGGCTCTAGTAGTATATGAATACCATTATTCTATGTATCAAGAATGAACAAATGAATTTTTCATCAATGTAAAGAAATATGATGTTTCAAAGAAGTTGAATGCATTGTTTTATAAGGTTGATGAAAGTTGTAACATGTAGTTAGATAAAGAGTTGATCTCTCTTCGTCCCCATTCCTTTGAAATTATTGAGGACTGTGTATCTCATGTCAAGGACCCACAATTAAAATTGGGAGAATGCAAGAAGAATTTCTCAAAGGATGGATAACTCATTGAAATAATACTAATGAATCTGAAAACACCTTATGATGTGTTATGTTCCTTTTTCTACACCCACTATAGATCACACAACGAAAATGGAATATGGAATTAACACGTGGGAGTGGAGACTAAGGTTGATGGGTGAAAGTTTTAGAGGAGGCTAAGGTCGATGGGTAAAAGTTTTGGTTGAGCAACACCTCATATTGGACTATTAAATTCCATCTAGATAGAAGGCCATTTAATGTGAATTACTGTACTATTGGTAATTTAGTTGGACTCAATCATATTATTGTAAAATCATTTATTTATAGGCTCAAATTAATTTAAATTAAAATTGGTTGAAGTATAAAATATTGCATTCCATCATTATTTTTTAGTTATAATTATAAAAATAAAATTATTGTATTATATATATGTATGAGATTTATCATAAAAATTATTTTTTTCAAAATTAAAATATTAAAATATTTAAAATAATTTAATAGAACACACACACATATACATATGATTATTTTAAAAATATTTATATCTACATAATAATAAGAGGAGAATAAACTTGTAGGAGTATATGACCTATCATCCTCTTCGTAAACCCTCGGGGATTTGAACCTTGGATTCACCATTTAATATGCCCCCGCGGAAAAATTTTGGAGTTATTTTTTCAATGTAAATATAATTTGAAATTAAAATTATTGTCATATTAATTAAAATAAATATATTTTTTTATAAAATTTATGAATTTCAATATATTATCATTTTTACATTAATAAAATCAATCATAAATCTTGAAAATGACTTTATTTAATTACTCTTTTCCATTCTATCATGGATTTCCTCAAACTTCTATTAGGATTTATCATAACAAATACTATGAGAAATGAAATACCATAGGCGTGTATACTATGGTAATTTTATTGTTTAATTTAATTTTTTAATTTTATAGTCAAAATTATAATTTTTTATTTTATTTTTTTATTCTTCTAATTTTGATTATTAAGAGATTTGCACCATTTTTTTTCTTCTTCATTTTACTTTATTTTTTACCAAATCAAAATGTTTAGTAAGAAAAAAAATGGTTTAATATGGATTATATATAAAGAGAAATCTTATTCTAGTAACAAGTTTTTTAGGAAGATTTTTAATTCATTCATTTTTTAATATGAAGTTGCCATATATATATATATATATATATATATATATATATATATATATATATATCAAAGAATATTTATAACAAAAATATATATAGATAGATATTCCTGTGGATATATGTTGTTTTAATTTTGAAATATGGTTAGACATGTATCAACATTTTTATGTTTAGATGTAACATCCCCGGTAACCTCGCATGAAAATGCATGGAGTTAGAAATTTTACAACATTTACCAACGTGTAAATTTCTAAATTACTTGCCATATTCCTTCAACGGCTATTAGATAAACAATCATCATTACATAGATTAGTATTTAATAAAGGAATAAGTTACACAACCATTGTTGTAGCATATTAACATAAACGTTTTGTTGTAACCTTACATCAATTCCTTGATTCTTCTAACTCAGTTAATTAATCACATTCTTGATAATATAAACATCACATCATGCAAGGAAACAACATCATAAAAATGGCACAACAAGCAACCACATAAATAGACACCGATATACCCTAGAAACCACATAGGGTGAAAAACATAAAACATTTAATTCTATTATCAAACGCTCATGAGGGTGTTCACCCCTCACTCAATGGTTATAAGAGAGCCCATCCCTTGACCATTTTCGTAAAATATTACAAATAATATCATATCAAAAATAACAAACTCATTATAAGCTATTACAATCATCATGACATCATTTATCCACAAGCCCTTAAGCATTGTTTCTTTAGGGCCTAGTTCTTCCCATTAGTGGATTATCTTGCAGTTGACATTCTTTCAATCTCCATAGACCACTAACTTATTTCTTTCCATAATAGTAAACATAATCCATCTTTGCATATGTCGCGACCTTTTCCTGCAACTGCTAATATCAACAACCTTTGATATCATGATTAAATCAAGTATTAATCAAACCAATTCATAAATCTATACTAGTGATGCTTCACCATCTATTCATGTATATTTATGAAATGCAAACAAAATATTGCGACATGATTCCTTCAACAACACTGCATATGCATTAGTTATAAGCATATAACGATGAAAGCATGTTTATAAATAAATACCAAATTAAATATTATTCCCCTCGCACAAACACACATTATTTCCAGACAAATCACTACAATTATCGAGACATTCCTCTAAATGAAGCTAACACATCAGTTATGATCTTCGTGCATGCGAATTAAATAAAATTTATCAAAATAATTTTCCCTTCAGTTATTACTTTTGGTGCATTAAAATACGTAAAGAAAGCTAGCACAATGAATGTTGTTCATATGCATGCAAATGCATATAATTTCCAAAAGAATCTTCCCAAAAGAAAGCTTAATACAATAGAGCATGCAAATGTATGTTTCCTTTTCGAGGAAATTTAGCACAATAGGACATGCAAAAACATGTTTTATTTTCCATAAAACTAATGAAATAAAGCATACATATACATGTCTTCTTTCCAAAATATTATACCACCATTACCCATATATATATATAAAGGAAATCAACACATTACTATGATTATTGTGCATTGTTAGCGTTATGTAATTCTGAGGTTGAAGCAAAACTACAGAGGAAACATCAAACCAACTTTGGAAATTGGGATCTAGCCATGCCCGTTTCAAAGAGGGCTCTCTCTTTAAGATTTAACTTTGTTTGGATAAGTTTTTAGGCTAGTTATGATTGTACTTGGGTTTTGGGTTTTTGGAAGATTGATTGTATTGAATTGATTAATGTCTATTGGGAAATGGAGTAAAATTATATCTGAATAGTTGCATCAATTTTTCACAGAGTAAACACAGGGCAAGCTAGGAATATTTACTGGATCTTTCAAATTTATAAATGGATTATGATAGAAATATGAAAAAATTCAGCAGAACTAAAGAGCAATTAAGAATTCTTTAGTTTGGCCTTCAGTGGAAAACATTTTGATTGTAAACGTAGCCAGAATAAGGTACTCAAAAGTAAATCCTATTCATCACGCTTTTTTCTTTACAATTAGAATTCAGATGATAACAACGAAACAAAATAACAGAAGAAAAACATCACCAATATTTAAGCCACAAGAATCCTGTGAATGGTCTGATTATTATTGATGCTCCAGTGCTTTGAAAAAGCTTACAGTACTTCAATAGACAAAAATATATTTGATCTTAATCAATCGACCCTTGATACTTCCAGAACTGGAGTATTTATAAAAAAATTTACAAAAATAATTCCGATAATATAGTCTCTAACAGACATGGTATTTTTAGACTTAAATTTGAACTTAAAACTCTAACTATTAAAAAATTATAGCTTCGGTGGAATGCATTGTGCAACTGCAGATGTTGATGTAGTGGGAACAATCAAGACGTGGACCACATTTTACTGTTGTGCTGAAAGATGAACTGAGTGTTGTGTTGGCAGATGAACTGAGTGTTGTGCTGGTGAAAACTGTTGTATGAACGCCCTTTGTCTATCTTGAAGTTACAACATGATTATCTTTGCGCAAATGCCTTTGCCCGAATTGACCCTTGGTGTATATTTGCTACCCGATTCCTTCCTACTGTGTTTAAACCTTTTTCAAACAAAAAATTATAAAAACTCATATACCTAGATTTGAAATTCTATAGGCTTTATTTTTGAACTTTATCACATCCATAGAAATATCGCACACCGCATGTTTTACAGTTTATGATATGAGAAAAGGAATCGGTGATGCGATGCGAAGAGGGAGGTGACGTGGCAAGGAAGGTGGGACCCGACTCGCATTGCAATCACAAGTCAGAAGGTTTTGCTATGAGCGGCAGAGGTAAACTCTAAAACTCGTGAAGTGCGAAGTGTGGGGAGAGGGAGGTGACGTGGCAGGTAAGGTGGGATCGACGCCTATCGCAAATTTCAAATCTTAAGTTTTTTTTATGAGCACGGGTGTAAATGCTAAAACTTGCGAAGTGCGACATGCGATTGGGACCCACCCACATCGCACATCGCAATGTTTATATTTTACCACACGTCATAGAGTTTAGAGTTTGGGGAATGCAGTAAGCGCTAAAACCAACGAAGTGCAATTTGCGCTGTCGGAGGATGATGTGGCAATATGGAGATGGAGCCCACTGCATCAGCAAAGTTATAAAGTGGCGAAAGGTTTCTGCGGTAAGGTAAGGTTTATGAAGTTTCATAGTATACATGATATATCTATGTATTTCAAGCGACCTGAAGTGGGGGGTGGAGCTGCTATGGTGGGGCCAACCGCTTCAAAACTTAAACAAAATAACTTGCGGGTGCTTAAAAGGTAAGTTATAAAATGTGCGATGTGATATGGTGTGGTTAAACAAGTAAAGTTACAATCTTGAGATGCGATGGATATCGCACATCGCAAGTTTTAAGGTTTTGCGGTGAAGTTTATATTTTGCAATGTGTGTTGGATGGTGGGGGAAAGGGTGACATGTCAGGGATAAATGGCCCCACTTTAATCGCAATCAAGGAATCAGGAAGGTGGAGGTATGTGAAAACAATGATATAGAGAAAAAGGTAAAGTAGAAAGATAAAGTGGAAAGGTGGAAAGGGTAAGGTTTATTTGCACACGGTGGGTGAATGGATCCCACTTCATCACATATTGAATTTCATAAGTTCTGTAGGAGACAACAATTAAGATATTTTGGAATTCGACCGATGCAAAAAGGTAAGGTGGGTCCACCAATGAAACATGGTAATGCGGTGGGGTTTTTAGGATGAGTTCCAATGGCTTTTAAAGTAATTCCTTTGAGCACCTTTAACTTATAATGGGTCTCTGAAACCTTGGATAAACCATTCTTTGTCAGTTTTGACCTTTTTTACAAAATTAAAACCTATAGTACCCAGCCTTATTACAAATTATTTAATCACATTTAAATGATGTGATTAATTCAATCAAAACATACTTAATTATCTCCTAATGCTATATTTGGATGTGCAAGCATATTTTTCCTAAGATTTTAAACTTTTTGGAAATAATTTACAATCATGGAATATTATGTACAATATGAAAGACCTGAGATGAAATAATCAATCACCTTGAGATCCTATAGATTATAGGACCCTAATAGTGGCTTCATCCAGGGATGGTACTATCCCTGTGAAGTGCCAAGAACATTGTAGAATAGTAGCTTGAACCATTGGGTTGATCCCAAATCTGCAAATTGCTTTGTTATAAAATCTTTGTGGCTGAAAATCTCAAACTGAAATCAGAACTTTATTCACATTGAAATCTGAAACACAATCTGAAAAAATGCTCAAAACACTGAGCTTATTTGTACATTGCTACCTACCCTATGTTGTTGAAACTTATGCTGAATCAGGTAATACAAAAATGCCAATGAAGTCAGTCAAGTAGCTGCAGAATCAAATGGACAACTTGACTGTCTGTTAGGAAAATCAGTAGTATAATTTGATTATGTGTCCTTATAACCAAAGTTATAATATGAAATGGCAACTATTAATGTATCTTACCCTTATAAAAATTACATGTCTGAGCACTTTAGCTAAGACGAACCTCCATATACTCTTCTATAGGATCAATAAAAGAATGATGTATGATATTTTCTTCTAGGCCTTGAATGACTAGTTGAGTAGTTGTGTCCTCAATATTAAACCTTGAACCCACATCTTCAGTTTGGTACTTGAAAGCACAATCATCCTCACTATGTAAGTCAAGAGGTAGTACAATTTCCTCTTTCTTAGGGGAAGGAAGACTTTCCAAGAATTCTTGAGGATCTTGAAAATTATAGGACTGAATTTGAGAATTCAAAAGTTCAATACCATTTTCATATCATTCAACAACTATCTCCAGAAAACATGTTTTAGCTTCAGGACTAAATTTTCTTGATTTAAAAATGAGAAAGACAGCCTCTAGGAAATCTTCATCAAGCTTAAATTCTGATAACTGATTCCTTGTCATCTTGTTCAGCAGGAACTCTAGTCAACATGTTATGGAGTCGCCATGAATGCTCAAAATTTTGGTTCTTTGAATCATTGAGTCGCCGAGTGAATAATGCATCCTTCTTATGTTTGGTCACTGTCCACCACCAGTAATCAGATTTGAACTTTGATGTACTTTCTAAGGAAGATAAATTTCTTCCCCAGTATGGTCGCCACTATGTTAGCATTCTGTAATTCTGAAGTTGAAGAAAAACTACGGAGGGAACATCAAACCAACTTTGGAAACTGAGATCTAACCATGTCAGTTTCAGAGAGGGCTCTCTCTTTAAGATTTAACTTTGTTTAGATAAGTTTTTAGGCTAGTTATGATTGTACTTGGGTTTTGGGTTTTTAAAAAATTGATTGTATTCAATTGATTAATGTCTATTGGGCAATGGAGTCAAAATATAACTAGATAGTTGCATCAATTTTTCACAGAGTAAACACAGGGCAAGCTAGGAATATTTACTGGATCTTTCAAATTTATAAATGGATTATGATAGAAATATGAAAAAATTCAGCATAACTAAAGAGAAATTACAATTATTTAGTTTGGCCTTCAGTGGAAAACATTTTGATTGCAAACGCAACCATAATAAGGTACTCAAAAATAAATCCTATTCATCACAGATTCTTCTTTACAATTAAAATTTAGTTGATAACAATGAAATATAACAACAAAACAAAATAACAGAAGTAACACATCACTAGTATTTAAGCCACAAGAATCCTGTGAATAATCTGATTATTATTGATGCTCCAGTGCTTTGAAAAATATTACAATAATTCAATAAATAAAAATATTTTTGATCTCAATCAATCGACCCTTGATACTTCAAGAACTGGATTATTTATACAAAATTTTACAAAAATAATTTCTACAATATAGTCTCTAACAGACATGGTATTTTTAGACTTAAACTTGAACTTAAAACTCTAAATATTACAAAATTATAGCTTCGGTGGAATGCGTTGTGCAACTATAGATGCTGATGTAGTGGGAACAGTTAGGACGTGGACCACATTTTACTGTTGTGCTGGTAGATGAACTGAGCGTTGTGCTGGCAGATGAACTGAGTGTTGTGCTGGCGAAAACTGTTGTATGAACGCCCTTTTCCTATCTTGAAGTTACAACATGATTATCTTTCTGGAAACGCCTTTTCCCGACTTGACCCTTGGTGTCTATTTTCTACCCGAGTCCTTTCTATCATGTTTAACCCTTTTTCAAACAAAATAGTGTAAAAACTCATATACCCAGATTTGAAATTCTAGAGGATTTAGTTCTGAACTTTATCGCATCCATAGAAATATCGCACATCACATGTTTTACAGTTTATGATATGATAAAAGGAATCGACATTGCGATGCGAAGAGGGAGGTGACGTGGCAGGGAAGGTGGGACCCGAACCGCATCGCAATCGCAAGTCGGAAGGTTTTGCTATGAGCAGTAGAGATAAAATCTAAAAATCGTGAAGTTCAAAGTGCGGGGAGAGAGAGGTGACGTGGCAGGTAAGGTGGGACCGACGCTTATCACAAATCGAAAATCTTAAGGTTTTGTTATGATCGCAGGTGGTAAATGCTAAAACTTGCGAAGTGCGACATGCGATTGGAACCCACCCACATCGCACATCACAATGTTTATAGTTTACCGCATGTCGTAGAGTTTAGAGTTTGGGGAATGTGGTAAGCGCTAAAACCTGCGAAGTGCGATTTGTGCTGTCAGAGGATGATGTGGCAAGATGGAGATGGAGCCCACTGCATCAGCGGAGTTATAAAGTGGTGAAAGGTTTTTGCAGTAAGGTAATGTTTATGAAGTTTCATAGTATATATTATATATCTCCGTATTTCAAGCGACTTGAAGTGGGGGGTAGAGCTACTATGGTGGGGCCAACCGCATTGCAACTTAAAAAAATACCTTGCGGGTGCTTAAAAGGTAAGTTATAAAATGTGCGATGTGATATGATGTGGTTAAACAAGTAAAGTTGTGATCTTAAGATGCGATGGATATCACACATTACAAGTTTTAAGGTTTTGCGGTGAAGTTTATATTTTGCGATGTGCGCTGGATGGTGGGGGAAAGGGTGAGGTGTCAGGGAGAAATGGCCCCACTTTAATAGCAATTGGGGAATCAGGAAGGCGGAGGTAAGTGAAAACAATGATATAGTGAAAAAGTTAAAGTAGAAAGATAAAGCGGAAAGGTGGAAAGGGTAATTTTTATTTGCATGCGGCGGGTGAATGGGTCCCACTTCATCGCATATCGCATTTCGAAAGGTTTGTAGGAGACGACAATTAAAATATTTTGCGATTTGGCTGATGCGAAAAGGCAAGGTGGGTCCACCAATGAAACATGGTAATGCGGTGGGGTTTTTAGGATGAGTTACAAAGGTGTTTAAAGTAATTCCTTTGAGCACATTTAACTTATAATGGGTCTTTGAAACCTTGGATAAACCATTATTTTCCATTTTTGACCTTTTTTGACAGAATTAAAACCTTTAGTACCCAACATTATTATAAATTATTTAATCACATTTAAATGATGTGATTAATTCAATCAAAACATACTTAATTATCTCCTAACGTTGCATTTGGACGTGCAAGCATATTTTTCCTAAGGTTTTAACCTTTTTGGAAATAATTCACAATCATGGAATATTATTTACAATATGAAAGATCTGAGATGAAATAATCAATCACCTTGAGATCCTAGAGATTATAAGACCCTAACACATGTAAAATCATTTTCTTTCCCAAAAGAATATTTTCCAATGTAGGCTAATACAACATGTTATCATTTTCAGCATGCAAATGTATATTATTTTCAAACAAAAGATAACAAAATTCTTGCATTTATATACATGATTTTATTCTAAAAGAAACCAACATAATAGCTATGATAGCATAAAAATAATCACATACAATTTTTCTAATGAAATATAGCTCAATAGTTCTTTTTTCCATGCAAAGAACATATCTCTATAACACAATGAGTATTCTTTGTGCATGCAAGAGCTTATCATAATAGCCCTTCTTTAATGTATGCAACCAATATTTTTTCTCTAGGATTCTATCATCATTAGCTATTCTTTTCATGTAAAAAAATGCATGCTTCTTTTTGAAAATGAAGTTAATATAACACTTAATGTCTCTATGCATAAATATTCTTATTTATTTTTCACACTATCTATAGTTTGTTGTGCATAAAGATATTTACCGCTATCAACTAATCTTTGAGTATGTAAATACATGTTTCTTTTTCCAGAGATGTAGGAAAATATTTATTCTTTGGTTGTGCAAGGTTCACATGTAACCCTTTTTCAAGGAAAGATGATTTTCCACAAGAAGTCATAAATACTTTCCAAAAATAGCCCAAAAACTATTTTTAAGAGAATATATGTATTTAGCCTAGGCTCATGCACCTAAGAACCGTAAAAATTTTCTAGGTATTTTTAACACACTTTTTTCGCTGCAACAAACACCCTCCAAAATTTTGCGTACACTCGAATTTTTGAGCCTAATTTGGATCTTGAAATTGCTCATTTCGTAGTCACTTCTTGGTCAGTTGATGCTTTTGAGATCCCTTCTAGGATTAGAAATGTCAAAGTCACTTGCTTACACATGCTCAGTCTACAACAAGTTCAAGAGTGCATTCTTTTATGCAAGATTGAAAAAGAATAACACATTCCATAAATACTGTGGTTGTGCGATTTCCAATCCATGTCAACAGCCAATGCACAATCACATTGATAATTTCTCACTTCTAGTTGCTTTTGTACTTCTATTTTGGTGAGTTTTTAAAACGGTCACTTTCGTGCACCTTTTTTTTCGCGAGTGTCATTTTATGTTTTCATCTAACAATTTTTCTTGCTTTCACTCTAATTAGTGTCATTTTCATGTTATCTTCGCTTTGGCATGTATTACTTTCATTGTCGTTTTCATATCGCAAGTGTCGTTTGCACTTTAGAAATTGTCGTCTTCTAGCATGTTAAGTGTCGCGTGATGTATATAAGCTAGTTCTGGTTTGTTTCTGGGGTAATATTTGTGTAAATGAGTTTTTATTATCATATAAACATGTATCGCTCTCATTCCCGAAGTTTCAAGTATTTTCTCACAAGTGTCTCACAGTTGTCGTAAAGTGTATCTTTGGTGTCAGACTTGTCGTAAGTTTTCGCAATGTTGTTAAACTGGGGTAAGTATGTTTCTCATGTGTTCTAGATGATATATTTTGTGTTGTTAAGTTTTATAAGTGTGTGATTATAAAAATCAAGTCTTGTCATTGTTCACATAAGTTGCATGAATCCCACACTTAGTTAAATTTGGAAAAATTCCAAGCCGGACAACCTAGCCTCAACTAGCCATCCCGAACTACACATTGCAGTCTTATCCTCAAGCAAAAAATTTGTCTCTTGGAAATATGTAATGTGTAGCCTCTGCCTCCCAAAATTGTGCATTTAATAACCTTAGTGCTCCATCCAAGATATCAATGCACATTGCACAACCTCAGTCTTGAGCTCATGAACTATACAATTGCATAATCACTTGGCCTCTTGTCCTTCTATTACTATGCATTTCACAATTTTAGTGCTCAATCTTGGGCCTTGACCCCCAAAACTTCGTAATCATGACCTCCAAACAGGCTTGAATTGTGCATTGCACAGTCACAGACCTCAAGCCCAACCCTTGATCTCTTGAGCTATGCAACTACGCAATCACTAGGTCTGCTCCGCCTTAAAGAACTGCACAGTTGGTTGAAACAATGAAAAGCCCATAAGCATGTCTCACTTAGTCCCAAAAATATGAAATCTCCCTACCCAATCCAGCTTTAACTACGCATTGCGCAGTCTCAGAGCTCAATATTCATCCCTGACTACCTGAGATGCACAATTATGCATTCACTAAACCTCTCCCTCAGCCTATCACCTCGTTCCGGCTCAGTCAATGGATCATCATGCAACATCAGAGACTAGGGGGTTATAATACTAATGTCATCTTGTCATGAGTGGATTGCAGATGTAGGTACTCTATCATGCTATGGAAATATTATGAATAAGGAGATGGAGAAGGAGGACATGCTAGAAAACACCTAAGGAGATGAGGATATACAATGATCATTAGGCAAGAAGACAAAGGAACATTGGAATATAATAGAATATGGAAGATCAAGACCACATTGAAGACTCCTTATATTCAATTCATAAGGAGGAGGAACAATAATAACATGCACCATCTTTTCAAGAAGACACAATGAAAGCAACATCAAAATGTGACTTGACATTTCCATGTCATCAGTGTCATGTCATGTTGTGTCATGAGTCGTCATGTGCCACATGATTCATGATTATGTAATTATATATTGGAAAATTTAATGTGAAGTGGAAGTCCAAGAGTCAGCTATGTAATGTGAAGATTCATGTAGGAAGTAAAAAAGTCATGAGAAGTCAAACAGTCATGAGGGTAGTCCAAGTGTCATAAGGAAGGTTAAGGATCACCTCATAAGTTATATATACATCCTCATTGTACATTCAAAGGATTTTTTCACCTTCGATCCTCCCAAAAGCAATTAGAGAGACAAACTAATTATTTTGAGGAGAAAGGAGTGGCTCAAAAACTCCACTATTGGAGCTAGTGGATTTCCTTGTATTCATGTGGCTTGGAACTTTTACTTAATAATAGAAGCATCACAACTAGAACATTCTTCATGCATGGATTATGAATATTTGTAATACTATTCTGTGGATTTTTGTATTTCATATTTGCTTTCATCTATGCTAAACTAGTTGAACTATTTCAGTTATTTTAGTACTTATCATATTGAGAATGTGTTGTAATGATTGTTATTATTTTCCCATCCTTGTGAACTATTCTGTAGGATACTAGACATGTTTTTCTTGTTGATTGGTTGTAATGTCTGTCACATATTTTGTGGACTATTCTGTTTGATGTTAGATGGATCCTTCTTGCTTGTGTGTGTCTCTAATAGGTTGGTACTATTACCTCTCTCCTAGAGTCTCACTTATTTATCTCCCTTTGCAATAGAAGAACCTTTACACACTTACAACCGAGCACTCACCATACACACTTACTTTCTTTTCGAAGGCACATCTGCATTCCTCTTTCTTGCTGAAAATTAGAGCCAAGGAAAATCTTCAAGAATATATGGCAGTCGAGCCGATATCCCGGATGGGGCTCCTATTCCAAACTGTGTGAGGTCTAATTGGGACATCACATCAGTTAGATCCCCTTAGTTGACGGATTTCTAGCACCGTTGACAAAATAGCACTAGAAGGAGGTAAAAGATGACAAGTTGTGCCCGTTGAGTCTATTTTGAACCTATTATCTAAAATGGCTCACCCTCAAATCATACTCCCAAGGTGTTTTTCTAACCTATCCCATGATAAAATTTTAATGCCCGACGAACCTCTTTATCACTTGTCTCAATTAATGTTTGACGGTGAGGATGGAACATCCCTAACCAAGCCATGGAAAATTTTAGGGGATAATATTCGTTGGTGGGCTAATTTTCCATGATATTTCCAAAAACAAGATTCACCAATTTAAATATTTTCTAAAAATAATTTGCCCAAGCTTTATAATATAAAATTGTTTTACCTTAAATATCGCCAAAATTATATAAAGAGTATATATAAAAACACAATAAATTTGGATATTTTTAAAAATACATCACCAAATATTTGATAGTTTTCATATTGGAGACTAGCAAGATTTGCTAAGGTTTTTAAAATTTAAGATAAATTTCTATCCTTAAAATTTTCCCTGAATCGAGCACATCTCTGATTTTCTTAAATTTTTTGAATGTTACAAATTGATAATGAATTTTTTTTGTGTATTTCTCTCTTCCTCACCCTTTAAGGCTGTGTTAATCGATGGTGTCATACCTCACCATCTTCTTCCATCCATTATTTTCATCATTTCCTCTAAGATCTTTATCAAGCCTTCAATAGGTATGATTATTGGCATGTTCTTAAAAGAATTAATCAATTAATAATGAAGCCTAATGAATCAATTGAGGATTTCTATAAACGATTCCTTCACCTTTGTTATGAATTTATTGAAGAAGATGCAAATTGGGATTTCTTGAAACAAATTTTTGAGTGTTTGGTTCATATCTCTTTGCACAGTGAATGAATACCACCTGATGTTTCTTCGTATCCAACTCTTGTAAACTAGGAGACACCCCTAATTTTATAGGAGGAACCTGATATTCCCTTTGTTCCTTGCCCTATTCCTTTTTCAGTTTTGATGTGGGTGGCTCCATGCAATGATCGTAAAGTTGGGAAATTTGCACATCAAATTCCTAATCCATCTTCTCATCCTCCTTCCACTTTTTCATGACTCAAATTCAAAAGAGGAGATCCGAGAATGGCTCATGAAGCCTATGGTGAAAACCAACTTTCTATTCCTAAATATGGTACTAACACTCATAACTCTAGTCTTGAATCTGATTCATATTTCTATCATATTCTATCATCTACATGTTGTGACTCTTTGTACCATGGTCCACTTGATCAATCTGCTCCATCAACTAGTTTTTCACACTCCCATAATTTTCAAGTTGATTGTATAAATTGCGATCGTGTTCAAGATAGTCACATTACATAGGTAGAGGATGTTAGTGTCAATATGTCAGTGATCAAACATACACTTTCAGTTAATTTTCTAGTAGTCACAGGTCAAACATTTTGGTCTTTTCAAACAAGTTTTCAAAATAAATTTTGGTCATTGAAGGAGTCTAGGTCAGAAATGCTTCTCCCTCCATCCCATATATGGCTATCGTCACCTCAAAGGTCATCCCATTCATTCTCATTTAGAAGTCTTAGGTAATTCACTCCATCTTATCTAGGTATATTGTCTAGGTGTCATTGTTTTTCCATTGAAAAAGTCTAATATGTCATCATAAAAAAGGTAAACAATCCTTCATTTCACTCATAAGTAGTTTTAAGGGGAGATAGCATACTTATCTTAATAAAGTAAGACAAGTTGTCTTGTTTAAAAAATTTGTTTTAATGTCAAAATTTCGAAAGGAAAAATTGTCTTATTGTTTCACTACAAGACAAAAAAAGGTCATTTTAAAGCTATAAAAGATAAAGGGAAGCTCATATAAACTCATTATTCTCCTTTTTTGTGTGGTAGAGCTCCTCTCTTACCTCCATTGCACTCCTTAGTGGTCAAGGGTTCGAAACCAAAGCGAGAAATTGCTCCAAGGAAAAAGTTGTTGTGCTTCTGTAGCAAGTTGCTACGCTTTCTGAGCTATTTTTTTACGTTTCTAAGCCTATTGTTACATTTATGTAGCCTTCTGATACGCTTTTAGAGCTATTTGTTACATTTCTGAGCCTGTTTTTATTCTTCTGTAGCCTTCTGATACGCTTTTGGGCACGTTGTTATGCTTCTACTGGTTTGTGTTACGCTTTTGGAAAGAGTGCAAAACTTGGGTTTTTTGGCTCCCAAGCCATTCAAGAAAGCTCAAAGCTTGTGTTCATAAGTTCTTGGACCTTTGCAACAGTAATTCAACATTCTTATAACCTCCTATGGTCAAATTATCAAGTTCATTATGGATTTTTCTGCTTACTCCATAATCCATTATATCTTCACTTATTCATGTCATTGAAATATTATAGTGGAATAAACCCTAACCCTCCTATATAACACTATCCTACACCTCCCACATACATCATAATCCCACTTCCCACCATCCATATCCTCCCTAATAGCCATCTTTGCCAAACCCTAATTTCTAGCTAGTTTTCACAATGGTAAATTGGGAAATTCCCATGTTTCCCTCATTTGACCACCTTCCTCACATCCATTTCACTTGATTTCACTCATATTATGGAGATAAAATGAAAGAAAATCTCATGAATGTTTTGTATAATTTTTCTTGGCTCCAAGACCCTTCATCTCACCCTCTAAGCCTACCCCATCCCTATACCCTGTTTTTCCCAAATTACACTACACATACTCATTCCAATATACACACTAGGGTTTCATCATTTCACTGATATAAAATATGGAGAGTGAGAAGAAAAAATTCAAGGGAGGGTGCCACCTCATATTGGAACCTAGCACCATGCAAGAAATTAATGCTTCACCCTTGGCCAAAGGATATTTTGAGAGGACTGGGTGTTTGAGCTTCTGTGAGAAGATCATGGAGGAAGGATATCATCTTAAACTTACAAGATTATTTGCCTCTAATTATAGAAACATAGGAAAGGCCATCATTGCAGGTGTAGAGTTCAACATATCAGCAGAGGTGATTTCTTCAGCAACAAGTATAACTAGTCATGGAGAAAAGTGGTTCAGGGTCATGGACTTATACCTTGAAGATTAAAAATTGTTCCTAAAACCTCATGCCAAGGAAAAAACCTAATTTCATCATCTAAAAACCTTCATACATCATCCATATACCTTATCCATACACTACCTATCACTCATATCCCTCCTTGTTACCATTTCCACTAAAACCCTAGTTTTCAATATGTTTTTGCAGGGAAACTAGGAAAATTATGTGTTTTAACCTTTTGGGAACCTTTCACATGCCCATTCCAAAAAATTCCACTTGCATCTTGTATTCAAATCATCGCCCTACCTCCCCAAATTTTTATGATTTTTTCCCTAACTTCCTTCCACTTCATTTCCGTCCCTAAAACCGCTCTACCACTATCCCCTGTTTTCCTAATTTTCCACCTTCCCTATCCACTACATCAATCTAGGGCTTTCCTTGTTGAAATAAATCATAAAGGGTGAGAAGAAGGTCCATAAGGTAGGTCACCATTCCATGTTTTAGCTAACTTGGACCCATGTCAACATTTTTATAGCTTTGTGATCAAGCTAGGGTTTACATTGCACATAGGGACAATTTTGCTTCAAAATCTATTTCTGAAGTAACGGAGATGAATTTTACAAAAGTGAAATATTTTTTTGTCAATAATAGGTCAAATAAAATAGACATATTTCATTTTATGTACAGGTGTTATGGTTTGAGATAAATGCCTAAACTATAGTTTCTCTAGGTCATTTTCTGCAATTTTGAACAGGTTGTCTTCAAGTCAATTTTTCAGGGGTTTGGAGCAGGGTTTTGTAGTACTTGATGACTCCATTTTGTAGAATACATCCTAAGTTTTCCAAACATACCACTTTCATCCAAAAACCTCTCTGATAAGTCCTCCAAACTCCCTCTCCAAGTAGGTGCTACGCTTCTGCTCAGAGTGCGTTACGCTTCTGCAAATTTTGAGTGATTAACTTCAAACTTGTATTTTGAGCTAATGGAAGCATATTTTGGAAAATTGGAGGAGGTTATTGTTCATAACATTAAAAAGAACAAAAAAATCTCTCATTTTTGCAAAAAAATTAAGCTTTGAGATATATTGATCCATATTTAAGCCATATTTTTACAGAAAGTTTTTTAGAAAATTCTATATTTTTGGCAATTTTGGAAATTCTCTCCTCACAGAAGCGTAGAAAAATTTTTCTACGCTTATTTTAGGGGCATAAAAATGATTATTTATTTATATGGTTGGATGCATTTTGATGATTACATCACAGATCAGGAACCCTGTTTGCATGGCATGCTTTAATTTCGTAGATTCGTCCAAAAACCCACTCATTTTCTATGCTTCTGTAAACTTTTTTGGAGGCCTTGCTACGCTTCTAGAGTAACATTGGGAGAATGAAATTTTGGAGGCCTTCCCTTGGTTTATTTTGAAAAATTCAAGATTTTCTGGAAACTAGACACATAGGGCTAGTTGACCGTTCTTTCATAATTGGACATGGACTCCTAAAAGTTCCTCAAAAGTGGCTATGAACGTCTGCTATGATTTTGTAAAATTTTGTTATGCTTCTGTCAGAAAGTGTTACACATTTGCATTGGATTCCTCAGGACACTTGTTAAGCTCAGAAAATGTCATAAATTCGAGGTTTTTTTGTCCTATGAGCTGTAATTAAAATATTTAAGTTTTTTTTTTCCCTCTTATCATGAGGGAACATGTAATTTAATGTAAGAGACACACACTCCTAGTTCATAGCTAAATTTTAACCTCCCTAGAATCTAGGAAATGACTCATATTATGTATTTATGATGCATTTTGGATGGGGTTTCGACCTGATGAGGTTTCATGGTTCATATTTTCTATAATTAGACTCTATTTAGTCTTTTTTTTTGGGTTGGATAGCCTTATTTTGCAGTGGCACTATTGTAACATCATTTTGGAATGAAATCAAAGACATATTTGCAGAATTTGTGTTGAGAATCTTGTGGTATGCATTGGAGAATTTTTTCTTCCTATGTATGTTTATATATTCATGCTAAATGATATATATTCCTCTTTCAGAGACATCTTTCCATGTGTTTATCTTGTAAGTTTATAAGTAGAAATCATGTATGTTAATGCTCTGTTTTAGACAAGGTTTATATGTTATGTTTATTTACTTCTGAATGAATGAATTCACCTCAGCGCTCATTTAGACTCTCTATCACTTCATCCTATACTCAATGACCAATTAATCATGCTTTCAACTTACCTATCTATCCTCACACATTCTCTACAAATTGACCTTGAAATTCATACCTAAAAACCCTAGACTTAGCCTTCTCACTGACCTTTCCATCCAGCACTTGAAACATCAAGAAAAATCTTATTTACTAAGCTTACATACCTAGCCTAAGATCAATAGATATTCAGTTAATCCATTGAATACAAAGTGACAAGGAGAGAGCCCTCTCTAGTCCTAGTAGGGCTAGCTACCTAACCTAAATCCTTGTTTGTGGTTACCTTCCTTCAATCTCACTTTCAGCCTTGGGAAGTTGGGGGAGTGATAAAAAATTTGGCGCCATTTTTGGGGAGCGAAGGTTAAATATTTCTTAGGAAAGAATCATAATTATTAGCTCTGATTGTTGATGGTGAATAGTGTTCAGGCATAAGAAAGGTTGTGCATCTTTCACCCGGTGACTCCAGTGTCGAAGAATCCAAAGGTTTAGAGTTTTCATGGTGATTCCACTATTCAAAAACTGGTAGCTTGAAGAAATTCTTAGTGACTTCACTAATTTCAATGTGGATTCAAATGATAGAAGGTATGCCCCTATGAATCATACTCACATTCCTAGTTTTCCAAATTGAATTCCTTACATAGATTGACAAACTTATCTGCCCAAATTCATAGATGGAAATGAGGTTGAGGCTATTCTGCATCTAATAAAATTTCATTGCAATATACATAAGCTTGGGATTAGGTTTCATGAGGATTGTTTGATGAAAATTTTTGTGGGTACCCTGATAGGGAAAGAAAGATCATGGTATGAAGGATTGAAGCAAGGTAGCTTATTCTCTCTTAAAGATTTCCACGCAACATTCTTTGAGTTTTATGGAAAGTCTCGCCATTCATTCTTGTTGTTCAAAGATTGTTTTGAATCCTGTGAAGTTTTCATTCCATAACTTGAAGAGGATTTTGGTGATGAAGAGTGTCTGGATTATGAGATCATAGAGGCTCTTCATGAATTTTATTCTCAACAGAATATACCAGAGATTAGCTACCTTGATACAAAGGATCATTCACAGCATGCATCAACTCCTTCTTTGCTTGAAGATGAAACAGATTTGTATCCTTACAGTCAAGTTATATCCCACGAAGTGAACAAATTTTTGCAGCCTTGTCTATCTTTTCATGATCAGGAGTATGAGAATTCTTTTAAACAAGAAAATGAAATAGACAGTCTGTTGGTTTATTCATCTTCTAGGTCAATGAACGAAGAAAAGAAGATTACAAATCCTTTTGAAAATCCTTTTTTTTCAGCACCATGAGAATGTAGTCCAAGACGATGGAGTTAAAGGGGTATGTGACATAGAATTTCATCTTGTTGTGCCAGTTATTGAATATTATACTAAAGTTGATATTTTTTAGATATCTAATGAATCTTATACTTTAGAAACTCTTAATTCAGATACACATGAAGGATTAATCGTGAATCCATTTTCCTAAGTACCTTCAGATTTTGAAGATGTTAGGCTTCAAATTAACCATCATAAGTTGTAGGAAAGAAGTGAAAAAAAAGAGGTTGTTTTAGAGCCTTTTTCAGATGATTATATTCCTCTGAGTTCAAAAATTTAAGAGTCTGTTGAAGAAGAGGAGTTTGTCCTTGATCCTATGGATGTGCACATTTTTTCTTTCGATAATATGGCTGCTTCAAAAACGGATTTTCAAGAACAAACTTCCCTTTTTCCTGATACTTATAAAACCCTATTTCAAGTTTGTTACAGCCAGTAATGAAGGTCGATGTTGAAACATTCATTGATGAAGGTGATCAGTTTCAACACATAAAAAAACCAACAATTTGGAAGGAGGTTTGTTTTCCTGTTTTAAGTCATACGGAAAAGCTTATGTCTCATGTTCTTCATGATCCTTTGGTCATTTTTTTGCAGCCATCTAGAAAGATGAATGTTCTTGTATTTATGGATCATGAGCACTTGTTCAGTGGAAACTTTTATTTTCCTATCTTTTCTTCCTTTTTCCTGCTCGAGGAAAGTGTGAGCAGGATTCAAGTAAGTAGCCATTTGCTGGATTGGTTACACTGGAGTGATCATATTGCGTGATTGTATATCAATGTTCAGTAGGTTGGTGGTTATCATTAGGATTTGAAGCTTGAGGCGAAGGCCCTAAGATCCTAATGGTATGCTACCATAAGTAATTTTAGTCATTAATCATGTCAGTTTTCGAGTCAAAGTAATTTTCTTTTTTAGTCAGTAATTTCAGTTTGTCGAAATTTTTCAGTTTCAAGTTTGTCAAATTTTGACTCCATCGCCCAATGGTAAGGCTACCTGATCTACGGTGTTCTTGAGACCTCTTGAAGGAGCTGCCATCCCCAACTAGAGCCAATGTTAGCGTCATTATTTCAGTGATCAAACATACTCTTTTAGTTAATTTGCTAGTATTAATAGGTCAAAAAATTTGGTATTTTCAAACAAGTTTTCAAAATAAATTTTGGTCACTAAAGGAGTCTAGGTAATAAATGTTTGTCCCTTCATTCCATCCATGGCTATCATCACCTTAAATGTCATCCCATTCATTTTCATTTATAAGTCTTCGGTCATTCACTCCATCTCATCTAGGTCTGCTATCTTGGTGTCATTGTTTTGCCTTTGAAAAATTCTAATTTGTCATCAAACAAGGAAAAAAATCCTTCATTTCACTCATAAGTAGTTTTAAGGGGAGCCAACATACTTAGCTTGATAAAGTAAAACAAGTTGTCTTATTTAAAGAATTTGTTTTAATGTCAGAAAATTTCAAAAGGAAAAATTGTCTTATTGTTTCACTACAGGATAAAAAAAGGTCATTTCAAAGCTATAAAAGACAAAGAAAGCTTATCCAAACTCATTATTCTCCTTTTTTGTGTCGTATATCTCCTCTATTACCTCCATTTCACTCCTTAGTGGTCAAGGGTTTGAAACCAAGGCGAGAAATTTCTCCAAGGAACAAGTTACTACGCTTTTGTAGAAAGCTACTACGATTTCTAAGCCAGTGGTTACATTTGTAAGATCATTGCTATGCTTCTGTAGCCTTCTGCTACACTTTTATAGCGATTCGTTATGTTTTTGAGCCTATTGTTACGGGTATGTAGCCTTCTGCTACACTTCTAGGCACGTTGTTACGCTTCTACTGGTTGGTGTTACGCTTCTGGAAAGAGTGCAGAACTTGGGTTTTTTGGATCCCAAGCCATTCAAGCAAGCTAAAGTCTTGTGGTCATAAGCTCTTGGACCTATACAAGAGTAAGTCACCATTCTTATAACCTCCTATGGTTAAATTATCAAGTTCATTGTGTATTTTCATGCTTACTCCATACTCCATTATATCTTCACTTCTTCATGCCATTGAAAGATTCTAGTGTAATAAACCATAACCCTCCTAACTAACACTATCATACGCCTCCCACATACATCATACTCCCATCTCCCACCATCCTATCCTCCCTAATAGCCATTTTTTCCAAACCCTAATTTCTAGCTAGTTTTCACAGTGATAAATTGGGAAATTCATGTGTTTCCCTCATTTGACCACCTTCATCACATCAATTTCACTTTATTTCACTCATATTATGGATCTAACATGCAAGCCTATCTCGTGAATTTTTTGTCGAATTTTCCTTGGCTCCAAGACCCTTCATCTCGCCCTCTAAGCCTACCCCATCCCTATACTCTATTTTTCCCAAATTACACTACACATACTCATTCCAATCTACACACTAGGGTTTCATCATTTCACTGATAGATAAGATGGAAAGTGAGAAGAAAAAATTCAAGGGAGGGCTCCACCTCATATTGGAACCTGGCACCATGCAAGAAATCAATGCTTCACCCTTGGCCAAAAGATGTTTTGAGAGGACTAGGTGTTTGAGGTTCTATGAGAAGATCATGGAGGAAGGATATCATCTTCAAATTACAAGATTATTTTCGTCTAATATCGAGATGGGAAAGTCCATAATTGTAGGTGTAGATTTCAACATATTAGCATAGGTGATTTCTTCAGCAACATGTATACCTAGTCATGGAGAAAAGTGGTTCAAGGTCATGGACTTAGACCTTCATGAAGATTAAAATTTTTTCCTCAAACCTCATGCCAAGGAAAACCCATAATTTCATCATCTAAAAACCTTCATACATCATCCATATACCTTATCATTCATACACTACCTATCACTTATATCCCTCCTTGTTACCATTTCCACTAAAACCCTAGTTTTCATTATGTTTTTGCAGGGAAACTAGGAAAATTATGTGTTTTGACCTTTTGGGCACCTTTCAAATGCTCATTCCTAAAAATTCCACTTGAATCCTATAGAAAAATCATCACCCTACCTCCCTAAATTTTTATGATTTTTTCCCTAACTTCCTTCCACTTCATTTCTGTTCCTAAAACTACTCTACCACTATCCCTTGTTTTATTAATTTTCCACCTTCCCTATCCACTACAACAAGCTAGGGTTTTCCTTGTTCAAAAAAATCATGGAGGGTGAGAAGAAGGTCCATAAGGGATGTCACCATTCCAGGTTTGAGCCAACTCAGACCCATGGCATCAGTTTTATAGCTTTGTGATCAAGCTAGGGTTTACATTGCACATAGGGACAATTTTTCTTCAAAATCAATTTTTGAAGTAACGGAGATGAGTTTTATAAAAGTAAAAGAATTTTTTGTCAATAATAGGCCAAAGAACAAAAATTTCCTTAATTTTATGCATAGGTGTTATGGTTTGAGAGAAATGCCAAAAATATAGTTGCTCTAGGTCATTTTCTGCACTTTTGAACAGGTTGTCTTCAAGTCAAATTTTCAAGGGTTTGGAACAGGATTTTGCAGTGCTTAATGACTCCATTTTGCAGCAGACGTCCTAAGATTTATAGCCATTCCAATTTAATCCCAAAACCCCTCTGGAAAGGCCTCCAAAATCCCTCTCAAAGTAGGTGTTACGCTTCTTCTCAGAGTGCGCTATGCTTCTGCAAAGTTTGAGCGATCAACTTCAAACTCTGATTCTGAGCTAATGGGAAAGTATTTTGGAAAAAATAGAGGAGGTTATTGTTCATAACATGCCAAAGAAAAAAACATCTCTCATTTTTTCAAAAAATGTTATGGTTTGAGAGATATTATTCCATATTTAAGCCCTATGTTTGCAGAAAAGGTTTTTAGAAAATTCTAGATTTTTGGCAATCTTGGAAATTCTCACCTCACAAAAGCGTAGTAAAATTTTTCTACGATTATTTTAGGGGCATAAAAATGATGATTTATTTATATGGTTGGATGAATTTTTATGAGTAAATCACATATTAGGAACCCTCTTTGCATGACAAGCTTTAATTTCGCAGAAAAGGCCAAAAAACCACTCATTTTCTATGCTTCTGCCCCTTTTTTAGAGGCCTTGCTATGCTTCTGGAGTAACCTTGGGATAATTAACTTTTGGATGCCTTCCCATGAGTAATTTTGAAAAATTAAAGATGTTCTAGAAACTAGACACATAGGGATAGTTGACATTTCTTTCAGAATTGGATTTGGACTCCTAAAAGTGCCTCAAAAGTGGCTGCAAACTTCTGTTACACTTTTGTAAAGTTTAGTTACGCTTATGTTAGAAAGTGTTACAAATCTACATTGGATTCCTCAGGAAACTTGTCAAGCTCAGAAAATTTCAGAAATTCGAGGTTTTGATGTCCTATGAGTTGGCATTAGAGTATTTTAGTTTGTTTTTGCCTCTTATTGTGAGGGAGCATGTAATCTAATGTAAGGGGGACACACTCCTAGTTCATAGCTGAATTTTAGGGAATGGTTTCTAACCTACCTAGAATATAGGAAATGAATCATCTTATGTATTTTTGATGCATTTTGGATGGGTTTTCGACCTAATGAGGTTTCATGGTTCATATTTTCTATAATTATACTCTATTTAGTCTTTTGTTGGGTTGGATAGTCTTATTTTGCAATGGAGCTATTGTAACAACATTTTGGAATGAAATCAAAGATAGATTTGCAGAACTTGTCCTGAGAGTCTTGTGGTATGCATTAGAGCATTTGTTCTTCCTATGTATGTTTATCTATTCATGCTATATGATATATCTTCCTCTTTCATATACATCTTTCCATGTGTTTATCTTGTAACTTTATAAGTAGAAATCATGTCTGTTCATGCTTTGTTTTAGACAAGGCTTACATGTTATGTTTATTTACTTCTAAATGCATGGATTCACCTCAATGCTCATTCAAAATCTCTATCACTTCATCCTATACTCAATGACCAAGTAAGCATGCTTTCAAACTACCTGTTTAGCCTCATACATTCTCTGCAAATTGACCTTGAAATTCAAACCTATAAACCCTAGACCTAGCCTTCTCATTGACCTTTATATCCAGCACTTAAAACATCAAACAAAATCATATTTACTAATCTTACGATCTTGAAACTCTAGTAAGACCCTCAAACTGAGTCAAGTCTATTTTTCTTCGTAAAATTATTCTTTCTGCATGGTTTCGCTTGATGTAAATTCTTTCTTGAAATATATTTGGCATTGCGGATATGATCTTTCAAACTTTCAAGATTCAATTTTTTATTGGATTTAATTTTATATTTCAGATGATTCATCTTCATGAAAATCTCTTGTATCAAACTCTGGTTTGGAATGTGTATCTCTCATAAAATTGCGGAACTGCGAAGTTGTTATTCTAAAGATTGTCTTTGATTAAAGGAGTCATACTTGTCACACTCTTTTGAAAACAATCAACTCCTGATCCTCCTTGTGAATATTCTGATGCTAATTTTTTTCTTCATCGCACTTGAAATCCTCTTGAGTGTTAGTGAATGCATGGATTATTTGATGAATCAAATTCTTCTTCACTTGTTTTACCCTGACCAGTTTCATGTGTTTGTTATACTTGCATTCCTTTTTACTTATTTCGATGATTATGATGCCAGTGTAGTGTGTAACAAGTTACAATAAAATGGTTTGTTACACTCGTCATGTAATATTCCCAATTAGTCCTAAGCTAATGGGAATATTCATTTTTGTTTTATTTTTTTGTTTCATGAATAAATGTGTAAAGGAGGATCAATAAAACTTCTAAAAAATAAATAAATCAATGCCACATGTGAACAAGGCTAAATCTGGGCTATTTAAATAAGCACCCTTAGGTCTGAAAGGGGCTGAATCTTTTGACTAGGTCAACCATGACCAAATCAACAACGATGTCTTGGAGGAGTGGCCATCAATGAGGCACAACACAGTTTTAGTTGGAGGTGGCTCATGTGAAAGGAGCTATTTCATTAAGATGGTTTAGGGTTTTGCAAGATCTTAACTTATAAAAGGAAGAGGATGGCAACATGAGAAGGTTGTTGATGATTATGTTATTTCTGAAGATTTTTTCTGTTTAGACATTTCTTATTCGCCTTGCTGTTTAGTAGAGAATAGTGTTGTTTAGCACTGGGTGTTCCTGATTGGGAATCCCACCTCTTTCCTTGAGAGGCCTCTTGGAAGATTTTGCTTTTATTGTCCACTATCAAGAATTTGGCCAAGCTCTTCTTCCAACTACAACGTAGATCCTGTTGAGGGTTTGGTTGTCTTTGTAAGCTGCAGCAAGTGGAAGCTAGATCTACTTAGATCTAGGCCAATCTAGTGCCTCTTTTTAGTGGGGAAGGCTTCTATCCCATTGGAAAGAGAGTATTGGATGATTGGAGCTACATTTTCAGATCTTGGCATGTGGCCAAATACATTCTAAAGCCTACAGTGCGCTCTTGCTTCTAGAACTGTGTTATTTGTGTGGGTACTATTGCAGGGTCTTTTGGCACACTTTCTGGAGGAGTGACTTTCATGTGTTGGGGAGCTACCCTTCACATTTGAGATCCAATTGGAGGGATAATCATATTGCATATATCAGATCAGATCTAAATATTCATGTTTTTATGAATATTTATGCATATCTACAACATTAGATCTCAGATCTACTCCTTGTACTTCATGTTTTGCTGAAAACCCTAAAGGGGAATTGAAGAAGAGCCTATCTAGTGTACATATCTGATATAGATCTAAATTTTTGTACACAGATCTAATCTAGATATGAAGTGTAATCTACAATAGCTGCAACTAATAAAATTAATGATGTCAAGCTCTTTCAATCTTAATACATGGTTGCAGCACCTCATCTTGAGGATTTTCTTCCATAAAAGTCTTCTATTTCTTGTTGTACATCTCATGAGCTGTTTTATTTATATATTTTTCTGATGTACATGTAAATAATGAGCCTCCATATTGGCCTCCTGCTCTTACTTAGCTGATATGTGTTATTTCTCTGCATTATTGTTTAATATTGTTGCATTTCCCTATTGGGAATATTATAGTGGTATCAGAGCAATCATCTTGGCACAGCCTGTAAGAAGCCAATATGTCTTCAGAAGAAGAAGAGCCTCTTAATGAAAAAGAGAAGAGGTATCTAAAAATAAGACAGAAGAAATTTTATTAAAAAAATGATGATAAAGACAAGGGTAAAGCCCCTGAATCTGGAAGTGATCAAGAAGGAAAGGACTTTGCAAAGATCCTTTTGAGAGCCATGCAAGATCTTGCTAGAGAGATCAAAGAGATGATATTGGACAGAATCAAAGAATCTCCTAAGATATTTCATCTTGGAGAAAGCCCTGGCATGTCTCACCACTGGAATGATCAACCAATGCATTAGCCACAAGTTTCCCAACGCTCTACCATGCCTACATTTTTGGCTGTGGGAAATCAAGGGTTTCAAGAGCAAGCATCCCTTGAAGACTAATTTGAAGAATTTGAATCTCAAAATCAGAGATTCAAATATCACTTGAGTTTTCAAGAGTTTTGTCACCTCAAGGAAAAAAGAAGATCAAGGCATCATCATAGATATGGTGGATTCACTCAGAATCATGATCAACGTCACTCAATGGGAAGATTCTTTCTACCTAATTTCGATGGGTCATCCAAGTGTTCTACCAAAGCATGGGTAGAAAAACTTGACATCTACTTCCAGTTGAACAAGGTCCCTAAGATGGAGGCTACCAAGATTGCAGCGCTGCACTTTGAAGGTGAAGCACATGATTGGTGGTTCCATGGCTTGTCTACATTGGGTCATGCCAATGTGACTGCTTATTCAGGGTTCACTAGAAATCTGGTGGAAAGGTTTGACATAAGAGATGCAGAGGCACCATTCATGAGCCTTGCAAAGTTGAAAAAATAAGGTAATATAGAGTCTTACATTTCTAAATATTTGAGATTATCTGTTATGGTTCCTGATTTGTCTGCAGCAAGAGGGGTGTACATGTTCATAGATGGTTTAGATGAACCTATTCATGGGTTAGTAAAGTCTACCAAGCCCACTACTCTGCATGATTCCATTGAGAGGGCTAGAGACCTTAAAGTTGCCTTGACAAAAGCAAAGGCAAACTTCCATCACAAGCCCTCTTTTCCTTCTAAAGGAAAGAAAGAGAAAGTTTCTCCTTCAAAAGAGAGCTCATACAAGAATCCTCTTGATGATGAAATCTAAAGAGATCTGAGGAAGAAGAAGCTATGCTTCACTTGCCAAGAATTATGGGCACTTGGACATAGATGTGCTGCTGGAAAAGCACATTACATAAAGGTCTTCTCAGATATTGAGGAGGAAGAGGAAGATGAACCAAGAAGAGGTCACAGCATTGACACTGTTGGAGGAGATCCAACACCATCAAGATATGGGAATGGAGCATTTGATCCTATTGGAGGGACTCTTGCATATTGGAGAGGAGTACCTAAGCACTTCACCTTAAGATTCCAAGGTTCAATCTTGAATCAGAGGGTTTCTGTACTGATTGATAATGGGGTCACCCAAAACTTCATTGATGCCCATCTTGTGCAAAAGGAGGGAAATACCCACTGATACTTTTGAGGGATTCTTTGTTTTTGTCCCAGGAGATAGAAAAATGCAATGCATGCATTATGTCCCATCACTTTCATTCACCATGGGTACCTACACTTTGGTTGATCACTTGTTTGTGGTTGACATACTGGACACCAATGTGATTTTATGTCTTCAATGGTTGATTACATTGGGGAAAGTCACCACTAATTGGGAGGCTTTTCAAATGGAATTGGTGGACAAGAAGAGTGGTTAATCTCAAATGATCAAAGGCATGCATACATACCCCTCACACACCACTTCCACATAGAAATTAGAGATGGATTTGTGCAGTGGAAGCAAGGACTTTACAGTCCCATGTATCATGTTCATGAGATTACTGCATGGGACACTCTTATCTAGTGGTAAACCACCTGGGAGGCCACCTGATTCAGATTTTGTGGGAAATTACTCACCACATGATGCTCCAAATTTATATCCAAGAGGAATTGGAGCACTAGAAGACAAAGTTACAGCGCTGGGAGTCTTGGCTAAGCTCAAGAAGGAGGGAAATATTCTTCCCTTATCATCATCACCCACTCTTATTTCTGGTTCTGCACTGTGGGAGGAGAAGAATGGAAAGGATGGCCTTCCAACATACACCTTTGGCATGAGAGATTTCAAGGAGGAGAGCAGCAACATGACAGACATTTCTGTTGATACATTACCAGCGCTGTCATTGTTGAGCAATTTAGATCTATATTGGAAATCCAAACTATTGGTGAATTATTCCAAAGACCTTCACACTTGTATGATAATTGATGACCACCTGCATGAAGAGGGCTATCTAGTCCATGAAGGATTCATCTATCATCGTGGTAGGATATTCTTGTCTAGAGCTTCCAAGCTCAAGAAGAAGTTGCTAAAAAGGGCCTACAAAGAGTTATGTTTCAACCACATGTATTCCATGAAGATCTACAACATCATCATGAGGAGCTTTGATTGGGAAGGCTTGAAAGAAGAACTATATCAGCATTTTAAAGAATGCATGAACTATGTGGAGTTGGGGTAGCAACATGAATCTATGAAGAAGCTATTTTAGCCATCTCTTCCTTCTTTTGAAAGAGGAGATAGACCCATGCACCACTCCATTTGTATGAGGAGTATTGTTCGTGAAGAATCTGATCATGTCAAGCATGTTTTATTTTCTTATTGTATATATTATTTCATCATGTTTATGCAGGCCATGGCTCCAAGGAGGAGCAATGCATCTTGTAAATCTCAAGGCCAACAATGGGCCACACAAATTTCTGAATATGGCCACTCCCTTGATGAGAAAAGGGAGATTTTCTATCATGATGAGTGCTTTCCTAAAGCACCAAACATATCTCACACTTTCAGCCATAGTGAGATAACATGGACAACAAGTAAGTGGTGGGGAAACCACTTATCATATCTTGATCTGATGCAGGAAGGAGATGCATTGCGCTGGTACCATATGTGGGACTATGACCCACCTCCACATACTCAAATTTCTATTTGTATGTATGTAGTTTTTCTTCCATACATTAATGATATACTTGTGTTTTTTATGGGGATGTATGGAGGGAGGATGGGAGGCATGTATGTACCACATGGGATGGAGACTCTCTATGAGTCATATGCTACATGTTTCAGGGAGAGCATTGGTTCAAACATGTTTGTTTCATTTGAGTTATTGTCTCCTTGTGGGATGGATTATTTACATCTCATGAGAACTTTGGAGGAACAATTCATGGAGGGGTGGATTGGTGAACACTTAGCTTATGGAGGAAGCTTAACTCATGATGATGGTGTCACCAATGGAGGAGGAGTAGAATTGCAGCACTCACCTTATCAGTTGCTTGAGGACAAGCAACATTTTGGAGGGGAGGAATGTAATATTCCCAATCAGTCCTAAGCTAATGGGAATATTCATTTTTGTTTTATTTTTCTGTTTCATGAATAAATGTGTAAAGGAGGATCAATAAAACTCCTAAACAGTAAATAAATCAATGCCACATGTGAACAAGGCTAAATCTGGGCTATTTAAATAAGCACCCTTAGGTGTGAAAGGGGCTAAATCTTTTAACTGGGTCAACCATGACCAAATCAACAGTGCTATCTTGGAGGAGTGGCCATCACTGAGGCATAACGCAGTTTTAGTTGGAGGTGGCTCATGTGAAAGGAGCTATTTCATTAAGATGGTTTAGGGTTTTGCAAGCTCTTAACTTATAAAAGGAAGAGGATGGTAGCATAAGAAGGTTGTTGATGATTATGTTATTTCTGAAGATTCTGTTTGTTTAGACATTTCTTATTCTCCTTGTTGTTTAGCAAAGAATAGTGTTATTTAGCACTGGGTGTTCCTGATCGGGAATCCCACCTCTTTCCTTGAGAGGCCTCTTGGAAGAGTTTTATTTTCTTGTCCACTATCAGGCATTTGGCCAATCTCTTCTTCCAACTACAACGTAGATCCTATTGAGGGTTTGGTTGTATTCGTAAGCTACACCAAGTGGAGGCTAGATCTACTCATATCTAGGCCAATCTAGTGCCTCTTTTAAGTGGGGAAGGCTTCTATACCTTTGGCAAGAGAGTATTGGATGATTGGAGCTACATTTTCAGATCTTGGCGTGTGGCCAAATACATTCTAAAGCCTACAACGCAGTCTTTCTTCCAGAACTGCGTTATTTGTGTGGGTATTGTTGCAGGGTCTTTTGGCACACTTTTTGGAGGAGTGAATTTCATGTGTTGGGGATCTGCCCTTCACATTTGAGATCCAATTGGAGGGGATCATCATATTGCATATATCAGATCAGATCTGAATATTCATGTTTTTCTAAATATTTCTATAGATCTGCAACATTAGATCTCAGATCTACTCCTTTTACTTCATGTTTTGTTGAAAACCCCAAAGGGGAATTGAAGAAGAGCCTATCTAGTGTACAGATCTGATATAGATCTAACTTTTTGTACACAGATCTGCTCTAGATCTAAAGTGTAATCTATAGCAATTGCAGCTAATAAAAATAACGCTATCAATCTCTTTTAGTCTTAATACATGGTTGCAGCACCTCATCTTGACGATTTTCTTCCATAAAAGTATTCTATTTCCTGTTGTACATCTCATGAGCTGTCTTATTTATATATTTTGCTGATGTACATGTAAATAATGAGCCTCCATATTGGCCTCCTGCTCTTAATTAGCTGATCTGCGTTATTTCTCTGCATTATTGTTTAATATTGCTGCATTTCCCTATTGGGAATATCACACGTCACGAGAGGAAGATGATTCTATTATGCTTAGCATTTGCAATCCTCTTCAAATTGATTTATCTTTGGTAATTAAAAAATGGAATCTGATGCTTTAATTAGTCATTCTGTATTTGTCATTATGATGAATGTCATTCAACTTATTATTTTCCCATAAACACATCCAATGATTGTTGTTTCACATCCTTTGATTTTTATGGTTTAACATATCACTATCTGCGTACTAGTCAAGCAATTTAGGCACTTATGCACTTGCAAATGGTTATGTCAAGTCCTCATTGTCTTGACACGCTTTCTAAATATGATAAGATCTATTTCTCCTCACAATATTCTCATCATAATCTTGTGCCTCTAATTTAAAATTCATCTTTTCAAATATTTTGGGGTTTTCAAGAGGATTATCATGAATTGTACGATCCAATCATTGAATGGTTGGAACAGTATTACCTGGAAAGATTCGTTGTAAATAAAAAGTTTTGATATTTCCTCATGCTTTCTAAGGAGTTCGATGTAGATGGAGACACCTTCGAGGGAATATTGTGAGGTATGTTGAATGATGGTTCTCATGGAAAAGGTAAGAATATAAACTGGTTAGAAGTGGTAGCTATGGCCTATCTTTCTGCTGATAGGAAAGACCTTCAAATTTTTGTGCAAGCTAATCAAGTTATTATATTTTTTGTTGCACATTATTTATATTTCTTTAAATCGATTGCATATTTTTGATTGCAAGTCGGGAACAATTATGGTGTCTACAATGAAAATTCCATTATATGTGACCCTGACCTTCTAGTTGGTTAGGGTAGGAGTAGGTATAGTTTCATTTTAGTATACATGCACATTCATTTTGATTCGTTTCCTTTGGTTTGTTTTTATATATATATATTTGATTTCACATCATGTTTTGGCTTATCCACTTTCTGTATTGTCTTGTGGTTTTGTTTCCTTGTTGTGTGTTAAATTTCCTTTCATTTTTTCATACCTTGGATGAAGATGCTCTATTGGCTCAAAATGGAATGTGGAAAAACAGAAAAGTAGTTTGTGAAACTAAAACATTTGGCTAACTCTTTGACCTTATTCCTTGTCTTGGTTACATATTTTAGTCAATGATGTTCCGATGGAAAATAATATCCTTGTGTTAAGAAAGCCTTGCATCGAACCATGATCTCCATGTCTATTCTGGAAACCTCATGCCTACACTTGGGTTTTTGTGTTTTCAAGCTGATCCAATCAAGTAGAGAAGGATAAGGGGAAAATATAAACGAGAAAATGAATATCATAGGTATTATATATGATTATCTGAAGGGACAACCTCTCCTGTTCTCAATAATTCGGTATCCTCTTCCACCGGTGAAATAAATGTGTCGATGCACAGTCCTATGAAAAATAAATAAATAAAGGCAAAAGAAGAGAAAGTATTCCTGCGCAGAGAGGTGAAGCAAGCAACTCCGTCAGCGTACTGTCCAGGCCTGCTAGCATGGGAGCAATGTTTGTTTCCATGAAGTGACTCCGTCAGGGTACTGTTCAGGCCTACTGGCAGCAGAATGACACCAAATATGAAAAACTATACTCTAAAAATATAAATATTGTGAACTTCACTACCCTATCCCAATTCAAAATATTGTGTGATCATTGATCTTATGTTTGTGTTTAACCAAGTAAATGAATGAAGGGGACTATGTTTATGCATGGGGTAAGTGGGGAAGCCATGCTAATCTCAACGATGAATCAATACTTCCTGAATAAATAGAATCTACATGAAATAATTGACTATGCTAAGAGAAGCTGGAGTTCTACCAGTGTGTCGTCAAGTGACAAACACCCTCCAAAATTTTTCCTACACTCAAATTGGAGCCTACTATGGATCTTTTGATTAGTCGTTCCATAGTCACTTCTTAGTCAAACATGCTTTTGATCTCCATTCTTGGATTAGAAGTGTCGAAGTCACTAGGATCACACCTGATCAGTCCGGAACAAGTTGATGAGCACATTCTTTTACACAATATTGAAAAAAAATATCACAGTCCATCAAGACTATTATTTTGTAATGTCCAATCCACATCGATAGCTAGTGTGCATTGACATTGAAATTTTCTCACTTCTAGCTTCTTTTGTACTTCTATTTCAGTGAGTTTTTCAAACTATCGCTTTCGCACACCTTTGTTTTCACAAGTGCCATTTTCATGTTTCCGGCTGACGCTTTTTCTTTCTTTCACTCTAATTAGTGTCATTTTCATGTTATCTTTTCTTTGGCATGTGTTACTTTCATTGTTGTTCGCATATCGCAAGTGTCATTCACACTTTATAAATTGTCCTCTTCTAGCATGTTAAGTGTCACATCATGTATATAAGCTAGTTATGGTTTTTGTCTAGGGTAATGTTTGTGTAATTGAGTTTTTCTTATCATATAAACATGTATCGCATTCATTCCCAAAGTTTCAAGCATTGTCGCACAAGTGTCTTCACAGTCATCGCAAAGTGTATATTTGGTGTCACACTTGTCATAAGTTGTCGAAAAGTTGCCACATTAAGGGAACTATGTTGCTTAGGTGTTTTGGATGATCTATGTTGTGTAGTTAATTTCTCTAAGTGTGTGATCACAATCAAGTCTTGTCACTATTCACATCAATTGTACGGATCCCACACTTAGCCAAATTTGGAAAACTTCTTGACCAGATAGCCTAGCCTCATCCAGCTCTCATACCTCAAGCAACAACTTTATCTCTTGGCACTATGCAATGCACAGTTTATGACTCCAAGAACTATGAATTTCATAAACTCAGTGCTCAAGCCCGACCCCTGAGTCCTAGAACTACGTAATATTTATCTCCAACTAAACCAACAGTACACATTTTTCAGTCTTAGTCCTCAAGCCTCAGTCTTGAGATCCTAAACTATGCAACTGTGCAATCACCTGGCCTCCTATCCTTTCATTACTGTGCATTTCACAATTTGAGTGTTCAAGCTCGGGTCTTGGCCTCCAAAACTGCACAATCATGCCCTCCATCCAGGCCTAAACTACACATTGTGCAGTCTCATACCTCAAGCCCAACCCTTGATATTCTAAGCTATGCAATTTTGCAATCACTAGGTCTTCTATACTTTACAGAACTGCGCATTTGGCTAAAACAGTGAAAAGCCCCTCAGCTCGGCTCATTGAGCCCCAAAAATATGGAATCTTCATACCCAGTCCAGCCTAAACTGCACATTTTGCAGTCTTAGAGCTCAAGATCCACCCCTCACTTCCTGAGCTGAACAACTGCGCAATCACTAAGCCTCTCCCTTAGCTTTTCACCCAGCATGCAACATCTGAGCTCAGTCAGTGGATCATCATGCAACATCTGAGACTAGGGTTTTATCAGACTGATGTCATCTTGTCATGAGTGTATTGTAGATGTAGGTACTCCATCATAGTATGGAAATATGATGAAGAAGGAGATGGAGAAGGAGGACATGCTAGAAAACACCTAAGCAGCTGAGGAGATAAGATGATCATCAAGAAAGAAGACGAAGGAAAAATAGACTATAACAGAAGATGGAAGATCAATACCACATTGAAGACTTCTTATCTTCAAGTCATAAGGAGGAGGACGAAGAAGAACATGCACCATATTTTCAAGAACACACAATGAAAGAAACATAAAAATGTGACTTGACATTTCCATGTCATCATGCAGTCCATGTCATCAGTGTCATGTCATGTCATGTGATGAGCTGTCATGTGCCACATCATTCATGATTATGTAATTCTATATTCGAAAATGTAATGTGAAGTGGAAGTCCAAGAGTCATCTATATAATGTGAAGAGTCATGTATGAAGTGAAAAAGTCATGAGAAGTCAAATAGTCATGAGGGTAATCCAAGAGTCATAAGGGAGGGGAAGGATCACCCCATTAGTTATATATACACCCTCATTGTACATGCAAAGGACTTTTTCACCTTGTCTCCTCCTACAAGGCATTATAGAGACAAGATATTTCTTTTAAGGAGTAAGGAGTGGCTTCAATGCTCCAATATTAGAGCTAGTGGTGTTCATTGTATACATGTGTCTTGGAATTTGTACTTAATAACAAAATACTCACAACCAACAAGTTATTTATGCATGGATTATGAATATTTTTAAGGCTATTTTGTGGATGTTTGTATTTCATGTTTTCTTTCATCTATGCTAAAGTAGTTGAAATATTTCATTTTTTTTAGTACTATGATATCGATAATGTGTTATAACAATTGTTATTATTGTCCCATCTGTGTGGACTATTATGTAGGATAATAGACATTTTTTTCTTGTTGATTGGTTGTAACAACTGTCGCATATTTTCTGGACTATTCCACTGGATGTTAAACAGATCCTTCTTGGTTGTGTGCATATCTAATAGATTGATACGATTACCTCTCTCTTATAGTCTTGCTTATTTATCTCCCCCCGTAGTAGAAGAACCTTTACACACTTAGAACCAAACATTCACAAGACACACTTACTTGCTTTTCGAAAGCACATCTGCATTCCTCTTTCTTTCTGACAGTTAGAGCCAAGCAAAATCTTCAATAATATATGGTAGTCGGGTCGATATCCCAGATGGGGCTCCTATTCCAAATGGTGTGAGCTCTAATTGGGACTTCACATCGGGGAGACACCCTTGGTTGACTAATTTCCAACAACATCAACAGACACTTAGAACATGCAAATATATTTATTTTCTTTTCAAGAAATTATTCTTTTGTTGCATGCAAATATATGTATTTTCTTTCCAAGATATTAATATAATAATCATATATTATTTTTCTATGTGCTAAGATATATCTATATCTATATATATATATATATATAGATATTCTTTTTTTTCAAGAATTTATTCTTTTGTTGCATGTTAATATATATATTTTCTTTTCAAGAAGCATAATTTAATAGTTATTTATTTCCATGCATGCAACTTCATTTTATGGAAAATATATTACAATTAATTATTATTTTTATGCATGCAAATGCATATTTCATTCTCAATAATTAACACTAATTTATTTCTTCCCCTGCATGCAATTTCACATATTCATTTCCAAAAATATAATAGATATTATTCTTATGCACATAAACTTTATGATATTTAAGAGTCTAACGTTTCTCCTGATTAGGAATCTAACGCATAGATATCATGTGAATATCTCCTGAAATATTTTAATGAAATAACTTAGTTTTTTTTACTTTTCATAAGCAAAGTTCACATGAATTTCTTTTTCATAGACAATGTCGTGAATTCTTAAATATCTTTGTGTGCGGGGTTCGCAAACATTCTTTTCAAGAAAACAATAAAGCTAGCTTATGCACAATATGTTTAAGCATTCTTCCTCAAATAATAAAGCTAACTTAACTTATCTTTTCTTGGGCATATGAACCTTTTAAATCTTTTGCGCAATAACCATGAAGTCCCACGTGCATACCTCATGTTCAGGAATAGCTTTCGTTGGAGCCACAACATTCATTACCAAAGTTGTGTTGATCAATCCCTCGAGCCTTCACATGATGAAAACTCCAATAGATGAAGATGAAAGTTATTTTTTTCCAATTTATGAATTAATTTAAAGAACTTGTAAAAATTTCTTTATCTCCCTGAATTATCATTTTATTTATTTTATTCAAATAGTTTCCAACTAAATCATAATGGTTATTGTTTTCAACCATTTCGTTAAAAATGGTAAAAATAATATTTTCCATCATGAATTCCAATGTAAATACAATTTATAAGGATATTACACACTCCCCCCTTGATGTAAACACCATCCTTGTTGTTTATCATTAA
The DNA here is from genome assembly GCA_034641835.2 of Pinus albicaulis. NCBI lineage: Eukaryota > Viridiplantae > Streptophyta > Pinopsida > Pinales > Pinaceae > Pinus > Pinus albicaulis. The sequence goes on from CM076584.1 coordinate 1,551,826,650, forward strand.
CTTTTACTCATGATATAATGATCTAAACAGCCAAAAGAGAAACCTTTCCTTTCAAAATGAATGATTTTATTTCTAGGAAATATCAATAAGCCAAAAGACAACAATGTTTATCAATAGTCATAAGCATTTACAACTGCAAAAATAAGCAATTTCTACTTTCCATCACTTAGCCATTATTCAAATTTTTAGAGATAAAAACCAAATATCTATACCAACTTACCATTACTTACCAATTACTCTTGAAAATCATAGTTACCTTTTGTAATAATTTCAGTTGTAGGTGGTTTCACATCCTCCATGGAAAGCACCTTGTAATATATTATCAACAAATTCGACATAGTCACATTATTCACAACATTTTCAATCAAATGCAATAATTTTAACTATCAATAATTCATCCAATGTCGAGATATATTTTTATCGCAATACTTCCACAAGTACTCAGAGAGGAACAACCCTATAATCATCAAAATGATAAATCACTACACCATATGTACACTATATTAGCTCTCACTAAAGACATCCACATAATACTTCTAAAACTACTCAACGATCACCTAGCTCTCTAATCATTGACATGCTCAATAATTGCACCAAGTGAATACTGTCTTAGCCTATTGCTAAAGGCATTCACAAAATTGGCAATACAATAAAGGAACTTACATTTCCAGTAATTCCTTTCCGAGCACTAGGCTCCTTTCTTGTCAAGAAGTACATAAAATTCTTACACAATTATATAGAAAAATATTTTTTAACACAAAACATAATTGATTATTTAATTTGTTCTGCTAAGAGAACCATCATGACAAAATAAGGCTCCTCCAATCCAATGGGAACTGGTTTCCACAACCATATCGAGCCATTTTCTCATCTAGATAGTTCTCTGACAGAGACCATACTAGGTCTAGTTTGGAATTCCACTACCAACTAGATCAATAATTTCGATGGCCACAAAGGGTCTAATACAAAATTCATCTTAGCAGCGTCCTACATACCTTTGACAACGTCCCATCTTTGAGGAATTTCAGGCCTCCTCCAACAAGCTATAAAATCAACAGATTTTCCTCTGGATTTTTCCCCTCTTCACCATATTAGCCAACTCTCTTCCCTTATTGAAATCATTTATCTCTAGGGATAAGAAATTTGGGAAGGAAACCACTGTCAACCCCTCTGGGAAGGAAACTGTCATCAACCCAAGGCCTTCTATCCTTTCACAACTATCCATATATGTTTGGCAGACAAAATAATATTTATCACCTTTTCCCACTATAATTTACTTATCTAACCATTTGCATATTATTATTAAAAAAAAAAAACATTTATGTACATCATGCATTCATACTTGACCATCAACATGGGTCCCACAATATGTAAAAGTAAATTAATAGGAAAACATAACTAACATAGATGTCATATAGCTAATATTTATTTCAAAATAACCATCATGCAATTTATAAGAACATTACCATATTTTGTATATCATAAAATTATACTTTCTAATTTGCAATTGAAAATTACATTGCAATGTTTTACCTTTCATAGGTTCTTATGCTACTATTAATCTACCTCTAATTGATTACATCAGAAACATTAGCTACAATTGTTTTTAATAAAATTATACAAAATATTGTTATGCATAAAACATCCTCTAGATGTTAAGACAAAGTTTCCATGAAGTTGTTTTTCCAAAACAACATTAAGGGAAAAATACGTTAATCATCAACATTCCCATAATTTTTAACTCACGCAACATGTCATTTCATTTAAGCATATGCATTTAATCAACAATCATTAATGCATACCAACCATTGTGAATTTTGAACAAAAAAGATAATCAACATCATTAGATTACTAATATCATTAAATTGATGGAACCATCAAATCAACCTCATTAATGACACTACTATATCATAATCCAAGTTCTTTATCACCTTCAAAAACTTGTAGTCATAGGTATGCATGGTTAGACTAGTATTCACTTTTTCAATCATTTTAGTTTTATTGCATGTGCATAAAAGCTTAAGAAAAAATATATTCATTCAAATACATTGATTTATCATCTATGTGTAAGTGTTAATAAATATTAGGATAACAATCCAAACATTCCCAATTTCCATAATGTAATATTACCAATAGACCAACACATGAAATAACTACCATAATCACTTTCTTACAACTTGCAGTAAGATTTAATCAAATTTATTAATGCATATAAGTTTTAATAGTTAGCCATGAAAAATTAACTAATCAATGCTACCAACCATCTTATATTTTACCATGACAGGACTCAATCATAATTTAGCCATTAAGGTCAAGACTTACCACTTGACTCATTGTTCATTAAATGTATCATTAATATTGTCATATATGTAAAGGTTGATAGTAAATTCTCACTTTTACTAGTGAGTGCTCAATATTGTTCATAGGTGCAACAAAGGTTTTATTGTATTTTAGCCTCATCAAGATTAAAATTTCACGAGCATGGTTTTACAAAAAACTTTATTACTTACTAGTCTTTAATGTTGTTATAAACATACATCATGCATCTCATGTAAAAAGTAGTCTACTGCATATATCGATAGGTAGTTTTCTAGAATCAGACATGAGTTGATTCCCACTAGTATCATCCCTCGAATTATTTTTCTCTTATCAATTCCCAAAAGGCACTAGTGTTGCAACATGCGCCTCTGATACAACTTGTAACATCCCCCGGTAACCTCGCATGAAAATGCATGGAGTTAGAAAACTTTATACCATTTACCAACATGTAACTTTCTGAATTACTTTCCATATTCCTTCAATGACCATTATATAAACCATCATCATTACATATATTACTATTTAATAAAGGAATAACAAGTTACACAACCATTAACAACTGTCGTTGTATCATATTAACATAAATTTTCTGATGTAACCTTGCATTAATTCCATGGTTCTTCTAACTCAGTTATTTAATCACATTCTTGATAATATAAACATCACATTATGCAAGGAATCAACATCATAAAAATGACACAATAAGAAACCACATCATTAGACACTGATATACCCTAGAAACCCCACAAGGTGAAAACCAACAAATGTTTAATTCTATTATTAAATGCTCGTGAAGGTGTTCACCCGTCACTCTATGGTTATAAGGGAGTCCATGCCTTGACCATTGTCATGAAATATTACAAAGAATATCGTCTCAAAAACAACATAACTCGTCAAAAGCTATTACAATAATCATGACATCATTTACCCACAAACCCTTAAATATTGTGCCTTTAGGGTCTGGTTCTTCCCATCAGTAAATTAACCTACAATTTACATTCCTGCAATCTGCATAGACCACTAACTTATTTCCTGCCATAACGATAAACATAATCCATCTTTGCATATGTCACAACATTTTCCTACAACTGCTACTGTCAAAAAAAATTTATATCATAATTAAATCAAGTATTAATCAAAACAATTAATAAATCTACACTATTGGTGCTTCACCATATATTCATGTACATTCATGAAATGCAAACAAAACATCACGCCATGTTTCCCTTAACAACACTACATATGAATTAGTTATAATCATATAACCACTAAATCATGTTTATAAATAAATACCACATTAATTATTATTCCCCTCACACAAGCACACATTCTTGCAATATAAATCACTACAATTGTCTATACATACCTTTAGAGGAAACTAACACATCAGTTATGATCTTCGTGCATGTGAATTACATCAAATTTATCAAAATAACTAGCCCTTCAACTATTACATTTGGTGCATTGATACAGGTGGATATTAGTGGCCACCCTCATAATCCACTTGGACCCCCGCCATTTTTTCTTTAAGCCTTTTAGTTTCCTTAATTGTAGCATAGTTTACTATTTTTGGCAGTTTTTCGAGTCATGAACATCCGGAGCTGTTTTGAGGCCCTAAACGACGTTTTTTTGGAAAACTGGGACCAACAAGGGTCTTTTTCCAATGTTGGTCACTAAAACATTGTAGTCCTCAGATAGATGTTTCTAATGAGGTATTTTGCGCATCAAACGAAGATGGTATGCCAAAGTTACGTCCCCAGGAAGTTGATGCACCAATTTACCCAAACGGGGCACATAGTTTTTGCGCTTCATCTCCAAGGGTTAGGTTTTTTTTATTTTTAGGTTTTTCCCATATTTTTCAATATTAAAAAGGCCCTTGAGTCTCGTTGTAACATATTTTAGAGGCCTATATCTTCCACATCTCTTCTCAGAGATAAGCTACCAGCGCCCTAGCTAGTTTATTTCCATTTTGTCTATAAGCATATTTCAGTTCTTTGATATTAATGAAATGAAGTATTATTTCTGTTGCATATTTGTATTCATGGATATATGTGTCTTCTGTTGCATTCCTACATAAATTTGGATCAATGGTATCAGAGCGGTCTGCTCATTCTCTTTTCTTCTTTTCATGTACCCCATGAGGTCAGGCTATAAGGAGTTAGGGCTCGATCTGGTTGAACCCTTGCAAGATCAGCCTTGCAAACCCCGATGACCTCCCATGGGGAAGAAAAGAAATATGAGGGACCAGGAGATCCTATCAAAATATTTCTTGATGAGGCCTTTTAGAAACAAAGGAACACGATGATGGATAACTTTTCCCAGATCCTTCAACAACTGCCCACCGGCGGCGCATCTGCATCCAATAGCTACTCTATAGGTGCCATTCCTTTCAAGGTACAAGTCAACTTCTACATTCCTATATTTGAAGGCCAGATAGATGTAGACGTCATATATAGATGGTTTAATTTTCTGGAAGGGTATTTCTCTATCCATGATTTCTCCGATCGAGAAAAGATTACTTTTGCACTCCTCAAAGCTGTCCCCCATGTCAAAGATTGGTGGGAAACCTACTGTGAGAAAAAGGGCTAGAGGGAACCCTCTCTGATCTTGGCTGCACCGAATTGGAATTCATTCCAATATGGCATCAAGGAAAAATACTACCTCGTGCGGAGCTATGAGGACAAGTACATCCAATGGACCATGTTGCGGTAGCAAAGGGATCAAGAAGTGCATGAGTTGATGAATTTGTACCATACCCTATGCAAAAAGTTGGGTATTAAAGATACAAAGAAACATTTGGTGCTCAAGTATCGCATTTCTTTTGCACAGATACATTTAGGAGGAAATGGATTTCCTCGACATTAGCTCTCTTGGCATGGCATATAAATATGCCGCCAAGATCGAGTAAAAATTTAAGCAGAAGAAGCGAGACTTTGAATCCCCGAATCCGAAGTCAGGGAAAGGCACCCCTAAACCACAAAAAAAGAGGAAAATCTAAAGAGGGGTGGCTCAGAATAACACCACAAAGACAAAGAAGGACATGGGGAAGTGGTTTGAATTTCATAACAGCTCCACTCACATCACAAGCGAGTGTTGGGCCAAAAAGTCATCGATGTAAAACTAAAGGCATCCTAATCAGATGTATGCTCTAATTCAGAGTCAGAACCAAACAAGGGGAATGGAAAAGGGAAGCATATCATTGATACGGAACCCAGTTCCACCATTGCCACCACCAAGATCCAACGAGAGGATCCTGAGGATGCAAGGGAGGGGGAGCACCTCTTCCATTCCCAAATGTGGGTGAAGGGTTCTCCACTGCAATTCCTTGTCGATAGCGGAAGCCAAAAGAACCTCATTTCAACAGATGTCATGAAGCGGCTTAGCCTATATACCACAACACACTCGCATTCGTATGCCATTGGGTGGCTTCACCAAGGAAGAGATCTCTGCATCATCCAGCAGTGTCACCTTTCATACAAAATCAAGACCTTCACGGATGAGATATTGTGTGATGTTGCTCCCCTTGACATGTTTGATGTATTATTAGGCCAACCATAGTTGTGGAAGTGACATGTTGTGTATTATGCTAAGCCTCGTTCTGTTATTATGACTTTGGGAAATAATTTTTACAGGATACTGGAGGTAGTATTGCCTTCTGCCATCTCTTTCAGTATTGCAAAGCAATGGAGTAAGAATATTTCCCAAACCAGGAAATTTATTTTCATTATGATTCGCCCATAGGGCAAGAAGAATATTGTGGTCGCAGCCTCCAAATAGGAATATAATGAAGATTGACAAAGTCGTGGAGGAATACAATGACACTTTCTCCTCACCCACAGAGGTTCCTCTACACTGTCATGTCAATCACTCCATTAATATGACCCTAGGTGCATCACTTCCTAATGGTTTTATTTATCGACGTTTCTTTTTGGAGAATGATGAAATCAAGAGGCAAATCTAAGAATTGCTGCAGAAAGGGCACAGCAAACCAATCTCCTCACATGCATTGTCTGAGGCTGATAAAGAAACCAAATTTATTGAACGCATTCAACATGTCTTCCAAGAGGTCCATGACATCTTAGATAAATCCAATGCAAAGTACAAGAAGCGACATGATCAACATCGGGTTCCACACGAGTTCCAGGTGGGCAATCAAATTTGGTTGCATTTTTAGAAAGAACACATGAACGGAGATCATTGGAAGCTCATACCACTCTGATATTGGCATTACACCATTATCAAGGTTGTGGAAGACAATAAATTTGAGCTCAGAATTCCCCCATTCCTTGGCCAACACCCAATTTTCAATATGGATCGCCTTCGACCATACTTTAATCCACCATTATTGGACACATAAGAGATTACAGAACAACTCACAAAAATAGAGTTAAAACTAGACTGCATGGAACAAGCCACAACTAATCTTATCATGGACACACAAATTAATAAGACCTTACATTAAAGGATACAATTGTATCGATTTTTCAAATCTTGCCAACTCTTGCCCTAAGGCAAGTGGCTCACCAGGGACCTAGTTCAACAGAAGTTTCCTCATCTCATGGAGGAACTCAACGCAATGGGGACCATTGCTTCCTAAGGGGGGAGGAATGATCTAGGGTGATTTTGGTGTACACCCTCCTATTCCACTTGGACCCCCACCATTGTTTCTTTCATCTTTTCAGTTTCCTTAATTGTAGCACAGTTAACTATTTTTGGCAATTTTTCGGGTCCTGAACTTCCAGAGGCGTTTTCAAGCCCTAAACGACATTTTTTTGGAACACTAGGACCAACATGGGTTTCCAATAGATGTTTGTCACTCAAAATTTGTATTCCTTGGATAATTTTTTCTAATGAGGTATTGTGTGCATCAAACGAAAATCGTATGCTAAAGTTACGTCCCCGGGAAGTTGATGTATCAATTTACCCAAATGGGGTCCATAGTTTTGGCACTTCATCTCGTAGGGTTATGTTTTTGGATGTTTAGGGTTTTCCCATGTTGTTCAATAACAAAAAGTCTCTTGATCCTCATTGTAACACAGTTTAGAGGCCTGTAGCCACCCGTTGAAGCCTCGAAAATCACTGCAACAACATGGGGGATGACCACCCGGTCCGGACCTTGAAGCAGCTCCTTTTCCATTTGGAATGGTGGTTCCGATTGGTTCAACTAGGTACAGTTACCTTCTCTCAATCTCCAATGGCTTTAAAATATGACTTTCATTTACCAATGGAAAAGAGACATCAGATCATTCTTCTTGCTGATCAGGCAAGAAAGTGATCCTTAAGCTAATTTAGGGCTCAGCCAATCCACTACTAAAGTTTTCCTCTTTGGGAAGAGGACTTAAGAGAATGTAGAAATTATTCTAAATGCAAACTTATTCTAAGATACAAAAAAAATGAACTATCTTAATCCTATCCCAATTAGGCAGATATAGATCTAACCCAACCAAGAGCAGGTATTTAAAATATTGGGATTGAAATATGTCTTGTTTATAATGAATATCAAGTTAATGAAATAGTTCAATTAACTGACATTATGGATAGCAAAACACATCCTATTGAGACCTTTTAACTGAGATAATCAATCAACAACACTCAGGAAGTAGTTCACAAAATGGTATTGATCATTTAATCAGTAACTTGAATTATTAAACAATAATATGCGGAAGAAGTTCACAACATATCACTATTTATTCATCCAATATTAAAAGGCAGATTTATGAGTAAATAGTTACTCAAAAATCAGAATTCAGCCCATAAGAGTAGAGATAAATAACAACATAAAATAGAAGCAAATTACCCATACCGACAAAATTGCACAAATATGTAAGTAAATTGACACCATTCCTGTTATCATAAAATAAAACCAGCATTTAAAATAATAGTATTCGAAATACCAATTTATTGAATCCATTTCTCCAGCTCCGGTCTCTAATAGTCCATTACAATGCCTAAGCTTCTGCTTTCAAAAGCAACTGTTCATTATACATAACTCAGAATGTAAAAGAAAAACCTCAATAATCTCCAGATCTGAGATTCCACTCCTCCCACCTATAACTCTAAATCCCTATTACAAAAGTGCTTTTAAAATTCCAGAATTGCAGAAGAGAGCAACCCTTATTACATTCTGCAATCTGCTATTTATAATATTTGCAAAGGAATTCTTGAGAGGAAAGTTTGTTGAAGAGAAATTTGCCCAATCCAATTTTATTTGCTCATAATTCCAATCTTTAATTGCTGGAGCATTCTTATTGATTGAGATCTTTTCTCCTTATTTCTTCTATTGTTTTCCTGCAAAAAGAAATCAAAATAAATTAAGATGCAATGAATAAAATCAAAATACAATTTCTGGCATTAAAACAAACCCAATCAAATTTAATTTAAATAAATAATTGAAAATAAAATATAAGCTCTTTATTGATTCCTGGGATGGTTTAATTGGCCAAGGATATTATTGACGAATGAATCTGCAATTAGAAGAGGCTTGGACAAATGAAAATGCAGAAAATAAATTAGAAAATTGATTTTGTTTTAGAAATTCAGAGCTTGATCTTCTGCATGATTTTTGACCCAATTAATGACCAAATATATTAGTGGAACCTCCTCAGAAATGTTCTCCTTGATTTTATCTTTCCAATGAGCCATCCTGGGCCTCATTTGGCCAAGTAAAACTCATTCCTATGAGCTTCCAAAGTTGATGAGTCAAATCTGGCATAAATTTGGAAATTCTATCACTGGGTTAAAAATCAGAATTTTGATTAAAAATCTAATCCTAAATTAGAATTCTAATTATATAATAATTAATTATAAATTAATTATTAACTAACTAATATATACAATTAATTTTAATTAATTTTCATCTAATTAGAAATTGATTAAGTTACAAAATTAAATTAATATACAAATGATTTGAAAAAAGTTAATTTAAATATGATTAATATTATAATTCAAATTATATTAAAATTATAATATAATTATTATAATATAAAAAATATAAAAATTAATTGCAAACCATTGGAATCAATCCAAACCTAAAACCCATAAAACAAACCATTGAAATCAATCCAAACCCATTAATTCATCCACGTGAGATTATGGAGGGATATGGTGAGTGGAGTGTGAGGTGAGGGTGAGTGAGGTGGAGGTGCGGGAGGCATAAGGGGCGAAAAACTTTGTATTAAAATCTTTTAACACATCGCATTTGGCCTTATCGCATATCGCAAGAACCTTGGATCGGGGTTTTTCAAATGCGCATGTTATAAAAATTGCGATGGATCCGATATTGCGATATGCGATGTAAAATTTTTATTTTATTTTTTATATATATATATTTTTTAATATTAAGTTTTAATTTTAATTAAATTAATTATATTTTATTATAATAATTAATTTAATTAATCTTAAAATTTAATGTTAAATACCAGTTTTTTATTTTGGTTTTATTTTAATGATGTTTAGTTTAGTTATGAAATTTTCTAAACTATAGCCACTCCAAAAATAAATAAAAAGAATAAAAATAGCATTTTTAACCCAGACTAGATAAATGATGGGACTTCAAAGGAGTACTATTTTCAAACCAGTTGACCAAATGAGGTAAAACAAGCATCAATGGGAAGTTTATTAAAAATCGATTTTAACAAAGCAATCAAAACAAGAATACAAAGAAAATGAAAAATTAACAATCGCGTAGGATAATCAAATAAATAAGAATCCTAAAAGGTGTTTAGCCAAAAATTTATAGAAAGGGTCCCCATTATTTGAAGTGAACAAGTAAAAAATGGGGGGGGGTTGTGTTTTACCACAACACCACCACATCTTTTCTTAGAGATAAGCTAACAACACCCTAGCTAGTTTATTTCCATTCTGTCTGTAACCATATTTCAGTTCTTTGATATTAATGAAATGATGTATTATTTCCGCTGCATCTTTGTATCTATGGTTATATGTGTATTTTTTTGCATTCCTGCATAAATTTGGATCAGTGGTGTTGATCATGTCAGCCCCCTATTGAATTTTGACAAGCAACCCCCTTTAAAAACCCTTTCAAACTCCCTCTTTTGGCCTAAAGAATCCTTTTTTTGCCTATCGTTACCTTTCCTTCCCCCCAAATAACATTTTAAAAGGCCGAAAACCCACATTTTTAAATATATAAGGCCTAGCCCCTTTCGGCCCTAGCCCCTGCACCTTTTCCTTCACGCGACTAAAAGCCAGACCAAGCGCTAAACCCAGAAGTGCTTATCACACGTATATATATCGGGCGCGTTTATAACCGTCGATCTGTAAAGATCCGACGACATTCACAAGTCTTCATCGCGCCCGTGGCCCACTCCGTTCATCGCCCAAATCGCCTGTCCGCCGTCCGATTAAACCGCAGATCAACGGCTCACAGTACTCCCGCCCCCGGTGGTCCCCACGTCGTGCACTGTGCAAAACCCGCCCGGTTTCTATCGCACCGCCTTTGGGCAGTAGGCGGTATTTTATTTTTCGGAGCGATTCCATACATCGCGCGATGTGTGTCTCGTGCACTATTTCAAAACCGCCTGCTCATCACGCGTTATAGTTCGGCAACAGACGTGGCACGATATTGCTGTGAGCCGTCCGATCTAGGGCGATCCATCTGACGGTAGTCGCTCCAAGAAGCTGCACGGGTGTTAATCCAAGTCAACAGTGCCCCTGGCCCACCATTTCATCTCCCTTCAATACGTTTTCAGCCGTCGATCTCCTCCTGAGATCTGACGGTCCAGATCACTTACATCTCCACCAATGGACTCCGTACCTCCACATCACTCGCTCCACGTGTGTGTTGCATTTTTCCTCCGCCCGTATATATATTCCAGTCATAAGTCAAATTTCAACGTTTTTTACGTTAAAAACTTGCACCAGTCCATCCTCCGTCGTTTCACTGCATTTTTCGCCACCACCCCACATTCTTCCACCATTTCATCATGTTGCGCTACCACACTGTTATCCCCTCCGCCTTCACCATCCCCACTGCATCTACATCCCCACGCATGGTTTTCCTAACGAGCTTGCGGGTTTTGCAGGGTTACAACGGTGGAAAACCGCCTTGATTCATTCTCTGTTACAGTGACGGAGGACACATCAAAGGACCATTTCCAGGAGTTGAAATTATGAAGAAAGGCCCGGGAAGATATGCCGACAAGACTTCCATTAAAGCAGCAGGGTTAAAATCTGCCAAAACCCCCAGAGTCATTCAGAGCACAGATTTTGCAGATGGAGACATTAATGGAGCGGCAGAGAAATATCAGCGAATGATCGAGGAATTCAACGCTCAGCATTGAAGATTTTTAGCCATAATTCAGGGTTAAGAAGGCAGAGGGTACAACGCACAGAAAATAATACCCTCAGGGTTTCATTTCAGCAGAAATTCTTTCAGGAAAAGACAGAATGTTTATGTGATTTTACTCCTATACCGTGTTCCTGAAGAGACTTTCACCCAGTGCATTTATTTCAGAAAGCAGGCAGCAGAGTACATACAGCGCTACAGAGTCATTCAGCAGTATGGGCGTGCACGTTTCAGCCATCCTGTCTTTATGAAGCAAATTAAATATTCATCACCTACTCCCTTTTCGAGCTTTCTTTTCTCCTATAAAGCTCCCGAAGAACAGAGGGTTTAGGGTTCCAGATTTTATCAGAAAATTATGCAGTGAAAGGATTTTTGTATACATTTTGTAGAACTCTTGTATGAAGGCTCAGAGCCCATAGGGTCTCAGTGAGGAGGAGTTCCTTCTGTTAAAGAGGATTTTGGTCTTTGGTATTTCATAGTTTGTAACTTTCTCTTATGTGTTAGTTTAATAGATCATTTCATTTCATCCATCTTTCTTGTATCATGTTTTGGAATGCGAGTGGCTCGCCGATTCTTGGTATGGATTTATCCTAGTTGATACCCATGCTTGGATTAGTCAAGCGCTTTAAATATGGCTCATGCATGATATTCTGTTCCACTATTCATCTAAACTGTATTTCTTCTATATTAGTTCCTTTGGGAGGGTGTTTTTAAAACGCTATTATCATGTATGGATTCTTAGATTGGTAAGCCCATACATGGTGGTATTGTGTATCTAGATATCGGCTCAATGTTAACTAATATCTTCTCAGTATTTCATTCACTACATACACTTTCTGATAACTTATTTCTGTGAGGTATTTCTGAATCGGCCCTCTTTACAGTAAGTTGTCTCTGAATTGTCTGTTGCTTTTATATTGGATTTTTGCATGTTGCCTCTACAATACTCCTTCCTATGTGTCAGTTTCTGAAGGTCTTGGTCCCATTCAGATTAATATTCCTTGTTCTACAAGAGATAGCATGAGATCTTTCTATTGATAACTTCCTCTGTTATACCATATGCTCCTTGCTATATAATATGTCCTAGGCACTGGTCTATCACAACTCTAGGTTGTCTCTAGAAATGAAAACATCTTTTTGGCACCGTTGCCGGGGAACGAAGTTGAGGAAATTTAAATCCCTGGGCCTCAACAAAACCTAATTCACTGTCCAAGTAGGTGAGTATGGAGAGTTGAGAGTTGTAGATCCCTCACCTTGGCGACTCCACAGTTCCTAAATGATTAAGAGACTCCACTGATGATCAGTAGGCCGTTGATTATCTTGGTTTCATGAGACTCTACTAGGAGACCATGTAGCAGTACAGCATCAGTCGTGCTGAAGACTAAGCCACTTCACCAATGGAAGACTCTGAGAAGTTTGAAAAAATGCATCCAAGTTTCATAGTAGAGTGTCGAGATGAAATGTCACGTGGCTTGGAAAAACTGGAAGTAGAGGACCTTCCACAGATTACTCTTCTCAGCTCAAGTTTCCATCCCGTGCTTAAGAAAATATTTCTAAGATTGATGATTGAAAGATATGAAGCTGAGATCAAACTCTTGAAATTATAGGAACAAGCTCAAGACCTAGATAATGAGTAAGACATGTATGATGCTTTAAAACCTATGGAAGATGAGGAGGAAAGCAATCAGGAACTACCTGATTGCTTACCCATGTCTTGTGTTACGCTGATCAGAGAGTATCAGGACCTAATAGCAAAGGAAAAGAGGGAAAGTTGCTTGGAGGAAACAAGAGACCACATAGAAGATGCAGAATCTGATGTGGAGGAAGAAACCACTCATGAGCCTTGTAGTCTAACCGAGTATCATCAAGTTCATGAGGACTGGTCTGAATCAGAGAGAGATCAAGAAACATCAGAAGATCCTCAAGTTTTTGCTACAAGCATAACTGAGGATACTCTAGAAGAGGTTCAAGAAGACATCCTGCCTCCAAATCAGCTAGTGCAAGAAACAGAGAGCTGCTACTCTTCTGCACAAAGGAACACAAAACAATCTTCTCCTTTAACAGAAGAAGAAATTGCTCAGATATTAAATCAGCAACCCACCTCAGAAATATTCTATGGAACACACACTCTTTCCCATTCATCTTATGAGTTTGATTGTACAGATCCAGAAAGCTCCTCTGCGAATAAAAGTGAAGAAGAACCTGCTGATAATCCAGTATGCTCTGTTGGCAGTATTACTTATATTAATGTTTTTCCTATTTCTGATCTATCTGATGATGATGTTTCCCAAATAGAAGATAATCTTGCAGTGTCATCATTAGTAGATCTATGGGAGTAAAATCATTTCCCTTTACTTCCAGAGAGTAATAAGCCAATGCAGGCTATTTATGATACTGATGGGGAGAGCTACGATAGTATAATAGCAGATGAAGATTCCTTGAATCTTCATTCTGCTTTACCAAAGATCATCAGTGAGACTGGAAACCATCAATCTTCCTTTTGAGAAGATGAGGAGGCAAGAAAACAAGAAATTCTTGAGCATATTGAAATTAAGGGGCCTTCTCTTGAAAAGGAAGAACAAATGGAACAAACCACTGCTCAAGAATATATAGATCTTTTCACGGAGCTCAGCACATCAGAGCAGAACATATCAGAGCTCCAAGAGTACTCAGCTGCAAGATATGATGAGTCCTCCAGCTCAGAAAGTGAAGAAGATGAGGGAGATTCTCTCTCTCAAGAGAGTCTTTTTCTTGATCCAGTGGAAGAAGAAGAGATCCTTGTTGAAGCCTGCTTGCCAAATATTCATAGCCAGGTATCTTTTCATGATCCTTATGCTCATTTCCTGCAAACATTTGATGAAGGATCAAAGGTTTTTTCGAGCAACAGGTTGCAAACAGAAAGAAAATTTTTCAAAGCTACTATTGTGGAACGAAAAGAGTGGGAGTTGCCCTGCCTATCCAGCTTGCTCAAGGAGCTGGGAAAAACATACCAGTCATGGGCTCACTTGATGGACTGGATACATTGGAAGAAAATTTTTGTAAGCTAGACTTGTAAATATTCCAGTTAGAGTAGGGTAGGTAGGAAAAGCTCAATAAAGCTCAGTCTGTGAGCATGTAGTTAGTTGTTTTTTATGTTTCTACAAAGTCCAGCAAGCCAGACAGTATAATCTTGGCTTGACTACTTTTCAATTTCTGTCTTAGAATGTAGAGAAGAAATCTGCTAGACAGTCTAATCCCAGCAGATGTTAGATTAGGTAGAGAAACATATGAGACCAACAGTCTAATCTAGTCTCATGGAGTAATAAGGGTAGAAGTAGAATAGATTTATTTTTCCTGTCTGTGAAAATTGATGATGTAGGTGTCTGCGAAGTTCTCGACACGCCCAAGGATGAACGTGCCATCCCCAGGTGGAGCCAATGTTGATCATGCCAGCCCCCTACTGAATTTTGACAAGCAACCCCCTTTAAAAACCCTTTCAAACTCCCTCTTTTGGCCTAAAGAATCCTTTTTCTGCCTATCATTACCTTTCCTTCCCCCCAAATTACATTTTAAAAGGCCGAAAACCCACATTTTTAAATATATAAGGCCTAGCACCTTTCGGCCCTAGCCCTTGCACCTTTTCCTTCACAAGACCAAAATCCAGACCAAGCGCTAAACCCGGAAGTGCTTACCACACATATATATATCAGGCGCGTTTATAACCGTCGATCTGTACAGATCCGACGGCATTCGCAAGTCTTCATCGCGCCCATGGCCCACTTCGTTCATCGCCCAAATCGCCTGTCTGCCATCTGATTAAACCGCAGATCAACGGCTTGTAGTACTCTCACCCCCGGTGATCCCCACACCGTGCACTGTGCAAAACCCGCCCGGTTTCTATCGCACCGCCTTTGGGCGGCAGGCAGTATTTTTTTTTTCGGAGCGATTCCATACATCACGCGACGGGTGTCTCGCGCACTATTTCAAAACTGCCTGCTCATCGTGCGTTATAGTTCGGAAGCGGACGTGGCACAATATCGTTGTGAGCCGTCTGATCTAAGGCGATCCATCCGACGGTAGTCGCTCCAGGAAGCTACACGGGTGTTAATCCAAGTCAAAGTGCCCCTAGCCCACCATTTCATCGTCCTCTGATACTTTTTCAGCCGTCAATCTCCTCCTGAGATCTGACGGTCCAGATCACTTACATCTCCGCTAGTGGACTCCGTACCTCCACGTCACCCGCTCCACGTGTGTGTCGCATTTTTCCTCTGCCCGTATATATATTCCAGTCATAATCAAATGTTTTACGTTGAAAACTTACACCAGTCCATCCTCCATCGTTTTTTCTTGCCTGCTGCATTTTTAGAAGTAGCCACCCCACATTCTTCCACCATTTCATCATGCGCTGTGACCGCCTGTATTATCCCGCCATCTATAAGCTCAATAATCCATCTAGATCCCCACGCATGGTTTTCCTAATGAGCTTGTGGGTTTTTTTGCGGGGGGGGGGGGGTTACGGCGACGGAAAACCGCCATGATTCATTCTGCATTTACGGTGATGGAGGGCACATCAAAGGACCATTCCCGGAGTTGAAATTATGAAGAAAAGGCCGGGAAGATATGTCGACAAGACTGCCATTAAAAAACAACGAGGGCTTAAAATGTTTGCCAAAACCCCCGAGTCATTTAGAGCCATGATTTTGCGGATGGAGCCATTAATGGAGTGGTAGAGAAATATCAGTGAATGATCGAGGAATTCAACATTCAGCATTGAAGATCTTAAACCTTAATTCAGGGTTTAGAAGGAAGAGGGTACAATGCATAGGAAACAATACCCTCAAGGTTTCACTTCGGAAATTTCTTTCGGAAAAACGAGTGTTTATGTGATTTTACTCTATCACCGTGTTCCACGAAGAGACTTTGACCCGGTGCATTTATTTCGAGAAGCGGTAATTACATACGGCACTACGAGTCATTCGGCGAGTATGGGCGTGCACGTTTCATCCATCCTTTCTTTATGAAGCAAATTAAATGTTCATCACCTACTCCCTTTTAGGGCTTTTCTTTTTCTCCTATAAAGCTCCCGAAGAACAGATAATTTAGGGTTCCAGATTTTATCAGAAAATTATGCAGTGAAAGGATTTTTGTATACATTTTGTTGAACTCTTGTATGAAGGCTCAGAGCCCATAGGGTCTTAGTGAGGAGGAGTTCCATCTGTTAAAGAGGATTCTGGTCTTTGGTATTTCACAGTTTGTAACTTTCTCTTATGTGTTAGTTTAATAGATCATTTCATTTCATCCATCTTTCCTGTATCATGTTTTGGAATGCGAGTGGCTCACTGATTTTTGGTATGGATTTATCCTAGTTGATACCCATGCTTGGATTATTCAAGCGCTTTCAATATGGCTCATGCATGATATTTTGTTTCATTATTCATCCAAACTGTATTTCAGCTATATTAGTTTCTTTGGGAGGGTGTTTTTAAAACACTATTATCATGTATGGATTCTTATATTGGTAAGCCCATGCATGGTGGCATTGTTTATCTGGATATCAGCTCAATGATAACTAATATCTTCTCAATATTTCATTCACTACATACACCTTTTGATAATTTATTTCTGTGAGGTATTTCTGAATTGGCCCTCTTTACAGTAAGTTGTCTCTGAATTGTCTATTGCTTTTACATTGGAGTTTTGCATGTCGCCCCTGCAGTTTTCTTTCCTCTGTATCAGTTTCTGAAGGTCTTGGTCCCATTCAGATTAATATTCCTTGTTTTACAAGAGATAGCATGAGATCTTTTTATTGATGACTCCCTCTATCATACCATATGCTCCTTGCTATATAAGATGTCCTAGGCACTGGTCTATCACAACTCTAGGCTGTCTCTAGGAATGACAACAAGTGGTATCAGAGCAGTCTACTATTTCTCTTTTTTTCTTTGCATGTCCCCAATGAGGTCAGGGTATAAGGAGTTAGGGCTCGATTTGGTTGAACCCTTGCAAGATCAGCCTTGCAAACCCTGACAACCTCCCATGGGGGAAGAAAAAAAATACAAGGGAGCATAACATCCTATCAAAATATTTCTCAAGGAGGCCCACGAGAAACAAAGGAATGCGATGATGCATAACTTTTCACAGATCCTTCAATGACTACCCACTGACAACGCATGAGCATCTAGCAGCCACTTTAGAGGCACCAATCCTTTCAAGGTACAAGTAAACTTCAACATTCCTGTATTTGAATGCCAGATATATGTAGACTTCGTAGATATATGGTTGAATTTTCTAGAAGGATATTTCTCATTCCATGATTTCTTTGATCGAGAAAATTTCACTTTTTCACTCCTCAAAGTCGCCCCCCATGTCAAAGACTGGTTGGAAACCTACTATGAGCAAAAGGACGAGATGGAATCATCTCTATTCTCAGTCGCACCCAATTAGAATTCATTCCGAGATGAAATCACGGAACAATATTACCTCGTGGGGTACTATTAGGAAAATATTATCCAATGAACCAAGTTGTGGCAGCAAAGGTGTCAAGATGTGCACGAGCTGACGAATTTGTTCCATACCCTGAACACAAAGTTGGGTATTAAATATTCATAGAAAAAATTGGTTCTCAAGTAATGAAGCTATTTGCACATATAAATTCAGGAGGAAATGGAGTTCCTCGACATTACCTCGCTTGGCACGGCATCTCGATATGCTGCCAAGGTCAAGCAGAAATTTAAGAAGAAGAAGCGAGACATTGAATCTAATCTGAAGCTAGGGAAAGGCACCCCCGAACCACAAAACAAGAGTGGGGAGAATCAAAATAACACCGCAAAGCCAAAGAAGGACATGGGGAAGTGGTGTGAATTTCATAACAACTACACTCACAACACAAGCAAGTGTCAGGCCAAACAGTCGTTTGTGGCCAAACTGAAGCTATTCGAATCAAATGCATGTTTTGATTTTGAGCTAGAACTGGACAAGGGGAATGAAAAAGGGAAGTAGATCATTGATATGGAACCTAGTGTCACTGTTTCCACCACCAAGCTCCAAAGGGAGGAAACTAAAGATCTAGAGGAGGGGGAGCGCCTCTTCCATTCCCAGATGTGGGTGAAGGGTTCTCCACTACAATTCTTTGTCGATAGAGGAAGCCAAAAGAACCTCATTTCAGTGGATGTTGTGAAGCGACTCAGCCTATCGATCACAGCACACCCACATCTATATACCATCGGGTGGCTTCAAGAAAGAATAGATCACCACGTTAGCCAACAATTCTGCCTTCCATATAGCATCAAGCCCTTCAAGGATGAGATACTATGTGATTTTTCTCCTCTTCATATGTCTAATGTATTATTAGGCCAACCATACTTGTGGAAGTGACCTACTGTGTATGATTCTAGGCCTTGTTCTGTTATTATTAATTTGGGAAATAAGTTGTACATGATACCAGAGGTATTAAAACCTTCTGTCATCTCTTTAAGTATTACAAAGAAATGTAGTAATATTATTTCCCAAACAAGAAAATTTATTTTCATTACGATTTGCCCATAGGGAAAGAAGAATATTGTGGTCGCATCCTCTAAACAGGGCTCCCCTGCTTGGCATTAGCATATTTAAAAAGTCATGGAGGAATACAAGGAAATTTTATCCTCACCCACAGTGGTTCCTGTACACTGTTAGTTCAAGCACTCCATTGATCTGACCCCAAGCATGTCACTGCCTAATGGGCCTATCTATCGATGTTATGTTCTGGAGAATGGTGAATACAAGAGGCAGATCCAAGAGATATTGCAGAAAGGGCACATCAGGACAAGCTACTCACATGAAATGTATGAGGTTGATAAAGAAACCATATTTATTGAACGCATCCAGCACGTACGCCAGTAGGTCCACTACATCTTGGATAAATCCAATGCCAAGTACAAGCAGCGATATGGTCAATATCAAGCGCCACACAAGTTTCATGTGGGTGACTAATTTTGGTTGAATTTGCAGAAATAACACATGAGCGGAGCACATTAGGATCTTAGACCACTCTAATATGGGACTTACACCATTATCAAGGTTGTGGCAGATAATTCATTTGAGCTCAGCGTTCCCTCATTCCTTGGCAGACATCCAACGTTCAATATGGATCGCCTTCGGCCCTAATTTCCACCATTACTGGACACATCCGACATTGCAGAACAACTCACACCAACAGATTTAAACCCAGACTACATGGAACAAGACCCAACTGATCAAATCATGGACACACAGATCAATAATACCCACTATCAAAGGATCGATTTGTATCAGGTTGTCAAAGCTCGCCAAATCTTGCCCCAAGGCAAGTGGCTCACCAAGGAACAAGTTCAACAGAAGTTTCCTCATCTCATGGAGGAAATCAACACAATGGGGACCATTGATTCCTAAGGGAAGAGGAATGATCCAGGTGTATATTGGTGGCCACCCTCCTATTCCACTTGGAACCCCACCATTTTTTCTTTCAAATTTTCAGTTTCCTTAATTATAGCACAGTTTACTATTTTTGGAATTTTTTTGGGTCCTGAACTTCCAGAGCCATTTCTAGGACCTAAACAATGTTTTTGGGAAAAATGGAGCAACATGGGTCTGTGACAGATGTTTTTCACTCAAAATTTTTAGTCTTATGACAGATGTTTCTAATAAGGTATTGTGCGCTTCAAACAAAGATCGTATGCCATAGTTACGTCCCTGAAAAGTTGATGTACCAATTTACCCAAACGAGGCCCATAGTTTTGGTGCTTCATCTCCTAGGATTAGGTTTTTGGATGTTTAGGGTTTTCCCATGTGATTCAATAATAAAAAGGCCCTTGAGCCTCATTGTAACATAGTTTAGAGGCCCATAGCTGCCACATCTCTTCTCATAGATAAGCTGCCAGTGACCTAGCTAGTTTATTTCCATTATGTCTGTAAGCATATTTCAGTTATTTGATATTAATTAAATGAAGTATTATTTCCACTACATCTTTGTATTTATGGTTATACGTGTATCCTATTGCGTTCCTGCATAAATTTAGTTTAGTGGTATCAAAGTGATCTGCTCTTTCTCTATTTTTCTTTGCATGTCCCCAACGAGGTTAGGGTATAAGGAGTTAGGGCTCGATCTGTTTTAACCCTTGCAAGATTAGCCTCGCAAACCCTGAAGACCTCCCATGGGGGAAGAAAAGAAATATGAGGGAGCAGGAGATCCTATTAAAATATTGCTCGAGGAGACCCTCGAGAAAAAAAAGAACATGATGATGGATAAATTTTCCCAAATCCTTCAACGGCTGCCCACCAACGGCGCATCTACATCCAGTAGCCAATCTGGAGGCGCCACTCCTTTCAAGGTACAAGTCAACTTTGACATTCCTAGAATTGAAGGCTAGATAGATGCATACGTCGTAGATATATGGTTGAACTTTATGGAAGGGTATTTCTTGCTCCATGATTTCTCCGATCGAGAAAAGATTAATTTTGCACTCCTTAAAGCCGCCCCCATGTCAAATACTGGTGGGAAACCTACTGTGAGAAAAAGGACGAGAGGGAACCCTCTCTATTCTTGGCCACACCCATTGGAATTCGTTCTGAGACGACATCAAGGAACAATATTACCCCATGGATATCTATGAACATAAGTACATCCAATGTACCACGCTGTAGCAACAGAGGGATCAAGATGTGCACGAGCTGGCGAATTTGTTCCATATCCTGTGCACAAACATGGGTATTAAAGAATTCAGAGAAAAATTTGGTGCTCAAGTACCGCAACTATTTTCACAAATACATTCAGGAGGAAATGGATTTCCTCGACATTACCTCACTTGACATGGCATATCGATATGCCACCAAGATCGAGCAGAAATTTAAGTAGAAGAAGCGAGACTTTGAATACGTGATACCAAAGCCGGGGAAAGGCATTGTTGAACCGCTAAAAAAGGGTAGAATCCAAAGAATGGCAACTGATAATAACACCACAAAGCCAAAAAAGGATGCAAGGAAGTGGTGTGAATTTCATAAAAACTCCACTCACAACACAAGCGAGTGTCAGGCCAAACAGTCACTGGTGGCCGAATTGAAGGCATCTGAATTAGATGCATGTTTGGATTCTGAGATGGAAATGGACAAGGGGAATGAAAAAGGGAAGAAGATCATTGATACAGAATCCAGTGCCATCGTTGGCACCACCAAGCTCCAGAGGGAGGAGCCTGAGGATCCAGAGGAGGGGGAGCGCCTCTTCCATTCCCAGATGTGGGTGAAGGGTTCTCCACTACAATTCCTTGTCGATAGTGGAATCCAAAAGAACCTCATTTCAGAAAATGTCATGAAGTGGCTCGGCCTACTGACCACAGCATACCCATAGTCATATACCATCAAGTGGCTTCACCAAGGAAGAGATCTCTAGGTCAGCCAGCAGTGCCAACTTTTGTACAACATCTAGCCCTTCATGGATGAGATATTGTGTTATGTTTCTCCTCTTGACGTGTCTGATGTATTATTAGGCCAACCATACTTGTGGAAGTGACATGTTATGTATGAGTCTAGGCCTCATTATGTTATCATTACTTTGTGAAATAATTTATATAGGATACCAAAGGTAGTACCGCCTTCCGCCATCTCTTTCAGTACTACAAAGTGATGTAGTAGTAATATTATTTCCCAAACCGGGAAATTTATTTTCATTACGATTCGCCCATAGGGCAAGAATAATATTGTGGTCGTAACCTCCAAACAGGGAAACCTTGCGTGGCATCAGCAGATTGACAAAGTTGTGGAGGAATACAAGGACATTTTCTCCTCACCCACATGGGTTCCTCTACACTGTCAGGTCAAGCACTCCATTGATTGGAACCTAGGCACGTCGCTGCCTAATGGGCCAATCTATTGACATTATATTCTGGAGAATGATGAAATCAAGAGGCAGATCCAAGAGCTGTTGCAGAGGGCACATCAGGCTAAGCTCCTCACATGTATTTTCTCAGGGTAATAAGGCAACCTAATTTATTGAATGCATCCAGCACGTCCACCAGAAGTTTCACGACATCTTGGATAAATCCAATTCCAAGTACAAGAAACGACATGATCAACATCGAGCGCCACACAAGTTCCATGTGGGCTACCAATTTTGGTTGCATTTGCAGAAAGAACGCCTGACCAGAGCTCATTAGAAGCTCATACCACTCTAATATGGGCCTTACACTATTATCAAGGTTGTGGGAGCCAATGCATTTGAGCTCAACATTCCCCCATTCCTTGGCCGACACCGAGTGTTCAATATGGATCGCCTTCGGCCATACTTTCCACCAATACTAGACACATTTGACATTGTAGAACAACTCACACCAACAGAGTTAAACGCAGACTGCATGGAACAATCCAAAACTAATCAGATCATGGACACACATATCAATAACGCCCACCAGCAAAGTATCCAGTTGTATTGGGTTGTCAAAGCCGACTGACACTTGCCTGAAGGCAAATGGCTCACGAGGGACCAAGTTCAACTGAAGTTTCCTCATCTCATAGAGGAACTCAACACAATGGACCACTGCTTCCTAAGGGGAAAGGAATGATCTAGGTGGATATTGGTGGCCACCATCCTATTCCACTTGGACCCGCATGATTTTTTCTTTCAGCATTTTAGTTTCCTTAATTGTAGCACAATTTACTATTTTTGGCAATTTTTCGGGTCTTGTACTTTTGGAGCCATTTTGAAGCCCTAAATGACGTTTTTTGGGAAAAATGGGACCAACATGGGGTTGCAATCGATGTTGGTCACTCAAACATTGTAGTCCTTGGATAGATGTTTCTAATGAGGTATTTTGCGTGTCAAATGGAGATTGAATGGAAAAGTTATGTCCACGGGAATTTGATGTACCAATTTACCCAAACAGGGCCCATAATTTTGGCGCTTCATCTCCTAGGGTTAGGTTTTTGGATGTTTAAGGTTTTCCCATGTTTTTAAATAATAAAATTTCCCTTGAGCCTCATTGTAACACATTTCAGAGGCCTGTAGCCACCACATCTCTTCAAAGAGATAGGCTACTAGCACCCTAGCTAGTTTACTTCAATTATGTCTGTAAGCATATTTTAGTTCTTTGATATAAATGAAATGAAGTATCATTTCCACTTAATCTTTGTAATTATAGTTATATGTGTATTCTATTGCACTCTTGCATAAATTTGGATCATTGGGATCATAGCGATCTACTCTTTCTCTATTTTTCTTTGCATGTCCCCAACGAGGTCAAGGTATAAGGAGTTAGGGCTCGATCTAGTTGAACCCTTGCAAGATCAGCCTTGTAAACCCTGATGACCTCCCTTAGGGGAAGAAAATAAAGATGAGGGAGTGGGAGATACTATCAAAATATTACTCAAATGAGCCCTCGATAAAAAAAGGAACGTGATGATGAATGTAACTTTTCTCAGATCCTTCAATGGCCACCCACCCATGGCGCATTTGCATCCAGCAGCCACACTAGGGGTGCCACTCCTTTCAAGGTAAAATTCAACTTAAAAATTCATGTATTTAAAGTCCAGATAGTAGTAGAAGTCATAGATAGATGATTGAATTTGCTGGAAGAGTATTTCTCGGTTGATTATTTCTCCGATCGAGAAAATATTACTTTTGCACTCCTCAAAGCCACCCGCCATTTCCAAGACTAGTGGGAAACCTACTGTGAGAAAAAGTACAAGAGGGAACCCTCTTTGTTCTTGGCCACACCCACTTGGAATTTGTTCCAAGACGGCATCAAGGAACAATATTACCCCATGGGGAGATATAAGAACAAGTACATGCAATGGACCATGTTACGTCATCAAATGGATCAAGATGTGCACGAGCTTATGAATTTGTTCTATACCCTATGCACAAAGGTTGGTATTAAAGATCTAGATAAATATTTTGTGCTAAAGTACTACAGTTTTTTGCACATATACATCCAGGAGGAAATGGTGTTCCTTGACATTACGTTGCTTGGCACGACATATCAATATGCCTCCAAGATCGTGCAGAAATTTAAGTAGAAGAAGCAAGACTTTGAATCCGCGAATCCGAAGATAGGGGAAAGGCACCCCTGAACCATAAAACAAGGGGAAAATCCAAAGAGGGGTGACTCAGAATAACACCATAAAGCCAAAGAAGGACGTGGGGAAGTGGTGTGAATTTCATAAAAACTTCACTCACAACACAAGCTTGTGTCGGGACAAACAGTCATTGGTGGTCTAACTAGAGACATCTGAATCAAATGCATGTTTTTATTCTGAGTGAGAATTGGACAAGGGGAATGACAAAGAGAAGCAGATCATTGATACATAATCCAGTGCCATTTTTGCCACCATCAAGCTCCCGAGGGAGGAGCATGAGGATCCAGAGGAGGGGGAGCGCCTCTTCCATTCCCAGATGTGGGTGAAGGTTTCTCCACTATAATTCCTTGTCGATAGTAGAATCCAAAATAAACTGATTTCAATAGATGTCGTGAAGCGGTTCATCATACTGACCACAACACACTTGCAACTGTATAACATTAGGTGGCTTCACTAAGGAATATATCTTCGTGTTAGCCAGAAGTGCCTCCTTTCATACAACATCAAGCCCTTCACAAATGAGATTTTGTGTGATGTTGCTCCTCTTGACGTGTCTGATGTATTATTAGGAAAACCATACTTATAGAAGTGACATTTTGTGTATGCGTGTAGGCCTCATTCTATTATTATTACTTTGGGAAATAAGTTGTAAAGGATATCGGAGGTAGTACTGCCTTTCACCATCTCTTTCAATACTGTAAAGCAATTCAGTAATATTATTTCCCAAACCAACAAAATTATTTTCACTATGATTCGCCCACAGGGCAAGAATAATATTGTGACCACGACATCCAAACAGGGCTCCCCTACGCCGCATACACAGATTGAAAAAGTCATGGAGGAATACAAGGAAATTTTCTCCTCACCCACAGGGTTTCCTCTACACTGTCAGGTCAATCACTCCATTGATCTGACCCCAGGAACGTCACTGCCTAACGGGTCAATCTATCAACGTTATTTCTTGGATAATGATGAAATCAAGAGGCAGATCCAAGAGCTGTTGCAGAAAGGGCATATCGGGCCAAGCTCCTCACATGTATTTTCTGAGGCTGATAAAGCAACCAAATTTATTGAATGCATCCAACACGTCCACAAACAGGTCCACGAAATCTTGGATAAATCCAATTCCAAATAAAAGCAACGACATGATCAACATCAGGTTCCACACAAGTTCCAGGTGGGCGACAAAGTTTTGTTGCATTTGTAGAAAGAACACCTGACTAGAGCTCATCGAAAGATCATACCACTCTGATATCGACCTTACGCCATTATCAAGGTCATGGGAGACAATTCATTTGAGCTCAGTATTCCCCCATTTCTTGGGCGACACCCAGTGTTCAATATGGATCGCCTTCGATCGTACTTTCCACCATTACTGAACACATCCGACATTGGAGAACAACTCACACCAACATAGTTAAACCCAGACTGCATGGAAAAAGAAAAAATGGATTGGATCATGGAAACACAAATCAATAACACCCGCCAGCAAAGGATCCATTTGTATTGGGTTTTCAAAGTTGGCCAACTCTTGCCCCAAGGAAATTGGCTCACTAGGGACAAATTTCAGCAGAAGTTTCCTCATCTCATGGAGGAACTCAAAGAAATGAGGACCATTGCTTCCTAAGGGGGAAGGAATGATCCAGGTGGATATTGGTGGCCACCATCCTATTCCACTTGGACCCCCACCATTTTTTCCTTCAGCATTTTAGTTTCCTTAATTGTAGCATAGTTTAATATTTTTGGCAGTTTTTCGAGTCCTGAACTTCCTGAGCTGTTTTGAGGACCTTAACAACATTTTTTGGGAAACCTGGGATTGAAATGGGCCATCCATAGTTGTTAGTCACTAAAAAGTTGTAGTCCTCAGATAGATGTTTTTAATGAGATATTGTGCGTGTCAAATGGAGATCGTATGCCAAAGATATGTCCCTAGGAAGTTGATGTACCAATTTACCCAAACATGGCCCATAGTTTTGGCGCTTCATCTCCTAGGATTAGGTTTTTGGATGCTTATGTTTTTTTCATGTTTTTCAATAATAAAAATATCCTTGAGCCTCATTGTAACAGAGTTCATAGGTCTATAGCCGCCACATCTCTTCTCAGATATAATCTACGAGTGCCCTAGCTAGTTTATTTCTGTTGTGAAACCAGCTCCAAAAAGATAAGAAAAGAGATATCAACGCTTTAGAAATAAGCCACTTCAAGGGGGCAACCTCCAATACTTTACATGAATGAACAATTCTTGGATGATAAAAATTAAAAAACCTCATTTCTATATATAGGAGTCCATGGGGCCACAATGTAATCCTGGCCGACCTAACAATAATAATTTAAGGGCACAATAATAACAATATGGGGGTTACAGGGCTACAATAATAACAATAAGGGGATTACACTAACAACAATAAGGGATTATACTAGTAATATAGGGACCTAACAATTTCCATTATGTTTGTAAGCATATTTAAGCTATATGTGTATTATGTTGCATTCCTACATAGATTCGGATAAGTGGTATCAGAGTGGTCTTCTCTTTCCCATTTTTTCTTTTCATGTCCCGAACAAGGTCAAGGTATAAGGTGTTAGGGCTCGATCTGGTTGAACCCTTCCAAAATCAGCCTTGCAAACCCCGAATACCTCCCATGGGAGAAGAAAAGAAAGACGAGAGAGCAGAATATCCTATCAAAATATTGCTTGAGGAGGACCTCGAGAAACAATGGAACGTGATGATGGATAAATTATCCCAAATCCTTCAACGGCTAACCATCGGCAGCACATCTATATCCAACAACCACTTTGGAGGTGCCACTCCTTTCAAGGTACAATTCAACTTTGACATTCCTGTATTTGAAGGCTAGATAGATATAGACGTCATAGATAGATGGTTGAATTTTCTAGAAGTGTATTTCTCGGTCCAAGATTTCTTCGATCGAGAAAATATTATTTTTTCACTCCTCAAAGTCCCCCCCCCCCATGTCAAATACTAGTGGGAAACCTATTGTGAGAAAAAGGACAAGAGCCAACCCTCTTTGTTCTCGGTTGCACCCTCTTGGAATTTGTTTCGAGATGACATAAAGAAACAATATTTCCCTTTGGAGAGCTATGAGGAAAATTACATCCAATGGACCATGTTGCGGCAGCAAAGGGATCAAGATGTGCACAAGCTAACGAATTCGTTCCATATCATGTGCACAAAGTTGGATATTAAAGATTCAAACAAAAATTTGGTGCTGAAGTACTGCAATTTTTTGCATAGATACATTCAGAAGGAAATGGAATTCCTCAACATTGCCTCGCTTGGAACAACATATCGATATGCCGCCAAGATCAAGAAGAAATTTAAGTGGAAGAAGCGAGACTTTGAATCCGCCAATCCAAGGCCAGGGAAAGGCGCCCCTGAACCGCAGAACAAGGTGAAAATCCGAAGCGGGGCGACTCAGAATAACACCACAAATCTAAAGAAGGACACGGGGAAGTGGTGTTAATTTCATAACATCTCCACTCACAACACAAGCGAGTGTCGGGCTAAACAGTCGCTCGTGACCAAACTGAAGGCATCTGAATCAGATGCATGTTCTGATTCCGATTCAGAACCAGACAAGGGGAAGGACAAAGGGGATTATATCATTGATACAGAACCCAATGCTACCATTTCCACCATCAAGCTCGAAAGGGAAGAGCCTGAGAATCCAAAGGAAGGGGAGCGCCTCTTCCATTCCCAGATGTGGGCGAAGGTTTCTCCACTACAATTCATTTTTGACAGCGAAAGCCAAAAGAACCTCATTTTAGCAGATGTCGTGAAGCGGCTCGGCCTACCGACGATAGCACACCTGCAGTCGTATACCATTGAGTGGCTTCACCAAGGAAGAGATATCCGCGTCAGCTAGCAATGCCACCTTCCATACAACATCAAGCCCTTCACAAATGAGATGATGTGTGATGTTTCTCTTCTTTATGTGTCTGATGTATTATTAGGACAACCATACTTGCGGAAGTGACATTTTGTGTATGAGTTTAGGCCTTTTTCGGTTATTATTACTTTTGGAAATAAGTTGTAAAAGATACCAGAGGTAGGACCGCCTTCTGCCATCTCTTTCAGTATGCAAAGAAATGCAGTAAGATTATTTCCCAAACTAGGAAATTTATTTTCATTATGATTCACCCACAGAGCAAGAAGAATATTGTGGCCGCAACCTCCAAACAGGGCTCCCCTGCACGGCATCAGCAGATTGACAAAGTCGTGGAGGAATACAAGCAAATTTTCTCCTCACCCACAGGGGTTCCTCTACAATGTCAGGTCAAGCACTCCATAGATTTGACCCCAGGAGCATCGCTTCCTAATGGGGCAATATATCGAGGTTCTATTCTAGAGAATGATGAAATCAAGACGTAGATTCAGGATTTGTTGCAGAAATTTCACATCAGGTGAAGCTCCTCCCATGTATTTTCTAAGGCTAATAAAGTAACTAGATTTATTGAACACATCCTGCACGTCCACAAGCAAGTCCACGACATTTTTGATAAATCCAATGCTAAGTACAAGTAGCGACATGATCAACATCGGGCACCACACAAGTTCCAGGTGGGTGGCCAAGTTTGGTTGCATTTGCAGAAACAATATCTCAACATGGCTCATCGGAAGCTTATACCACTCTGATATGGGCCTTACATCATTATGAAGGCTATAGGAGATAATGAATTTGAGCTCATCATTCCCCTATTCTTTGGCCGACATCCAGTGTTCAATATGGATCACCTTCGACCATACTTTCCACCATTATTGGACACATTCGACATTGCAGAACAACTCACACAAACAGATTTAAACCCAGACTGCATGAAACAAGCCACAACTAATCGGATCATGGACGCAGATCAATAACACCCGCCAACAAAGGATCCAGTTGTATCGAGTTGTCAAAGCTTTCCAACTCCTACCCTACGGCAAGTGACTCACCAAGGACCAAGTTCAGCAGAAGTTTCCTCATCTCATGGAGGAACTCAACACAATGGGGACCATTGATTCCTAAGGGGGAGGAATGATCCAGGTGGATACTAGTGTCCACCCTCCTATTCAACTTGGACCCCCACCATTTTTTCTTTCAGATTTTAATTTTCCTTAATTGTAGCACAATTTACTATTTTTGGAATTTTTCCGGGTCTTGAACTTTTAGAGCCATTTCTAGGCCCTAAACAACGTTTTTTGGGAAAAATGGGACAAAATTAGGTCTATGACTAATTTTGGTCACTCAATAGTTGTAGTCCTCAGATAGATGTTTTTAATGAGGTATTGTGCGTGTAAAATGAAGATCGTATGCCAAAGATACATCCCCAGGAAGTTGATGTACCAATTTATCCAAACGAGGCCCATGTTTTTGGTGCTCAATCTCCTAGGGTTAGTTTTTTGGATGCTTAGGGTTTTCCAATGTTGTTCAATAATATAAAGGTCCTTGAGCCTCATTTTAAAATAGTTCAGAGGCCTGTAGATGCCACATCTCTTCCCAGAGATAAGCTACCAACGTCGTAGCTAGTTTATTTCCATTATGTTTGTAAGCATATTTTAGTTCTTTGATATTAATGAAATGAAGTATTATTTCCATTGCATCTTTGTATTTATGGTTATATGTGTATTTTTTTGTGCTCGTGTATAATTTCGGATCAGTGGTATTAGTGTGGTCTGCTCTTTCTATGTTTTTCTTTGCATGTCCCCAACGAGGTCAGGGTATAAGGAGTTATGGTTCGATCTGGTTGAACCCTTGCAAGATCAGGCTCACAAACCCCAACGACTTGCCATGGGGGAAGAAAATAATATGAGTGAGCAGGAGATATTATAAAAATATTGCTCGAGGAGGTCCTCGAGAAACAAAGAAACGTAATGATGGATAAATTTTCCAAGATCCTTCAGCGGTTTCCCACCAGTGGCGCATCTGCATCCAACAGCCACTGTGGAGGCACCACTCCTTTCAATATACAAGTCAAATTTGAAATTACTATATTTGAAGTCAAAATAGATGAAACATCGTAGATATATGGTTGAATTTGTTGGAAGGGTATTTATTTCTCCATGATATCTCCGATCAAGAAAAAAATACTTTTGCACTCCTCAAAACCGCCCCTCATGTCAAAGAGTGGTGGGAAACCTACTGTAGCAAAAGGACGAGAGGGAACCATCTCTGTTCTCGGCCGAACCCACTTGGAATTTGTTCCAATATGAAATCAATGAAAAATATTACCCAGTGGGGAACTATGAGGAAAATTACATCCAGTGGACCACGTTGCAGTAGCAAAGGGATCAAGATGTGGACGAGCTGACGAATTTGTCCTATACCCTGCACACAAAGTTGGGTATTAAAGATTCGGAGAAACATTTGGTTCTTAAGTACTTAATTTGTTTTCACATATACATTTAGGAGTAAATGGAGTTCCTCGAATTACCTCGCTTGGCATGACATATCGATATGCTGCCAAGATTGAGTAGAAATTTAACCAGAAGAAGTGAGACTTTGAATTCATGAATCCGAAGCCAGGGAAAGGCACCCCCGAACTGAAAAAAAAATGGGGAAATTTGAAAGTATGGCGACTCAAAATAACACCACAAAGCCAAATAAGGATGTGGGGAAGTAATGTGAATTTCATAATAGCTCCACTCACAACACAAGCGATTGTTGGGCCAAATTGTCGTTGGTGGCCGAACTAAAGGCATCTGAATCAGATGCATGTTATGATTATGAGTCAGAACCAAACATAGGGAATGATAAAGGGAATAATATCATTTATACGGAAACCAGTGCCACCATTGGCACCACCAAGCTCCAGAGGGAGGAGCCTGAGGATCCAGAGGAGGGGGAGCACCTCTTCCATTCCCAGATGTGGGTGAAGGGTTCTCCACTATAATTCCTTGTCGATAGCAGAAGCCAAAAGAACCTCATTTCAGTAGATGTCATGAAGCTTCTTGACCTACCAACCACAACACACACGCAGCTGTATAACATCGGGTTGCTTCACCAAGGAAGAGATCTCCATGTTAGCCAACAGTGATTCCTTCCGTACAACATCAAGCTTTTTGTGATTGAAAAATTCATGGAGGAATACAAAGATATTTTCTCCTCATCCACAGGGTTTCCTCTACACTCTCAAGTCAAGAACTCCATTGATCTGACCCCAAGTGCATCGCTGCCTAATGGGACGATATATCAACTTTCTATTGTGGAGAATGATGAAATCAATAAGTAGATCCTAGAGTTGTTGCAAAAAGGGCACATCAGGCCAAGCTCCTCACATGTATTTTCTAAGGTTGATAAAGAAACCAGATTTATTGAATGCATTCAGTACATCTACCAGCAGGTTCACGACACCTTGGATAAATCCAACATTGGGCGCCACACAAGTTCCAAGTGGGAAACCAATTTTGGTTGCATTTGTAGAAAGAACACTTGAACAAAGCTCATCAGAAGCTAATACCACTCCGATATGGGCCTTACAACATTATCAAGGTTGTGGGAGACAATGCATTTGAGCTCATCATTCCCCCATTCCTTGGCCGATACCCATTGTTCAATATGGATCGCCTTCGGCCATACTTTCCACCATTACTGAACACATCCGACACTGTAGAACAAATCACACCAATAGAGTTAAACTTAGACTGCATGGAACAAGCCACAACTAATCAGATCATGGACACAGATCAATAACACCCTCCAGCAAAGGATCCAGTTGTATCGGGGAAAATCCAAAGCGGGGTGACTTAGAATAAAACCATAAAGCCAAAGAAAGACGCGGGGAAGTGGTGTGAATTTCATAATAGCTCCACTCACAACACAAGCGAGTGTCAGGAAAAATAGTCATTGGTGGCCGAACTGAAGGCATTTGAATCATATGCATGTTTTTATTCTAAGTCAAATCCGGACAAGGGGAATGACAAAGGGAAGCCGATCATTGATATGAAACCCAGTGCCATTGTTGCCACCACCAAGCTCCAGAGGGAAGAGCCTGAGGATACATAGGATGGGGAACACCTCTTCCATTCCCAAATGTGGGTGAAGGGTTCTCCACTGCAATTCCTTGTCGATAGTGGAAGCCAAAATAACCTCATTTCAGCAGATGTCATGAAGCGGCTTGGCCTACCGACCACAACACACCCGCAACTGTATACCATCGAGTGGCTTCCCCAAGAAAGAGATCTCTGTGTCAGACAACATTACTACCTTCACGAATGAGATATTGTCTGATTTTTCTCCTCTTGACATGTCTAATGTATTATTAGGCCAACCGTACTTGTGGAAGTGACATGTTTTGTATGATTCTAGGCCTCTTTCTATTATTATTACTTCGAGAAATAAGTTGTACAGGATACCGGAGGTAGTACCACCTTATGTCATCTCTTTCAGTACTGAAAAACAATGTAGTAATATTATTTCCCAAACCAAGAAATTTATTTTCATTATGATTCGCCCACAGGGCAAGAAGAATATTGTGGCCGCAACCTCCAAACAAGGTTCCCCTGCGCCGCATGAGTAGATCGAAAAATTCATGGAGGAATACAAGGGAATTTTATCCTCACCCACAGGGTTTACTCTACTCTATCAGGTCAAGCACTACATTTATCTGACCCCAGGCGTGTTATTTCCTAATAGGCTGATCTATCAACATTCTGTTATGGAGAATGATGAAATCAGGAAGCAGATCCAAGAGTTGTTTCAGAAAGGGAATATTAGGCCAAGCTCCTCACATTTATTCTCAGAGGCTGATAAAGAAACCAAATTTATTGAACGCATCCATCATGTCTGCCAACAGGTCCATGACATCTTGGATAAATCCAATGCCAAATACATGCAGCGACATGATCAACATCGGGCGCCACACAAGTTCCAAGCGGGTGACCAAGTTTGGTTGCATTTGCAGAAAGAATGCCTCACCGGAGCTCATCAGAAGCTCATTCCACTCTGATATGGGTCTTACACCATTATCAAGACTATGGGAGACAATGCATTTAAGCTCAGCATTCTTCCATTCCTTGGTCGACACCTAGTGTTCAATATGGATTGCCTTCGGCCATACTTTCCACCATTATTGGACACATCTAACATTGTAGAACAACTCACACCAACAAAGTTAAACCTATACTGAATGGATCAAGCCAAAATTGATCAAATCATGGACACACATATCAATAACACCTGCCCCAAGGCAAGTGGCTCACCAAGGACCAAGTTCAGCAAAAGTTTCATCATTGCATGGAGAAACTCAACACAATGGGGACCATTACTTCCTAAGTGGAGAGGAATGATCCAGGTGGATATTTGTGGCCACCCTCCTATTCCACTTGCACCCCCACCATTGTTTCTTTCAACTTTTCAGTTTCCTTAATTGTAGCATAGTTTACTATTTTTGGCAATTTTTCAGGTCCTAAACATTCAGTGCCATTTTAAGGCCCTAAACAATGTTTTTTGGGAAAACTGGGACCAACATGGGTTTCAACTGGGGTATGCCAAAGTTACATCCCTGGGAAGTTGATGTACCAATTTACCCAAACGGGGCCCATAGTTTTGGTGCTTCATCCTAGGGTTAGGGTTTTTGATGTTTAGGGTTTTCCCATGTTTTTCAATAATAAAAGGGCCCTTGAGCCTCATACTAATACAGTTCAAAGGCCTATAGCTGCCACATCTCTTCTCAGAGATAAGCTACCAGTGCCCTAGATATTTTATTTCCATTTTGTCTGTAAGCATATTTTAGTTCTTTGATATTAATAAAATGATGTATTATTTATGATGCATATTTTTATTTATGGTTATATGTGTATTCTCTTGCATTACTGCATAAATTTGGATCAGTGTATCAGAGCGGTTTGATCTTTCTCTATTTTTCTTTGCCTGTCCCCAACGACGTCAGGGTATAAGGAGTTTGGGCTCCATCTGGTTAAACCCTTGCAAGAGCAACCTCACAAACCCCAACGACCTCCCATGGGGGAAGAAAATAAATAAGAGGGAGCAGGAGATCCTATTGAAATATTGCTCTAGGAGGCCCTCGAGAAACAAAGGAATGTGATGATGGATAACTTTGCCAAGATCCTTCCACAACTGCCCTTCGGCGGCACATCTACATCCATCAGCCACTCTAGAGGCGCCACTCCTTTCAAGGTACAAGTCAACTTCGAAATTCATGTATTTGAAGGCCAGATAGATGCAATCATCATATATAAATGGTTGAATTTGTTGGAAGGGTATTTCTTGGTCCATGATTTTTTCGATCGAGAAAATATTACTTTTGCAGTCCTAAAAGCCGCCCCCCATGTCAAAGAATGTTGGAAACCTACTGTGAGAAAAAGGACGAGAGGTAACCCTCTCATTTCTCAGCCACACCCACTTGGAATTCATTTCGAGATGGCATCAAGAAAAAATATTACCCCATGGGGAGCTATGAGGACAAGTACATCCTGTTGTGGACAATTTTGTCACCCCCTAGAGACAGTCTAGAGTTGCCATAGACCAGTGCCTAGGACATCTTAATATAGCAAGGAGCTCTTCGTATAGCTTGGGTTGTCAATCCAAAAGCTCTCTTACTATCTCTTGTAAAACAAGGAAATAGGTTTAGATTGGGACCAATCTCTCTCAGAAGTTGACACAAAGATAAGAATAGTGTAGGGAAATTATGCAAAACTCCAATATAAAGGCATCAGACAGTTAAGAGACAGCTTACTGTAAAGAGGGCCAGTTCAAATAATATATCACAGAAATCAAATATCAGGAAATGAGTGCAGTGAGGAAACATAAAGAAGATATTAGTTATCATGAGACTGATACCCAGATACACAACAAAACCACATAAGGGCATACTAATTTATGAATCCTTATATGACAATGGAATTTTAAAAGCACCCTCCTCATGCAACTAATATAGTAGAAAATATGGATGAGATGAACATGGAACAGTATATCATGACTAGGCCTATTTAAAGCACTTGACTAATTCCAGAAAGGGCACCAACGAGGATGAATCCTTACTGCAAACTAGTGAGCCACTCGCATTCTAGAACATGATACAAGAAGATAAATAGCATGAAATAAGATATTGTATTAACACATAAGAGAAATTACATACTGTGAGATACCAAAGACCAGAATCCTCATTACAGTTATAACTCCTCCTCACTGAGACCCTACGGGCTCTGAACCTTCATACATGGAATATTACAAAATGTATACAAAAGCCTTTTCACTGCACAGTTTGCTGATAGAAATCTGGAACCTTTACAATGTCTTTCTTTCTACCTTTTATAGAGAAGATGGAAAGCTCCAGAGCGTGGGGTAGGTATCCTACATTTATTGATCTGATTTGAATAAAATGGCGGAACACATTTGCGCCCATACTATGAATGACTAAACATAAATGACTGTACTTTAAAATTTACTCTCAGAAATGAATGCTGAAAATGAAAATCTCCTCATAAACAAGACATAAATAATAAAATATACAAATGTTCCTCCCTTTGCTGGAGGAGGGAGATCTGAGACAATTAAACCTTGAGGCGCCTGTTTCTGTACATAGTACTTTCGGCCTTCTAATTTTGAATTTCAAATTTGAAACCTTTCCTGCCGGACAATGAATTCATAGCCTCTTCATTAATAATATGTTGATGCATTAATGTTTTCATCCACCCAAATTTGCCTTTTGATTTTCTCTGGAGGGTTCTACAGATTCAAATCCTCGCCTTCTTTAATGGTGGTCATATCATAGCTGCTTCCGGATCTTTCCTCACCAGTTTTCCTCCTGGAACATAGTCCTATAATGCATCCTCGACCTTTGTAATGGAAATTATGAATCATGGTAATTATTGGCTGTAATAAACCTGCAAAAACCGAAACCTGTTAAATAAAACCCAGCACAGAGACGGCGAACATGGTGGAGCCGATGGAAATGGTGAAGATGAAGGCATGGATGAGTAGACGAAGGCGCAGATATAAAACAAACACACTGAAATGTGACACCTAAACGGAATATGTGGATGGTGGAGGAAGAAGCGGATAACACGTGGGAAGATGACGAAGAGTGGCGGAAAAACGCTAACAATTTAAAGACCCAAAGGTTAAATTTTGGAGATATTACAAAGGAAAACATGACAAAACAATGGAGTGAGAGCTTTGGAAGTGGGACCCGGAGCGCACATCGCAAAATCGCAAGTGGAGAAAGTGCGATGGGGGAAATGATGGAGTAACACGAGACTGCGCTCTGCATTTTGCGATGGGTGTGACCAGTCGAGCGCAGATTGCAAAAACGAAAAGTGCGATGACAGAGAATAGCATGAACGAAAAACTGCGCTTTTGCAAAGGGGCAGATATGCGGTAAGTGAAAGGTGCGATAGCGCGATCATGCGATTTTGCGATAAACGATCTAAGGGGCAGTGCTCGGCTGTATGGATGAAGGGAAGCGCGGAGCTAGGGGAGAAAGGGGCTGGGCCCACTATTAATTCAATGCAAATTTTAGTCTTTGAAAAGCGTGTTTTTCAGGCGGAAAAGGGGAGCGATAGGTAGATTATGGAGGCTTTTGGCCGTGATAACAAATTTGAAAGACTTATGAGTGGCGGGGGGCCAAAAATTTGGATGGAGGGGCTGACTTTTAAAACATCGGCTCCATCTGGGGACGGCATGTTCGTCCTCGGACATGTCGAGAACACGCGGACCTCAGACCCTCCTGTATGTGGATTTTATCCTGCAATCCCCTTGCTTTTTCTTCAAAACTCGTTAGCACACCTACATTATTCAAAGAATGATGGAACAAAAAGAAAAATAATGTACAATATAATACACCAGGCTGTCTTGGCCTCCTGGGTCCCATACTCTGCTTTGCTGGTGTCCATTAGTTGCATTATTATTCAACTGTGCCATTCTATGTTTGCATATTTTGTTTTTCAATTTGCCTCCAGCTCTG
The DNA here is from genome assembly GCA_034641835.2 of Pinus albicaulis. Classification (NCBI taxonomy): domain Eukaryota; kingdom Viridiplantae; phylum Streptophyta; class Pinopsida; order Pinales; family Pinaceae; genus Pinus; species Pinus albicaulis. Next base: position 1,551,864,262 of record CM076584.1, read on the forward strand.
CTTTCATATTCTGTTCTTGTTTTTCCATTGCCTAATTTTCTTTGCTTTCTTGCTGGTATCTGCTATTTCTGAGGCACCTTCGTCATCAGTTTTTTGATGCTGTCAACCTCTATGTCCGACCTTTCTTTTGTTTGGAAGTTACTTTGCCCACTACTATCTTCATCCTGGGGAGCTTTGATTTTTTCATTTTCCACGGCATCTTCAATATGGCTCTTGAGAGCTTGATCACTCTCTTCTTGTATTTTTAAAGGAAGTGGTATCTCTTCTTCTTGTTCTTGAATAGCAGCTTCAAAAAATCTTCCTTCTGCTGACAACATGCTGCTAGAAAAGGCCCTTGATCCTTGTTCAAATATTTGCAAGAAATGCACATGAGGATCATGAGATGATACCTGATTAAGAATATCTGGTAGGGAGGCTTTAACCAGGATTTCTTCTTTTTCCACTGGATGGAGAAGGAAATTCTCTTGAGAAATGGTGGCTTCTTGGTTTTCTTCCTTTTCTGAACTGGGGGACTCATCATATATTGGATCTGAGTCCTTTTGGAACTCTGGTATATTCTGCTCTGTTGTGCTGAGCTCCATGAAAATATCTATGTATTCTTGAGCAGGGGCTTGTACCTTTGCTTCCTCTTTTTCAAGAGAAGGCTCGTTATTTTCATCTTGCTCAAGAGCTTCTTCTTTGCTCTCCTCCTCTTCTGAAAAGAAAGACTGCTGATCTCCGCTCTCATGACACTCATCACTGATGCTTTCATAACTTTCCCCATCAGTGTCATAGATAGGCTGGATGGGTTCACTGCTTCTCTGGAGACAATCATCATCAAATAAATCATAACTAGGAAAGTCGCAGTCATAAGCAATGTCACCAATCAAACCTATTGGATTCTCAGCAGGTCCTTCTTCATCTTGATCCTCAGAGGAGTTTCCTGGATCCAAATAATCAAACTCAAATGACGAATGGGCAAGAGTAGGTGTTCCATAGAAAATTTCTGAGGCAGGCTGCTGATTTGATATTCGGTCGACCCCTTCTTCTATCCAAGGAGATGATTGTTTTGTATTTCTTTGTGTAGAAGAGCAGCAGCTCTCAGTTTCTTGTACTAGCTGATTTGGAGGTAGTATGTCTTCTTGAACCTCCTCTTCCACATCAGATTTTTCCTCTTCTATGTGGTCTCTCATTTCCTCGAGGCAGCGCTCCCTATTTTCCATTGATATTAGATCGTGATACTCTCTGATCAGCATAATACAAGATGTAGGTAAGCAATCAGGCAGTTTCTGATCACTTTCTTCCTCATCTTCCATAGGTTTTAAAGCATCATACATGTCTTGCTCATTTTCTACGTCTTGGGTTTGTTCTTGTGATTGCAAGAGTTTGATCTCAGCTTTATATCTTTCAATCATCACTCTTAGAAGGATTTTCTTAAGCACGGGCGTGCAACTTGGGATGAGAAGAGTGATCCATGGAAGGTCCTCCACTTCCATTTTTGCCAAGCCACGTGACATTTCATATCTGCATTCTGCTATAAAACTCGGAGGCATTTTTGCAAACTGCTCAGAGTCTTCCACCAGTGGAGTCCTTTTAATCGTTTTGGAATTGTGGAGTCGCCAGGTGGATGATTCAAGCTCTTTACTGTCCACCACAGGGATTTACCAAATCAAAGCCCTTTGTCTCTTCCCCAGTGGAGACGGGATTTTCTATTGAGATTTCTTGAGAAGAAGAGGGCGGATAATCTTCAACGGAACATTCAGGGTTTTCAGCACGAACTGACTTCCTCTCCTTCCAAACTCTTTTATGAATGATCTTCTCTGGGTCAGACACGTAAGGTGTTTTCGACTGAGATGTATCTGACCTTAAATGTGGCTTACGAGGAGCCAGGACTACCAATAAATCTATCAAATGAAACTAGTGGAGTCGCCAAGGTGAGAGATACGCAACTCTTCAACTCTCTATGCTCACCTGATTAGAGAGTGAAAACAATTTGTCGAGACCCATGGAAACTGATATTCTTAAATTCGTTCCCCAGCAACGACGCCAGAAAGATGTTGTGGACAATTTTGTCACCCCCTAGAGACAGTCTAGAGTTGCCATAGACCAGTGCCTAGGACATCTTAATATAGCAAGGAGCTCTTTGTATAGCTTGGGTTGTCAATCCAAAAGCTCTCTTACTATCTCTTGTAAAACAAGGAAATAGGTTTAGATTGGGACCAATCTCTCTCAGAAGCTGACACAAAGATAAGAATAGTGTAGGGACATTATGCAAAACTCCAATATAAAGGCATCAGATAGTTAAGAGATAGCTTACTGTAAAGAGGGCCAGTTCAAATAATATATCACAGAAATCAAATATCAGGAAATGAGTGCAGTGAGGAAACATAAAGAAGATATTAGTTATCATGAGACTGATACCCAGATACACAACAGAACCACATAAGGGCATACTAATTTATGAATCCTTATATGACAATGGCGTTTTAAAAGCACCCTCCTCATGCAACTAATATAGCAGAAAATATGGATGAGATGAACATGGAACAGTATATCATGACTAGGCCTATTTAAAGCGCTTGACTAATTCCAGAAAGGGCACCAACGAGGATGAATCCTTACTGCAAACTAGTGAGCCACTCGCATTCTAGAACATGATACAAGAAGATAAATAGCATGAAATAAGATATTATATTAACACATAAGAGAAATTACATACTGTGAGATACCAGAGACCAGAATCCTCATTACAGTTATAACTCCTCCTCACTGAGACCCTACGGGCTCTGAACCTTCATACATGGAATATTACAAAATCTATACAAAAGCCTTTTCACTGCACAGTTTGCTGATAGAAATCTGGAACCTTTACAATGTCTTTCTTTCTACCTTTTATAGAGAAGATGGAAAGCTCCAGAGCGTGGGGTAGGTATCCTACATTTATTGATCTGATTTGAATAAAATGGCGGAACACATTCTCACCCATACTATGAATGACTAAACATAAATGACTGTACTTTACAATTTACTCTCAGAAATGAATGCTGAAAATGAAAATCTCCTCATAAACAAGACATAAATAATAAAATATACAAATGTTCCGCCCTTTGCTGGAAAAGGGAGATCTGCGGCAATTAAACCTTGAGGCGCCTGTTTCTGTACATAGTACTTTCGGCCTTTAATTTTGAATTTCAAATTTGAAACCTTTCCTGCCGGACAATGAATTCATAGCCTCTTCATTAATAATCTGTTGTTGCATTAATGTTTTCATCCACCCAAATTTGCCTTTTGATTTTCTCTGGAGGGTTCTACAAATTCAAATCCTCGCCTTCTTTAATGGTGGTCATATCATAGCTGCTTCCGGATCTTTCCTCACCATTTTTTCTCCTGGAAGGTAGTCCTGCAATGCATCCTCGGCCTTTCTAATGGAAATGATGAATCATGGTAATTATTGGCCATAATAAACCTGCAAAAACCGAAACCTGTTAAATAAAACCCAGCACAGAGACGGTGAACATGTTGGAGCCGATGGAAATGGTGAAGATGAAGGCATGGATGAGTAGACGAAGGCGCAGATATAAAACAAACACACTGAAATGTGACACCTAAACGGAATATGTGGATGGTGGAGGAAGAAGCGGATAACATGTGGGCAGATGACGAAGAGTGGCGGAAAAACGCTAACAATTTAAAGACCCAAAGGTTAAATTTTGGAGATATTACAAAGGAAAACATGACAAAACAATGGAGTGAGAGCTTTGGAAGTGGGACCCAGAGCGCACATCGCAAAATCACAAGTGGAGAAAGTGCGATGGGGGAAATGATGGAGTAACACGAGACTGCGCTCTGCGTTTTGCGATGGGCGTGACCGGTCGAGCGCAGATTGAAAAAATGAAAAGTGTGATGACAGAGAATAGCATGAATGGAAAACTGCGCTTTTGCAACGGGGCAGATATGCGGTAAGTGAAAGGTGCGATAGCGCGATCATGCGATTTTGCGATAAACGATCTAAGGGGCAGTGCTCGGCTGTATGGATGAAGGGAAGCGCGGAGCTAGGGGAGAAAGGGGTTGGGCCCACTATTAATTCAAATGCAGATTTTAGTCTTTGAAAAGCGTGTTTTTCAGGCGGAAAAGGGGAGCGATAGGTAGATTATGGAGGTTTTTGGCCGTGATAACAAATCTGAAAGACTTATGAGTGGCGGGGGGCCAAAAATTTGGATGGAGGGGCTGACTTGTACAACACATCCAATGGACCACGCTGCGGCAGAAAAGAGATCAAGATGTGCAAGAGCTTACGAATTTGTTCCATACACTGCACACAAATTTGGGTATTAAAGATTCAGAGAAACATTTGGTGCTCAAGTACCACAGTTTTTTGCACAGATACATTCAGGATGAAATGTAGTTCCTCGACATTTCCTTGCTTTTCACGACATATTTATATGCGGTAAAGATCGAGTAGAAATTTAAGCAAAAGAAGCGAGACTTTGAATCCACGAATCCGAAGCCAGGGAAAGGTGCCCCTGAACCACATAATAAGGGGAAAATTCAAAGTGGGGTGAATCAAAATAATACCAAAAATCCAAAGAAGGATGCAGGGAAGTGGTGTGAATTTCATAACAACTCCAGTCACAACACAAGCGAGTGTTGGGCCAAAAAGTCGTTGGTGGCTGAGCTAAAGGCATCTGAATCAGATACATGTTATAATTCTAAAACATAACCATACAAGGAGAATGAAAAAATAAAGCATATCATTTATACGGAACCTAGTGCCACCATTTCCACCACCAAGCTCCAGAGGGAGGAGCCTTAGGATCCAAAGGAGGGGGGGCTTCTCTTCCATTCTCAAATGTGGGTGAAGGGTTCTCCACTACAATTCCTTGTTGATAGCAGAAGCCAAAAGAACCTCATTTCAGCAGATGTCATGAAGCGGCTCGACTTAATGACCACAACACACCTATAATCATATACCATCGGGTGGCTTCACCAAGGAAGAGATCTATGCGTCATCCAACAATGTCACCTTTCGTACAACATCAATCCCTTCACAGATGAGATACTATGTGATGTTTCTCCACTTGACGTGTATGATGTATTATTAGGCCAACCATACTTGTGGAAGCGATATGCTGTGTATGATTCTAGGCCTCGTTTTATTATTATTACTTTGGGAAATAAGTTGTATAGGATATCGAAGGTAGTACTGCCTTTTGCCATCTCTTTCAATACTACAAAGAAATGTAGTAAGATTAATTTCCAAAATAGGAAATTTATTTTCATTACGATCAACCCACCCTGCAAGAAGAATATTATGGCTGCAACCTCCAAACATGGATCCCCTGTGCATCATCAGCATATTTACAAAGTCGTGGAGGAATACAAGGAAATTTCTTCCTCACCCACAAGGGTTCCTTTATATTTTTAGGTAAAGCACTCCATTGATCTGACCCCAGGCGCGTCGCTACCTAATGGGCCAATCTATCCACGTTCTGTTCTGGAGAATGATAAAATCAAGAGGCAGATCCAAGATTTGTTGCAGAAAGGGCACATCAAGCAAAGATCCTCAGATGTACTATATGATATTGATAAAGAAAATATATTTATTGAATGCATCTAGCACATCCACCAACAGTTCCATGACATCTTGGATAAATCCAATTCCAAGTACAAGCAACGACATAATCAACATCGAGCGCCACACAAGTTCCAGGTGGGTGACCAAGTTTGGTTGCATTTGCAGAAAGAACGCCTGACCGAAGCTCATCAGAAGCATTCCCCCATTCCTTGGCCAACATCAAGTGTTCAATATGGATCACCTTTGACAATACTTTCCACCATTACTGGAAACATACGACATTACAAAACAACTCACACCAACAGAGTTAATTGACACTGCATGGAACAAGCCACAACTGATCGGATCATGGACACACATATCAATAACACCCGCTAGCAAAGGATCCAGTTGTATCGGGTTGTCAAAGCTGGCCAACTCCTGCCCCAAGGCAAGTGGCTCACTAGGGACCAAGTTCAGCAGAATTTTCCTCATCTCATGTAGGAACTCAACGCAATAGGGACAATTTCTTCCTAAGGGTGGAGGAATGATCCAGGTGGATATTGGTGGCCATATTCCTATTCCACTTGGACCCCCACCATTTTTTCTTTCAACTTTTAAAATTCCTTAATTGTAGCATAGTTTACTAGATTTGGAAGTTTTTCAGGTTGTGAACTTCTGGAGCCGTTTTGAGGCCCTTAACCACATTTTTTTGGAAACATGGGACCAACATGGGTCCAAAATTGATGTTGATCACTCAAAAGTTGTATTACTCGGATAGATGTTTCTAATGAGGTATTTTGCGTGTCAAACGAAGATCGTATGCCAAAGTTATGTCCCCGAGAAGTTGATGTACTAATTTACCAAAACGAGGTCCATAGTTTTGGCACTTCATCTACTAGGGTTAGGTTTTTGGATGTTTATGGTTTTCCCATGTTTTTAAATAATAAAAATTTCGTTGAGCCTCATTTTAACATATTTCATAGGCCTATAGCTGCCACATCTCGTCTCAGAGATAAGCTACCAACACCCTAGCTAGTTTATTTCCATTATGTCTTTAAGCATAGTTCAATTCTTTGATATTAATGAAATTAAGTATAATTTCCGATGCATCTTTGTATTTATGGTTATATGTGTATTATGTTGCATTTCTGCATAAATTTTTATCAGTGGTATCAGAGCAGTCTGCTCTTTCTCTGTTTTTCTTTGCTTGTCCCCAACGAGGTCAAGGTATAAGGAGTTAGGGATCGATCTGGTTGAACCCTTGGAAGATCAGCCTCGCAAACCCCGATGACCTCCCATGGGGGATGAGAATAAAGATGAGGGAGCAAGAGATCCTATCAAAATATTGCTCGAGGAAGCCCTCGATAAATAAAGGAACACGATGATGGATACATTTTTCGAGATCATTCAACAGCTACCCACCAGTGGCGCATATGCATCCAGTAGCCACTATGGAGGCGCCACTCCTTTCAAGGTACATGTCAACTTCGAAATTATTTATTTGAAATCCAGATAGATGCAGACATCATAGAAGGGTATTTCTCAGTCCATGATTTCTCTGATCGATAAAATATGACATTTGCACTCCTCAAAGCCAAACCCCATGTCAAAGACTAGTGGGAAACCTACTGTGAGCAAAAGGACTAGAGGGAACCCTTTCTATTTTCAGTTGCACCCACTTGGAATTTGTTCTGAGACGACATCAACAAAAAATATTATCCTATGGGGAGATATGAGGACAAGTACATCCAATGGACCACGTTGTGGTAGCAAAGGGATCAAGATGTGCATGACATGACAAATTTGTTCCATACCCTGCGCACAAAGTTGGGTATTAAAGATACAAAGAAACATTTGGTGCTCAAGCATTGCAGCTGTTTGAACAGACACATTCAGGATGAAATGGATTTCCTTGACATTACCTCACTTGGAATGACATATTGATATGCCACCAATATCGAGCATAAACTTAAGCAAAAGAAGTGAGGCTATGAATCTGTGAATCAAAAGCTAGGGAAGGCACTCCTGAACAGTAGAAAAACGGGATAATCCAAAGAAAGGCGACTCATAATAACACCACAAAGCCCAATAAGGATGTGGGGAAGTGGTGTGAATTTCATAACAGCTTCACCCACAGTACAAGCGAGTGTCGGGCCAAACAGTCCTTAGTGGCCGAATTGAAGGCATATGAATAAGATGCATGTTCTAATTCTAAGTCAAAACCAGACAAGGAGAATGAAAAAGAGAAGAAGATCATTAATAGAGAAACTAGTGCCACCATTTCCACCACCAAGCTCCAGAGGGAATAGCCTGAGGATCTAGAGGAGGGGGAACGACTCTTTCATTCCCAGATGTGGGTGAAGGGTTCTCCACTGCAATTCCTTGTCGACAGCGAAGGCCAAAAGAACCTCATTTCAACAAATTTCATAAAGTGGCTCGGCCTACTGACCACAACACAACTGCAGTCGTATACCATCAGGTGGCTTCACCGAGGAAGAGATCTCCGCGTCAACCAACAATGTCACCTTCCGTACGACATCAAGCCCTTCACGAATGAGATATTGTGTCATGTTTCTCCTCTTGACATTTCTGGTGTATTATTATACCAACCATACTTGTGGAAGTGACATGCTATGTATGAGTCTAGTCCTCATTCTGTTATTATTACTTTGGGAAATAAGTTGTACAGGATACCGGAGGTAGTATCGCCTTCTTCCATCTCTTTCAGTACTACAAAGAAATGCAGTAAGATTATTTCCCAAAATAGGAAATTTATTTTAATTATGATTTTTTCCCACAGGGAAAGAATAATATTTTGGTCGCAGCCTCCAAACAGGGCTCCCCTGCGCGGCATCAACATATTGGCAAATTCATGGAGGAATACAAGGAAATTTTCTCCTCACCCACAAGGGTTCCTCTACACTGTCACATCAATCAATCCATTGATATGAACCTAGGTGCGTCACTACCTAATAGGTAGATCTATTGATGTTATGTTCTGGAGAATGATGAAATCAAGAGGCAGATCCAAGAGCTGTTGCAGAAAGGGAACATCAGGCCAAGCTCCTCAGATGTACTATCTGAGGCTGATAAAGAAACCAGATTTATTGAACGCATATAACATGTCCAACAGCAAGTCCATGACATCTTGGATAAATCCAATGCCAAGTACAAGCAAGGACATGATCAACATCGAGCGCCATACAAGTTCCAGGTGTGCGACCAAGTTTGGTTGCATATGTAGAAAGAACACCTAATCGAAGCTCATCGGAAGCTCATACCACTCCGATATGGGCCTTACACCATTATCAAGGTTTTGGGAGACAACGCATTTGAGCTCAGAATTCCCTCATTCCTTGGTCGACACCCATTGTTCAATATGGATCACCTTAGGCCATACTTTCCACCATTACTAGAAACATACGACATTGCAAAACAACTCACACCAATAAATTTATATCGAGACTGCATGGAACAAGCCAAAACTAATTAGATCATGGAAACATAGATCAATAACACCCACCAGCAAAGGATCCAGTTTTATCGGGTTTTCAAAGCTGTCCAAATCCTGCCCCAAGGCAAGTGGCTCACTAGGGACCTGTTGAAGCCTAGAAAATCTCTGCTTCAAACATTGGGGGAATACCACCCGGTCGGGACCTTAAGACAGCTCCTTTTCCGTTTGGGATGGTGGCTCCGACTGGATTTAAAGGACCAGTTTTCTTATAACTAAGTGGATTGAATTGGATGGGTGAAAATGGGACTAAATTAACAGAAAATAAAACTATCTAATCTAAACTAAATACTGATAAAGAAATTCTAATTTTAACCCGGGTGATTATATGTGAATACAACTTAGGATTGTTTCAATCTAATAATAACCATGGAAATGTATTATTATTTAAATTGAAATGTGTAGAAACGAATAAAGATAACTCTGTTTAATAAATTAAATAGAGTTATATTAGCATATTGCATTCATCATTATATACCATTCATATATGCCTATAAATGATAACATTCCAATTATACTCAGAAATGATAATATAAAAGGAAATATTATGAAAATCAAATATATAAATGATAGCAAATTCTTCAAATGAATACCATATAACACGGAAAATCAACAGTGAACAGATAAAAATACCTCATTCATCTTGCAGACTGTCAAACGAAATGTGATACTCTGATCTAGTAACTCCGATGTAAAATTAAATCCAAAGGCACAAAAATGCAACACTTCAAAGATAATTTTGAGCACAAAAATCACCAGATGTGATATTTCATATAAATATAATAAGGAATGAAGAACATAAATGTTAGCTCCAAATCCCAAAAATATTACAACTTCCGATCCTTCTCTAAATGCATGAGAGGGATTTAAATAATAAATTACATAACAAAATCCTAATACTACTGCTACAATCTATCAAATTAAAACTGAAATGCTATTTTGAATAAAACTGATTCATTGTTTTTCTCCCTCGCTTGATGAAGCCAAATTGCAAATGTTCGACATATCTCGGAGTCTTGGTGGATGAATCATCTCAGTATGCAACTGTCCAGTATAGGTGGCATCAGAAAATTCTGGAATTAGACAATCGACAGCGTTTGATAGAAGTTTGATAGCTGTCTGTTGATTGTTTGGCTTGATCAAATGAGTCCACATACTATCCCAGGATATCGTTTGAAGTTTGCCGATTTGTTGACTTTTCCTTTCCATTTCTTCTCTCCACCTGTCTTCAGTTTCTTTTATTTTTGGAAAACTGCCAGGAACACAGTCTGAAATGAGATTAATTGAGTATAAGCTGTCATTTATGAGTGGCGTGATATTATTCATCATATTTCTGGCCCTGGATATTGCTCTCTCAACTTTCATTAGTTGATGTTCCCATTCTGTAAACAAGATTTCTTTGTGTTTTTCCTCTATCCTAGGAAGATTTGCTTCTTTTCCTTTTTCTGTATCCTGCCAGTTGAGAAACTCGGAAATCTTTTCATCGGCATCATCTATTTCTTGTCTAAGAGTTATGATATTTTGGATCAAAGATGAAGTAATATCACATAAAGGTTCTGCTTGTGACATCTTTGAGCAAAATTCAATTAACTGCTGAGTCAATAGTTTATTAGCCTCAAGGGCTTCTGATTTGAATTCATTTAACTTTGGGTAATCTTTAAACTTATCCAAAGTTGCTTGAAATTCCTTTTCTTGAATCATTTTTGCATTTTCCTCATTTTGTAGCAGACTTTGTAACTTAGAAATTTCTTCATTTAGCTGCTTTTGTTTGCCTAAAAGCTTTTCATCAACCTTCTTCTTTTCTTCAGCAAGTTGTTTCTCCAATTCTTTAGACCTGAATGTCTGATCCTGTAGTTGTTGTTGCAATTGGCTAATCAGTTGCTGATTCTCCTTAGCTTGTTCTTCCAGTGAAGCTATGTGAAGATCTTTCTGAGTTATTAGTTGAGAAACTTCTACAAATTTATCCACTGTTGCAGCACTATAAGCTCCTGTATACTGGGACAATTTCGTGAGGTCTTCAAATGGATTCATTTCATTGTTCTTATAAACAATATTCATAAATTCCTCTGATGGGGTAGAAAATATGCCCTGTTCTGTTTTTCTTTTCTTTCTTTGTCTTTTGACAACAGCCTTATGTTTAGGGTTGTAAAATACATCCAAAGGAGGGATCTCCTCACCTTTTAATACAATATGCCCTGTAGGATGTTCAGGAATGATTTCAACATCCTGCTCTATTTGTTCTTCATCTTTATCCTGCAATCCAAGCTGTTGAGCAAACTGATCATATTGTTTTAATAGATGAGAAGAAACATCAAGATTAGTGGAAACCATAATCTCCTTAGTTATTTCTTTTCCTTTTTCTTTATCTATGCTCTGCTCAGTGCTTTTGTCATCCGATCCATCCTTTTGATTATGCACATCATCATTGATATTTGTGCATTTGTCTGTCATTTGAGACTTCTGGCCAGTATTTGGACTGGATTTATCTTCAGTATTTCCTTTTGGGACATCAGGTTTGTCAATAGTGACCACTTTTGGAGTATGTACAGTCGGCTGGTTGACAGCCGATTGTGTAATGATTTTGCCGGTAGATGTTCCTACTGGCATTTGGTTGAATGTACCTGCTATCTCTGACTTTTGAATTTGAGTTCTCAGCTGATCTAGAGGAACTCTCAATAATCTCTGACTCCTAAATAAGAGAAATTTATTTATGTCCTCCTGTTGAAATTTAGACTTGACCAAGTCAAAAATTCGAGGGAAATCATCTAATGAAACAAACAAATCATCGAACAAATCTGGTTCATGCTCAAAACGAGCAATTGAAACTGAAGCAGTGACATCAAATGCTATCTTTTTTGGATCATATTGTCTTCCAGGAATGGTTGCAAATTTACAACCTCTTATCTTGGAGACTTCCTTTTCTGCATGCTTGAAATCATTTAGAGTGAAATGACCACAATTGAGTGGGAATTGAGGCCACATTTTCTTCTTACTGTTGTTCAAAGACCTAGATATACCTTCAATTGTCAATTGATAGGAAACTTCTTGAGCGAGAAGTTTGTCTGGAACAAAAATCAGAAGAACATGCGGCTCCACTATACTACCAAAAACCCTGATGTAAGTAAATTTTTCCTCCCCAAACCAATCTCCGATTGCAGACAGGTCGGCTTTAGCTTTATCAGAAAACCTAGGAGGAAAGCGATTGAAAATGGTTTGGAAAACAGGGATGAGGAAACCATGACAGATTCTATATACATTAGCTTGGAAGTGAATCTTCCAAAGCAATTTATGGTAAATATGGATTGGAAGAGGGTCTTTGGGAGTCCATTTCCATCCAAATAAGGGAAATTTGGAATTGAAACAAAGAGCATCAATAATGTAGGCACAAAAAAAAAAAGGGGTAGAATTTCCAGCGGCTTTTTCTTGTCTATATTCAAGTATCCTATTGGCCATTCTATCAGAAAGAATAACAGCCCAATCCATAATGTCGGAATTCACAGCAGCTAGGATTAATGGGACCATTTGTATAGAAAACCTAGCTGAATTATCATTGCCAAATAACCTACACATCATGGCAGCTGCGTAGCAATATGGAGGCAGAAGGGAATCTACAGAATACATACCGGATGCTTCATTTCGGTGCTTTTCTTGGTTTTTTCTCCAATCTTTGATAGGGTCAGATTGGACTTTGTTATTATCAGAAAAATCTTTGATAAATTCTTTGTTATACACCTTCTGTGGGTCTGGAAGGTGATACATTGCTTTCAAGTCTTCTGCTTTAAATGAGCCAAAAGGCACTCCAGATGCTGAAACAAACGTTCTATCTTGTATCTTTACACTGTCAATAACCCATCGAACTACATCATAGTAAGGCATGATGCTCGCTCTGGCTGCAATTCGATGCAGAAATGAATTTGCAAGTGTTCTTTCATTAATGCCAGAGTCAGAATCCGAGCTATCCTCGTCTGGAACTGATGCCTTCTCCACTGTGACCTTGGGGTCTTCTTTTTCCAATAGGTTGTAGACTGTGTCCCATGTCATTTTCCCAAGACCTTGGCATGATGTATCTGTGACTAGCCTTAGCTTTATGGGCTTTTATTTTGAGACCGTAGGAGTCTCGGCAAACTTCACTGGTAGAGCAGTCTTGTTTCTTCTTCCTCTCTTTGACATTTCTGCGTCTGCTACCGCTTCCCTTTGTCTGTGAATGAAAGAACTTGGTGTTCTTTGGCTCTGCAAGACAATAAACTCTCAGTCGTGATCAACAAGCCACTCAAACGGAATGATTTATGAACTTATGGTTTTCATTTATTTGTTTTCGTATATTGCGTAAATGCTCCTTTTGGGTCACACTTAAGTATTTAAAACCAAATCATAAACCATATTCATTTGATTCGTTATTGAATGCCTTCGTACCAATAAAGATTTGGCGCTTGTGATATATTAATATATTCAAAAAATCTTCGTATGCAAATAGATGAATCGCATCGGAAGTTTTCGAATGGCAAATGAATATCACAATACGTTTATCCCTATTGATCGATTGCGATTGCAGATCTTTCCGATCTCTAATGGTGGGGTCTACCATATATTTTAAACAAATGTTCGATTTTTCTTTTAAAAGCGTTTATTATCAAATGCACATCGGATCGGGGAATTTCAACTAAGCGTAAAGAGTTTCTTGAAGACTGTCCTGATTAATCGATTGCGATTGACCGCATCGCATCGGAAGTTATAATTAACTGTTTTAAACTCTTAGCGATTGAAATTTTCCGATTGGACTAATCGCATCGAAAGATTTGAAATGGGCATATGAAATTTATTTTAAAGGTTATCTCCGATTCTCCGATTGCGATTGAACTTTTAACTTTGATTTGTTTTTTTATGATAAGGCCTTGTATATTAGATCGGACCATAAGTTTTTTGAATGTTGAATCTGTTTAGTAACAATATGAAATTTTCCAAAACAATGAATTTTATTTCTAAGTGTTTTATTTCTAAAAAAAGAAGAAAGGGACCCTATTACTTAAATTTTATTTCTAAAATTTAAGTAAAAGGGAGGGTTGTTGTATGGTACAACAATTGGCGATTCACTTGAAAGAACCAGTTATCTCTGAAAAATAGAATGAATACTATATTTTAAGTAAGTAAAGATTTTTAAAGGTAAATAAAAATTATCCTAGGATAATCAAAAATAAAATCTAACTTATGAAAAAAGAATAAAAATTATTAACAATTTCTTTCTAGTTTCTTGAGAATAAAAACATTTTGAGTTATCTTAAGCTTTGATTGGTATTAATAATGAAGTAAGTGGATTTCTTCAAGCTTGGTTTTGATAATATACTCTATTGTCATAGGTATTGCCTCTGCTGCCCGCAAACGTTCATAGTCTCGACAGGGTTACCTTTTAACCATTAACTATTCATTGTCCCATTCAACTAAGATTATGACTTTTTAAAAGATAAATTCATAAGACATGTTATCTCATGTTTTTGTCTTTTATTTATTTTTTATTTCTTTTTAAGAGCCATTGTTCCGGTTTGGTAGCCAATTGTTAACAATGCCATTCAATAGTTATAATTAAACTGAACAAGTTGGCTCGTGATGAGACCCCTTGTCTTATATTAATAAGCCATTACCGTGTTTTGATATGCAGTATTGGTAATGTCAGTTTTATTATTTCTTATGAATATGGTAAGTCGGCTCATGATGAGACCTCTTATCTCTTAAAAGAATTTTTTTTTTTTTTTTTTTAATAATTTCTTAGAATTATATTCTAAAAAATCACAACCTAAATGAATGGGGTGAACTAGTCTTATCCTTAAGAATTAATGGATGACAATTTTCTGAGTTTTTTGAGTACCAAGACTTGAATAATCTTTACTTTTATAGATAACTTCTTTCTGCTTAATAAACTTGTAATGATTTACATTTTCCTCAAGTTCTTCCAAAAAGATTATGCAAATAATTGGTATAATCTTTCAAAGTTTAACATCTTATTTAAAACTATCAAGAGAATATAATCATTTCTCTAAAAATTCTTATTTACACTAAAATAAATATTTATAATATTTTTCTTAAGAATTTTTTTTATCAAGTAAACAGTCAATTAGAGACTTATTAACAACCTTTATCTATAAAAACAATAAAAGACTTTGCAAAAAGGAATATGTACAATTTAAGAAGGGGTTACCTCCTTATGAGAAGAATTTCTTTAAGATAAGCCCATTTACAGGAAGAGATTCTCTCTTACCTGTTAGATCTTGGAGCATGAATGTATTTGAGCCTATCTTTTCAACGATCTGAAATGGTCCAAGCCACATCCTTTGAAATTTGGTATGTTTACCTTTTTCTTCATGTGCCTTATCCCATTTTAGAACAAAATCACCAATCGATAAAATTTTTGAGCCAGTAGAACTTGCATCAAAAGAAGATTTCACAAGCTGTTGATGTTTTTCATGAACAATTCTAGCTTTATCTCTTTCTTCTTCTAGTTTAAGTATTTGATCATACCTCAATTGAACGGATGAAGAAGGATTTTCTTCAATAAATTGTACTAGGGCTAATGATGGAAGAGTTAAATTTGATGGTATCACAGCTTCTTTTCCATAAACTAAATTAAAAGGTGAAGTTCCGATTGAAGCTTTCTCTGTAATACGATCAACCCATAATGCAAAGATTAAAGATTTATGCCAATTCTTTTGATTTTGATCGATAGTCCTTTTAATAATCTTGATGAGATTTTTATTGGTGGATTCAGCTAACCCATTACCTTGTGGGTAATAATTTGCTGAATATTTGAGTTTAAAACCTCTTTTCACTGCAAATTCTATTAAACTGTTTCCTGAAAAATAAGATGCATTATCAAAGACAAGAGCTTGAGGTACACCAAACCTGGTTATGATAAATTGATCTATGAAATCAATAATGGCATCAGAATTGGCTACCTTCAAAGGGATTGCCTCTACCCATTTTGTAAAATAATCGGTTGCGGTAAGAATGTACTTGTGCTGCTTGGAAGAATGAGGTACTATCTCACCAATAATGTCAAGTCCCCATTGTTCAAATGGTTGCTCAATATTTACTGGTTGCAAAGGAAAAGCTGGTTTCCTTTGCCTTCCACTTGCAGTTTGGCAGATTCTGCCCTTTCTTACATATTCATGTGTATCTTTAAAAAGGGTAGGCCAATAATAGCCAGCACGAATTATTTTGTGAGCTGTGGTATCACCTCCAAAATGACCTCCTGCTGGTCCATCATGCAACTCCTGCAAAACCTTTTCAGCCTCAGTCTTTTCAAGACATCTCAACAAAATTGAATCATAATTTATTCTAAATAACACATTATCAATGATCTCATATTTAACAGCTTTTAATCTTAAAGCACGTTTTTTCTTATAACTGAGATCAGAAGGAGCATACCCATTTTTCAAGTAATAGATGAGATTAGAATACTGAGACTCAGAATCCGTAACACTTATCTGATTTACTTGAATATCTTGATTTGAATGATCATTCTCTGGTATGTTATGAGCTCCTGCTAATAATCTGCAAAAACCTTGTCCTCTAACAATCTTAGCTGGTTTAATATCAACATCATATTCTTGTAAAGTTGTTACCCAGTTAGCTCGTTTTTCTCCTACTTCTCTCTGCATTAATAATTGCCTCACTGCAGAGAATGGGACAATGATTTTTGTATGAGTTTTTAAGAGAAAAGGTTTGAAATGCTTGATTGATTTGAACACAGCAAAGGCTTTTTTTTCAACATCGGAATAATTCAGTTCAGCTCCTTGCAGATTTGAACTAAAGAAAGAAATTGGTGCTTCAATTTTCTGATCATTGAGTTGTGTTAAAACAGCTGCATAAGATGTCTCTGTGGCTAAAGTATACAAAATAAAATCTCTAGAAAAATCCGGAGTACTTAATGCTGGTGCATTAATGATTGCCTGTTTGATTACCTCAAAGGCTTCTTTTTCTTTATACCCCCATTTGAATACTGAATTCTTCTTGATCATATTTTGCATAGGTAAAACAATTAAAGAAAAATCAGGAATGAATCTTTTTACAAAATTGATCTATCCAAGAAATGATTGCATGGATTTTTTGTTATGAGGTAAAGAAATATCAGAGATCTCTTTAACTCTGTCTGGATCAATGTATATACCATCTTTTGACACAACAAATCCTAAAAGTTTTCCTTCATCCAAAGCAAAGAAAGATTTTTTTGGATTTAAGGAAATACCAAACCTTCTACATCTTTCAAATATTTGTTTTAGATCATGTAGATGATTGGTTCTCTTTTTTGAGAATACGGTTATATCATCAAGATAAACAACAACTGATTTATTGATCAGACCTTTAAATGCTATGTCCATGGCTCTTTGGAAAGTTGCTCCTGCATTTATTAATCCGAAAGGCATTTTTTGATAAGCATAAGTTCCCCATTTTGTTCTGAAAGTTGTTTTCAATCTGTCATCTGGATGAACTAAGACTTGATTATAGCCTGAAAATCCACCAAGAAAGGACATAAGTTCAGAACCAGCTACTTTTTGAAGTATCTGTTCCATGGTTGGCAATGGGAAATTGTCTTTCAAACATGCCTTGTTTAAATTTCTAAAATCAATACAGATTCTTATATCACCATTTTTCTTCCTTACAGGTACCATATTGGAAACCCAATTAGAATGCCTGACAGGAAAAATTATGTTGGCTTTCAAAAGTTTATTAAGTTCTGATTTGATTTGATCTTCAAGATTTGGATGAACTTTCCTTAGCTTCTGTTGAACAGGTTTAATATCGGGAAGCATTGGAATTGTGTGCTGAATAACTGAAGTATCATATGTTTTTAAATCATCATAATTCCAAGCGAAAACATTTTTGTATTTTTTCAATAGTTTAATGAAAGCATCCCTTTCCTCTGATGTTAAATTAAGTCCTAAATTAACATTTTGAGGTTTTGAATCAGAACCAAGATTCACTAATTCAAATTTCAAAGTAGAACTTTGAAGCTTGGTATTAGTGACTTTCTTGAATCTGTCTTTAATATCATATAAGTCCTCCAATCTAACAACAGATTTCGGGATGGGATTTTCATTATCTTTTGAAGCAATTTGTAAATCGTGATCTTCTTCATCAATAATTTGATCATCATATGATTTCTCTGAAGTCATGAAATTTAAGATATCTTGATCATGGTAAAAAACTCTCCAATTTGTGACATTGTCTGGGACAGATGGTCGAAAAAGTAATTCTATTGAAAATCTATCTAGGCTGTAATCTTCGGAGGGTATGAGTCTGGAGGCAACATTGGCTAGCAAGTCTGCTGCTGAATTTTGAGACCTAGGGATAGAAGAAATATTGAATGCAGAAAAGTGTGTGGTGAGTTCTTGTACCAGTGATTGATAATGTTTGAGGTGATTTGAAAGACAGTGAATTGTATTTCTCACCTGCTTGACAATAATTTCAGAATCGCCGAATACTTTCAAATATTGCACTTTGAGGCCAATTGCTTTATACGGACCTTGGACTAAAGCTTCATACTCGGCTGTATTGTTTGTGCATTCAAATTCTAACCTACAGGACAGCATTGTTTTTTCACCTTGCGGGCTAACCAAGATACACCCTGCTCCTGAACCTTCGTTAGATTTAGAGCCGTCAAAATATAAAGACCAAAATAAAGAAGTATTAACAATATTATTTACAGTTTCCCCAGTATCACTAAAACATCTTGACCTATCAGTTTCTGAATAGTTTTCAATCTGTGATGTTAAACTGTTTACTGAGAAAGGGGATGGTTGGGCAGTGAGATTTCCAAAAAATGACTCTGATGAATAATTTCCCAAGATGTTGTTATTAAATGCAATTGGTTGATTTTCTTGTTCAAAATCTGTTACAATATGAGTCATGTGTTTCTCTCGATTGATTTTTATTTGATTTGGCTTTCCCCTATAAGGTAACCACATGTGAGACCAATCGGTAGAAATATACCCGTGGAGCTTTTCAGACCAATCTCTACTCAAAATCAACCCATAAAATTCAGGTATATCAGCTATTAAGATATCAATTCGTTGAACTACCCGTGGATCAGCTGCTAACCTAATAGTTACAGAGTTAATCTCTCCTAAAACCTGGACCTTGCTTCTGTCTAATTGTACAATATGTATGGAAGACTTTTGGGGTTCTATGTTCAGCTTGGAACAAACTGAAGCTGGCATTATATTGGATGATGCCCCTGAGTCAATCAAACAATTGTGTAGGTTTTTGTTGTAGATCTCAAAATTCAAAAGGAAGGGTGGAGTGTGAGAATTTGATCTATCCCCAATCAGGATTGAATCAGTAGCTTCTATCATACCAGAAGGTGGTTGACCAGAATCATTTGCAGCTTTAGCACTGGGAAGAGGTGAACAGGGAACAACATTCAATTCTTTGAGAAGCAATTTCTGCTGATGTTTTAATTTACTAAGTTCAAACATAGTAATGTTTGCCTTGGTTTTCTTCATATCATCAACAATATTGTAATCCATTGAATCGGATACTACTAATGTTTTGGATGTTGGAGGAGTACTTGAAGTTGAAGGTGGGTTTTGGGGAACTGCTGCGGGTGATTTCTTTGTAGGTACTTTTTCTTTTGTTGTAGCAGCACCTGCACTCCGTTTCTTTGAAGTTGTCTGAACAGGTTCGGAAGTACCTTTACTCCTAGTAGAGACAGGTAAAGCTTCTTCATCATTATCTGTATCGGAGTTGGGCAGTATGAAATCCCACATGCCATGGCATTCAACAATTTCCTCTTCATTATCAGTTAATGAGATTGTTTCCTCTTCTTCCTCTTCTTGATCTGAATCTGCATAAGATACGATATTTGGTGGTTTTGATTCGGTTTTCTTATAATTCTTAAAGGGCCTTTTGGTTGAAGTTTCGGCTACTTGTTTCTTAATTTCAATCATTTCATTTGACATAGTCTTGAGGACCTTTTGGAGGCCTTCCATATCATATGGATCTTTCGAGATTTTCTTCTTTGAGTCTTCTTTGAATGAAACTTTTTTGGTTTTCCTTTCCTCAAGAGCCGCTTTCTTTTCTAGAGCATTAATACGTTTTTCCACAGCAAGTGCTTCTTTCATGTTTTCAGCAAGTGTTGGTTTTGCGGCCATGTCTACAAAAATAGCTATATTGGCAGGTAGGGCAGTAATATACCACTCACTTCTGATTTGTTCACTTGGTTTGGAAGTCGTTGGGATTTTATTCAAAAGTTTATTGAAACGAGCATTAAATTCTTTAATGGGTTCCCTATGCTCTATCCTAAGATTGGAGAGATCATTTATTAGTGTAGCTAAAGATCTATCGTCTCCATACTTAGTGAGAAATTGTTCTTGGCAAATGTCCCAACTGGTAATAGAATCAGAAGGCAGGGAAAAATACCAGGATCCTGCTGATCCTTGCAATGTATAAGGAAAAAGCCTAACAACGACATCTTGCTCAGTTACTCCCTTCAAATTAACTGCTAACATGAAGTTATTGATATGTTCCTCAGCTTGGGTTCCATTTTCTGGATTAAACTTGGGTAGCCATTTTTCAGGAGCATCTGGTAATGCATGTAATGGTGCGGGCATATTGACTGCACCAGGTCTGGTCCATGGATCTGCCATTGTAATACCAGTGGTGGATGATACTGTTGTTGAGATTCCAGATGTCTGGGAAGGAATTGATATTGAGGAGTGAGCGGGTTGAGATGTTGAAGTTCCAAATTCCTGGTGAACAACAATATGTAATGAGGGAGTGGATGGTTGACTTCGCACTGGGGAAGATGAGATGGAGGATGTGGATGAAAGTGCTTCACTGTCATAATCTTCAGTATTTTTCTTTGCCCTTTTCCTTTTAGGTAAAGGGAATTCAGTAGGTTCAATACCGAGCTTTTCACTCTGAAGTCTAGTAAGAGGGTGAGGTAGATTGAATTGCGAAGTCTCACTGCTTTGAGATAGCTCAGATTTCTGTGGTGAAATCGAGAAGCTCCGAAGTTTATGGATGAGAGACTGAACTTCAGGAGATTCAAGACTTAATTGTTCTGAAGTATGGTGGGTTTGAGCAGTGATAGTGGATACCTCTTCTTCTTGCTTGGATGCTGAGGAATCAGCAGGCAATTGGGAAGTACGAGGTGATGTGGAGGGAGAATTACTCTTAGAATGGTTTGTAGATTTGGGTTTGCTTGCCATTCACAGTTGAAGGCCCTCCTTCTAGCGCCAAAAATGTTGAAGCCTAGAAAATCTCTGCTTCAAACATTGGGGGAATACCACCCGGTCGGGACCTTAAGACATCTCCTTTTCTGTTTGGGATGGTGGCTCCGACTGGATTTAAAGAACCAGTTTCCTTATAACTAAGTGGATTGAATTGGACGGGTGAAAATGGGACTAAATTAACAGAACATAAAACTATCTAATCTAAACTAAATACTGATAAAGAAATTCTAATTTTAACCCGGGTGATTATATGTGAATACAACTTAGGATTGTTTCAATCTAATAATAACCATGGAAATGTATTATTAGTTAAATTGAAATGTGTAGAAACGAATAAAGATAACTCTATTTAATAAATTAAACAGAGTTATATTAGCATATTGCATTCATCATTATATACCATTCATCATTATATACCATTCATATATGCCTATAAATGATAACATTCCAATTATACTCAGAAATGATAATATAAAAGGAAATATTATGAAAATCAAATATATAAATGATAGCAAATTCTTCAAATGAATACCATATAACAGAGAAAATCAACAGTGAACAGATAAAAATACCTCATTCATCTTGCAGACTATCAAACGAAATGTGATACTCTGATCTAGTAACTCCGATGTAAAATTCAATCCAAAGGCACAAAAATGCAACACTTCAAAGATAATTTTGAGCACAAAAATCACCAGATGTGATCTTTCATATAAATATAATAAGGAATGAAGAACAGAAATGTTAGCTCCAAATACCAAAAATATTACAACTTCCGATCCTTCTCTAAATGCATGAGAGGGATTTAAATAATAAATTACATAACAAAATCCTAATACTACTGCTACAATCTATCAAATTAAAACTAAAATGCTATCTTGAATGAAACTGAGTCATTGTTTTTCTCCCTCGCTTGATGAAGCCAAGTTGCAAATGTTCAACATATCTCGGAGTCTTGGTGGATGACTCATCTCAGAATGCAACTGTCCAGCATAGGTGGCATCGGAAAATTCTGGAATTAGACAATCGACAGCGTTTGATAGGAATTTGATAGCCGTCTGTTGATTGTTTGGTTTGATCAAATGCGTCCACATACTATCCCAGGATATTGTTTGGAGTTTGCTGATTTGTTGACTTTTCCTTTCCATTTCTTCTCTCCACCTGTCTTCAGTTTCTTTTATTTTTGGCAAACTGCCAGGAACACAGTCTGAAATGAGATTTATTGAGTATAAGTTGTCATTTATGAATTGCGTGATATTATTCATAATATTTCTGGCCCTTGATATTGCTCTCTCAGCTTTCATTATTTGATGTTCCCATTCTGTAAACAAGATTTCTTTGTGTTTTTCCTCTATCCTAGGAAAATTTGCTTCTTTTCCCTTTTCTGTATCCTGCCAGTTGAGAAACTCAGAAATATTTTCATCGGCATCATCTATTTCTTGTCTAAGAGTTATGATATTTTGGATCAAAGATGAAGTAATATCACAAAAAGGTTCTGCTTGTGACAGTTTTGAGCAAAATTCAATTAACTGCTGAGTCAATAGTTTATTAGCCTCAAGGGCTTCTGATTTGAATTCATTTAACTTTGGGCAATCTTTAAACTTATCCAAAGTTGCTTGAAATTCCTTTTCTTGAATCATTTTTGCATTTTCCTCATTTTGTAAAAGACTCTGTAACTTAGAAATTTCTTCATTTAGCTGCTTTTGTTTGCCTAAAAGCTTTTCATCAACCTTCTTCTTTTCTTCAGCAAGCTGTTTCTCCAATTCTTTAGACCTGAATGTCTGATCCTGTAGTTTTTGTTGCAATTGGCTAATCAGTTGTTGATTCTCCTTAGCTTGTTCTTCCAGTGAAGCTATGTGAAGATCTTTCTGAGTTATTAGTTGAGAAACTTCTACAACTTTATCCACTGTTGCAGCACTATAAGCTCCTGTATACTGGGACAATTTCGTGAGGTCTTCAAATGGTTTCATTTCATTGTTCTTATAAACAATATTCATAAATTCCTCTGATGGAGTAGAAAATATGCCCTGTTCTGTTTTTCTTTTCTTTCTTTGTCTTTTGACAACAACCTTATGTTTAGGGCTGTAAAATACATCCAAAGGAGGGATCTCCTCACCCTTTAATACAATATGCCCTGTAGGATGTTCAGGAATGATTTCAACATCCTGCTCTATTTGTTCTTCATCTTTATCCTGCAATCCAAGCTGTTGAGCAAACTGATCGTATTGTTTTAATAGCTGAGGAGAAACATTAAGATTAGTGGAAACCATAATCTCCTTAGTTATTTCTTTTCCTTTTTCTTTATCTATGCTCTGCTCAGTGCTTTTGTCATCCGATCCATCCTTTTGATTATGCACATCATCATTGATATTTGTGCATTTGTCTGTCATTTGAGCAGTGGACTTCTGGCCAAATTTTGGAATGGATTTATCATCAGTATTTACCTTTGGGACATCAGGTTTGTCAATAGTGACCACTTTTTTAGTATGTACAGTCGGCTGGTTGACAGCCGATTGTGTAATGATTTTGCTGGTAGATGTTTCTACTGGCGTTTGGCCGAATGCACCTTCTGTCTCTGATTTTTGGATTTGAGTTCTCAGCTGGTCCAGAGGAACTCTCAACAATCTCTGGCTTCTAAATAAGAGAAATTTATTTATTTCCTCTTGTTGAAATTTAGACTTGACCAAGTCAAAAATTCGAGGAAAATTATCTAATGAAACAAACAAATCATCGAACATATCTGGTTCATGCTCAAAACGAGCAATTGAAACTGAAGCAGTGACATCAAATGCTATTTTTTTTGGATCATATTGTCTTCCAGGAATGGTTGCAAATTTACAACCTCTTATCTTGGAGACTTCCTTTTCTGCATGCTTGAAATCATTTAGAGTGAAATGACCACAATTGAGTGGGAATTGAGGCCACATTCTCTTCTTACTGTTATTCAAAGACCTAGATATACCTTCTACTGTCAATTGATAGGAAACTTCTTGAGCGAGAAGTTTGTCTGGAACAAAAAGCGGAAGAACATGTGGCTCCACTATACTACCAAAAACCCTGATGTATGTAAATTTTTCTTCCCCAAACCAATCTCCGATTGCAGATAGGTCGGCCTTAGCTTTATCAGAAAATCTAGGGGGAAAGCGATTAAAAATGGTTTGGAAAACAGGGATGAGGAAACCATGACAGATTCTATATACATTAGCTTGGAAATGAACCTTCCAAAGCAATTTATGATAAATATGAATTGGAACAGGGTCTTTGGGAGTCCATTTCCATCCAAATAAGGGAAATTCGGAATTGAAACAAATAGCATCAAGAATATAGGCACAAAAGAAAAAGGGAGTAGAATTTCCAGCGGTTTTTTCTTGTCTGTATTCAAGGATCCTATTGGCCATTCTATCAGAAAGAATAACAGCCCAATCCATAATGTCAGAATTCACAGCAGCTAGGATTAATGGGACCATTTGTATAGAAAACCTAGCTGAATTATCATTGCCAAATAACCTACACATCATGGCAGCTGCGTAGCAATATGGAGGCAGAAGGGAATCTACAGAATACATACCGGATGCTTCATTTCGGTGCTTTTCTGGGTTTTTTCTCCAATCTTTGATAGGGTCAGATTGTACTTTGTTATTATCAGCAAAATATTTGATAAATTCCTTGTTATACACCTTCTGTGGGTCTGGAAGGTGATACATTGCTTTCAAGTCTTCTGCTTTAAATGAGCCAAAAGGCACTCCAGATGCTGAAACAAACGTTCTATCTTGTATCTTTACACTTTCAATAACCCATCGAACTACATCATAGTAAGGCATGATGCTCGCTCTGGCTGCAATTCGATGCAGAAATGAATTTGCAAGTGTTCTTTCATTAATGTCAGAGTCAGAATCCGAGCTATCCTCGTCTGGAACTGATGCCTTCTCCACTGTGACCTTGGGGTCTTCTTTTTCCAATAGGTTGTAGACTGTGTCCCATGTCATTTTCCCAAGACCTTGGCATGATGTATCTGTGACTAGCCTTAGCTTTATGGGCTTTTCTTTTGAGACCGTAGGAGTTTCGGCAAACTTCACTGGTAGAGCAGTCTTGTTTCTTCTCCCTCTCTTTGAAATTTATGCATCTGCTACCGCTTCCCTTTGTCTGTGAATGAAAGAACTTGGTGTTCTTTGGCTCTGCAAGACAATAAACTCTCAGTCGTGATCAACAAGCCACTCAAACGGGATGATTTATGAACTTATGGTTTTCATTTATTTGTTTCGTATGTTAAATGTAAATGCTCCTTTTGGGTCATACGTATTAAGTACCAAATCATAGCCCATATTCATTTGATTCGTTATTGAATGCCTTCGTACCAATAAAGATTTGGCGCTTGTGATATATTAATATATTCAACAAAAATCTTCGTATGCAAATAGATGAATCGCATCGGAAGTTTTCGAATGGCAAATGAGTATCACGATACATTTATCCCGATTGATCGATTTGCGATTGCAGATCTTTCCGATCTCTAATGGTGGGGTCTACCATATTTTTTAAACAAATGTTCGATTTTTCTTTTAAAAGCGTTTATTATCAAATGCACATCGGATCGGGGAAGTTCAACTAAGCGTAAAGAGTTTCTTGAAGACTGTCCCGATTAATTGATTGCGATTGACAGCATCGCATCGGAAGTTATAATTAGCGACTTTAAACTCTTAAGCGATTGAAATTTTCCAATTGGACTAAGCATCGGAAGATTTGAAATGGGCATATGAAATTTCTTTTGAGGGTTATCTTCCGATTCTCCGATTGCGATTGAACTTTTAACTTTGATTTGTTTTTTATGATAAGGCCTTGTATATTAGATCGGACCATAAGTTTTTTTGAATGTTGAATATGAAATTTTTCAAAACAATGAATTTTATTTCTAAGTGTTTTATTTCTAAAAAGAAAGGGACCCTATTGCTTAAATTTTATTTCTAAAATTTATACTTGCGTAGTACGAGAGGTTGATGTATGGTACAACGAGGACCAAGTTCAGCAGAAATTTCCTCATCTCCTGGAGGAACTTAATACAATGGGGACCATTGCTTCCTAAGGGGGGAGGAATGATCTAGGTGTATATTGGTGGCCACCCACCTATTCCACTTGGCCCCCCACCATTGTCTCTTTCAGTTTTTCAGTTTCGGCATAACTTACTATTTTTGGAAGTTTTTCGGGCCCTGAACTTCTGGAGCCGTTTTGAGGCCCTTAACAACATTTTTTGGGAAACCTAGGGCAAATTTGTATTAATAATCAATTTTGATCACTCAAAATTTTTAGTCCTTAGATATATATTTCTAATGAGGTATTTTGCACGTCAAACATAGATCATATACCAAAGTTACGTCCCCAGGAAGTTGATGTACCAATTTACCTAAATAGGGCCCATAGTTTTGGCGCTTCATATCCTAGGGTTAGGTTTTTGGATGTTTATGGTTTTCCCATGTTGTTCAATAATAAAAAGGCCCTTGAGCTTCATTGTAACATAGTTCAGAGGCCTGTAGTCACCATATCTCTTCTCAGAGACAAGCTACCAGCGCCTTAGCTAGTTTATTTCCATTATGTCTGTAAGCATATTTCAGTTCTTTGATATTAATGAAATGAAGTATTATTTTCAATGCATATTTTTATTTATGGTTATATGTGTATTATTTTGCGTTCCGGAATAAATTTGGATTAGTGGTATCAGAGCGGTCTTCTCTCTCTCTGTTGCTCTTTGTTTTTCCCAAACGAGGCTAGGGTATAAGGAGTTAGGGCTTGATCTAGTTGAAACCTTGCCAGATCAGCCTCGCAAACCCCGATGAACTCTCATGGGGGAAGAGAACAAAGATGAGGGAGTAGGAGATCCTATAAAAATATTGCTCGAGGAGGCCCTCGATAAAATAAAGGAACACGATGATGGATAACTTTGCCCAAATCCTTCAACGACTGCCCACCAGCGGCGCATCTACATCCAGCCGCCACTCTGGAAGCGCCACTCCTTTCAAGGTAACAGTAAAATTTGACATTCATGTATTTGAAATCCAGATAGATGCAGAAATTGTAGATAGATGGTTGAATTTGATGGAGGTGTATTTCTCGGTCCATGATTTCTCTGATCGAGAAAATATTACATTTTCACTCCTCAAATCTTCCCCCATGTCAAAGACTGGTGGGAAACCTACTGTGAGTAAAAGGACGAGAGGGAACCGTCTCTGTTCTTGGTCGCACCCACTTGGAATACATTCTGAGACGGCATCAACGAAACAATATTACCCCGTGGGGAGCTATGAAGACAAGTACATCCAATGGACCACGTAGCGAAAACAAAGGGATCAAGATGTGCATGAGCTGACGAATTTGTTCCATACCCTGCGCACAAAGTTGGGTATTAAAGATTCAGAGAAAAATTTGGTGCTCAAGTATCACAGTTGTTTTGACAGATACATTTAGGAGGAAATTGAGTTCCTCGACATTACCTCACTTAGCATGGCATATCGATATGCCGCCAAGATCAAGCAAAAATTTAAGTAGAAGAAGTGAGACTTTGAATCCGTGAATCCAAAGCCAGGGAAAGGCACCCCTGAACCGTAGAAAAAGAGGAAAATCCAAAGCGGGGTGACTCAAAATAACACCACAAAGCCAAAGAAGGATGTGGGGAAGTGGTGTGAATTTCATAATAGCTCCACTCACAACACAAACGAGTGGAAAGCCAAACAATCGTTGGTGGTCGAACTGAAGGCATCTAAATAAGATGCATGTTCTGATTCTGATTCAGAACTAGATAAGGGGAACGAAAAAGGGAAGTAGGTCATTGATACGGAACCAAATTCCACCATTTCCACCACCAAGCTCCAGAGGGAGGAGCCTGAGGATCCAGAGGAGGGGGAGCGCCTCTTTCATTCCTAAATGTGGGTGAAGGGTTATCCACTGCAATTCCTTATCGATAGCAAAAGCCAAAAGAGACTCATTTCAGTAGATGTCCTAAAGTGGCTCGACCTACTGACCAGAACACACATGCAACCGTATACCATTGGGTGGCTTCACCAAGGAAGAGTTCTTCGCATCAACCAACAGTGCCACCTTCCATACAACATCAAGCCCTTCACCGATGAGATATTGTGTCATGTTGCTCCTCTTGACATGTATGATGTATTATTAGGCCAACTGTACTTGTGAAAGTGACATGTTGTGTATGATTATAGGCCTTGTTCTGTTATTATTACTTTGGGAAATAATTTGTACATGATACCGGAGGTAGTACCACCTTCTGCCATCTCTTTCAGGACTGAAAAGGAATGCAGTAAGATTATTTACCAAACTAGGAAATTAATCTTCATCACAATTCGCCCATAGGGTAAGAATAATATTGTGGCCATAGCCTCCAAATAAGGCTCCCCTATGCAACATCAACAAATTGACAAAGTCGTGGAGGAATACAATGACATTTTCTCCTCACCCATAGGGGTTTCTCTACACTATCAGGTCAAGCACTCTATTGATCTGACCCCAGGGGTGTCGCTACCTAATCAACTGATCTATCGACGTTCTATTATAGAGAATGATGAAATCAAAGGAAGATCCAAGAACTGTTGCAGAAAGGGCACATCAGGCCATGCTCCTCACATGTATTGTTTGAGTCTGATAAAGAAACCAGATTTATTGAATGCATCAAGCATGCCCTCCAGTAGGTCCATAATAGCTTGGATAAATCCAATGCCAAGTACAAGCATCGACATGATCAACATCGGGCGCCATACAAGTTTCAAGTGGGTGACCAAGTTTGGTTGCATTTGCAAAAAGAATGCCTGACCGGAGCTCATCAAAAGCTCATACCACTGCGATATGGGCCTTACACCATTATCAAGGTTTTGGGAGATAATCCATTTAAGTTCAACATTCCCCCATTCCTTGGTCGAGACCCAATGTTCAATATAGATCGCCTTCGGCCATACTTTCCACCATTACTAGACACATCTGACTTTGCAGAACAACTCACACCAACAGAGTTAAACCCAAACTGCATGGAACAAGACAAAACTTATTGGATCATGGAAACACAGATCAAGAACACTTGCCATCAAAATATCCAATGTATCGGGTTGTCAAAGCTAGCCAACTCCTGCCCCAAGGCAAGTGGCACACTAGGTACCAAGTTCAGTAGAAGTTTCCTCATCTCATGGAGGAACTCAATGCAATGGGGACCATTACTTCCTAAGGGGGGAGGAATGATCCAGGTGGATATTGGTGACCACTCTCTTATTCCACTTGACCCCCACCATTGTTTCTTCCATCTTTTCAGTTTCCTTAATTGTAGCACAGTTTACTATTTTTGGTACTTTTTCAGGTCTTGAACTTTTGGAGCCATTTTGAGGCCCTAAATGACGTTTTTTGGGAAAAATGGGACCAACATGGGTTTACAATAAATTTTGGTCACTCAAAAGTTGTATTCCTCGAATAGATGTTTCTAATAAGGTATTTTGTGCGTCAAATGAAGATCGTATGCCAAAGTTACGTCCCCAGGAAGTTGATGTACCTATTTACCCAAATGGAGCCCATAGTTTTGCCGCTTCATCTCCTAGGGTTAGGTTTTTGGATTTTTAGGGTTTTCCCGTGTTGTTCAATAAAAAAACAATCCCTTGAGCCTCATTGTAACACATTTCATAAGCCTGTAGCCGCCACTTATCTTCTCAGAGATAAGCTACCAACGCCCTAGCTAGTTTATTTCCATTTTGTCTGTAAGCATATTTCAGTTCTTTGATATTAATGAAATGAAGTATTATTTCCGCTCCATCTTTGTATTTATGGTTATATGTGTATTATGTTGCGTTTCTGCATAAATTCAGATCAGTGGTATCAGATCGGTCTTCTCTTTCTCTATTTTTCTGTGCATGTCCCCAATGAGGTTAGGGTATAATGAGTTAGGGCTCGCTATGGTTAAACCCTTACAAGAACAGCCTTTCAAACCTTGATGACCTCCCATGGGGGAAGAAAATAAATACGAGGGAGCAAGAAATCCTATCAAAATATTTCTTGAGGAGGCCCTCGAGAAAAAAATGGAATGCAATGATGGATAACTTTGCCCAGATCCTTCAACGATTGCCCACCGACGATGCATCTCCATCTAGCAGCCACTCTGGAGGCGCCACTCCTTTCAAGGTACAAGTTAACTTTGACATTCATGTATTTGAAGGCTAAATATATGTAGACGTCATAGCTATATGGTTGAATTTGCTGGAAGGGTATTTCTCGGTCCGTGATTTCTCCGATCGAGAAAATATTACTTTTTCACTCCTCAAATCCACCCCCCATGTGAAAGACTGGTGGGAAACCTACTGTGAACAAAAGGACGAGAGGGAACCCTCTCTATTCTTGGCCGCACTCACTTGGAATTCGTTCTGAGACGAAATCAGAGAACAATATTACCTCGCAGGGAGCTATGAGGAAAATTACATCCAATGGACCACGCTATGGAATCAAAGTGATCAAGATGTGCAAGAGCTGAAGAATTTGTTCCATAACCTGCACACAAATTTGGGTATTAAATATTCAGAGAAACATTTCATGCTCAAGTACCGTAGTTGTTTGCACAGATATATTCAGGAGGAAATGGAGTTCCCCGACATTACCTCGCTTGGCACGACATATCGATATGCCGCTAAGATTGAGCAGAAATTTGAGTAGAAGAAGCGAGACTTTGAATCCATGAATTCAAAGCCAGGGAAAGGTGCCCCCAAACCGCAAAACAAGCGAAAAATCCAAAGCGGGGTGACTCAGAATAACAAAAAAAAACCAAAGAAGGATGCGGGGAAGTGGTTTTAATTTCATAGCAGTTCCACTTACAACACAAGAAAGTGTCGGGCCAAACAGTCGCTGGTGGCCAAACTGAAGGCATCTGAATCAGATGCATGTTCTGATTCTAAGTCAGAGCCGGACAAGGGGAATAACAAAGGGAAGCAGATCATTGATATGGAACCCAATGCCACTGTTGCTTCCACCAAGCTCTAGAGGGAGGAGCATGAGGATGCAGAGGAGTGGGAGAACCTCTTCCATTTCCAAATGTTGGTGAAGCATTCTCCACTGCAATTATTTTTCGATAGTGAAAGCCAAAAGAACCTCATTTCAGCAGATGTCATGAAGCAGCTCAACCTACTGACCACAACACACCTGTATCTGTATACCATCGGGTGGCTTCACCAAGGAAGAGATCTCTGCATTAGCCAACAATTCTGCATTCCGTACAGCATCAAGCCCTTCACAGATGAGTTACAGTGTGATGTTTATCCTCTTAACATGTCTAATGTATTATTAGGCCAACCATACTTTTTGAAGCGACATGTATTGTATGATTCTAGGCCTCGTTCTGTTATTATTACTTTGGGAAATAAGTTGTAAAGGATATCGGAGGTAGTACCACCTTCCGACATCTCTTTTAGTATTGCAAAGCAAAGTAGTAATATTATTTCCCAAACCAGGAAATTTATTTTCATTATGATTCACCCACAAGGAAAGAAAAATATTGTGGCCACAGCCTCCAAACAAGGCTCCCCTGCGCGGAATCAACAGCTTGAAAATGTTATGGAGGAATACAAGGACATTTTCTCCTCACCCACAGGGGTTCCTCTACACTGTCAAGTCAAGCACTCCATTGATCTAACCCCAGGCACGTCACTGCCTAATGGGTTGATCTATCGATGTTCTGTTCTAGCGAATGATGAAATCAAGAGTTAGATCCAAGAGCTGTTGTAGAAAAGGCACATCAGACCAAGCTCCTCAAATGTATTGTCTGAGGTTGTTAAAGAAACCATATTTATTGAATGCATCCAACACGTCTTCCAGTGGGTTCACGACATCTTGGATAAATACAATGCCAAGTACAAGCAACGACATGATCAACATCGGGCGCCACACAAGTTCCAGGTGGGTGACCAACTTTGGTTGATTTTGCAGAAAGAATTCCTGACCGGAGCTCATCGGAAGCTCATACCACTCTGATATGGGCTTTACACCATTATAAAGGATTTGGGACACAATGAGTTTATGCTCAACATTCCCCCATTCCTTGGCCGACATCTAGTGTTCAATATGGATCGCCTTCGGCCATACTTTCCACCATTATTAGCACATACGACATTGAATAACAACTCACACCAACAGAGTTAAACCCAAACTGCATGGAAAAATCCACAACTAATCGGATCATGGACACACATATCAATAACCCCCGCCATCAGAGGATCCAGTTGTATTGAGTTTTCAAAGCTAGCCAACTCCTACCCCAAGGCAAGTGGTTCACAAGGGACCAAGTTCAGCAGAATTTTCCTCATCTCATGGAGGAACTCAACACAATGGGGAACATTGGTTCCTAATGGGGAGGAATAGTCCAGGTGGATATTGGTGGCCACCCTCTTATTCCACTTGGACCTCCACCATTGTTTCTTTCAGCTTTTCATTTTCCTTAATTGTAGAATAGTTTATTATTTTTGGAATTTTTTTGGGTCTTGAACTTCTGGAGTCGTTTTGAGGCCCTAAATGAATTTTTTTCGGGAAACTGGGAACAACACGATTCTTCAACAGATGATGGGCACTCAAAAATTGAATTTATCGGATATATGTTTCTAATGAGGTATTGTGCGCATCAAACGGAGATCGTATGCCAAAGTTATGTCCCCGGGAAGTTGATGTACCAATTTACCTAAATGGGGCTCATAGTTTTGGCGCTTCATCTCCTAGGGTTAGGTTTTTGGATGTTTAGGGTTTTCCCATGTTCAATAATAAAAAGGCCCTTGAGCCTCATTGTAACACAGTTCAGAGGCTTGTAGCTGCCACATCTCTTCTCAGAGATAAACTACCAACACCTTAGCTAGTTTATTTCCATTCTATCTGTAAGCATAATTCAGTTCTTGATTTTAATGAAATGAAATATTATTTCTACTGCATCTTTGTATTTATGGTTATATGTGTATTATGTTGCGTTCTCGCATGAAAATACGTAAATAAAGATAGCACATCGAATGTTGTTCCTATGTATGCAAATGCATATACTTTCCAAAAGAATCTTCCCAAAAGAGAGCTTAACACAGTAGAGCATGCAAATACATGTTTCCTTTTTGAGGAAATCTAACACAATAGGGCATGAAAAAGCTTGTTTTCTTTTCCATAAAACTAATGCAATAAAACTTACATATACATGTATTCTTTCCAAAATATTATACCACCATTACCCATATATATATCCTAAGGAAACCAACACATTAGTACGATTATTGAGCATGTAAATTCATCTTCCTTCCCAAAAGAATATTTTCCAATGTAAGCTAACACAACGTGCTATCATTTCTTGCATGCAAAAGTATATTCTTTCCAAACAAAAGCTAACATAAATCTTGCATGGATATACATGATCTTATTCCAAAAGAAACTAACATAGTAGTTATGATAACATAAAAATAATCACATAGTTCTTCTATCCATGCAAAGAACATATCTCTATAAAAAATGACTATTCTTTGTGCATGCAAGAGCTTATCATAATATCTCTTTTTTTATGTATGCAACTCATGTGTCTTTCTCTAGAATTCTACCATCATTAGCTATTCTTTTTATGTAAACAAATGCATATTTCTTTTTCAAAAGGAAGTTAATACAACACTTAATGTCTCTATGCATAAATATTATTATTCCTTTATCATAACATCTATAGTTTTATGTGCATAACGAGATTTACCACAATTAACTAACCTTTGAGTATGCAAATACACTTCTCTTTTCCCCAAAGATCTAGGAAAATAGTTATTCTTTGGTTGTGCAAGGTTTAGATGTAACCATTTTTCAAGGAAAATTTGTTTTCCACAAAAAGTCATAAAGGCTTTCAAAGAATCGCCCGACAAATATTTTTAAGAGAATAGATATATTTAGTTTAGGCTCATGCACACAAGAACCGTAACATTTTTCCAAGTATTTTTAACACACACACACACACATATTCTTTTCAAGAAAATATTCTTTTGCTACATGTAAATATACGTATTTCATTTCTAAAATATTAATATAGTAATCATATATATTTTTTCCGCATGATATATATATATATATATATATATATATATATATATATATATATATATATATATATATATATATATTCAAGAAATTATTCTTTTACTGCATGCTAATATATATATTTTCTTTTTAAGAAGTTCAATTTAATAATTATTTCTTTCCATGCATGCAACTTCATTTTTGAGAAAATCTATTACATTTAATTGTTCTTTTTATGCATGCAAATGAATATTTCCTTCTCAATAATTAACACTAATTTATTTTTTCCTCTACATGAAATTTCACATATTCATTTCAAAAAATCTAATATAATAGGTATTATTCTTATGCACATAAACTCATATGCTCTTTAAGAGTATAATTTTTCTCTTAATTAAAAATCTAATGCATAGGCATCATGCGAATATCTCCTGCAATTTTTTTAATAAAATAACTTATTTTCTTTTGCTTTTCATAAGAAATGTTCACGTGCATTTCCTTTTCATGAAAAATGTCATGAATTCTTAAACATTTTTGTGTGCAGGGTTCACAAGCATTCTTTTGAAGAAAATAGTAAAGCTAGCTTATGCACAATATTTTTATGCATTCTTCCTCCAAATAATAAAGCTAACTTAACTTATATTTTCTTGGGCATATGAACCTTTTAAATATTTTCAATAAAATTAGCCAGATACTTATATTGTTTGCACAATAACCATGAAGTCCCAGGTGCATACCTCATGTTCAAGAATTCCTTTTGTTGGAGCTACAACATTCCTCTTCAAAGTTGTGTTGATCAATCCCTTGAGACTTCACAAGATGAAAACTCTAGTAGATGAAGTTGAAAGTCATTTTTTCCGATTTACAAATCAATTTAAAGAACCTGTAAAAAATTTCTTTATCTCTGTGAGTTATCATTTTCTTTATTTGATATAAATTAGTTACCAACTAAATCATAACGATTCTTGTTTACAACTATTTCGTTAAACATAGTAAAAATAATATCCTCTATAATAAATGAGATATTATAGTAGAATGTAAATAATAAAGAAAATATTTAAATGATCATATATATATATATATATATATATATATATATATATATATATATATATATATATATATATATATATATAAAGTTTGTTTAATATAGATTTTAATTAAGGATATTTGTAATTCATGTATTTTTTAATATAAATTAAACATGCAACATTATATATATATATATATATATATATATATATATATATATATATATATATTTTTTAAAAATGTTTATAATAACAATAATTATATATAAAGAGTCCTATGGATATATGTATTAGTATTTTAATGTGTAGAATGTGAAACATAAATAAAACATTTCAATGTCAATTATATATACATTAAGAAGATTTGTAATTCATTATTTTTAAATATGAAATTAACATGTAACATTTTAAATAATGAGAATAATATATTTGTGTGTTGCATTTTAAAAATATTTATAATAAAATTAATTATTTATATTTATATATATATATATATATATATATATATATATTCTACTTCTAAATATGATTGGGACATATATTAATATTTTAATATGTAAAATATTAATCATTCATATATATATATATATATATATATATATATATATATATATATATATATATATATATTGTTTTATAGGGAGTTTTGTAATCATTTTTTAATATGGAATTGATATGTAACATTTTAAAAATAATTATAACACAAATAATTTGAGAAAGAGAGAATATTAAAAAAAATTTGAGGTAAAAAATGGGTCAAATTTTTTTTTACAACCAAAAACAACTTTATAAGAACTAATAGGATTCAAGATGATGATGTCGACCATGAGGGATGATTCACTATTTTTGGAGTTAAAAATAAAAAATAAAAATAAAAAAAACTTTTGCAACTCGTATTTTCAACTTATTGTCTTACGGTTTTACACAAATTTCGAGCTAGAGCACTCATTCGATGCAAAATTTAATTCCTCATCCAAGGAGTAACGTAACTAAAATTATAGGGAGATAAGTTAAAAATATGAGTTGAAAAATTAGTTTTTTCTCTTTTTTCCCTCTAAAATTCAATGATGTAATGTAATCTTATTTTATTATTTCCATTGTTATTTTATAATATTATTTATTCCTTAGAAGGCCCATTTTAGACCTCAAAATTTCTCTAATGAGTGTTTCTAATTTCAAATATAATTGGGGAATGTATCAATGTTTTGATGTATGTGTGTGTGTGTATATATCATGATGATTAATGTCTACTAAGACCAATATGGTTTATCGGACATTAAAAAAGTAAGAGATTAATTGAGTCTCTTTAATATTTTATTTCTACTATAAAAAAAACGTAGAGAAACATTCCTAGATCATTATAGTTTTGTTCACTTAACAAGTCAAAAAGCTTAGTAGTGTGGTAAAGGTTTTGGAAATGAGAATAGATGTGAGTGAGAGTCGAGAAATCCAAAAGGAATTTTTTTCATCTTCAACCCTCTTAGTATCACAAAGGTGACAGACTCTTTCGTCCCAAGGTGTTTTGAGAATTGACCAATGTTCGGTTTCACTCTGAAGCTCATGAGAATTAGTTCTTATCTTCCAAATGTTCATTTTCTTCTTATCACTAGTCTGGTCAAGATTGGGGTTGATCGCCTCTCTTATAATACCTTAGCTTCCTTTTCCCCTCTAACTCCTTATCATCCCATAAATTATACTTACATTTGAGAGCAATAACATTTTTAATATTATCCTTATTCTCCAAGATGACTTCCTCCTTTATCCCCCAATGGTCAAGTCAAGACTGGGCATTCTTATGCTAGTCTTGCTTTTGACGGAGGTGGGGGTTTTGGCTAGAGTTAGAAGTAATTTTTGAGAACCTCTTGGCTTCCATGTTGTAAAGCTTATTCTTATACAACAGATACTTAAACATAGCCATGCTTTCAATGGGGGAAAGGCTAGCTTCAATGAAGCAAATAGGGTAGGGAGCATTACTTTTATTTTTGAGATTGTAGGTCATAAATTGCTGTTGGATCAGCTCAATTTTCCTCCACGATTTTTTAGATACTCATACACCACAACCCCAAACCTAATATATACTAGTGTGTTGCTCAACATCAACATAGATACATCTTAATTTCAAATATACCAAGACTTAAGAGGAATCAAATATTTCAACATGTAAACTTTTCCTTAAATTTTAGATTCACAAAAAGTTAGCATCTTAAAATACTTGATCTCTCGACACTTGATAGATCTAGAGTTAAGATAAGTCTATGCTAATAATAATTAGTAATAATATTTATTATTATAAATCCATTTTAGTTTTGTTTAAAAAAAAAATTTAATATTTTTAAATTTAATTAATGCCTTATTATACCGCAGCAAGTATAACTTATCAAATTTGGGATTGATTAGACATTAATTTACCTATGATTATTTTTTATTTTTTTACTTTTACCATAGTGCAACTTTAATCGCTCTTATTATTTATTTATTTTAATTATTTTAATTTAATTTTCTTACATCTGATTGGGTGATATTTTTAACTTCTTATTGCCGAAGACTATATTTCAACTTGGTCACTTCCTCATCGCTCTCATTTTTTAATGATGGTGATGTACCATCATACCAATACAATATAGGGAAGTGTATGAGACAAGTCACGCCGAATTGTCCACCAATTCCTCCAAGTATTTAATTCTAGGTCCAATTTCCAGCTGATGCAATCTGTACTATTTTCTGTAGTCTAACTAGACTACGTTTTCACCCTGAAAATCATGGAAATTCTGGTAAGATTTTAAGAAAATCCGTCAGCGATTTTTGTAAATTCACGTTACGTTAATATTTTGAGTGCCCTAGAGGTTTTTGATATTGCTGAATCCATTTCCACCATCAAAATCATGATTCAAACACTCTTACTGTAAGATTTCTTAAAATTTTTTGCCCGAATTCCGACCAATTTTGACTCAGGCAATGCAAAATTTTCCAAATCTTTTTATGACAAAACTGAAACTATCTAGAATCTTATTTAGTTGTATGCATCTGCTCTAATTGAAATGCATGAGTCACTAATATATAATATATCCGTATAGTCCTCACGTGATTGAGACAATGTAACTGTTTTATGCATATTTTCACTCAAATTTGATTTTCATTACAGTATATTTTATTTTTATTAAATTGTATTTAAAAATAAATAGTTGTAATATAAGTTTTATTATTAAATTTCATTTTTAATATATAAATAAATTTAAAACCATGTTATAAAGTTTTTGGCAAATATCTTATAATATAATTTTTTATCAAATTATAAATTTTTATTTTATATATATATATATAAAACAAAATTCACAACTCACCACAAATAAATGTAGAATTCTAAACAAATTCAATCCTATAGAGTTTAAAAAGTTAACTATGTCATTAAAAAAACCTTTAAAACACTTATATGAAATAAATTTTGCAATTTTACTATATATTTACTTTTATGATTAACTAAAAAATAATTATGCAAAAAAAATATTATATTATATTTTTTTAATTAAATAAAATAATAAATTTATTAAAACAAATCAATAAAAACATTTAATTTAAAAGAAATAGAATAACTTTAAAGTAAAATTAATTGTCCTATCACACCATGAATACTATTTTATCCATATCAATGGCACAATTCACTGCATGAGAGATTCTCTAGAAAAATGTGCCAATTTCCATTATATCTTTATTGTTTTTTACTGTAATTTAACTATATTTAAACGGAGTTGTATTTAGTGTGACTTTTTGGAGTTTCTAGTGTCAGAATCCAGTGAATATATTTGAGGTGAAATGTTGATTTCTTTTATTTAAACTCATTCTTTTGACTATATATATTGATTCTACACCCTGAAAAACCCTAAGGTACTTTGATCGTGCAGGGATTGCCCATAAAACTTGTGATTTCAATAAATTCTTGCTGGATTTTAAAGAAATTCAATCAGAAAAATTCACCAAAAAATCCCCAAATAGTCACACAACTAGTATTTAAACTAAAAAAACATTATTATAATACCTTTGGATTTTAATTAAATAAAACTAAATATCTATACTTTTCAATTTCACTTATGTATTTGTACATAATAAGTCCACACAACTACAACTCAAAATCATTTCGATTATGGACTTTTCTTTATAATCTTTGTACCTATTATATAGAAATATTAATACATGAGATCGCAACATCTTTTAACTTTCTTTAAGGATTCCAATTTTATTGTTATTTGCACTCAATTATCTATTTATTTATGTACCACTCTTTTATTTATATATATATATATATATATATATAATTTATTTTAATTCTCTATTATAATTAATTAATGTTTTATTAATCTTTTTACCTAGAAATATTAATACATGAGATTGCAACATCTTTTAACTTTCCTTTAAGCATTTCAATTTTATTGTGATTTGCACTCAATTATCTATTTATTTATGTACCACTTTGGTCACTCTTGTCCGTGTATCATTTAATTTAAATAATTTTTTATCATAAAACAAAATATATATATATATATATATATATATATATATATATATATATATATATATATATAATTTAATTCTCTATTATATTAATGTCTTATTAATATTTGTAATGATATTTTTTAATTTCATTTTATTTACAATGTTTAATAAAGTAATCATAAATAATACTTTATACTGTTTCTTATTATTATTGTAATTAATGTTTTATTAATATTTGTAATGATATTTTTAAATTTCATTTTATTTATAATGTTTAATTGAAGTAATTATAAATAATACTTGAAGTATTTCTTATTATTATTATTATTGTTTTAGTGTATGATTGAATTTTAAATTTCAAATTTAAAGTTTTATTGTTAAGTCGCTAGAGTATGCTCGGTAATATCATTGAAATTAATTTATTTCATAATACTATTTCCAATAATGTTATCTTTTTAAATATATCTTATTATTAAAATAGTTGTGGAGTGTAGTCTAACTAATAGATGAAATGATTTTTTCTACTAGAATTTGACAATACAATTTCAAGTAAAATTGTGATTTTTCATTGTTTAAAAAAGTTTTTGAATGCATTTAAATGAATTCAGTGCCCTAAAAACCTTGGTGCACTCGAATTCTACATATTAAACAACTTAAACTCAAAGTTTCTTAAAATATTTGCCAGATTTCGGTTAAAATTGATCATAAAAAAATGCTCAGAAAATGTCATTTCCTCTATTAATTAGACTAGGCTACACTTTTCCTATTCAAACATTAGTGAATTAAATTCATGTTTGTCAAATGTTATTGAATTAAATTCATGTTAGTGGTCCTTCATGAGAGGCGAGTTGTTTTTGTTTGTGAATCACAAATGTTTACAAATGCATGCAGGGGAAAGGTAGTGAGATGCTTTACAATTTTGGCTTCTATTCTCCACTACCATCATCAATGGTGACCATTATCCACCACATCTACAATCTTGTTAGAGGAAACATTTCCTTGAAATTTGAGTCATATTCAAGCATTATCTCACTGATTATGTGAAGAAAAAATTAATGAATATTATTTTTTGTAGTGAACAAGAAAAATAAACAATAATGTAAGCCCGAGCATTAGTAAAATTTCATGTTCCATTCCACCTATTTTTTTAGCTTCAATATGAATCTTTTGGTCCTTGAATTAAAAACAAATCCTTATAAACTTCTTTGTTTTGAAAAGTAGATATATGAAAGTTACTAGAAAGAAACTAAAATAATAGTTTGATATATTCGAGGTACAGTTCAGTTTGGGATTCATTACAGTGCAGGAGAATCTCCATTGTTGATTGGTTTCACTGATTCTGATTGGACTAGTGACCCTAATGATCAAAATTCTACTGCAAGATATGTATTCACTCTTGGTTCAGGACCTATTACTTGGTCTTGTAAGAAACAAAGTGCCATCTCTCTTTCTTCAGCAGAAGCAGAGTATCGTGGTGTCATTGAAGCCAGCAAGGAAGCCATGTGGCTTCATTAGATCCTGTTTGAATTTGGTCTTCATCAACAACATCCAACTACACTTTGGTGTGATAATCAAAGTTCCATTCAACTATGTAAAGATCTAGTTCAGCATCAACGTATGAAATACATTGAGCTCCACATACACTTCATCAGAAAGCTCATTTGTGATCATGTTCTTGAAGTGCAGTATTGTCCAACCAATGATCAAGTAGCCGATATCTTTACAAAGGCTCTCACAAAAGCGAAGTTTACCAAACTTCAATCCATGATTGGAGTTCAAGAAAGTTATCATTAAGGGGGGATAGGCTCTAATGCCTCCTTCGTTCTCCTATTGTGTCACCTTTGTAAATCCTTCAATCCTATCCCAAGTTGTTCTTAAGGGGGGATGTTAGGATATTTCGACACATAGGAAATAGGCTCCTTTTGTGTCACCTTTGTAAATCCTTCAATCCTATCCCAAGTTTTTCTTAAGGGGGGATGTTAGGATATTCTGACACATAGGAAATAGTTAAGAATAACTTAGTCTAGTGTAGAGTTAGGTAAAGTGTGTTTCTTTACTATGTACATTTGTAACTTATAATCTGATTTTCATGATTTGTAGTGATCTGACGGTTCACTCTATCCTCAGTATTAACGACACTTGATCCGTGGCTTAACGATTGGTCCATGATCTCTATTTAAAGAGCATGGAAGGTCATTTGTCCGGTAACCATTTATGAGAGAAACATATGTAAACTTTATTTTTATATTAATAAATTGCCTGAAGTGGCCACATTGGCTCAGGTCGTGGACGGTTTCCCTCTTCGAGGGTTTTAACCACGTGATATACTGGTGTACTGATTGGTGATCTGTTTGTGAGTGGTGACCTTTGGTTTTTTATCTAAGGAACTTACCTAGTAAATTCCTATGCAACCTTTAATTTTTAGCATATTTTGACACTTTAAATTTTCTTTGGTGCATATTTTGACACTTTAAAACAAAGTTACCAACTTAACGAGAACTGCATCGAATTCTCTTTTTTTTTAGAGGTCGCAGAAAATTATGGTTTTCATGTTGATTTTGAAAAGTGTTGGTGCAACATCAACCTTTTTTTTGGATCATATTCTAACACTTTAAATTTTATTATGTATCAAGTATGGACATTTTTTTAAATGTCATTGTTTTTCACGATATTTTTTAAAAGTGTTGATGCAACATCAACCCCTTTATTTGAGGGGGCATATTTTTGACACTTTAATTTTTTATTTGTTTTTTTATGAAAAATCATAATTTTATTCAACCTTAAAACTAAGGAACAAAATTACATTTTGCAGATGCCCAGAAGCATTCGATTAGATCAGCCTTTCGTTCAATGCAAAAAAAGAGAAAAAGATAATAAAATAAAAATTACATAAAATTGTCAAGGCTAAGTGTGATAATAATAAGTTAGTTTCCCCTTTTTTCCTTTTTATTTTTCCACCTTTCACCAAACTCCTTGATTGGGAGTGACTGATACTATTTCCAGTTAGTTACCTTCCACCTTCGGGGGAAATTTTTTATCTGAATCTGAACTCTCAGATGTATGGGTTCGTTGTATGTCCCCTACTTCCTTTTGAAATGGTATGACTGCCTTCTGCTACTTTGCTACTATGATATTTTCTGCTCCTTAGATGTTTTTGTTTTCCTCATGTTGATTTCCTAGATTTTGGATCACTACTAAATTGGTAGATGTTTTGGCATGTTTTGTAGAATCCTTCTGCTTCTCTTCTTCCTCCTCCACTTGGGATCCTTAATGATTATGTACTTATAGTCATTAAAGACTCTTATCCATTTATTCATCTTTGTCATATGAAGAAGGTGGATTTGAAAAATTCTATCCGTTTGGCTTTTGCAACCTTTTCTTTGTCCTTTTTTTTTTCAGTTGAGGGCATGAGTTCTGCAGGTACCCTATCTAAAGGAAGATCTGACACCTAAATGTAGTATTTTCAAATTCTAGCCATCATGTCCACTTGAAATATTGATGAGTCAAATGGATGAGATCTGGTAGGCCTTTGGTTAGGCCTATCTCAACGCAGATGAGGGAAAAAGTAAAGATACCTTTTTCCATTCTTTCTCGATCCATCTTTAGAAATCTCCCCAATGAATTTCCAATGCCTTCTAAAACTTGATGGTGTTGAAAATGAAGCGGGAGATTGTCCAAGGCTTATCCATACCGACATATTTGTAACTACCATTGATGTGGCATAAAAGTCTAGAAACAATGGAGTGACGAAGAGGCCCACCCTTCCCCAAAACCATGGTCCTCTATTTATGATATAGTCCAGATCTCTCTGATTATCGAATTGAACCACAAAAAATATCTTTACACACAGGTAGATATCACAATTTTTATCCCATTTGATATCTCTTTGATTTTTTAGCATGTAGATCAATTTATGTAGATCTTTAGACTTGGGCCAAAAGC
Source organism: Pinus albicaulis (assembly GCA_034641835.2). Lineage (NCBI taxonomy): Eukaryota > Viridiplantae > Streptophyta > Pinopsida > Pinales > Pinaceae > Pinus > Pinus albicaulis. The sequence goes on from CM076584.1 coordinate 1,551,908,038, forward strand.
TAATAAATCAACAGATCGAAGCTCTAGCTTGGAGAACAATGAAAATCCCACCCACTTCTGTCAATTTTGCTGACATATCTGGTGCTTTCTGTGCCTTCTCAACTAGGTAAGGCATTGTGATAGTCAGATTTTGGATTTGTGTGGAAAATTTCCCTCTCACTGCATCATTAAAAGAACTTGGACCATTAACTATTGAATTTGTTCTTGGTGGAACACTCGATCATGGGGGTCCACCCTGCAATCTCAAATTTATGATAATGAATTAATCATGAATGATGTCATATTCGTGCAATCGAAAGACATCTTGCACATATTTCCCCAAATAGATCATACTTTGTAACTTCGACAGGATTCCCAACTTATCTTGAACCTTCTACTTCAGATCTTGCACTAAATCCTTAGCTTGAACACTTATTGGAATTGATTTCCCATCTAGGGTTTTGACAAAGATTTGGAAAAAAAACCTCTTGTCCAGATCTATTTGATGACCCTCGCATCCAATCAATTTTTTTGATATATCTCCCAACTTCGACATTTTTCCATAGATCTGAGTAGCCTCTTCTGGATATGTAGAAGGAACTACCAAATCTGTGAGTGAAAAATGTAGATCTAGAAAAAAATACTTGATAAAAACTTTGAAGGAATTTTGAATAATGCAAAACATAAAATTCATTTTAAATTTTCTCATGAATCAAGTATGGATAATTTTTTTAAAATATTGGTGATTTTGATGTTGATTTTGAAAAATGTTGATGCAACATCAACCCTTTTTTCTAGGGGGGTATATTTTTTACACGCTAAATTTTTTTGTTTTAAATATGCACACTTTTTTTTAAATGTTGTTTTTTTAACATTTCAAGTTGTCTTCTTCTTCTTTTCTTCATGAGATGCTTGATTTTTAAGGGTTTTTCAAATTTGCATATTTTGTTTTTCTTTGCAATGATTTTTTGCAATGAAAATTTCAATATTTTTGTGAAGTTGAAAATAATAATAAAATTAATATTTTGAACTTAATAATAATTTTAAACAATTGAAAAAATACACATTTTTCATATATATATAATTAAAAAAATACACATTTCGTGACATTTTCACTAAAAATATCATATCAAATAAATTACTTTCTTTTTTGTCGATCAAGGAAATTTCATTATATTATCAGAGTAAAACAATTACATTCCAAAGGTCTTCATAGTCAATGTGAGCCAAGCGTGCCCCAATTCCATTCATTCTCTCATTGTTGCGGCATTAGCTATGTCTCACTGAAGCCAAATTCTCCATAATCTCTCCACATCATTGATGTAGACCACAATCTCAAATAAATGTTTTTTTTGAAAAAAAAAGAATTTGATGTCCAAATAGAGACAATATTTAGCTTTTTTCCAAAAATAATTATTCACATAAAATTTTAAGTGAAAAATAACAAAATAAAAACATTTATTTAAAAAAATAAAAAATAAAAATTTAATTAAAAAAAAAACCAACAACACAAATTGAAAAAGAAAAAGAAATGCAAAGAAAATTACAAAAAAAAAACATAATCAGGGAAAAAAAAAAACAAATAAAAAAACAATTTTGAAAAAAAGTCTAATTAAAAAAAAATTACATCATTTTTTAATATATTCAAAAAAATAATAATAAATTTTATTGAATTTTAGAATCAAAATAATAATAATAAAAATTTAAAACAAATCATAAATTAATAAAAATAATAAAAATAATAAAAATAATCAGAGGCTACCTCGTCTAGCTCTAGATGCATTGCCTAAACCCCTTCGGGGGTGGAGGTGGGAGGCTTGGGGGTGGCGTGGGCGACTAATTTTTTATTTTTATTTTTTTGGTTATTTAAAAAAAAAATCAATTTTATTATGTTTGATTTTTTTATCAATTTTTTATGTTTTTATTTTGTTTTCAACTTATTATTATTTTTTAATTTTTTTTGGTTTTGTATCAACTTTAATTTTTAAATTTTTGTTTTGATTTGTTTTTTTATCTTTTATGTAATTGTCTATTTATTTATTTAATGTTTTGTTGCAAAGTTGTGTCTATGTTTGATTAACATTCTAACTGCACATTGTCAATTTGATAGTTGATTTTTGAGTTTTCATTATAATGGATCAATTCAACATTTAGTATGTTAATTTGATGGTTTATTTTTAAGTTTGTGTTATTTTAGGCTAAGATTTTAAAAGAGTTAAACATTTATTTATAAGTTTTTGTTGCACCGTGTCAAGTTATGTTAGGCTAAGATTTTAAAAGAGCTAGCATATGGTATAATGACACTTTGATTTAGATATTCATTAGTCGTGATATTTGGTCTCAAAATATGTGGAAAATTTAAGGTTTTTTTATAATCATGGAACAATTTTCTCTCCCTCTCTACATTATTTATTTCTTCTTTGGGATCAAATTTTCCATCAAAATTTTCAGTTTTTTAGGAGTCTGATATTTTATCTTTATTGTAGAATTGAGCAATTCATGTAAATAATGTAAATAAAATATAACTAAATTAGGAATATGAAGAGACACTGGAAGGTGAAGCCCAAGAGTCTCTATATATGTCTCTCTACCTATATATTCATGAGCAATCTTAATGCAAAAACATTATGGAGTTACCTCCTTCCGTGACATGGTATGAGAGCCAGCTCCCATAATTAGTTGTTGAAATTGTTGTGTTGTAACGCCTCATTTTATGCAATTATTCTCTATCTTATGACCCTCTCCTTTGACATAAATTTTTTCCTGCATTACCTGCATTGCATAACCATCATAACCATCAACGTGGAGACCATCAAGACCGTGTGGTGAGCCTGGAGGACTGAACGCTGATGAGGCTCAAAAAGGTTCAATTTTTGAAGAAATTTATGGTCTGTGTTCAACTTTGTATGACTGTGTTGTTGGCGTGCTCGTGGCGTTGTGACTGTGTTAATACCACAGCTCTCCTCCAACATTGCAGATTTCACCATACCATCACACCATTCCTCTACCATATATTCTCTGCGTGGTTGTGTGTTTCTCCTCCACCACCGGTTCATATGACTGTCATACCATTCAAAAAGGTTTCTTCTCTCGACTTCGCCTGCGGTGAGCGTGGAACGAACTCCGCCATATTACCCAACAGTGTTACACCGCCATACACCGACTGTATTCTCATGGTACCAGAGCACCTCACATATAAATTCATGTATTATCGGCCTCTCCACAGTTATACACACCCGACATATAACACCGCTCCTCCATATGCAGTTTTCATAAACTCCCTTTCGGCACAACCCGTCTACCTTTCGGCACATCTTGGATCATTAACGCTCCCGGTCGGTTAATACACCGCTCCACCGGTATTACCTCTCAATACCGGCAGTATTACCTCTCCACGATATTACCACCAGTTAATACACTGCTCCAGAGGTATCACCACCGTTGATTGGTATCGTATATACCACCTACGTGGTAATACCGCTCCTCCAAACCCACTCGACTACAATGCCTCCATCGTAATACCGCTCCCCATATACCCTTCCTCATATACAACCTCCGCCTTATAACAAGTAGTACCCCAATTATACGTCTGTCCTATATATGAGAGTGTGATTTTTACAGCGTAAGTGCATTTTTTTCCACCATATCTGCATTTTTTTTGCCACAAGAAGTACAATCTTTTTACAGTGCACATATTTTAATGCATTTATTGATATCAATAGTTGGAGTAGTTTTTTCTTGAAAATAGAACTATCTTGAATGTTTAAGGAATATAAACACTCTCATATTTAATGAGTAGTGGAGAAGAATTTGTGAAAGAGAAGGAGACAATGCACCTACAAAAGCCACCTCAAACAAGGGGATTTTCATTTGGGAAAACAAGAACAAAAAGACCTATGCCTTGATTGCAACATCTGTAAATAAAGAGGTGAGTCGTCATATTTCACCATTTTCAAATTTTTTGGATGCATTGAAAAAGATGAAGGAATTGCATGACTCACACTCTGAACTTAAAGTTTTCCAATTGATGATTAAACTTTTCGGTCTTGAATTGCAAAATGATGACCCTCGTTATTTAGCATCATAAGTAAGATATATTATGCATAATATTAAAAACACTCGTGTTGAAATAGACATTCCTCTCATAGCTTATGTCAAGGCACTATATCTCACTTATTCACATTATCTTGAGTCATTGCAAGCAAGTGGAAATCTCAAGGAGATTACCTTTGACTCCCTTGAGGATAACTTTGCGGAGAGAGAAAAAGATTTTTGGAAGAAGACAACTCCTCAATCTTCTGAAGAAGTTGTGTGTCTTGCACATAGAGAGAATAATCATGCTCAAGATTCTTCTAGAGGAAGATGTGCTCAAAAAGGAAGAGAAATAATAAATTTTAGAGGCAGGGGGGTAGACAATTTCAAGGAGAAAAGTCTGATATTCATTGCATGCGTTGCAATAGAGATGGACATGATGCATACACATAGAAGTTACCTTGGGACAAAATTGAGCAGGAAATAAATGAAGCCAAAGGTAAAAACCATGACAAAGGGAAAGGTAAACCACCTAAATCCGCTTATTATGTTGTGGCACATTGCAATATTGGAGTAAATGAATACTTGTTCAATTCTTCACTTGCTTCATGGAAAGATGATTGGTTGCTTGATTCAGGAGCAACTTGCCACATGGCTTTTAGTAGAGATTTTTTTGAACAATTCATTGGTACTAGATAAGTCAAAACTCAAGCCATCAGGGCTTGGTACCATTAGGCTCAAATTTCTTGTTCTTCCAGACTTTCTTCTACATGATGTTCTATACCACCCGGAGTTGAGGAGAAACTTGTTGTCTTTGGTCCACATCTTCCAGCAAAGGCACTCCATTTGTATATTTGATGGAAAGGTTGAGGTAAAAAAAAAAAAGATCACCCACTTGTCATGATCGGGAAAGAAGAAGAAATACTTCTGCAATTGTGATGCACCTCTGCTCGTGCACAAAAATTTTCATACAATTCTCACAATGATGAAGATACATTCCCATCAAGTCTTTTATGGCATGCTATATTTGGACACTTGAACTATGAAAGCGTTCGCTTGTTGAAGAAAAATGGTGTTACTGGTTTGCCTACAATTCCTAGGAAACTTAAGCAATGTGATTCTTGTATTCTAGGAAATCATAGCAAACAATATTTTCATGATTCGCCTTCCAGAACACGTAGAAAAATTGAACTCATTCAATCAGTTTTATGTGGCCCAATTCATGTTCCTTGTGAAAATGGTAATAAATATATAATGATATTTATTGATAACTACACCAGAATGTGTTGGGTTTATTTATTGAAGAAAAAAGCTGACGCTTTTCAAACATTCAAGAATTTTCATGCATGGATTGAAAATGATGCACAATCTCATATTGGCCCTATTGCACTGATAATGGAAAAGAGTACACTTCAAATTAATTTTAAAACTATCTTCGCGGGCATGGGATCAAAAATCAAACAATTGTGTCTTATAACCCCCAATCGAACGGAGTAGCTGAAGGAATGGAAATATTAACTTTAAATATGGTGCATTCCATAATGTTTTTCATAAAGGTTAAACTAATGTTTTGGGCTGATGTGGTTCTATGTGTTGTGTATATAAAGAATAGGTGTCCATCTAATGCTATTAGAAACAAGACTCCTTATGAAATGTGGTATGGACACATTCCTTTGGTAAAGCATCTTAGGGTCTTTGATTCTGCCTGTTATGCCTTGATACCTAAGGAACAAAGAAATAAACTTGGTACAATGAGTTGTAAGTGTATTTTCTTGGGGTATTCAAATGCCTCCAAATCATTCCGTCTCTAAGATGAAGCTAATAAGAAGTTTGTAGTATCTAGATATGTGATCACTAATATTTATTGAATCTTCCAAGGATGATAATGTTTTTGAGTGGAAGATTGATCGCTGGGATAGATTCAGACATGCAAATTCGTTTCAAGGATTTGATAATTAGATGTCAAATCTTGAAGGGGAGATTCCTATATTGAATCAATCTGTGGAATATTATTCTTAAGCACTCTCTCCCCCACATGAAGATCCAACCACTGATGACACTTTGAGTGAGGTGATTGACATAATTGGGAGACTAAATCTTGATTCATTACCAACTCAGTCAACTGAGAAGCCTGGGCCATTTCAGAATGGTCCTCCAAAATGGATGACAAAGACACTTGAAAGTGTTTGTCCCGATGAGGTGGGAAAGACATGAAAAAGAAATATAACTAGGTAAAATGGAGGTGATGTAAATGATTCTAATTCAACTATTGATATGGATGTTTCTTATGATTGTGAACTAAATTTTACTATAGATTTTCACTCAACTTCCTTCAAAGAAGTCGCTTCTCATGATGAATGGAAAGAAGAAATGCAGAAAGGATATGATTCCTTGATAAAGAATGGCACTTGGAAGTTGGTTGATCCTCCATTGGGAACCAAACCAATTAGCCGCAAGTGGGTCTACAAGAACAAGTATAAAGCAGATGGCTCACTTAACAAGCACAAAGCCATGCTTGTGGAAAAATATTTTGCACAGTAGGAAGGGGTCGATTATGAGGATACTTTCTCCCCCGTGGAAAAATGGACTACCATTCGAAAACTCTTTGCCTTGGTAGTTCAGAATGTTTGGAAAGTCCATCAAATGGATGTGAAAATTTCTTTCTTGAATGGAGATCTAAAAGAGAATTTTTTTGTGTCCTAGCTAGAAGGATTTTTTGTGAAGGGTCAAGAACACAAACTATACAAGCTTGTAAAATCCTTGTATGGCCTCAAGCAAGCACCACGAGCCTGGTATGATAAGTTAATTGAGCATCTTCTGAAACTCAAATTCAAACATTATGATCTTGATGATGCAACTTTGTTTGTCAAGAAAGTTTGTAAAATAATTGTATAGCTTGTGGTGTATGTAGATGATATTTTGATGACAAGGAACAATGATAGCTACATTGCATCCATAAAGAAGGAATTGAGGAAAGGTTTTGAAATGGCCGACTTGGGCTATGTTCACTACTATCTTGGTATTGAAATAACTCAACATCTGAAGTTTATATTCCTTGTTGAGATTCAACAAGATGATGAGCTTAGTGAAAAGAGTCGCCTTTACTAAGTGGGCCCACAGGCTATTTTTGACGCAAGTCTATTTTTAGACTGTCTATTTTTAGACAAGATGATCATATTTCAGAAGTTGTAGGATGCTATTTGTGGATGGTGGATCAATTTGGAAAAATAGATGAAATTCTATTTTTAGAATATTGGGCGAAGTCTATTTATAGATCGCTGATCTAAAAATAGATGCATGCCGATTATTATTAGCTCTTAATAATAATCAGACACTAAACAACAACTTATTCTCTTGGAGCACTTTGTTTTAGTGCACAGATGTGGCACATCAGTGGATTGAGGGAATTACACAATTCCCAAGGGTTTATTGGAGCTAATGCATGGAGGACTCAGTTAGAACTCAAATGGAAGAGTTATGACACAGTTGGAAGAAGTAGTTATGGAGTTGTATTCAATTTAACGCAGTTAGACTTAGTTGAGCTAGTTGTATCTAGTCGAACTGAATGATCCATTAGTGAGAGTGGAGTGAATTAATTAGTTAATTAATTCACAAATAATAACTCATTAATCAACGGAACAATACAGCAGTTAACTACAGTGCATAACAGTTTTAGTGGAGACCCAATGGAGAGATAGGTGAAAGGGAAAGATAGACTGTCTGTTGTGACTATAGTGATGCATTGATTGCATAAAACACACATTGAAGTTTCCAATGAGGATTGCGCAGTCAAGGCAAGAGTAATTCAAATTCATTCAGAGCTATTATTCAGCAGGGATTGTGTAGTGGAGGCAGGCTAGCAGGAGGGCAAAGATCGGTACATGGATTTGCAAGATTGTTCCTGATTAGTGTATGATGATTGTACTGTACTGAGAGCTTGATAAACTTTGAATGAGGATTGTCATATTATTCCATGATACATAATATATAGTTGGGGTTTTCAGCTTCAAGCTTTCCCGATTAAAAACAACTGTGTTATGTGCGATTATTTTTATTTATGCTTTACATGTGTGTGCAATTAATTTTCTGCAAAAATATTAACAAGTGGAATGATTCAATATCTTGCATAAAGTTAAATAGTGTGAGATCAGGTGGATCTATGACATATGCATGCTTAGTGCATATAATTTCTACATGGTATCAGAGCATTGTTAATTGAATATTGCAATTGTAAAGTGAGTTTGTGTTGGTGGACAATTCAAATCTGTTACAGAAGATTTTTGGTGCAGAAGTTGAGTATACATTGAAATGTCTTTCAACGGGTTGAGATTGGAGTATGCCCTTGATGGGAGCTCAAATTACATATCCTAGAAGGACAGGATGGAGGCAGTGCTGGAGAATAATGGACTAAAGGAGTTCATCGATAGCGATGTTCCTAAGCCGGGATCTAGCAATGCTGCATTACTTGATGCATGGCAAAAGAAGACAGCAAAGACGAGAAGGATTTTATTGGAAGGTGTGAAGGACCATATTATGTCCAGCCTTCACGGGAAAGCCACTCCATTCTTAATGTGGAAGGCTTTGACAGATTTTTTCCAAAGCAGAAGTGACAGAGGAAGTTGGCACTTAAAGACAAGCTCAGAAAAATAAAAACGGAGAAAGGCGATAGTATTCCAAAATACCTCACGAAGTTTGTCCACTGTAAGGATGAACTGGGAAGTTTGGGGGTTATTGTTTATGAAGAAGACTTGGTGAGCTTGGCTCTCCTTAGGCTTCCGAAAAGTTGGCATAGCTACAAAGACTATGTCAATGGACAGGAGAAACTGCCGGGATGGGAGCGACTTTGGTCAGATCTTGTGCAGGAGGAGATAAGGCGGGGTACCAGGGATGGATATTCATTGAAGAATGAAGATGGAGAGAATTGCGCTTTGGATGCCAAATAAAGGAAAGTAAAGGGGAAGAAACATCCCTCAAAATCCGATGCTAAAGGCAAGAAGCAGGATTTTTCCAAAGTGAAGTGTTTTCATTGTCACGAACATGGACATTTTGCCACTAACTGTCCACAGAAGAAGAAGAACAAGAAGGCTGCTAGATCTGCAGCTAGAGAGGCCTTAGCCTCACAATTTGAACTTGATTTCTCTTTGATCGCATGCTTGGTTTCAATATGTATGGGATCGGTGTGGTATCTTGATAGTGGTGTGTCTTTCCATATGACAGGAGACAAAGAGTTGTTTAGTGACTTGGAGGAGAAGGACCTCCAGATGCATATAGAGATGGGCGACGATGGTCGGTACAGTGCGACTGGAATTAGGACCATTACCTTTGAGAGGGAGTCTGGTAATTCATTCTTGTTGAAGAATGTTATGCATGTTCCAAGTCTGAAGAAGAACTTGGTCTCAGTCGCAATGCTGGAAGACAAGGGTTATGATGTTGTTTTCAGTGAGGGAAAAGCCTTCCTTCGACATAAAAAAATAGGTCAAAACAAGAAGATAGGGGTTAAAATTAAGAATCTGTACAAGCTGGAGGTAGATGGCTACGTTGCAATGGTGGGAAAAGTAGAAGAAGTGGTGAGCCGGGATGAGGGCGAATTATGGCACAGGAGATTGGGCCATCTTCACCATGGCACTTTGAAGATTTTGCAGCAGATTTCTACTGGAATTCCCAAGGGTACTCTTGCGGCAATGACGCAATGTGTAAGGGATGTACTCTGGGTAAGTTTGTGAAGACCACCTTTCATGAGAAGGAGAACCGTGCTTCAATGATCCTGGAGAGAATTCACACAGACGTGTGTGGACCTTTCTCGGTTGCTTCAACAGCAAAACACAGGTATTATGTTATATTTGTTGATGACTATTCTCGTAGATGTTGGATCTTCTTCATGCAAAGGAAGAGTGAAACATTCTCAAAGTTATGTGAGTTCAAGGCATTGGTGGAGAAGGAGTCGGGGAAGCAAGTGAAAGCTCTATGGAGCGATAATGGTGGTGAATACATATTGGGCGAATTCAAAGACTTCTGTAGCAAATAAGGAATTCGAAGAGAACTCATAGCACCTCATAACCCACAACAAAATGGGGTCGCGGAGAGAAAAAACACAACGATCATGGGTGCTGCATGAGTGATGCTGCATGAACAGGGCCTACCGATGCACTTGTGGGCAGAAGCATGCAACACTGCGGTTTATGTGCAAAACCATTGTCCTCATAAACTACTTGGCATGAGTACACCCAAAGAAGATTTTACTGGTAAGAAGCCTGATATTTCTCATTTGAAGATTTTTGGCTCATCTGTTTACATTCATGTGAAAAAGGATGCCAGGAAGAATATGGAGCTGACTGTAGAAGTTGGGATATTTTTTGGGTACACAGAAACACCCCATAACTATCGTGTGTATTTTCCAGACAATCGGATGGTTTTTGTGCGACGGGATATAAAATTCAATGAGGTGAAAGACATGAAGTTGACGCTTGAGAGGGAGCTACACTTGCATGCGGAGGAGGAACTTCTTGTTCCCAAAGATGAGCCTCTAGATGTGGATCAGCCACAGGAGGAGATTCATGGAGTGGAGGAGTCCACTCATGCAAAACCAAACATCAGATAAGGCAGAAAACGTACCATAGAAGCTGAGAGACTGAAGCTTTATGCGGCACAAAATGTAGGAGTCCCTACATCACAGCACAGAAAGAGACAATCACCTGACCGATTTACTATATACATGGCTCTTATGAGCAAGTGTATTATGACAGAGCCATCTTCTTTTGAAGAAGCAGTGCAGGAGCCCACATGGGTAGATGCCATGGTGGAGGAGTATGACTCCATTGTCAGAAACAGTGCTTGGGATATTGTTCCAAGGCCGGTGGGAAAATCAATTGTAGGATCAAGATGGATCTACAAGGTAAAGCAAGCTACTGATGGGAGTGTCGAGAAGTATAAGGCAATATTTTTTGCCCGGGGCTTCTCACAGATTGAGGGGATTGACTATGAAGAAACCTTTGCACCCGTCGCACGGTATTCTTCCATACGAACCATCCTTGCTCTCTCAGTGCAGATGGGTTGGCACATTCATCAGGTGGACGTGAAGACTGTGTTCCTTAATGGGATCATTGAGGAAGAGGTGTACATTGAGCAACCTAAAGGATTTGAGATATTCAGTAGTGAGTCGCATGTGTGCAGGCTCAAAAGAGCGTTGTATGGGCTGAAACAAGCACCCCGTGCTTGGTACACTCGGATCGACAGCTATTTCACTGGACTTGGCTTCACCAAGAGTGAGGTGAATGTAAACCTGTACCATATTTTGGTGGAGGGTAATATTTTAATCATTGTACTTTATGTTGATGATTTAATACTAACAGGTGATGAGCAGTTGATACAATCATGCAAGGCAGATCTTGCAAAGGAGTTTGAGATGAAGGATTTGGGCCTCCTTCATTATTTCCTTAGATTGGAAATATGGCAGCGGGAAGGTGAACTATTTTTGTCTCAAGGGAAGTATGCCTGGGAGATACTGGAGAAGTTTCACATGCAAGGCTGCAAGCCTATCGAAACTCCTCTTCCAGGAGGTTGGAAGAAAGAGGATGCTACATCGGCAGAGGTAGTGGATGCCATTGTTTATCGACAGTTGGTGGGTTCGCTCATGTATTTAGTCAATACAAGACCGGACATATGATATGCGGTGAACTAGCTTTCACAAGCGATGGTTAAGCCTACCAAGCTCTTTTGGAAGGCAGGTAAGCATGTCCTGAGATATCTCAGGGGAACATCTGAGTATGGTTTATGGTACAGACAAATGGATGAGGTGAAGTTGCATGGCTTCACGAATGCAGATTGGGCGGGAAGCTCAACAGACAGAAAGAGCACATCAGGAGGGATTTTCAGTATCAGATCTACAGCAGTTTCTTGGTACAGCAGGAAACAAAGATTTGTGGCACTCAGTTCAGCAGAAGCGGAATACATGGCAGCAAGTTAAGCTACATGTGAGGCTATCTGGATGAGGAAGATTCTGGTTGGTTTGTTTGGTTCACATTTAGATCCCACAGTGATACATTGTGATAATTAGAGTTGCATTAAACTCTCGGTTAATCCTGTGTTTCATGATAGATCTAAACATATTGATATCTGGTATCATCATATCAGAGATTGTGTGCAGTCGAAGATCATGTTGCTTTAGTACATTCCGACGGAGGATTAGGATGCAGATATTCTGATGAACGTGCTCACCATGAGCAAATTCGAATACCATAGAGGGAGGATCGAGGTGAAGGATAATCCCTATCTAGTTGATAGGGAGTGTTGAGATTCAACAAGATGATGAGCTTAGTGAAAAGAGTCGCCTTCACTAAGTGGGCCCGCAGGCTATTTTTGGCGCAAGTCTATTTTTAGACTATGTCTATTTTTAGACATGATGATCATATTTCAAAAGTTGCAGGATGCTATTTGTGGATGGTTGATCAAGTTGGAAACATATATGAAATTCTATTTTTAGAATATTGGGTGAAGTCTATTTCTAGATCGTTGATCTAAAAATAGATGCATGTCGATTATTATTAGCTCTTAATAATAATCAGACACTAAACAACAACTTATTCTCTTGGAGGACTTTGTTTCAGTGCACAGAGGTGGCACATCAGTGGACTGAGGGAATTACGCAATTCCCAAGGGTTTATTGGAGCTAATGCATGGAGGACTCAGTTAGAACTCAAGTGGCAGAGTTATGACACAGTTGGAAGAAGTAGTTATGGAGTTGTATTCAGTTTAACTCAGTTAGACTCAGTTGAACTAGTTGTATCTAGTCTAACTCAATGATACACTAGTGAGAGTGGAGTGAATTAATTAGTTAATTAATTCACAAATGATAACTCATTAGTCAACTGAACAATACAGCAGTTAACTACAGTGCATGGCAGTTTCAGTGGAGACCCAGTGGAGAGATAGGTGAAAGGGCAAGATAGACTATTTGTTGTGACTATAGTGATGCATTGATTGCATCACACACACACTGGAGTTGCCAATGAGGATTGCGTAGTCAAGGCAAGAGTAATTCGAATTCATTCAGAGCTATTCTTCAGCAGGGATTGCGCAGTGGAGGCAGGCTAACAGGAGGGCAAAGATCGGTGCATGGATTTGTAAGATTGTTCCTGATTAGTGTATGATGATTGTACTGTACTGAGAGCTTGATAAGCTTTGTATAAGGATTTTCATATGATTCCATGATACATAATATATATTTGGGGTTTTCAGCTTTAGTTTTTCCCAGTTAAAAACAACTGTGTTATGTGCGATTATTTTTATTTATGCTTTACATGTGTGTGCAATTAATTTTTCGCAAAAAGATTAACAAGTGGAATGATTAAGTATCTTTCATAAAGTTAAATAGTGTGAGATCAGGTGGATCTATGACATATGCATGCTTAGTGCATATAATTTCTACATTCCTCTCTCAAAAGAAATACTTTGGAGATATATTAAATAGGTTTGGCATGGCCGAGTACAATCCTTTGACTACTCCAATGGAACAAAACTTGAAGTTCACATCCATTGAAGGAAAAGAATTTGAGGATGCAAAAAAGTATAAACAACTTGTAGGAAGTATCAAATATCTGAATACTACCAAACCAAACATTTCATTTGTCGTTGGAATCCTCTATAGGTTTATGCAAAAGCCTTGTGAGGAACACCGGTCTGCTACAAAAAGAGTTCTAATGTACTTTAAGGGAACTCAAGTCTTTGGACTCAAGTATATACAGGTGGGAAAATTTAGCTTGGTTGGATACTTTGATTCAGAATTTGATGGAGAAAAAGGAACTAGGTTATGTACTTCAGGTTATGCTATGATTCTTGGATCAGGAGCTTTCTCCTGGAGATAATGTAAAAAACTAGTTCCAACATATTCCACAACTGAGGCAGAATATGTGGCAGTAGCTGAAGAAACAAAGGAAATTGTGTGGCTCAGGAAAATTCTAGAAGATTAAAGGAGAAACAAATTCATTCAACTCCTCTCATGATTGACAACACTTCTACAATAAAGTTGGCCAAGAACCCAAAGTTCCATGATCGAATGAAGCACATTAATACAAAATACCATTTGATTCAACATCATGTTGAGGCCAAGGCAATCCATCTACGCCAGTGTTCCACAAATGAGCAAGTTGTAGACATCTTCACCAAAGTTCTTGGAAAATGAAAGTTTGAAATATTCAGAATGATGCTTTGACTCACCAACATCCCTTCATATTAAGGGGGGGAATACTGACACCTAATCTTTAGGATTAGGAAATTCATGTAAATAATGTAAATAGAAAATAAGGATATTAGGAATATGAAGAGACACTGGGAGGTGAAGCCCAAGAGTCTCTCCCTCCATGTATATATCCATGAGAAATCTTAATGCAAAAACACAATTCGCATTGTGGAGTTACCTCGCGCCTGACAATATTTAATGCTATTGTCAAAAACTATTGGAAATTTAAGGTTTTTCAGAGTCATGATATTCATTTTTAATGCCATTGCTAAAAAATGTTGGAATTTTAACCCATAAAAACGTTGATCCAACATCAAAAATTCTTTATTTCAAGGCATTTTTCGTGTTTATTGCATTGAAAAGTTTATTTTTTTACTACCATTGTTTAAAAAAAATTAGAATTTTAACCCCCAAAAAAAGTTTTGATTCACCATCAAGCCGCATCGACACTTTTTGTTTCGGGGTGTTTTTCATGTTTATTGCACAATTTTTTTGGTTTTTAATACCTTTGCTAAAAAGTATGGAATCTTAACCCATAATTTTTTTTTTAAATAATAATAATAATAATAATATTGATGCAACATCAACACTTTTCATTTTCAGGGTGTTTTTCATGTTTTTTGCACAAAAATAGAGGTTTTTTGGGCTAGAGATCTTGTTTTGTGGTTACAATTCATGTTAAGTTGGTAAGTTTGTTTTAATTGAAAATTATATTTAATGCATTAATATGGTTTACATGAATGCATATTATTCAAGCATAAATAAGAATGTGATATTAATGTGGTGTCTAATGGAGAAGAAGGTCCCCACCTGGGACATTCTACAAAAACTATTCATGATTGGACCGAGATAGTGTTCCTTATGTAGGAACAATGATGAAATCACATCACATTTGTTCATGTTCATGTCATTTCGTCTAGCAGGTTTGGAATAATTTCACGATCACTTTGGGTCACACAGGTACCTACGACAAGGTGGAATTGGAGGATTCCTTGACGTCATGGCTCTCAAACCCCAGTTGTTGTGATATCAAATCTCTTCCCCTTATAATTTTTTTGGGGGTGTGGTTGTCTAGAAACAAGGCCATTTTTCAGGACCATCCTTTGGTGCTTGAACATATCATAGTTGAATTCCTTACTATCTTAAGTCATTTCCCTTGGGAAAAAGGACTTACCCCTCCTAGAGTGATCAGGCCAGAACATATTGATCAAATGAGACCATGGGCCTATTTTTATAGAGCCTCAATCAATAAAAAAAAATAGAGTGGGGGTTGTTTTGTCATTTTTCTCTCTGAATCTCACCTGTATTAGGTCAAAATATATTTTTTCCAAGGGACAAACAACCAAGCGAAGCTCCTAGCTATTAAATGATTATTTTCTATTTTCCCTAGAGAAAGAATGCACTCAAATCCATTACTTTGGGGATTATATGCTCATTATAAACTACCTCAACAAAACTCAAGAATGCAGGAACATCATTCTCACGCCTATTTTGGAGGAAACCATGCATCTTATTGACTCTTTATCCTCTTTTACCTGCTCTAATATTTACAGGGAGAGGAATATAAAAATAGAATGCCTCTCGAAAGAATGCCTCGATATGGAACAAGGACTGTGGGGTATAAAAGAGTAGAACAAAATTCCTATGAGTTTTTTCACAAGCCATACAAGTATATTCATCTCGAATCAACAACAGGATACTCCCAAATGCATCAAATCAAAGTTTTCTATTCAGTCTATCCTTCTATTTATAGTTTTAATTGAAAATATTCCTCCCTTTCTGGGCAGAATAGTTATGTTCCATTGTGGTTGTAACTAATAGTACTTGTATTATTGTATATATTTAAAGTGATGTTAAATGTTTGGGCACTCTAGACATATGAGTTTTTGTTTTTTCCTGACCTCACAGAACTTATTTTTGGTTTGTAATGAATACACATAAGATGTGTATATGCAGAGTGTAACTTTCAATCATCTCAATGAATGAAATTACGGTTTTCTTCCCTTGGAAAAAAAACAAGAATGTGATACAGGAATACATGAAGAAATCCATCACATGCATCCTTCAAGACCCTTGTCTGTCCACTAAATTGTGTCACGTAATTCTTTTTCTGACTACCATATATGCTTTTAAATAATTTTAAATGTATCTTTTCGTTTCACTATTATTCTCAGCATTTATTATGTAAAGTGAATTTATGGAAGGGATGAGTAGAGAAAGGTGTGTTTATATTAAAAGTGAAATGATGATAATGTGAGAAAATTATAAGTATTGATAGCAATGAACATTTCATATTTTCAAATGAAAGAGAATGGAAAAGGGTTGTATAATAAAGAACTTGTAACAACATGCTTTTAATCTTTATAATAGGTCACTCAAATATCAATATTTAGGATACACTTCTTATATCATTTTTAATATTGGGTAATAGTAAATAAATGTATCTCAATAGTACGTCCTTATGTATTTAGGGTTTTATATTTCAACCAAATTTATCTATTTTTATTTGTATACATTTTTTTTCCTTCGAACAATCCACATGCATTGCATCTAATTACCCCAAATGACTTTAAAGTTAAACTTTTTACCATATTAAACTGTAAAATTTATTATAACATATCAATGTTGAGCATAATGGAGTAATAATTCTTAGTGATATAATGCCACAATATCTTTGTCTTATCATTTTATTTCAAATGAGATTAGGTTTTCCTTTGAAACTAGAATCCTTAACAATTTCCAATGCTAAATCTTGATTTATTTCAATAGTCATAATAGATAACATAACAACTTTTAAAACTCAAGGAATATTATAAGAATCAACCTTACTTAGTTCGAAAAAGAGTCAAAATTCAACCTTACATCAACCCAAAACTACCACAAAAGGAAACTACAGAACTCTATAGTTTAGAAGCTTGAAACGGGGTTCCTTGTCATAAATAATTTACAATGGCTTGAGCCCAAAAACAACTTCATGTTAGGGTAAAAGGGTTTATTTTTACACAATCAAAGTTCATTTCCAGTCATGAACAACTTATTCTCTAAACATAGTAATGCATACTTATAATTTTCCACAATTGTTAACCAACCAATCCTATAATACAACCATGATACTATATCGACACAATTCATAGGTTAAGAGAATTAGTGCCATGTCCTTTTATGAGCTAGAGCCTTTGTTCATGTAACTATAACACGTTTTCTTAAGAATAGAGTTCTTCACACAATTATCAAAAGAAAATTTTCATAAACGCTATGACAAATAAAAACAAATATTTCCTTCAACCAACATCATGTGAAATATAAACCTTCCTTTTCTACAAAAAATTTAGAGTACTAAAAAATGAATAATGTAATACAAAATTCTCAATCATCAACTCTTTTCTTTTAAGTCATTGCAAATTATACAAATGTAGGCGAGAAACCTTGTCAAAAGTGTAAGTATCATGGAAAAATAAGTGAAAAACAACTACCACAACCATTTAAACTCCATTTCAATCAACCAACCCAAAAAGGGAGAGATAGAGATGCTTGAAAAAATACAATTACAGAGAAAAAATCAATTTTAACCATAGAATAGGCAACCAAAGTGAACTGATATGAATACTAACCTTGTATAAGAATGAAAATGCTACTTTTGAACCTTTTCTAAGAAATGGTTACGTCCTAGAGCCAAGTATGTTTCTTTACATACAAAGTAGAGCCAAAAATTACCATCCACAATTACCAAATGAACAATATCTCGATAAATCATGGGGTAACTTCCCAAGACTAACTGACTACAAAGCCGACTAGGGTATTTCTTAGTAGAAAAATATATCCAAAAGGTAAATTTTTGGGATAATGTTTAGGTTGGTGAATATTTTATTTTATTTTAATATCTCATGTTTTTGCCTTATTTCAAAACCCTATTATTATTTTTGGGTAAAAATAGCCACACCATATATCTCATAAGGAATCATATTCACCTATTTTCAAGGGGAGAATAGAAATACGGATTTATATTAATTTATTTTTAATTATGCAAGAGAAATTTCAATCATATCTACCTATGGTATTAGTTGGCCCATGGTATTCATTCATGGTATTTGATGTGATGAATAATATTTAAAGGTTAAAGAATATATGGTTTTCAAGTCCATAGTATTGGGTAACCCATGGTATCCATCCATGGTATTTGATGCAATAAAGCCTATTTAAAGGTTTGGTTTACTTCATTGTAGCTGTTAGAGTCAGAATATGCATTATGCCATATTATTTCACTGATGGTAGCTTTCCTCAATAAAAATTCACTCTCCTTCAGAGAACCATATTTTCTGACTTACTCCCATGTCCCCTTGAGCATAATAATACCTATGAAAATGCTCTTTTCACCATTCCTTGTCTCAGTTAAAGTCAGTCATGAAGATCAGGTCTTAAAAGTTTCATTAGGTCATTAGGGTTTTTTTTTTTCAAGGTCCAAAATGCATTACTCCATCCAAATAAAGCCAGCAAAGCAGCATATGAGAGTGACTCAAAGACATTTTATCTTCCTCTACAAAAGATCATCACTTTGTAACTATTCTATTTTTTAAATTGCAATTATTTCAATGATTTTTATATCAAAATGATATTTTGATATAAAATCAAATATGTAATTTATTTTTTATTTTTTCAAATGTAATTTTATGTTTCTATATGTAATAATTTTTTCCCTAGCTTCCAATTCAATCATTCTTGCCAAACTTAAGCAAAGAAATTCAAGCTCCATTAGCTAATGTCAACCTGCAAAGCAAAAAAGTCAAAAAGTCAAAGAGTATCAGTGTCAAAGTTTGAAAAGAAAAAATGAACATAAGGAGAGTGGGTAATTCAAATTAGAAATCTAATCCACTAGATTATAAAGCCATTCAAAACCTCAAAGCAAAGCCTATTTGTTTCATTCATCCTTCAGCAATCCTCAACAAAGGAGAAATTTCGCATTTTCAGTGAGCAAACAAGCAAATTTCTAGGGTCATTGCGCATTTGAGACAGTCTCTACGCGTTTGAGGGAGATGTCGTGCATTTGAGAAGGGTCATTACGCGTTTTCCTGAACTTCTCAAGCCATTTTTCCTGGATGCTACATGTTTGAGAGGGGTCACTGCGCGCTTACAGTTGTCGCTACGCGTTTGCTCAAAAAGACAAAAAATTGTCTAACAGCCTCCCACTCCATCAACCTATGCCATATCTCTGCATAGGTTTTCTTCAAGGTTGCATTGATCAGTGAGTAAGCCCTTGAAATTATCTCAGTGATACATTTTGTGTTTTATAATCATTTGAAGCTTTTTCTAAGGAAGAAACCCTAGTTTTAATTTCAAACCTAATCCCTAAACTGTTATATATTTTCCTATATATTTTTCCATATTCCTATTCCCTAAAGCAATACCATTCCTAATACCTCTAAATCCTAGGGTTTTCACTAACCTAGGTTCCCATTCACATTCTCGTTCCCTCCATTTCCCAAAATACTTCCTTTCACTTCACATTCCCTCCATTTCATTCCATCACCCTAGGGTTTCTACTTCAAATATGGCTGAAGAGGAGAACAAAAGTATTAGTGAGGAACAAAGACCGAAGAAAAAAGCCATATAAAAAGGGAGGGAAAGTCATTAGACATGAACCAGCAACTACTAGAGAGCTTATGGCATATCACCTCACTGTGCCATGTTTCAATCATGTAGGTTGTTTTGAATTTTGTGAGAAAGTGCAAAAGATCCAATATCATCCTATGTTGACAAGATTGTTCATTTCCAATCTTCATGATAGACAGGTCATTCTTGCTGGGGCCAATTTCACTATGTCCACTAATATCATTGCAGTTGCTACAAGGATCCCAAATGTAGGAGAAAAATGGTTTAAACAAGGAAACCTCAATCATTGCTACTATGAGCCATATCTTAAACCAAGATACAAGGATGAAAAAAAGACAGATATGTCCTTTCTCTCATCTCCTTGACAGATATGTCCCCATGATGAAAATCATCATGAAATACTTCACCTGTAAGGGGACGTTTTCTAGACTATATTATTATCATATCCGACTCCTCATGCACTTCACTAGAGTCGGAATGCTTCACATACCCTATTATCTCTCCCGCAACATTGAAAAAATGGAATATATTTCCCAAAAGAGAGATTATGGTCATTAAATGCAGAGTATTTTCCACACTCCCTCATCAAAATGATATTCATGTATCAGCTTGATCAATTGAACATTCCATGGGACACCTTCATATCTATTGAGATTTTTACTACCCCACCTAGTCAGCATGACCAGAATGCCCCTTCATCATCTCGTCCTCCCACATCTATTCCTCCATCTCAACCTACTGTTCATACATCATTACCAAGTCAGCTTCATTCACCTCATTCACCTCATATTGATCCTTCTTCTTCACCTTTCTATAACCCTACATCATCATCACATCATGATTCAGAGTCATCAAGCAAGGAGGAATATATTGAGGTAGCATGGGCTAATTTGGGTGAGGTTGAGCCATTTCCCAAAACTTACTAGAGAGGCTATACACATTTGTTTGCTTCACTTGGAGTGAAAGGAGCCATTCCTTGTTCATCAACACAACATGTAGATAAAGGTAAGGAAAAGGTAATACAACCAAACATTAATGATGAGGAGGGAAAACATGAGACGGAGCATGAATTTCAGTTGATTGAATTAAGTGAAGGAGATGAAGACGAAATCACCAATGCAGCAATAAAAAGCAAAGAGGCAAAGATTAATGAACTTCAGATTAATCTTTAGAGGGCCAAATATGTGATTGACTTCCTTGAGCAAGAAAATCAGTAGTTGAAGACCAAGCAGGCCATCAATGAGGTGAAGTGTATCAAAGCACAAAGAGAGGAAAAAAATGCTAAAGCCTTACTTGAGGAAACATTGGAAAGGTTTGGTGAACCTGCTGATGAGGAGGATCAGCCTCCAAGACAGAGACCAAGGACTAGAGGGCTGAAAAGAGCTCTAGCCCTAGAGAGACAAAGGGAAGTTGAGCCAGCAGACCAACTTACCTTAAATGAACAGCTTGCCCTAGAAATCAACAAGGAAAGGGAGCCATGGCTTGATAGAGCCAATCTACATTTGGAGAAGTTGCTATAGAAGGCCAACAAGGACAATGACTTGTTGAGGACGAGGGTCAAACTTAATGCACAGAAAGAGAGAAATGTATTGGCCAAGCTCAAAAGAGCCAATGCTAAAAATTGAAAATTTGACAAAGCAAGGAGAGAAAGAGAAGTTAGACATACTTTCTGAGGTGTCAATCCATGCCTCAAACACTTGATGAGCAAGTACCCTCACAATTTTGACAAAATTTTGGCACACTTAGCACTTTTTTTCATTTCTGTGTTTTTGAGTTTTTTTGCACACAAAATTTTTTCCAAAGACGCAACAACTTGGATGCTACGCTCTTTTTTTTGGGCCTCAAAATGACAAATGTCCACCACTAGTAGATTCATATTGATGAGGACATCAACCCTAGCAAGTTTCATAGTTTTTGGAGGAGAATTGGTCCATCAAAAGTGCCAAAAAGCATCAAAGTTTCATGTTTCTACCTCCAAATCTGCCTGGTCGCTGCGCGTTTACCAGTCTTGGGCGAATAGGTTTTTGACAGGGCAAATGAGCACCATTTTGAAAACTAGATGTAGTTTTGGAAAATAGGCTCAAAGGGATTTCCAATGAGCTATCATGGAGCTGATTTGGACACCGGGAAGGCACTCAAAACCATCCTTGAACATAGGTCATTTTTTCTACCTGGACGCTGCGCGTTTGACAAGGAAAATGCATTTTTCACAATCTTCAGAAAATTTTGAAGTTTCACTCTAGTTTGACTTTTACTTTGGCAAATGAGGAATTTAATTATGTAAATGGTCAAGATGAATGTAAATATCATGTTTTTACTTTTATCTAGAGTAAATACATTAGGTAAGTCAATCAATTGAGGTGTAATGAATCAGTTCATTAGAGATAGGATTGAGTCACTTTTCTCATCCTATACTCTAGCTATCAGTTCAAGTTTTTGTGTAATATATCCCTCACCTCATGGATTCAACCCCTATGGATGATTGGAGGCGGTTTTGAGGTCTATTTAGCTCAGGTCTTTAGAGGAGTCAAAGTTTGGCATCAGTTTTAATGTTAGTGTATTGATCAAGAACCAGTTTGTCCTAGATATTAATGAAAAATTGCAGCTATTTCCTTGGGATTCATGTGGTATGAATGTTTGGCATAGTTTTTTCTCTGTGATCATTTGTATAAATGTTTTCTAAGCTCATAAACTTTTCATGTCTATTATATGATAATTTTCAAGTTGAAAGGCAAAATACATGTTTTTCATGCTCTGTTTTGGGAAATTTTTCATAATCTATCCATTTTCTTCAGTTTAGGAAGAACTCATCCCCTATGCTCTTCCTAGCTCCTCATCAGTCTTAAACCATCTCACCAAATCACCTTTAAGTGTTGAGACATCTACCTACCTTGCCCCATCGAATGGTCTGCAATTCCATCTCATTGGCCCTAATCTAGTCCCCTTGACCTAATCCTCATTCAATGAGCCCAACCCCAATCAAAACAAATCAAACCCCAAAATTTCATAGCTAGCCTAAAACCTTTTCATCTAGCCCTCTTGGCTGTGATTTTTGTGGAGAGAGCCCTCTCCGACTTGGTAGGGATAGATACCAAGTCAAAATCTTGGTTCGTGGTTACCTCTGTTGGGATTCCTTCCTCGGCCTTGGGAATCTATCAGAGTGATAACAATAGCCATATCAGGTAGTGAAGTGTCAACTTTCATAGTATCCATTCACTTCAATATATTATATTTTAATGAAGAAGAAGAAGAAGAGGAGGTGAGGCTTACTTCAGGCTACTGTGAGTCTCTGATAGCTTGATCATTTACAATGATTCAAAACTCTAATGACTGCAAATTATTTGATCCATAAATTTTTGTAGATATTCCACTCTATAGTTCGTCACAATAGTTATGATAAATAATACCTAAAAATACAAAATCTACTCTATGATATTTTATTTCTCTTTAAATTATTGAATTTGTAAATTATTATTTATTGCATATGCATGCAAAGTATAATTATGCAGAAAATAAAGAACAATGAAATCAAAAATCACAAACCATGAGTGACACAAGATATATCCTAGGAAACCCTTTCAGGAAAAAACCCAACTGGAAGGTGAGGTTCCTCTGATCTCTTTCCTCCATACAGGTTGCCAAAGTTTGTACCTATCATAATCTTCTCACTGGAATACATCAGGTAAATGATAAATATGGATGAGATGCACTTTGTGTCAGCTAAGAGGAATTCATAGTTTAAATCAAAACTCAAGTTGAACCTTTCATCTATAATGCCAGAAAAAAAAACAAAGGAGGTAGATCTTATATTAAAGGAAATGAAATTTAAACAGAGTTTTTCCTGGTCTTATTATCCCTTGGGGATAATTTCCAAGCTAAGGGTAGAACATAAAACTACCCCTTATGTTCATACTCCTAGACCAGATATTGAGTAGTATGTGAATCAGTAGGAATGGAAAGAGAACACATTGTAGGAAGCTAAATAGCAGAGTTTCACTCCTACAACATTTCAGACTCCAATTCCCCAAGAAAAACATGCAAAGAGAGTGAGTAAAATTATTTCCTCTTTAGTTACAGAAATCCAAAAAATAGAGTTTGTGATGTACAAGAAAAAGAAGAAGAATCCTCTTGAAGACTCATTTCCAGAAGAAAGTTCACATACTACATTAGTCTTGACATGTCCTCATGCTACTACCTTCCCTCGAATTCAAGAAATTTTTACAAGGTCACCTGCATCTTCATCTTCTCAAGAGCCATTGGAAACATCCCAAACAGGAGAATTATCCCATGGTCAGAATGAACCAATAATTTTTTCTAGGTACAAGGAAATCAAAAGGAAAAATGAAGCATTGAAGGCTACCACTTATACAAAATTATGGAAACAAACTTCAGCATCTCAGCACAGATTACTTTATGCCTTTAAAAATAAAAATGGGTTAACGAAAATGACATTCCTTAAATCTAAATTCCCATTTCCCAATATTTTTGAGGACTATAAGAAATAAATATGTTCCTTTCACTCAAAGGAGATTCATCCTATTGATCAAATTTATTTCCATAAAAAAGCTGGAGAAATGATCTATTCAACTTTAACCAGTTCAACCATGGAAAAATCCAAGTTACAGGTTTCATTGAGAAATATTCAGTCCCAACTAAAGATGGAAAATATTTCTTCTCTAGCAAAGGATACTAAGATAAAATATTTGGAGGATATAGTGATTAAATTGGGATATGATCCCAACAATGTTAAAGTTGTTGAGGAAATGGTTAAGAGAAAAAATGTTGACATTCAAGCATTAAGGAAACAATTGAAATTTCCTACTACCAAAGATCCTTAGACTAAAGAGATTGGTGAACTAGAGAAGGAAAAAGAGAACATGTTCAAAATTATAATTGAATAGAATACACATATACAAAAAATGGAGATAGAACTAGACACTTTGTTAAAGGAGAAAGAACAACAAGCAACTCAACCAACAGTTATTCCTTTGGAAGTAATTCCAATTACAGTTACTTCAACAACAAGGGCTTCTACTTCAACAACCACTACAACAAGGGAGGTACAGTCCACTAATCCAGAAACTGATCTGGCTAAAGCCATGGGAGATTTCTCATTGAGGGCACATGAAATTGAAAAATTGAAAGCACAACTTCACAACCTCCAAGAACAGAAAATTAAGATTAACAATGCATATGTGGCAAAAATCCAAAAGAGTCACAGGTTTACTCAAAGCATAGACACTCTGGAAAATGAATCAGCAATTGCTCAAACACTAGCACAAGCCAAATAAAACATTTGGCAAGACATAAATGAATCCATGACATATTTGTGGGCATCAATTGAAATTGTGTTTGAACAGGAACAATTACTAGAAAAACCAAAAGAACTAATAGCAGAGGTAAAGAAAGAATTGGGTCACAAACCAGGAGATGCAACAACATTAGTCAGGATTATGAATTCAAAAACAAAAGAAGAGCTCGAATACTATGACATAGATGACAAAACTGAAACAATTCTGGATGTTAGAAATATTCACATCAAAAGGAATTTAATGTTGCAACTTGAAAACAAATGTCACAATTTAGAAGCCAATCTCCAAAAGTTTCACAGAAAAATTAATGTGCTACATCTAAAGGGATTACCAGGTTTAAGAGGAATTGGAGATAATTTTATTACTCTTTAATAATACCAACAAAGATTGTATTCAATATCCACAAACAAAGCCAAATTTTCCAAGATCAAAGGGACAATTACAGGCCCACACTTTCATTGAAGGTTTGACTTTTGACTTGTTAATTTGGCATGAGATAAAAAATTTGTTTGTAGTAAAACTCACTTTTTAGAAGTACTCTAAAGTGGATGAGACTCACAAAAATTTAATCAAAGCCACCATTCCTGATGAGGAAATATGGGAGAAAATATGTTTACTCATTAGTTGAACTAGAAAACAAGTTTATAGCAATAATTTCACTCTTTCAGCAACAACAGACATGTTTAGAGGAAGAAGTGGACAGATAATAAAAAAAATAAAAACAAAACAACAGATTTTTAGGCTAGTAATCATCAGAAGCCTCAAATTCAGTGCCAGACAGCTTAAGCATGTTTATTTTCCTATCTTATAGATCTATTTTTGTGAACAATTTTGAAATATCATTGTAAATAAATCTTGATATTTAATCAAGATATTATAGAGAAAATTGTATAAATACTTTGTAGACCGAAGTATGACGGGTTGAACCACTGTGATAGAATTCTGAGCAGACTTGTACCCTTCTAAGTTATTTTTGAAGTAATAAAAGGATTATGGATTCATTTCGAAACATCTTGTGTCCTTGTAAGTTCTTTTTCAATTATATTTTCACTCTAGTTTTCTGCATATGTTTGAATTTTATGGGAGTTATAGGTATGATAATATTGAGTTTAAATTTATCTGAAATCCCCCATGAAGTTATAATCCTTTACAAATATTAGTTAATTAAACTGTTTGTTTGATTCAGTTCCTCTACACCATTAAATTGTCATCTTCCCTTAAAGTTTTAACATATATTGTTTGGCTGTAAAAGTATTTTACACTCATCCATTGTATATGACAAGTTAAATAATCATTTTGATATTTAACAAATCATATAATTTCTAAAGCTTCAACCTTACACATCTCATCAAAGCTAAATTACTATTAGAGGTGAAGAATTATCCCTTCTAGTACATCATAAGAAATTAAGAATTGCACCCGTTTAAACAACTTAGAGCTTTGGTCATCCAAAAAACTTTAAAAACCAACAAAACATTATAGATTCTCTGGCATAATTCCTGACCTAGAATTATCTACAGAGGAACAACAAGTTCTTTTCTTTCCCCAGTCATTGCAAACCTATTCATGGAAGAATTTGAGACCAAAGCTTTGGCCTCTACTCAATTCTGCTCTAAGCTTTGTAAACTGTTTTTTGACGATACCTGCGTAGTTTGGCCCCATGTAGGGAGAAGTTGGATTTTTTCCTCCTTCACCTTAATTTCCAATCTGATTCCATCAAATTCATGATGGAGGATAAGGTTGATGGTAGCCTTAATTTCATTGATGTTCTCCTCTCTAGAATGGAATATGATTCATTGTCACACCAGGTTTTTCGAAATAAAATGCACACAGAACAATATCTTCTTGTTTGTTCTCACCATTTTCCAGCTCAGAAATTCAGGGTTCTCAACATGCTAGCCACCAAATCTCTAATGATTTCTAATGACAATCACCTAGAAGATGAAAAATCCCATTTTCTGAAAGTTTTTTAACATAATGGATATAGCAGATATCAAGGTGTTAGAGCTTTTCAAAGAGCCAGTAAAGGTCCAAGGAATAAAAAATCTCACAATGATCAAGTTTCCATGGTTCATCTTTCATTCATTCAGGGGACCAAGGATAAGATCGCTCATATTCTTAAGAAGAAGAATGCCTCCACCACCTTCAAGCCCCTTAACACCATTAGAAACTACCTTAGATATGTTAAAGACTCGATAAACCCTAAATACATTAAAGGTGTTTACTCTTCCTCGTGCTCCTGTGGGATTCCCTACCTAGGGGAAACCAGTTGCTCCATCAATCAAATAATTTAGGAGCATGCAACAAACATTAAGCACAATCATCCACACTACTCAATTATAGCTGAACATGCGAAGAAAACTAAGCATCATGTTTGCATGGAGGATTCTCAGGTCATTGCGAGGATTGATCACTTCCACCATAGGAAATTAAGGGAGGCCATTGAAATTGAAAAACATTCGAATAATCTCAATAGGGACGATGGTTGGAGGTTAAGTAGGAGTTGGATTCTCGCTCTCTCTTCGTGATCCTCTCCTATCCCCCCTATTTGCTCTCTTTTTTTCTTTTTTTCCTTTTTTTTCTCCCTTGTGGTCTACTAATATTTTTCTTCCTTCGTTCGTTTTATTTCCTCCCATTTATTATTATTATTATTAGCTATTGATTATCTTCTTTACTATTTAAATTGTTGTTCTATATTTTTTTTCTTCTAATTATTCTACTTCTATTATATTATACACATAAAAACATTACAATACTCGTCCTCCAAAATTGGCAAGCCTATTCTGAAGGGAAGTATCAAAATTTTAACAGCAAAATAAGGACTGCCACAGGTGGGGAAACCAGTCCATGAGTAGAGTGTATTAAGAGTTGCCCAAGATGGGAAACCAACATATCTAGTTTTGAGACTGAAAATGTAACATAATAGTAAAAAGTTCCAAAACATTTGCAAACTAGATAATGCCAGAAGATAGTTGGAGCTAGAGGTGAGCACCCAGCAATTGAACTTAGGGTAGGTCATCATTCTTCTCAACAGGGCTGGGAGATTCTTCCACAATCCTGCAAGAATAAAGAGACTCGTCCTCCTCCCTGTTCAGCGTGTGGACAGAAGACGGAGGCAGAAGCAATTCCTGGGCAGCTGGCGAGTTGGAGGAGGTTGCATGTAGGCTGGTGCCATCTTCCTTGCCATCCTCATCACTTCTTGAGCCGCGACCGCTACGAGAACCTGTGCCACTGTTAGAGCGATGACTACTGCTGGAAGCACTCTGTACAGGTAGAGCTTTCATTTTGTGGGGAATGGAGACCGGTACAGGACTGAATTGTGGATTTTTGAGGGTGCTTTTTTGGACGAAGACCAGAGGATTCAGGCGGGGGAATTAAGAGGTGAAGGGACAACTGAGCAGAAAGGTTGACAAGGTCAAGAAAACTCGGCTCTTCCCAATCCACGGAGAGGTTCACCTCCCTGCCAATAGCCATCGACAATGGGGGTCTAGAGGGGAGGCCACACCTGCTCGTGTGACGACAACACATTCTATGTCGCCTTGTCATGATGAGCGGGGAAGAGGAAGATCGATAGAGGGAGGGGATTCTCTTAGGAGCAGCAGAGGAGCACCCACGATGAGACTTCACAGAGGGGCAAACGCACTGAGACTGAGCAGAGCTGGGAGCTGAGGGAGAAATGGAAGTGCCAGAGGCAAACACAGAGAGCCTGATGGAAAGTCGAATGGAGGCAGGAGGAGCTAGGAGGGCAGATTTAAGAGCCATTGATATAGGACAAGGCCGAGTTAATGCATATTAGCTGAAGGACGTCGCGTGAAATCTGGCAAGGGTGGTAATTAAGGGAGCCATGCTCCTACATTTATCAACGGGCGGGCAACCATGTGCAGGCGCGTGGGACGGACAAGTGCCCTACCACATGGCATCCAAGTGGCCCATCTTGTCAATGCTAGGCACCCGCATCCAGGGAATTGTTGTTCTATGTTAGAAATTATATAATATATTTTTTATTTTATTTTATTTTACTTTATATATATATATATATATATATATATATATATGAAATAATTAATTATTGGCCTTTTTTTTATTATAACGGTTAGTTTCCAAGACTAAGTGTTGGTTTTTAATATTTTTATTAATATTTTGACCCTCTACTATGACTTGTCTTAACGTTTTCTTTTTTCTTTTTTCTTTTTTTAACGTTCATTTTTTGGAACAAGATGCATCTCTGGTATTTATTCTTATTAATAGATCATTTTTTTCAACTTTTTCCTAAGGATGAACCACATTAGATGTTTCAAAACATCAACCAACAAATGATAATGTGATTTATCTGAAATACATTCACTAAATCAATATGGATCACAAAAGCCTAAAATCAATGCATTATTTCTCTAGGAGAGTCTTGATTTTTATAAATCATGGCATCATAGAAAGAAGCATGTTATAGTACATAAATTAGACTCTACATGATCAAGTTGCTTTGAAAGAAGTTATTTAGCTTACAAGAATAAGAATATTGGAACCATATTGCACATTATAATTAATCCAATCATTTTCTAACATAATGATAGAGGTAGTCATCTTGAAAAGTGTGATCATCAAGATCAAATACAAACCATCATTTTGGAATATTCTTGGAAGGAGCATTATGAAATTATTGGTATGTATTCCATCTAGTGTGGAATCAATAGTCTTGAAGAATGAAAGAATGCATATGGTCAAATGATAGTTTGAAAGCTAAGATTAAAGCCTTTCTAAAGAAAATCTTATCTTTAATAAGGCAAGCTCAAAGGATGGCTAGATGGTTGTATGGAAGAAAAGGTATGCATATTATTTTTAAGTAGCTCTTCTCTAGGGTAGGGTTCATATCTACAAGAATCTTGCAGAAATATTTGGTTATAAAAGTATGCTTGGTAAGTCTTACATGTGATTACTCGATGCTTGAAAGAAGAAGTTTGATATGCTTCAGAATGGATAAAATATCAAGACTCTTCTATAAGGTATCATGGAATAAACATAATGATATTGATCAACATCAAGCATGATCTCCAGAAGATATAAAGAGAGTTAATAATGACAACTCCAAGGAAGATATTGTAGCTTTATAATCAATTTGATCCATGGGAACCTTGATTAAAAGTAAATTCAAGGAGAAGTATTATTGTACAATATGGAGATGGATCATGTGGAAGGATTTTGATCTCAAAGGATACAAGTAAGTGAATACTTTGATGAAAGGGCCATCATGTTAAGGTAAATCTGATATGAATATTTTGTTATTGATTATCTGGTTAACATATATTTTTTATATGTGGAAGGATATTGCAGAAATATGTAATGACATTTGAGGCAAGATCAACTATTGAACTCAATTCAAATAAAAAATGAATTGAGTGAATGATTTTTGGTAATCCCTGAAGGATTATGTGGTCAATATCTTTACATCATCTTTCGATTAAGAGATAGCAGTACAAAGAGATAAACCAATGTTCATATGAATGATGAAAATACCTTTCATGTATAAAGGAAGCTATGATTAAGCTATACTTGTGTTGATTATGACTGAAGTAAAGTGATATGAAAGGTTGATGCCTCGAATCCTATCACTGTTTCGCTCCATTACATTTAGAAAGATGAAATCTCAAGACATTAAGAAGAGGAGGAGTCATGTGCCTACTACTTAAATATCTCCATGAAGAACTAGTAGTTGATACATTTACAAAGACAAGCTAAAAAACTTGTGGTTATAACTTCCAAATTGAAAGGAAGTAAGGAATCTCCTCTATATTTGGCAGGGAGTAAGAAGTCTCCTTAAATGTTGAAAAAGGAGCAAGGATATATTCCCTAATTAAAGGGAATGGAGATATCCTCCTTGGTTGAGAGTAAGCGATGATGGACATTGTATTTTCTTCTATAAAGTGTCATGCACTAGGACATGATTAAGAATTATACTTCTAGTGGATTCCATGGTAGGGATAAGGGAGGATTGTATAAGCATCTGAAATTGATACTCCTTGAGGATAGAGAATCCAAGACATGAATTTGACCAACACTCTTTGAGGATTGGATAGGTATCCAAGACAAGAGTGTTCAAAGAGGACCAATATTCTTTGAGGATTGGGAATCCAAGATAAGAATATTCCTAAAAGGACATACCTAGTGAACATCCGAATGGAGTATGTACCTTGAGAGCTAGTGTCACATCTCATGTAAATACTCCCAACATTATGCTTTGATATAAGAAGATTTTTTTAGTTAAGGCCTTACTATGTTGACTATTTTGGTTATGATGTTGATGCTTAAAGATGGCTTATCAATCCAAATATTCATATGAGAACTCCCCAGTTTGAGAAAATACATGTATCAGTTGTACCATTATGAATAACTCCCTAATTAAGAGCAAGTGTTGGAAAATGTAACTAGTTTTTGTCTTCGTAATTTTGATTGTACTCATGTCAATATTTTAAGAATGGGTTTCATGATTCATTTTATTGGTCAATTAGGTCAATCATATATTTCGGGCTCCTAGGGTTTTTCAAGTCAAAAAAATATTTGTCTTGAATCAAGGGAGTCCTTGCCATTTGTATACAGATCCTATTGGGAAACTTGTATCATATAAAATATATTAATGATGAGTCTAGAAATTCAAATAAGTCTCTAAGCACAAGTCATCCCTACCTGTGAGAAGTCGAACTAGAAAGGGCTAATTCGACCATAAGAGAAACATATATATATAAGGGACTTCAACCTTATTGATATACACTTTTGCAGTTCGATCAAAAGCAAGAAGAAAAGAGAAAGAAGAATGAAGGTCTAAGACAAGGCAGAATTTCAAGAAGAAATTTAAAATCTGAATTTTGTGGCTATTTCTCTAACATTTTCAAAGAATTAGGTTTATGCAACTGCTAGAAGGCCAAAAAGTGCAGTTTCAAATTGCAGGTTTGATATAGAGGGCTGAAAAACTAATTTGACCAAGTTTGACTTTAGTTGACTTTGAAGACATTGATTTTTCTTGAGGAAGGATCTCTTGAAAGCTTTCTACCGTCTACAAGGGGCTGAATTTGCAGATTTGAAGTAGAGGACCTAATATTGTAATTGAAGGATTTCAAAGAAGGTTTGACTCTCGGTGGCCTTAAAGGATTTGACTAGATTTAGAAAGGAGTTCTTAGATGGATGACCTAGTGCTTGGAGAAGGTCTTTACTTTGGTATTTGGGTCTTGTTTTTATCATTTGAACTGATTCTATAAGAAGAGGATATTATTTTCGGGATTTCCCCTTGGAGGGGTTTTTCCCTGGCTTGGAGCCTACTTCTTGATGACTTGTCTCTATTGTATTTGTTGTTTTTTCTCTTGATAATTGTTTGATGAAAATATATAATAAAGAAACATAAGAAGATATATAAATTTCACAAGAAATTATTAAGGTTAAGGAGAATTGGTTTAAAAAGATGCCCTACTACATTCTCCAACACAATATACTAAAGATGAAGATTTTAAGGATGTATATGAAGCATTAAATCATGGTAATCAGGTGGAAAAATTAAATTATCATGTGCACAAAAAATTTCTATAACATCTTATTTCTGGACATTTTGGGGTAGGTAAAATAGTGATCCAGCTGCGAATATATTGTTATTGGCCTCAAATGTATGAATTTACATCCAAGAATGTAAAATGATGCATTATAAGTGTCACTAGTAAACCAAGTAATAGGAAAGTGGGATTGTATATATTGCTTCTTGTACCTTCGCATCCATGGGAATGTGTTTATGGATTTTGTGGGAAGGTTACCTATATCTATAAGGGGTCATGATTACTTGTATGTAGTACGTGATAGGTTCAAAAAGATGTGCACTTTAATTCCTTGTAATAAACATGTAACAACTAAACAATTGCACACATGTTCTTTCAATATGTATGGGTCCATTTTGGGTTACCAACATCTATTGTTTTAGATCGAGATTATTGTTTTCTTGGACAA
Organism: Pinus albicaulis; assembly: GCA_034641835.2. Lineage (NCBI taxonomy): Eukaryota > Viridiplantae > Streptophyta > Pinopsida > Pinales > Pinaceae > Pinus > Pinus albicaulis. Next base: position 1,551,941,182 of record CM076584.1, read on the forward strand.
TTTTGGTTACGTTTGTAGGGATTAATTGAGACTAAGAAGTAGAAGAGCACATCATTTCATCCACAAATTGATGGATAGATAGAGGTGGTGAATATAATAGTAGTACCTCTACTCTTAGGATATTACACCAAACCTTCTAAGCTTTGGGATGAATAGCTACACTATGTGCAACATTCCTAGAACCATGCCCTGAATTCTTCCATGCAAAAATATCCACTTGAAGCTTGTTTTGGATACCTGCCTAAGTCTCCTTTACATTTTTATTTTGGTAAATATATTGTGGCAACTTGACAAATTGATGTAGAGAATGCTATGAAATTTATTCAAAAAATTCAAATGGTGCATCAAACAATACAATAATACCTAGAGAAGATCCAAGCCAAGTACAAGGCAAGGTGTGACAAGCATCAAGTGGATCATCAATTTCAAGTTGGTGATCAAGTATGGTTACACATCAGCAAAGACATATTTAAATTTTAAGGTAATAAACTTAAACCAATAAGGTATGGCTCATTTACAGTTTTGGAGAATATTGGTACTAATGATTTTCGTCTAGATTTTACACCATATAATAAAACACATTAAGTTGTAAATTTTAAGAAACTAAAGTAATGTGAACCTGCTATGATCGTGAATTAGGATGAGAGTGGTCAAACTCCTTCTATTGGTGACTTTTATCATGAATACTTAAATGAATTGTAGAAAGATGTTATCCTTGACAGAAAGATAAAGACTTCATATAGAGGTGATGTGGAGTATCTTCGAGTGGGTCTCAAAGGTGTAAATCCAAGAAATCATAGTGGATAGAGATCAAGAAAGTGAATGCATTGTACCCTCACTTATTTGATGAGTAAACAAAACATTCGATAGTCCAAAAGTTTCCAATGGGGAGGATTGATCTAGGTGTATCGCCACAATTAATAAAAATTGATGTCTTCAATTGTTGATTCAAACATCTCCATGTCGAAGTTATTATCAATAGCTTTCCAATAACACTTTAATGAAGTCAAACAAATTTCGTATGAGAAAGTTATAGAGTTTTGAATTTTTGGATAACCATGTAAAAATTTTGCATTGTTGCCACGTGGTAGCACCACAAAAGGACATGAGGAAAAAACATAAGAGAACACATGGTAGTATGAATAGTACATATTATGTTGATGTGATAGTACATATGCTAATAGGTTTCCCAATTAGAACGTGACATGTGTGATGTTTTCCATATAGGTAATGACATGGAAAAGTAGCATGGCAGTGATGTGGCAGGCTAATGCAGTATTACATGGAAGGTTGATTGGTAGGGTAATTGTACATGACGTGGGAAGATTAGAAGCCACCATGTGGACACCTCCAATTGGCTACGATGGTTCGATTAATGGCTGCAAAAAGGTCAGTTGGGGATCAGATCGAACCTCACCCTTATTAGCACAAATCAAAAGGTTCATTGTTATGCCAACTGGAATGGTTATTATGGATTAGAGTGCGATTTTATTTTAAGTTTTAGCAAAATGATCATGGTGTATAAATGGCATTGGGAGGAATCGACCTCATAAAATTCGTCGATAACCTGAGTTATGTATGCCAATGCACCAACCACTTCTGGTTGGTTATTACACCAACATGACCATATTTAACATTTGAAAGTTATCCATTGTCAAAATTTGAAAGATTGTCAGGTCAAACCCGCGACCTCCACAAAAACAAACACCAAACTTAACCATTACGCCATAATTGTTTGCCTTGTTTGGGAGCTGACAAAATATATTTTTATATTTTGTAAATATTTATAATGCCAAAAGATCCCAACACCCCACAGGCTCGGCCCTAAGACCTCCAACCATTTAACCAAACTCTTTTACCACTACATGGGGGAGAAAGTGGATTTTTGGATACTACTACTTCTGCAACATATTGAAGGTAAGTATATTGTTTTGGGAGACCAAGTGGATGTAGCATCAATTTTGCATATTAATAAAGCAGTTGCTCATTGGAAGCAAGACTTGGAGACATAGCCCACACTGGGTGAACATTGCCATCAATTTCGTTTCTTGTTTATCAATCTTTCCATGTTGTTATTTGTTCATTTTCAAACTTCCATTTACTCACTAAGCTTCATAATTTGATTTAATTTTCATTCAGACGTAAGTTAAATTACAAATCAATTCAATATTTTTAGATCACATGTACTCCATTTGAGAGTGCATGCAAACTATAAAATCTACAAAATAACTATTCTACTTAAACATTCTCACCAATAACACAAGTTATTTGTACCTTCCCTCTGATACTTACAAATCAACGCATAAAATAACATGGGAATTAGTCAGTAGCATCATATCTCAAAGAAAAAAATATAGCTTGTGAGCATCATATGTCAAAATAAAAATTTTAAAAATATAACAGGTCAGCATCTATCTTATTTTTATTCTAAACATAAATTAAAATTTGAAAATAAATGTAGTAAATGCACATACGTAAATATAATGCTCGTGTGAAATAGCTTATCCATTCTATAAAATTTGACAAGGATGCATTACGGAATGAAGTATTATTTTTATATAGCAATTTTACTATTTTCCCATTTATAGGAAATGCAATCTTTCACCATCCAAATGACTAAGATAGAAAAAATCATTACATGTAGTATCCTAAAATTTATAGATACCTAACCAAATACTTTCAAACTTACCACGTTTACCTTCCTCTTCAATTATTTTATACCGTGTGAGAACTAGGTAGGCTTTTTGGAATTTCCTTGGGCGAGCCTTCTTGTCAAATTTGGTCCTAACTTTTTCTTAATTTTTTGATATATGATCAAAGGAATGTCTCATATTCTTATCAAGCTTGATCACTTGATTGATTCTAATCTAGATTGTATCTTGGTTGGATGAAAAAAAAATTAATGTTTTTTCCACTAGGATGTTTAAGTGGGTTGGAAAAGTAACTTCCATTATTTATATTCTAAAATGGGAATTTTCCAATGTAATCCTTATTGGTTATTCTTTGATATCCCAATTTTTCGTGTTATCTTCTTCCATATTTTTAATAATGTTCATTGGTTTCTTATTACTTGATTTTGCAATATTTTCTGAAGAGTAATAGTTGAATAAGTGGGATAGGACAATGCCAAAAACAAATAAAATAGTAGAAAAAACTATAGAATTAAAAGCCTTGGCATTGTCGGTTGTGATCTTTGCTAGCACTCCAAAATAAAGGATGATATTTTCTTCTAGAAATTCCATGACTACCTTATCATTGACCCTCTTGGTTGGTATGGCTTCAACCCATTTGATGAAGTAATATGTGGTTGTAAGAATCCATTTTGACCATTGCTAGAATTGTCTTTAAATTCTCTTATGAAGTAAAGGCACCATTCTTTGAAGGGGTTTTTTTATTATTATTGGTTGAAAAGGTAAAATTGCTATCTTTTGTTTTCTCATAAACAGTGACAAGTTTGACATGATCTTATAAACTTATGGACATCCATGAGCATACCTGACCAATAATAACCACCTCTAAAAATCTAGTGGGTTGGGGTTCTTTCTACGTGATTCCCATGACATAACTCCTTATAAAATGCATTCACTTACTTTCTAAGTTATTCATGGTATATGCATATGAAAATTAATCCTTCAAGATTTCTCCATCCCAAACCTTGATTATTGAAGAAAAACTTATAGGCCTTTAATCTAAGTGCTCTCATTTCATGATCTATCAGGAGTTTATGCTAAGTAAAATTTTTGAGGTAATACATGATATCAACATACCATTCATGTTTTTCCAACTCTTCTATCACCAATGAGATCATAAATCTAATTTCTTTTTTCACTTCTAAAGTAGCTTCATTTCCCTTAGTATGGGCTAACATTTTCCCCTTTATTAACTTGTTGGGCCTAATCTCTAAATCATACCCTTGAATCTTGGTCATATATTTTCTCCAAACTCCTAAGAAATACTTCTAACCTAACATATATTTTACCATTAAATGGAAGACATAGACTACTACCTTATAATATCTAACATACACCTTGAAATGTTGTATTGAATTAGAAAACACATAATCTTGCATTTCCATGACGGTGAACTTCATTTCTGCATCTCTAAGGGTTTTCTCATGAAATAGTATAGGTTTCTCTTCACTTTGATCAATATTTTTTAGGATATCCACTATAATGTCTTCAAAAGAGAGAAAACATTTGAAAATCCCTTGAATAATTTCGACTTACTAACATTGATTATTTCATAATTGCTACCTTAATGGCTTCAAAAGTTAATTTTATTTATTTATCTGACTTGATATCCACATCTTTCTTATGCAAATTGGATATTGGTTTCATTATTTCAGAAAAGTTAGGAAGTATTCTTTGAATGAATTTAATTTTGAAATAAAATGATTGAATTTTTCTCTTGTTTCAAGGTAAAGGATTTGATTTGATATATTCAATCATTTTGGTTGACCTTTAACTCATTCTTTGAGACTATATTTAATAATTATTCCTTAAAGAATCCTAAATGTTGGTTTCTTTGAGGTCAATGATATTCCATAGTTGTGACATTGCTCGAACACTTCCTATGATGACCAATGTGAAACTCTCTTTCCTTTGAAAACATGGTGATATCATTCAGATATTTTTCAATTATCTTTCCCATGAGGTCACTAAATGCATAATTTGTGTCTCTTTAAAAAGTGACTCCTACATTGAGTAAGCCAAAAGACATCCTTAGGTATTCAAATGTGCCTCAAGGTTGGGAAATTCATATTCATATTGATCATTATTATTTACACATACTTGATATAACCCAAGAATCCATCCAACATGAACATCATTGTTGATCATGTAATCCTTTGTAATAAGTGTTCCATGTTTTGAAATGGATACTTATCTTTATTTTCTAACACACTAGGTTTCTAAAATCAACAAAAAGTCTCATCTCGCCAGTTTTATTCCATTCCACCACAAGGTTAGATACCCAAGATAAGTGTCGTTTGAAGCCGGTAATCTTGGCTTCAAGCCTCTTTTGAAACTCTTTGTGTATGAGAGGATCCAACTTAGGATTTACCTATCTTAGCTTCTAACGGAAAGGATTGGCATCCTCTTTTAATGGTATAATATTTTTAATTATATCACCCTTGTATGCTTTTAAATCATTAAACAACCATGAAAAGACATTGTTATATTCTTGATTTATCTTGTTCATTTACTAGTATTTCCTTTACCTATCTTCACAAGGGATCCTCGATGATATCCCTATAATCATCAATATTTATCACTTTATATATATATATATATATATATATATATATATATATATATATATATTTGTGTGTGTGTGTGTGTTTTGAAGAAAGAGGGATGAAGACCGATGGGGGCTAGGGTTTACTGCACAGAGCACCTTCAACGCATGGTGACAGCCTCTTTGGGTTGCGCATCTGGTGGAAGGAGGGTATGGCTGTGCCCTTATCCTGCATATGCGACGACATGGATTGAAGATCGACTATGCGAATACACATACCCCTCTATTTTTCTCGCCCGAATCCTCATCTCCCTTTTAGGCTCAGTTCCATGGCTCGCACGAGCAACTTGCAAAAGACTGGATCTGACGCACATGTTACGATATGGCCTTTAAGCTTGGTTTCACAGGGGTTATGGTGTAATATAGATAAGGGGTCACAATACCTTGAAGCCCAGATTAAAACTGGGGTCGACGACCATAAGTAAGGACTAGGAACTAGTTTCGGCAGCCATAAGAAGGGACTGGGATCATACACCCCCTTAGAATAAAATGCGCATATAGGGGCTACAAGGTGGCAGTATGCAACAAACTTCGTTGGAATGTTGTGCCTGGCTACTCGTCATGGATCTCTATTGCGCAAAGGAACTGGGCTTCCTTATGACCTCATCTATGCAGCCAAATCAGAACCCCATAGAAGCCTACACATGTACTCCATGTAGGTTTTAACCCTATACATAAATTATCTGCAAACGAATCTTAAAAACAAAAAATAAACAATAGCGAGAGAATAAAACATAAAACAAATATACAAAGAGATTTTCCCCTGGATCCCAAATCGGGACTACTAGCTTGATTTTTCATTATATTCCTTTTAGTGTTATAACACACATATATACATGCTGAAGCATTCATAAACCCCAATCCATTAACCTTGGATTAGAATATAACCATAGCTCCCTTGACCGGATCTATAAAATACCAAGGGCCAAAAACCATCATGCCCCAAAACCATGCACAAAACCATGGGTGGGTCCGCCCACAGAAAAATAGGGTCCAAATTTTTTTTCGTCGGGCATTGCCCCAGACCCTAAACAGGGGGGCTGCCACCCCCCTATGACCCCCCTGCTGCACTCGGCGCAACGTACAGGGGATGTTACCACCCCCCCTGTGAGCCCCCTGCACATGCAATTAATCGTGGAAAGAATATAACACATACCCAAAATTCCCCCACTTGTTTTTTTATTTCCACAGTGGTCCATAGGAGAGCTTAGTCATTAGTCCAGCTCGGAAACACCCATTGTTTCTCTACACCAAGAGAACTTCGGAATCCTCACAGAATTCATCAATGCATCTGCAACATTCTTCAAATTTTCCACCTTTACCAGCAACACCCTTTTATCCTCAACCATATCTCTCACAAAGTGATATTGAACATCAATGTGCTTTGTCTTTGAATGATAAGAAGGGTTCTTAGCCAAGAAAATTGCACTTTGGCTATCACAGTCTATCCTTATAGCTCACTGCACCAACCCCATACTTGAACACAATATCAACAACCAAACTGCTTCCTTGCTTGCATGAGTGGTTGCCATGTATTCTACTTCTGTAGTTGAAAGAGCCACTACAGAATTTTTTTTACTCATCCAACTGACTGCACCTCCAAATAGGCTAAACACATACCCACTTTTAGATCTTCTTTGGTCCAGATCTGCAGCCCAGTCTGCATCAACAAAACCACAGATGTCCAAAACTCTATCCAATCTCGGTCTTCCTTGGTAGCACAAACCATAATCACTAGTGCCATGCAAATATCTGATAACCCGCTTCATTGTTGTCCAATGCTCCTTCCATGGTTTTGACATAAACCTACTCAATACTCCCACTGCATGTGCAATTTCTGGTCTAGTATAGACCATGGCATACATCAGGCTACCCAATGCACTTGCATATGGAACACGAGACATATCATCCTCTTCTTCTTGGGTCTTGGGGCACTGTTCAGCAGATAGCTTTACACCTACAAGAATAGGAACCTTCACCGGTTTACTATCCTTCATATTGAATCTCTGCAATATTGTCTCGACAGACTTCCTCTGGTTTAACCATCTCTTTTTCTTTTTTTATCTCTATCAATTTCCATGCCCAAAATATAATTTGCAGGACCAAGATCCTTCATGTCGAATCTAGAGAACAATTGGGTCTTCAAATCCTGGATAATTTCTTTGTCATTTCCAATCAGCAACATATCATCCACATATAATACCAAATCAATAACACGGTCACCAATTAATTTAAAATATACACAATGATCTTCTTTGCTTCTAGTGAAGCCAAGTCCCGTATATAGGTATCAAATTTCTGATACCACATCCTTGGTGATTGTTTTAACCCATACAGAGACTTTTTTAACCTGCATACTAGTTCTTTCTTACCCTTCACCATAAATCCTTTAGGTTGCTTCATTTAGATCTCCTCTTCCAAATCCCAGTGAAGAAATGTTGTCTTCACATCCAACTGTTCTACCTCTTTTGTGAAGCCAACTCCAAAAATAGAAGAAAAGAGATATCAACACCTTAGAAATAAGCCACTTCGAGGGGGCAACCTCCAATACATTACATGAAAGAACAATTCTTGGATGATACAAATTACAAAACCTCCTTTCTATATATAGGAGTCCATGGGGCCACAATGTAATCCTTGCCGACCTAACAATAATAATTTAAGGGCACAATAATAACAATATGTAAGCACAGGGGTACAATAATAACAATAAGGGGGTTACACTAACAACAATAAGGGACTATACTAGTAATATAGGACCTAACATGCCCCTCTCCTTCAAAAAAATGTTGTCCTCAATGCTTGAGTAGCCTTCGGTGCTTCTGTATAAAATTCTCATCCTCCCATGTAGAATCTTCAGTGGGTAAGTTCTTCCACTTGATGAGATACTATGAAATTGATCGATTCTGTAGCTATCAAGTTCTTTTTTCCGTGACCGCTTCAGGTTCCAACATGATTTTTCCTTCCTCATCAAGTTCTGGCAATATTGTTTGAACTGGAATATTTTCACCTATAACCTTCTTTAAGCATGAAACATGGAAAACTAGATGTACTCGCGAAGAAGCAGGAAGCTCCAATTTGTATGCCATAGTACCAATCTTTTGGCAACACCTTGTAAGGACCTTAGTATTTTGAAGTATACTTTTTATTCTTCTTAGCTTGCTTGAGGGACATTTTTTTGTATGGTTGTAGCCGTAAAAATACCCAGTCTCCTACATCAAAACTTCTCTCACTGCGATGTTGATCCGCCCGTTGTTTCATTTGATTTTGTGTCAAATTCAAGTTATACTTTAAGGGTTGGAGAACTTCTTGTTGATGCTCGATGTGATCTTCCAAAGCTTGAACCTTCGAATTTTCTCTTAAATATGATGTGATGGATGGTGGATGATATCCATAAAGTGCCATAAATGGGGTCATTTTTGCTGTAGTATGTAAGGAAGTGTTATAGCACCATTTAGCAAGAGGTAACCACTTGACCCATCGTGTTTTTTTATCAGATACAAAATAGTGAATATATCCTTCCAAACATTTATTCACTATCTTAGTTTTACCATCGTATTGAGGATGATAAGTTGAGCTATGAGCTAATTGAGGACCCAAACAAGAAAATAACTTCGTCCAGAAATTTCTAGTAAAAATGGGATCTCTGTAGCTCACAATAATCTTTGGGTTTCCATGTAGCTTTTGAATTGTGTCCGTAAATGTAGTAGCAACTATGCTTTCTTTAAATGGATGATATAATGCACAAAAGTGTGCATACTTGGTAATTCTATCAACTACCACCATGATGACACTTTTTCCTTCAGACTTAGGTAAACCTGTGATAAAATCCATTAAAATATCCTCCCAACGTTTATTTGGAATGGATAAAGGTTGTAGAAGACCTGAGGTCTTAATTGTCTCAACTTTATTCTGCTGGCAAACCAAACATTCCATCACAAACTTTGAATATCAGATTTAAGGCCATCCCAAAAAAATTATTTCCTCACCCTGTGGTAAGTTTTTAAAAATCCTGAGTGTCCTCCTAAAGGAGAAGTGTGCAATTCCAAAAGAATCTTTTGTTTTAGTTGGGGATTCTTACAAAGATATAAGCGATCCGGGGGTATACAAAGAATTATTTTTCAATTCAATGTGAACATATGTACTGGGGGGCTTTGTTTATGTCCTTATTCAATATGATTAATTTTTTATTTTTTTTTATTTTAATTTTATTTTCATGGACTTTAATCAAGTTGATTGTTTGTCTGGCACAAACAATATTTGTACTCTCTATTTTTCTTATATGTACCTACAAATATTATTAGTTTTTTTAGTAGATTATTTCAAAGTCATAACCCAACATCTTTGTGACCCATTTTTGCTGCTCTTTTGAAGATAGTCTTTGTTCCAAAAAGTGTTTAAGACTATCATGATCAGTTTTTACCTTGAAGTGTCTTCCCATTAGGTAAGTTCGCCATTTCTTTAGTGCATGCAGTATTGCTAACATTTCATTCTCATAAATAGGTTTCTGTAAATACTTTCCTTTGATTGGACGACTTTCGAAAGCAATGGGTCTTCCTTCCTGCATTAAAACTGCACCAATTCCATTTCCTGAGGCATCACATTCCACAATAAAGGTTTTTGTGAAGTCTGGCGTAGCTAAGACCGGTGCTAGGCACATTGCCTTTTTAAGATGTTCAAAGGCCTTAGTTGCTTCAGGAGTCCATGAAAATGCATCTTTCTTCAATAATGTTGTTAGAGGTGCTGCTTCTTAACAAACTTGCGATAATACCCTATTAACCCGAGAAATCCTCGCAACTGCTTTATGGTTGTGGGGACTTTCCATTCCTTAATGGCTTTAATTTTGTTAGGGTCTACCTTAACACCCTCGTGAGATACAATATGACCCAGATATTCCACCTCTTGTACTCCAAAGAAACATTTGGATGTTTTTGTATATAATTGTTTCTCCTGCAATAGTTTGAGCACCCTGTCAACATGTTCAACATGATCCTTCCAAGACCTGCTATAGATTAGTATATCATCAAAAATACTAGCACAAATTTTCTAAGGAAGGGTTTGAAAATGGAATTCATCAACCCTTGAAATGTAGAAGGTGCATTGGTAAGGCCAAAAGGCATGACCAAAAATTCATAATGACCCTCATGAGTTCGAAATGTTGTTTTGGGAATATCTTCAGTCTTCATTCTAATTTGATGATATCCTGAACGAAGATCCAACTTGGTAAAATAAATTGCTCCATGTAATTCATCCAATAATTCATCAATCACAGGAATGGGAAATTTGTCTCTAATGGTGAGCTTATTGAGCTCCCTATAATCCGGACACATTCGCCATGATCCATCCTTCTTGTGTACTAATACTACAGGAGCAGAGAAAGAACTTTGACTAGGTTGAATTATACCCGCCTCTAACATTTCTGCAATCATACGTTCAATTTCGCTCTTTTGGAAGTAAGGATATCTATAAGGCCTGATGTTTGGAGGAACATTTCCTGGAATCAAATGAATAGCATGATCATGATCACGAATAGGTGGGAGTCCTTTGGGAGTTTCAAACACCTTGGAATGATTGTCTAAGACTTGTTGGAGATCTGCAGAAATAGATGATTTTGATGTCGGAACTTCTAGTGAGCATAATTGTGCAATTACGCCTCGTTGTTCTTTCTTTAGAAGCTTTGTCATGACATTAGAGATTATTATCCTTCCCGGCTTCCCTTCAATACCTCGTAATTTTACTTCCTTTCCTTCTGAAAAAAATTTCAAGAAAAGTTCTTGAAAATTAAAATCTACCATCCCCAAAGATTGTAACCATTGTACTCCTAGTACAACATCAGCACCTCCCATAGGAATGGAAAGCATTGGACTAGTCAATACATATTCCCCCATGGTTAGCTTGATATTATGGCATTTTCCAGAGAAATTTATAGTTCCTCCATTTGCCACCATCACTTGACATTCTGGTGCTGGGTATAGGAAACAATTTAATTCCTTGGCTACTTTACAATGAATAAAATTATGGGTGCTACCTGAATCAATCAACACTATTACCTTTTTCTTCTTGATTTGTCCTTTTATCTTGAGAGTTTGAGGAGTGGTAATTCCTGCTAATGCATTACACGATATGGTCGGATTCATTTCTTCCTCTTCTAGGGCTGGTTCCTGGTGTATATCCTCTTCTTGTTCATTTTCTTCTTCCTCTTCACAATTTATGTAAAATAATTTCTTCTCAGCACACTTATGACCTTTAGTGTATTTTCTATCACAACTGTATCAAAGCCCTTTTGCTCTTTTTTATTCCAATTGTTGTGGTGTCAACCTTGTAGGTTGTGGAAATCTAGGAGTAGCAACACTTCCCTCTTTATAGAAGTGAGTGGTAGGTTTCCTTGTCGCCATAATTTTACATTCAATTTTTCTTGCCAACCTGAATGCCTTCTCCAATGAATCAGGTTCCAAAACACGAACTTCATGTTGGATGTTATCCCTTAAAGCACCTATGAAGAGATCAATCCTGTGTTCCTCTGGAATATCAGTTACCCTTATATTCAATTTTTGGAAGTCCTCAATGTGCTCCCCCACTAAACCCTTTTGTTTGAGATTTATCAATTGGCTAAAGAAGGTGTTGCTCTTTGTATCCTCATAATGTGCTATCATTTCATCCGTAAAAATCGACCAAGTGACAATTTTTTTACGGGAGAAAGCCATCGATACCATACAAATGTATTTTGTTCTAAATATAAAGTTGCAATGCGTACCTTTTGTGTGTTTTGCACATTATGGAGATCAAAATATTGCTCCATCTGTAGTATCCATGTTACAGGATCCTTTCCATCAAACTTCCTCATATCCATTTTTGGAATATAGTGGTTCTTCCTACCAACATTAGAGTTTATGAAGTCACGATTAACATTTATTTTGTTCTCATCATGAGTTTCCTCTACTATCTTTTCACCATTAGGAAACATTTCTTGTATCAACTTTGTCAAACCTTCCATGTTTGCTTTTAGATCATTATTCATGTTTTCCATGTTGTCTTTCATTTTTTCATCGATCTTAGCTTCCATGTCATCCATCTTAGATTCCACGCCTTTCTTCAAACCATCCATATTATTCTTCAAACCATCCATCTTCGCTTCCACACCTTTCTTCAAAACTTCCATTTCATTTTTTGTTTCTCTTTGCGAGAGCGACATTTGGTGCACTTGCTCTTGTAATTTTGATAGAACATGTTGCAATTCTTCATCTTCATGAGTCATAGTAGAGCCTTCTGAAGGCTTAATGGGTGTTGAATTATTTTTACAAGGCATTTTTTAGAACCCAATACTGATATCTATTCTATAGTATGCCCTTGGAATCAATTCAAATTGATTCTTCAAACAAGACTTATGCAATTTGGAAAAATAATACACACCTTTTTCTTGCTTTTGAGGAGCTCGTTATTGAAATTGGATTATCTCTATGACTGCGGCTCTTCAATATCTGAAATTTGGCACTGGGTTAGCCTTCTGAATTATCTTTCGAATGCCACATGTCTGACTTGATTTGGATTCTCCAAGACAAAGTTATGCTCAATCTCCCACAATGACCTAATTATGGACTGGTTCAGTAGAGTGAACTTGTACGACTTTCCACCTATCACTATTTCGTATTTTATCTCTGAAATTGATAGAAAAGAAACTACAGTCCATGTTCTTGTGACCACTTTTTACGGAACTCCAATCCGATGCTGAGAGAGAGAGAGTTATGAAAATTTTCCCACGATCACATCTTTGAGATGAAATTCAAGAGCTTGACAAAGCACTACCTTTCACAGATCATATCTCCAAAACTATTACGAACCAAGCTCTGAAATTTTGCGACAAGTTTCCTCAGGATTTCAGCTTCGAGCCGTAAAAATTTCAGATTCTGAACCTTCGTAGAAAAAAAATTATAGTGAAAATGACACGATGACCTGTTTAGATTAAATTGAGGAGCCTGCAAAAAGACCTAATTTCCACAGATCATATCTCTAAAAATATTGCGAACCAAGCTCTAAAATTTTGCGACGATGTTCCTCAGAATTTCAGCTTCGCACCCAAAAAATTTCAGCTTCTGAAACTTCGTAGAAAAAACGTTATAGTGAAAATTCCATGATGACCTGTTTGGAGCAGCGAAACCCTAGAATCCAAAGCTCTGATACCAAATGTTGTGAAGCCAGCTCCAAAAATAGAAGAAAAGAGATATCAACGCCTTAGAAATAAGCCACTTCGAGGGGAAAACCTCCAATACATTACATGAATGAACAATTCTTGGATGATACAAATTACGAAAAAACCTCCTTTCTATATATAGGAGTCCATGGGGCCATAATGTAATCCTAGTGGGGCCACAATGTAATCCTAGCCGACCTAACAATAATAATTTAAGGGCACAATAATAAAAATATGGGGGTTACAGGGGTACAATAATAACAGTAAGGGGGTTACACTAACAACAATAAGGGACTATACTAGTAATATAGGGACCTAACAACCTCAAAATCAAAGGCAACAGAAACAAATAAAAGTAATCTAATATAAGTAACCTTGGAAACAAGAGAAAAAATATCACCAAAATCAATTCTCGGCACCTGGGAATAACCTTTTGCTACCAATCAAGATTTGTATTTCTACACCTTGCCTTCTACATTCATATTCTTCTTAAATACCCTTTTTTTCTCGATGGTCTTTCTTCTAGCCGACAACTCCACTAGATCCCATGCCTCCTTTTTGTGCAAGGATGTCATTTCATCAACCATGGCCTCCTTCTAGAGTTTTCCATCCTCTGAATCTACTGCCTCCTTGACAGTTCTGGGATCATCATCAGTTATATTTAAAGCAAAATTTGAACTGAAAGCAGATGGACTATACCTTTCTGGTTGCCTTCTTTCCCGAACTACTCTTCTCATAGCTGGAGTTTGTGGCTCTTCCTCTTTTGAATCTTCTTTTGTTGTAGAGTCTGATTCATCCTCCTTTAGCTCAAACTCTATCTTCTCAGGTTCCTTTGGTAGGAATTCATGTTTAACAACATCTTTCACCTCTCTAAACACCACATCTCGGTTTTACACAAACTTCCTTATTTATGGGTTCCAAAGCTTGTAACCTTTTAAACCATCCTTACACCCAATAAAGATGCACCTTTCAGATTTATTATCCAACATGTTCCTTTTCTCCTTTGGAACATGTACATATGCATCACATCCAAATACCCCCAGATGTGAAAGAGAGGGTTTCTTACCAGTCCATACCTCATGTGGAGTCTTATCCTCTAACGCTGATGAAGGTGATTTGTTAACCAGGTAACATGTAGTCTCCACTGCTTCTGCCCAGAATTCTTGTCCTAACTCGGTACTACTAAGCATGCTTCTTGCCTTTTCCATCAGCGTTATGTTCATTCATTCTGAAACTCTATTTTTCTGAGGTGTGTATGGATTAGTCTTTTGTCGTGCTATACCACACTTCTTACCGAATTCTTCAAATTTTGTCTTGAAAAACTCTCCACCATTATCTTTCCTCGACACCTTTATCTTCTTCTTTGTTTGGTTTTCCACCAGAGCCTTAAATTCTTTAAATCTGTCAAAGACTTCAGATTTCTTCCTCAAGAAACATATCCATGTATTTCTTGAGAATTCATCTATGAATGAGACATAGTACACAAATTTTCCCAGTGATGAAACCGACACAGGTCCAAACATATCATTGTGCACAAGCTCTAATATCTTGTTCGCTCTCTTAGTACCAGAAGGAAAACTCACCCGATTCTGCTTCCCATATACACAATGTTCACAGAAATCGAAATCCATAGAGCAATTATACATACCTTCTACCATACCATTTCCATGCAGTATCTGAAGGTCCTTATCTCCAATATGTCCAGCATTTGATGCCATAGCATGGTCTTTTCTCCAAAGACCGCTAGGCTTTCCACTCCACTTTTAGGAACCATAGAACTGTTGCACCCATCAATAATAGTGCTACCCTGAAGCTTGTGCAAAGTTCCAATCCGAACTCCCCAAATTAATACCAGTGCTCCCCGAACCATCTTGTAGGTATCTTCTCGAACACTTTTTTACACCTGCATCATCCATATTGCTTATAGAAATCAGATTTCTAGCCAATGCAGGAATATACAGAACACCAGGAAATGTTCTAATCCTTCCACCTTGCAGCTTCAACTTGACTTTTCCACATCTGACTATTTTTTCCTTCCTATCATCCCCTAAGAAGACATCACCACCATCATACTTCTCATACTTGGAGAACCACTCCCTGTGGGGAGTGAAGTGAAAGGATGCACCTGAGTCAATCAACCATGCCTCATGATATACATGTGTATTTGAAAAAGAAGCCAAATACACATTCCCACCTTCATTCGAGGTGGTTTTTTCCTCTACAAAAGGAGCATCATCAAATCCCTTTCCTTTCTTAGGAGCTTTAGATCTGCAGTCCCTTTTGTAGTGCCCTTCCTTTCTGCATTTCGAGCACGCCCTTATAAAATTTTCTAGAGATTTAGATCTCCCTCTAGATTTAGATCTCCCACTCGAAACAGTATTCTTGTTTCTATTCTGGGACCTTCCTCGTACATATAGGCATCTCCATTCTAGCCCTCCATATTTCTCCGTCTCATTTCCTCCGACAGCAAGGTTGAGACAATGTCATTAAAATTCAAGGTCATTGTATTTCTACCTATTACAATAACCAGACTGTCCCATGAATCTGGTAGAGAACACAACAAACTGGTGTACTTATCTTCATCTAAGATTCTAATATCAACAAATAACAACTTACTTACCACAATATTGAAGGTGTTTAGATGCTCTGTCCCTAAGTCTCCATCCTTCATCCTCAGGTTATACAACTTTTTCCACAGGAACAATTTATTCACCAGAGACTTAGATTGGTACAAAGTCCCTAGCTTGTCCCAAAAAGTCTTTGTCGTAGCTTCCCCAGATACATTCAACAATACTGAATCTGACACACACAACCGTATTGTGCTCTTTGCCTTTTGATCCAACTTCTTCCAGTCTTCATCTAATATTGTGATTGGTTTAGTACCTGGATCTACCGCGATCCATTAATCTTTATACACCAGCAGATCCTCCATCTTGAGCTTCCACAACTCAAAACTATGACCATTAAATTTCTCGATCTTTATCTTCCACTGCTCGCCATATTCTTGTTGGAATCACGATTTCTGTTATACCAAAACCCACAGGTGTTATTATACTTTACAATCGCCAGAATTAGGATCCACGAGAGGCGGTTAGTCCATGTCACGAAAAACACAGGGAGCGTTGAAACCAATGTCCAACAATTCCCCCCGTAATGCGAGCCGGGTGAGTTTCGAACTCGAGACTTGTCGCTCTGATACCACTTGTTGGAATCATGATTGTCGTTAGACCAAAAACCGCAGGTGTTAGTCTCTGCTACAATCACTAGAGTTAGGATCCATGAGAGGTGATTAGTCCATGTCACGAAACACATGGGGAGCATTGAACCCAATGTCCAACACTTCTTTCACCGCAAGAATAGATCACGTAGATCTCCCACTGAACAGGATCTACCACATACCCAAGAAAAAAACCCCTCAGCAGCAAAGGCATCCCCTTGAAGCCGAAACAACTCTGATTCCAAATGTAGGTTTTAACCCTATACAGAAATTATCTGCAAACGAATCTTAAATACATAAAATAAACAATAGCGAGAGAATAAAACATATAACAGCTATACACAGAGATTTTCCCCTGGATCCCAAATCAGGACTACCAGCTTGATTTTTCATTATATTCCTTTTAGTGTTACAACACATATATATACATGCCGAAGCATTCATAAACCCCAATCCATTAACCCTAGATTAGAACATAACCGTAGTTCCCTTGACCAGATCTACAAAATACCAGGGGCCGAAAAACATCATGCCCCAAAACCATGAACAAAACCATGGTTGGTTCCGCCCACCGACTAATCGTGGAAAGGATATAACACATACCCAACACTACCAACTATGAGAAAAAGGTATGCACAATCCGCTTTCATATTTTCATTAAACCCCCTATGGGGAGCAGTTTTATTATTTGGGAACAAGACACAGATGGGGTCGCAAAACTGAAACAAAATATCAATTTAACCTATGGTTATCCTTGCCATTTGAAATCCTTAATCTATAGTGGGAGGTCCCTCCAAGACTCCTGTTCAATAAAATATTATTGCATCTGTCCAGAATCCACTATCTATCTCAATCTTCGACTGGGAGGAGGCATAACAGAACAACACAGAACTCAAGGACCCACAAGGGGAAACATAAATTCTAAACCAGACTTCCCCAAAGGCTCCTCATACAGGAACATCTTACAGGGGAAAAACAAAGCAGCAACACCAACTGAACCAACTGAAAATTCCCCTAAACCATATATTGTGGAGAAACTAAATTGCGTGCCAGAACTGAACATAAATACTCCAGATATCAACGAAAATATTACCTCCTTTGAATCTCAAGCATTAGCCTATAGGTTCAATAGCTTCTAGCCCAAATAGATGGAACTCTTTCATTTTATTTTCACCAAATGGACCATGGATTGTGAAATCCATCTCTCTTCAAAGGGGTTTTTCATCATCAAATTTCTATCTTCGGAAGCCAGAGACATCATTCTTAGAGATGGACCATGGTTCTGGGGATCTACCAGACTCTTCATCACACCATGGTTCTCAGATTTTGACACTAACAATATGGAGGTGACCATAATGTCGGTCTGGGTCTGACTATACAACCTCCCACTTCATTTTTGGAATGAATGTGTATTAGAAGGCATAGGGAACATCATCGAGAGATACATAAAACTAGATACACAACTCCTAGAGGAGAGGATCTTCATCTTCACATGAATCTGTGTGGAAGTGGATCTCATTAAAGGCTTAACAGAAAGCATTCAGCTGATTCATAAACAACAGAAATGGATATAGCACCTAGACTATGAAAATACAACATTCATATGCAGGATATGCAGGAACACCGGACACTGGAAAAACACATGCCAAGAAGCAAAAATAGACAACATAAAAAAGAATAAGACAAGGAAATCACCCAACGGATGGCAATGTCCTTCTGCTGAATCAGAACAGGAGATAGAAGAAGAAGCAGACATCCCCATTCCCAATGAAAATAACCAGACATCAACCAATCTGGAGACACAAGAACAAGAGATGCAAGATCCCTTTGACCTCACATCCATTGTTCAGATGGAAAAGTACATTGGGGCCCTAGACAACGGGGGTATCAAAAGACAACACAAATCAAACACCTCAAATTCAAACAAGGACAATGGAGCAATTACAGAAGAAACCCAGCTTTCCCTTATCTCCACTACGCCAACACAAGGTGCTTGGCAAAAGGTCGAAAAGAAGAAATGGATAAAATCCTGATTTTCTCCCTTTGTATTATAGGTTCATATTTGCAATTTGATAGCCTGTCTTGATTGACAATTACCAGCACATGTAAACTATAATTTTGTTTTCATTAATAAAATTATGCTTTTTTCTGAGGAAAAAATAATAATATATCTATATGTATATATATATATGTGTGTGTGTGTGTGTGTGTGTGTGTGTGTGTGTGTGTGTGGGTATGTGTATGTATATGTATGTATGTATGTGTGTATGCCAAAAATACTTTCCAAGGGAATCTAGCCTGTGAGAATAGTGTTGTCTTTTAATTCTTCTTGATTTTATATCCCTTATTTTCTCTGATCTATTTAATTTTATATGAATTCTTGTAGGTTGTTCATAAATCCTATGATTTTGAAATCATCATCAAAATCCCTCCAACACTCAAAGTTGTCAAAGATATATGGTTTAAAAATTATTTCTAATCTTCTTCGTTCTAACAAGTCCTTTCAAAGTTGGAGAGTCGAAACAATGATATCCAATACATCAACTTTCACATTAAAAATTTTATGCTCTATTTCAATGGATAATGCATCAAAGAGCTCTATTTTATCCCATGTTGCACTTATTTACCTTGTAAACCTATCAATTATGCAAGAAAATTATTACTTTACTTTCCTTATTACCAAGCTCTAGTCGCCTTGTATCTTCAAATTTTTTATTATCATGTCCTCAGCCAAATTTAATCCTAAGAAGAGGGATTCATAGCCTACTACATTATTTGTTGATTCAGATTCTAAAAAAAAAGTATACCACAATGTGACATACTAAGGGAAAGTGAAAGCAATCCCTGAATCATTCCCTATTATACATTTAGCTCCATCAAATTTCATTTACCAATCTACATTAACATCCTCTTTGGGAGATATTTCACTTGATAATATAGTGTAGGATCCTAAATATTCACCATAACACACCAACTCATTCATGGGATGTTTGATATTTTTGACATGATGTATGATTATAAAGGTGTTTTCATGTGTATGGATGGTAGGATAAGATAGTTCCATTTGGTTGTTATCTTCTAAGTTGGTGGTCCCACATACAAGATGGAAGCATCCCTAATGCATCCTTCACATATACTACCACTACATCCATTAATAAATAGATGTTTGAGTATTTTTTAAATTTAACATGAAGGCCCTTGAATAAACCACACACTTTAATTTCTCTAAAATACATTTCAAATATTTATTTTGGGTCTAGTGGTTCTTAGTCTTAATTGGTTCATGACCTTCAGTGGCATGACATTGGTTAAGCCTTCAAAATAAAACATTAAATTATCAAGGATCTATTCATTCACTATTAATTATAGAAAGAAGGGTAAAGGAATCCATCCATTTTACCTTCTTGAGCCATGTCTTGGAGAAAAATAGGGAAATATTCGTTATTTTCCACAACTGAAGTTGGTTAATTAATATTTTCAATCCCAAGTACTTCATTTAGATTCATGCTTACTAAGGGAACCTTAGCTAACTTAGTCAAAGGGACAAGAAATTTGATGTTACTTACCCAATTAGTTATATCAAATTTCATGTTAGGGGAAGTACTTGTTGAAGGATCTTGTTGAGGACCTTTTGCACTTGGTTCAAAGGGTTGATTTCCTTTATTTGGGAATTTCATAAGGTTTTTGATCCACTTGAGGGGATTTTCCTTCTCTTCTTTGATAAGCCATTCCCTTATATATATTAACCCATATATTTTGGATTTCTCCTTGAGGTGGCCTTTTACCAAATGGTCCAGTGATTCTTTTTGCATCAGTTCAAAATTATTGTTAGTGCAATACAAATATGAGACAAAATACATAATTGGTGTGGCTATAAATGTCCTCTAGAGTCCAAAAAACAACGTGCTACATGATACTAGCCTATATCACTAATCAAAATTATTAATATGTTAGTTTATATAGCACATGCAGATTTTTAGTCTCATATGGTGTCCATGAGGCTAAGGAACACAGTCACGGATTATTTTTCTCCAATACCCAAAAAAGTTTCAAAGAAAAACTACCTTAATTATAATTAATTAGCCAATTTATTAATTTTCCTAACTCTAACTTAGGGAAAAGGTTTAATTAATCGAGATTAATTGACGTAAATTTGTTTTCCTCTAGTGACTTTTAGAAAAGTCTCTTTTATAATTTGAGATGATATTAGCAATCGATTGAGATTAAATCATGGTTATTGATTGTTGAAAGAGAGATTATAAGAGGAAACTGATGGGAATTTGTGATGTAGAGCATCGAAAAACTTATACAAACTTTATTTATATATTATTATTTTTTTGAGGAAGTTGGATTCCTCATGAAATTATTTTAATTTTGTAATAATTTGTTGGACTCTACAGACATTATCATCGAATATTATGGATTAGGCTAAAGCAAAAAAAAAAAAATTAGTATTAGTTTTGATGTTTCCAAATTAGTTACTAAAATAATGGGTCTTATCCAATTATTATGGCTCTTTATTCTATTTTAGATTTAAAATTATTTTATAAATTAGTAAGTATGTGGAGAACTAGAGAAGGATTGGAAGTATGAGTATAAGAGGAGGATAAAACTAATTATTTCCATTTTAAATCCTCCCTTGATTCATTGAAGGGAAAAAAATTTCTTATGTAATATTTTTCTCAAGATATGATATTATTTTGGTTTTGGTGGAGTATTGAAAATGAATGTACATGCATCACACTTACTCTTTGAATCGATGCATATTCCAAGCAACCATTTGTTTCTCTTTCATTACTCTGAAAAAAAAATTGTGTGTGTGATAAAATTGTTGAAGTCATGATGCATGCATAGAAGAATGGATATCATGTGTGAGTTTAGCTATCAATTGTCGAGGAAATATAATGGATATGAAGGGGTTTATTATTATTATTATTATTATTAGTAGTAGTAGTAGTAGTAGTAGTATTTTTCTTCTCAAATTAGATTTCAATATCATTGGATGACTATGTAACCTTTGGTATTTAACACTGATTTTTTTCTAAAGAAACAATTTGGCAGAACCTTGGAATCAAGTGGTATCAGAGAAAAAATGGTAGTTTTTTTAAAATGGAAGATGAAAGAGGAGAAACTCGGGGAACATGACTCGGCATGCCTGCAGAAAATATGGCTTTCTAGGTAGAAATACAGACTTCATGAGAGGATGGAAGCCATGGAATATGCACAAAAAAGAGGAAATGGCATGGGAGATGTTAGTGATGTTGAAGAAGGGGTTTCTAGTGATGAAGAAGCGGAGGAGAAAATGTTGGAAGTACCATTATATGAAGGTAACTTGAATGTTTATGAGTTAATGGATTGGATACATGCATTAGATAAATACTTTGATTATGAAAATGTTGACAAGGATAAGCAAGTCAAGTATGCAGTGACTAGACTTAAAGGACATGGATCCTTATTGTGGGACGAGGCACAAGTTGAACGAAGGAGGAAAGGAAAATAAAAAATTAAAGATTGGGACAAGATGGTGGTGAAATTTAAAGGTAAATTTTTACCTAGAGATTATCGTATTAATATTTTTAAGAAATTGCAAAAACTTAAACAAAGGAACATGATTTTTAAAGAATACACTGAGAAATTTTACAAATTAAACATTAGGGTTGGACATGTAGAATAGAATGATGAAAAAGTTGCAAGGTAAATTACTCGTTTAAGGTTTGATATTCAAGATGAAATTAGCTTGTTGTCTTTGAAAATTGAGGAATATGAATATCAATCAACTTTAACATCATAAGATAATATTGCCTGGAAACAAAAATTGAGGAGTAGAGGAAGAATTCCTGTAAAGGATAAAGGACAAACCAACAGATAAGGAGTTCAGTCTCCAAAGGAAGAAGAAGGAATTTCTAGTATAAAACACCAAGAGAAAGTTATTTCAGAGGAATGAGATCATTTTCTAGAGGTTGAGGTCGAGGAAGATATTATTAACCCAGTTGTTTCAAGTGTGGACAATTAGGACACATGTATTGGGAATTTACTAAACATAGATCAACAAGCCAAAGGGGTGCTCATGTGACAGAGGCAAAGGGGGGGATGGAGATATAGTTGCAGTTGTAAATGCTCCTGAGAAAGGTGAATATTTTCCATTAAAAAGAGTATTGATCCAAGCAAAAAAAAAATACCAAAGAACCATCTTAAAGAAGGAGTTTTTTCAGAACTATGTGTAAGTCCTAAGGTAGGTTGTGCAAACTTGTGATTGATAGTGGTAGCACAGATAATCTAGTCTCTGTTGAAATGGTAGAAAAGTTAAACTTAAAGAAGACACCACATCCTACACCTTATAAGGTCTCTTGGTTACAAAAGGGTCATCAAGTTTTGGTTACTGAGAAATGTAAGGTAGAATTTCAAATTGAAAGTTATAAATATGAAATTGTGTGTGATGTCTTGCCAATGGACAAATTCCATATTTTGCTAGGAAGTGTTAGGTCACTATATTACTAGTGTAGTCCCTTACTATTGTTAGTGTAGCCCCGTTATTGTTATTGTTGTACCCCTGTAGTCCCCATATTATTATTATTGTGCCCCATAAAATACCACTATTGTTATTGTTGTGCCTTTACATTATTATCGTTAGGTCGGCTAGGATTATATTGTGACCCCATGGACTCCTATATATAGAAAGGAGGTTTTTTCATTTGTATTATCCAATATTTTTTCATTTATGTAATGTAAAGGAGGTTTTACCCTCGAAGAGGCTAATTTCTAAGTCACGATCTATATTTCCTTCTATTTTTTTATCTCGCTTCATAACATTTGGTATCAAACCTTTGGATCCTAGGGTTTCACTGCTTCAAATAGGACATCATGGAATTTTCACTATAACGCTTTTTTCTATGAAGGTTCAAAAGCTATAAAAAAAACCCATTTGTGCTGAAATCTAGAGGAACGTCATGGAAAAACTTCAGATCTTGGTTCATAATATTTTCGGAGATATTATTTGTGGAATTTAGGGTTTTTGCAGGCTCCCGAATTTCATCTCAAAGAGATGACCTTGGGAAAGGTATCATAACTCTCTCTGAGTATCACATTGGAATTTTGTAAAAAGCAGCGGAAAGTACACGAACTTTAGTTTCCTATGTATCGATTTTAGACACGAAGGAGGAAACAGTGATACGTGGCACGTCGTATGAGTTCACTTTACTGGACTAGTCCATAATTAGGCCATTGTGGGAGATTGGGCATAACTTTGCCTTGAAGTATCCAAATCAGGTCAGAACTATGGCATTGGAAAGAAGATTCAGAGGGCTACTAAAGGACCGAATATAGAATCTTGGGGATCCGAAATTAAAAATATGCATCAGTTTCAATATTGAGCACCTCAAAAGCAATAAAGATGTGTGTATTTTTTTTTAATTTCATGAGTCTTGATTGAAAAATTAGTTTCAAGTGATTCCAAGGGAACATTGAAGCACAGATATGAGTATTGGGTTCTAAAATTCCCCCTAAAAATAATTCAATGCCCATTAAGCCCTCAGAAGGTTGTACTATGACTCATGAAGAGGAAGAAGTGCAACATGATATATCAAAATTACAAGACCAAGTCCAACAACTTTTGCTTTCGTAAAAAGTAACCAAAAATTTAATGGAAGCTAAAATGGATGGTTTGAAGAAAGGCATGGAAGCTAAGATGAATGACATGGAAGCTAAAATGGATGGTTTGAATAAAGGCATAGAAGCTAAGATGAATGGCATGGATGGCATGGAATCTAAGATCAATGGTATAGAATAAAAACTAAAAGCATACATGGAAGGTTTGAAGGAAGGTTTGACAAAGTTGCTACAAGAAATGATTCCTAATGGTGAAAAGGTTGTAGAGGAAACTCATGATAGGAAAAAAATAAACGTTAATCATGATTTCATAAAATCTAATGTTGGATTGAAGACCCACCATATTCCAAAGATCAATATGAGGAAGTTTGATGGAAATGATCCCGTAACATGGATACTACAGATGGAGTAATATTTTTATCTCCATGATATGCAAAACACACAAAAGGTATGTATTACAACTTTATATTTAGAACGTAATACATTTGTATGGTATCAATGGCTTTAATCTCGTAAAAAAATTGCCACTTGGTCAATTTTTATGGAGGAAATGATAGCACATTATGATGATATAAAGAGCAACACCTTCTTTAGCCAATTGATAAATCTCAAACAAAAGGGTTCAATGATGGAGCACATTGAGGACTTCCAAAAATTGAATATAAGGGTAACTAATATTCCAGAGGAACACTGGATTAATGTCTTCATAGGGACTTTAAAGGATAGCACCGAACATGAGGTTCACCTTTGGGAACCTGATTCATTGGAGAAGGCATTCAGGTTGGAAAGAAAATTTTAAAGCAAAATTATGGCGACAAGGTCACAACTATAAAGATGTAAGTGTTGCTACTCCTAGACTTCCACAACCTACAAGGTTGACACCACAAAAATTGGAAGAAAAAATAGAAGAAGGGCTTTGCTATAGCTGTGATAGCAAATACACTGAAGGTCATAAGTGTGTTGAGAAGAAATTATTTTACATAGATTGTGAAGAGGAGGAAGAAAATGAACAAGAAACTTCAAAATAAGAGGATATAGTACACCAGGAACCAACCATAAAGAAAGAAGAAATGAATATGACCATATCTTGTAATGCATTGGCAGGAATTACCACGCCTCAAACTCTCAAGATAGAAGGACATATCAAGAAGAAAAATGTAATAGTGTTGGTTGATTCGGGTAGTACCCATAATTTTATTCATTGTAAGGTAGCCAAGGAATTGAAATGCTTCTTATACCCAGCACCAGAGTTTCAAGTGATGGTTTCAAATGGAGGAAATATAAATTTCTCTAGAAAGTTCCATAATATCAAGCTAACCATTGGGGAATATGTATTGAATAGTCCAATTCTATCCATTCCAATGGGTGGTGTTGATGTTGTACTACGATTACAATGGTTACAATATTTGGGGATGGTATTTTTTAATTTTCAAGAACTTTTCTTGAAATTTTTTTTGGAAGGAAAGAAATTAGCATTACGGGGTATGGCAGGGAAGTTGGGAAAGATAATAAACTCTAATTTCATGAAAAATCATTTGAAGAAATAAAAATTAGGCGTAATTGCACAATTATGCTCACTAGAAGTTCCAACATCAAAATCATCAATTTCTTTAGATCTCTGAAAAGTCTTGGACAATCATTCCAAGGTGTTTGAAGCTCCTAAAGGACTCCCACCTATTCGTCATCATGATCATGCTATTCATTTGATTCTGAGAAGTGTTCCTCCAAACATTAGGCCTTATAGATATCCTTATGTCCAAAAGACTTAAATTGAACGTATGATTGCAGAAATGATAGAGGCCGGTATAATTCAACCTAGTCAAAGCTCTTTCTCTACTCCAGTATTATTGGTGCACAAGAAGGATGGATCATGGCACATGTGTCTAGATTATAGGGAGCTCAATAAGCTCACTATTAAAGATAAATTCCCCATTCCTGTGATTGATGAATTATTGGATGAATTACATGGAGCAATTTATTTCACCAAGTTGGATCTTCGTTCAAGATATCATCAAATTATAATGAATACTAAAGACATTTTGAAAACAACATTTAGAACTCATGAGGGTCATTATGAATTTTTGATCATGCCTTTTGGCCTTACCAATGCACCTTCTACATTTCAAGGGTTGATGAATTCCATTTTCAAACCCTTCCTTAAAAAAATGGTGTTAGTATTTTTTTATGATATAATAATCTACATAAAGTCTTGGAAGGATCATGTTCAACATGTTGATAGGGTGCTCAAACTATTGGAGGAGAAGAAACTATATGCAAAAAACTCCTAATTTTTCTTTGGAGTACAAGAGGTAGAATATTTGGGTCATATTGTATCTCACGAGGGTGTTAAGGTAGACCCTAACAAAATTGAAGCCATTAAGGAATGGAAAGTCCCCACAACCATAAAGCAGTTGCAAGGATTTCTCGGGTTAACAAGGTATTATCACAAATTTGTTAAGAATTGTGGGAGAATAGCAGGACCTCTAACAACATTATTGAAGAAAGATGCATTTTCATGGACTCTTGAAGCATTTAAGGCCTTTGAGCATCTTAAAAATGAAATGTGCCAAGCATCGGTCTTAGCTACGCCAGACTTCACAAAAACCTTTATTGTGGAATGTGATGCCCTAGGAAATGAAATTGATGTTTTTTTAATGCAAGAAGGAAGACCCATTTCTTTTGAAAGTTATCCAACCAAAGGAAAGTATTTACAGAAAACTATTTATGATAAGGAGATGTTGGCAATACTACTTGCACTAAAGAAATGGCAGCCTTACCTAATGGGAAGACACTTCAAGGTAAAAATTGATCATGATATTCTTAAATAATTTTTGGAACAAATACTATCTTCAGAAGAGAAGAAAAAATGGGTCACAAAGATGTTGGGTTATGACTTTGAAATCATCTACAAAAAAGGGAATTTAAATGCTGTTGCAGATGCACTCTCGAGAAAGGATGAGGATGTGGAAGAATTGCTTTGTGCCATTTCTATTATAGAACTAGATTGCATAAGCGAAGCAAGCGAGGAATGGAAGAATGACAAATAAGTCTGGATACTCATTCAAAATTTGCAGCAAGATCCAAGTACATCTAGTACATTTAGTTGGAAAAATAATTCCTTATGGTACAAAGACCCCTTATATATTTGTAAGAATTCCCAATTAAAACAAAATTTTGTTTTGGAATTACACACCTCTCCCTTAGGAGGACACTCAGGATTTTTAAAAACTTACCACAGGTGAAGAAATATTTCTTGGGATGGTCTTAAATCTGATATTCAAAAGTTTGTGGTGGAATTTTTGGTTTTTTAGCAAAATAAAGTTGAGACAATTAAGACCCCGAGTCTGCTATAGCCTTTATCCATTCCAAGTCAACATTGGGAGGAGGTTTCAATTGATTTTATCATATGTTTACCTAAGTCCAAAGGAAAGAGTGTCGTCATGGTGGTAGTGGATAGACTTACCAAGTATGCATACTTTTGTGCATTATCTCATCCATTTAAAGCAAGTACAGTTGCTACTGCATTTATGGAAACAATTCAAAAGCTACATGGAAACCAAAATATTATTGGAAGCGACAGAGATCCCATTTTTCACTGGAAATTTTTGGACATAATTATTTTCTTGTTTGGGTACTCAACTAGCTCATAACTCATCTTATCATCCCCAACACAATGGGAAAACTGAGATAGTGAACAAATGTTTGGAAGGATATCTTCATTGCTTTGTATCTGATAAGAAAACACAATGGGTCAAGTGGTTACCTCTAGCTGAATGGTGGCATAACACTTCCTTCCACACTACAACAAAAATGACCCCATTTATGGCACTTTATGGATGTCATCCATCGTCCATCACATCATCTTTAAAAGAAAATTCTAAGGTTCAAGAAGTGGAGGATCACATCCAGCATCAAAAAAATTTTCTCCAACCCTTAAAGGATAACCTAAATTTGGCATAGAATCGAATGAAACAACAAGCAGATCAACATCACAGCGAGAGAAGTTTTGATGTAGGCGACTAGGTATTTTTAAGGCTATAATCATACAAAAAAATGTCCCTTGAGCAAGCTAATAAGGATAATAAATTATTGCCAAATTACTATGGTACTTACAAGGTGTTGCAAAATATTGGTAATATGGCATACAAATTGGAGCTTCCTGCATCTTCTCGAGTGCACCCAGTTTTCCATGTTTCATTCTTAAAGAGGGTTATAGGTGACAAACTTCAAGTTCAAACAATATTGCCAAAACTTGATGAAGAAATAAAAATCATATTGGAACCTGAAGCAGTCACGGAAACAAGAACTCGAAAGCTATAAAATCGATCAATTTCGGAGTATCTCATCAAGTGGAAGAACTTATCCACTAAAGATTCCACATGGGAGGATGAGAATTTTTTGTAGAAGCATCCAGAACTACTCAAAAGTTGAGGACAACACTTTTTTGAAGAAGAGGGGAATGTTAGGTCCTTATATTACTAGTGTAGTCCCTTATTATTGTTAGTGTAACCCCCTTATCGTGATAGATTGGATGGTGCGGATGCATGTCAATATTCCAAAAAATTGCAAACCATGGTGAGTGTATTCCTATCCCCTTAATTTTTTAAAAAAATCAAAAACACACAAATTCAGAAATATCGTCAAAAAGAAAATACAAGAAAAATAATAAAACTAGTAGGTGGGATCCTTCATTAAGAAATATCATCTTAATCCCCCTACCATTTACAGAAGTACATAATGAATGCATTAGAAGATTCTTGTTATGAGTCCTTTTTAAGTAAAAAATATTGGGACTTGCAGTTACATCAGGCTAATTTCACAAATATGCTTGTGCATATGTGCTTTGCGAAGTATGCAAGGAGGTTGAAGTCCCATTTTTTTTGGATCACATGTTTAATTATGAAATGATAATTGACAATATTCATATTACACAATACATGATTGACATATTTTATATAAAATAAATAAGGCATAAATGGGTGTATATATTATGGTGCTCTAAAACTTTAGCCTAGTTAATGTAGTGGGCACAAATCATTTTATATTGCACACTATATATATGATTGGGACTATGCTTGCAATGTCGAATATCATGAACATTTTGTTGTGAGGGCATGCTATGGTTTTCAAATTAAATTACCTTGAAATTATTTTCCTATGTTCATATCATATCATGCATTAATATATGTTTCATTTACAACGGTTTGATATAGTGGAATAAACAAAATTAATTTATTCCTTAATTAATTTTGTTTGGAAGGCTGCCAAGGTGTATAATTCATGCAACATTTATAAATGATTTGATATGTTATACATGTATTTTAAATCAACCTTCAGTTGCTAAATGAGGATGTGATTTTCTGCAAGAATGGCATATTGTTGTTGATTTCGATGAATATGAAGGATATTGATGCACAATGTTAAATTCATTGTGATAAGAAGTAGTTGATCTGGAAATGAGTTCGTATATGGTCTCTCCAATAGAATTTTCATGTCTAGGCCACATCACTTTACAGGCCAAAAATGAGAGAATTCCACATATGCCATTACTTGTCCTCCATGTTGAATGTATTGTAAATTATCCAAGGTGTTCATTTAATGGTAAATTTTACTCCTCCACCTGACGTCGCAACGTCTTAATTGTTTTTATTATACTGTAAAGTCAATTGTGTTGCATGATTTAGCCCTACCATGGTGGAATTATATATTTTGTGAATATTGAGGTTTGACCTTGATATGGAAATTCAAAACTTGCATTCTATATTGGTCCACCAATACATCTCTCCATTCCTTACTCTGGGCTTTACTCTTGCATTTACGCTTGATCATGAGCAAGTTCAAAATAAAAGGTTTGGTTCCCTATGAGATAATATTGAGTGAAACAGGGGAAGATCCCATCAAAGCAATTTCCATGGTGCGTCTTATAAGGTATCTAAAAGGAATTGAGAAAATGGGAGGAGGTAGATGGCCAAAAGTTATCTTCAATGAAGGTATGAGTGAAAGAAAGAAATCATGGATGAGACAAAACAACAAATGGATGAAAAAATGGAATATTTACCTTAATGCATGTTCCACAAATAGCAAGGAGTTAAATAATTTTGTGTTGGAGAAGTTCCGTAAGGGTATATGGGGAAAAGAGTTGGGTAGAAAGAAGAAGTATTATGTTCAGGAATTAAACCCCACTTGTGATCTCCAACAAAAAGAGTAAATTGGAGCTAGCATTTTGTGGAGAGAAAAGGTTCTTATTGTTCAATTAATAACTAACTCACATCAACTTTGGTGTGAAATGGGATGGTGGAAGAGACCTAAATAAGCCTAGGAATAAAGGGTATGTACTTTTTGCACTTATGGGGCAGTGGAAACAGAAAAACATTTCATTTTGGAATGTGATGCTTTCAGAGACATTAGGGACAGTTACTGCATTATGTTAGCATCAATTTCATGGCATTGTCTTTCAGTGAGGGCTCATCATCAATTTGAGTAAGGAAAGGATTGAAATACAAAAGGCAAAAAACAAGGAAGTTGGTAGTCCCATAGACTATTTTTAGTCTCGTGGATGTTAAAATACCATTCATTCCACTATGTCGATTACCTCAGCATTCGCATGCATTTTTCACCCTCTCGCAGACTTTCAGGGGTAATTTTCATCCTCAGTTTTGCATTTTTTAGCTGTATTACAAATCATTTTGAAAACTCTTGCTTCAGACTCAGAGAGTGGGACAAGAATTGGACTCCATTGCAATGCTTTTCTCCTCAGAATATCAGGTTATCAAGTATTCCATAATAGGGTTTTCCATGCATTAATAAATTTGAGGTTGTTCTGACTTTTCAATCCTTGCACTACCCTACCTGTATTCGGTTAATGTCGATTGGAACTATTAGTATCATGTAGTCATAGTAATCACTGTCAGTTTTGTTTTTCTATGTATTTAGGTCAATTTGTGAAATTTAGTCACAATCTTATAAATATCAAGTCTAAAAGGTCATTTGGAGAAATAAGTGGTGTTTGGTCATGAGTGTCGTGTCATGATTCAATTGTCAAGTTATTTACAAGATCATACCTCATCATCACAAGTGGTGTTGCATTTTTTAAAGTGAGGAATCATTGAAACTAAAGAAGACTATAGAAAATGTGAAGGATTAAAAGGACATGCTTGGATTTCAAAAACATCCAATGAGTTCATTCTTCACCTTTCCAGACACTCCAAACATCAACCAGAAGTTTGTTGCATTGTTGACAAAGAATTAGGGTAAGGGTTTTTGGTCTAGACATGAATGTTTTGCATTTTTGGCAAAAGGAGGCTTGAAAGGGGTGTTTTTTATCAATAATATAGTGTCATCATCATCACCAACATGTGAAACTTGTTCAGATACCCCATTGTGGCTTAAACCATGAAAAATAGATGGTGATGCGCAAAGACACTACACATGCACACAGTAAACGTATTTACATCATATCTCTTAAAATTTGCACCAACTTGGCCTGAATATTTTACAGTAGATGCACGTGGGTGAGATGAATAAAATTAGTTAGTTTTAGCCCAAAATACTTCACGATTTCCGAGAAATCAGCTATTATCACCTACAGCCTCTTTTGGATTTTCTCAAAATAAGTGAATCAGATTTGTCTCAATTTTGTTTTGGAGATGCATTATGATGATATTGACTTTCTATAACAATTTTAGCACATTCAAATTCACCTTTTGGGAGATATTCACAAAATACAGGTGTTGCGCACAAGGTGAGCAACGATATTATGGTTTCTTGAGAGAGGAATTTTTGGCGGGTTTTTAATGTTTACAGGGCACTGACACCTTCATTACAGTAAATAGGATGTATACAAAGGAATTTTTTATTAGAGTGCAACCTTTTATGAGGTCAAACAAGGAGAAATTCATATGTTGCACACATGAGGTGTTGCGCATAAACACAATTTATATTTTTACACCATATTTTCACCTCAGCGTGACAAATGAATGATTTGATTATGTAATTATCTATGTTTTATCATTGTAAGCGTTTCACCCATAATTGTCTTAAAAACATTCGATGCATTAGGAGTATATTTAAGTTTTTAGGTGAAAGTCAAAGATGCTTTCCTATTTTCCAGATTAGTGGTTTTCTTGTCTATTTTCATGAGATCGGTTTAATCCAAATGGGGAATAGGTGGGTTTCGACCTCCTGGGATATAGAAACTCTTTTTTGGATATAGTACATGATGTTGAATGGAAAAACAGGTTGATTCTGAAGTAAAGGAAGACCTTTCTTTTTATTGTAGGTTGTGGAGTTCAAACTGAAGTAATCAAGTCAGCAATACAGAGGCAGTTTTTTTTCAGGATCCTTGTGTCAGACCAATGGTGTTGTTTACCTCTTTGTAAATTTGTATTTCCTTCAATTTTTTGCATGGATTATCCTTCTTAATTATTTACAAGAATATTATGAGTGGAATTTACTTGCAATACTCTACTATGGCTTGTTAAGCAAATCTTAATGTTTTATTTTTGAAATTAAATATAAAATTCATCTTTCTATACTTTATATTTAATAAATCCTCACTCTCATGCATCTCATCCATACCACAATAGCTTTATAAGATCCAGGAGTTTCCCTACCTCGCCCTGTTTCAAGCTACTCTATTTATCTATGATTGATTTCTAAACATCCTAATGACTCCATGCCCAATATATTTTTCCTTCATCATGCAACCACAACTTTAAAACTAATTTCCTGATCTTTATACCTAGCCTAAAACCTTAGACTTTGATTGATTGTAATCCATGTAGAGAGAGCCCTCTCTGGGATTGGAAGGGCTATTTTCTAATCCTGCAAGTGTTTTGTGGTTACCTTTGTGATTTTCCTCCTCAGCCTAGGAAAACTACTGAGTGTTAATAAGAATAGTCGTAGTTTTGGTATGAAACTCCATATTTTCATATGAACTCGAGCAAATGAATTGAGACTTAACAATACATTTTTTTTTGGCTCATAAAAAATGCAATCCTTCTTGCATGCAAAGAAAAAAAGGGTTGTGTCAAGATATTTTAAGTATCTTTTGTTCCAGAGTCTAGCTTTCTGCTTCATCTCCTTGCGCACTATGGTGTGAGCCTTTGAGGTTAACCTTTGGGCACAAAACACCTAGAACCTTCACCAAAGCTCCAGAACATGAATTTTTATGAGCCATTATAATCTTTACTTGTGGTTTCTCGTGTAAAAGTTATATTTTTTTCTATTATAAAATGTTAAGCTCCACACTCAATCATATAATGAGCATTGTCATATTTTTTCCAAAGTGATATGTGTTTACCCATTCTCTTCTACGAAATATTTATCCAGGGGTTACTAAATCATGAATTTCATTTTCTGTTTTTTATAGTCTTAATTAACATTACTAGGGTTTCAGTAACAACCTTGTTTAAAAATTCATGTAAAAAAATGTAATACAAAGGTCATGGGAAATGTATTACAAGTTGAATGGTGGGAAAAAACATCCTAGTGGGTGTTCATTTCAGTTTATTATGGCTAAGGAAATTGGAAAAGGAAATGGAAAAGGATTTGAAAAGGAAAATAAACAATAGTTGGCATTTTATTTATTAAAATAATGGAAAATAGGAGAAAAGGAAGGTGAAAGGTCACAGGTTGCATGTGAGGAGGAAATTGAAGAAAATAGAGGCCTCATTAATAGAAAGGCTTATGAAAATCAGTTGTTAGGCTTTTGCTGATCTAGGTGGATATTGGTGGCCACCCGCCTATTCCACTTGAAGCACCACCATTGTTTCTTTTAGTTTTCAGTTTTCTTAATTAGAGCACAGTTTCCTATTTTTAGCAGTTTTTCAGGTTTTGAACTTCCGGTGTCGTTCTGAGGCCCTAAACGATGTATTTTTTGGGAAAATTGGGAGCCAGGATATACATTCCTGGATTTTCACATAAAAATTTGTATTCCTCTGATAGATCTTTCTAATGAGGTATTTTTCATGTCAAACTGAGATCGTATGCCAAAGTTACATCCTTGGGAAGTTGATGTACCAATTTACCCAAACGAGGGCCATACTTTTGGTGCTTCATCTCCTGGATGTTTAGGGTTTTCCATTGTTTTTCAATAATAAATAGGCCCTCAAGCCTCATTTTACTGTAGTTCATAGGCCTGTAGCTGCCACATCTATTCTCAAAGATAAGCTACCAACTCCTTGCTTGGTACGACATATTGGTATGCTGCCAAGATTAAGCAGAAATTCAAACAAAAGAAGCGAGACTTTGGATCTGTGAATCAAAAGCAAGGGAAAGGTGCCCCCAAACTGCACAACAAAGGAAAAATCCAATGCATGGCGGCCCAAGACAACTTGACAAAGCCCCAAGCAAAGAACAACACCACGAAGCTGAAGAAGGATACGGGAAAGTGGTGTGAGTTCCATAAGAGCTCCACTCACAACACAAGTGAGTGTCGGTCCAAGTAGTCATTGGTGGCCGAGATGAAGGCTTCTGAATCAAATGCATGCTCCGACTCTAAATTATAACCCGATGAGAATAATGACAAAGGGAAGCATATTATAGATGCAGAGCCCAATTCCACCATTGCCACCATGAAGATTCAAAAGGAGGAACTGGAAGATCTAGAGGAGGAGGAGCGTCTCTTCCACTCCCAGATGTGGGTAAAGGGTTCCCCACTACAGTTCATTATGGACAGTGGCATCCAAAAGAACCTCATTTCAGTATAGGTCATGAAGCATTTGGGCTTGCCGACCATAGGACACCCACAGTTGTACCCCATTGGGTGGCTTCACTAAGGATGTGATCTCTGCATTAGCTAGTAGTGCAATATTCCCTACAACATCAAACCCTTCACGGATGATATTTTATGTGACATTTCTCCTCTTTATGTTTGTGATGTATTATTAGGCCAACCATACTTTTGGAAGCGACATGTTGTGTATGAGTCCCGGCCTTGCAATGTTATTGTTAATTTGCAAAATAAGTTGTACAGGACACCAGAGGTACCACTGCCTGCCTCTACCTCTTTGGTTACTGCAAAATAATGCAATAAGCTCATTTCCGAAATCGGGAAATTTTTTTTCCTGATGATCCGCCCTTAGTGTAAGAAGAAGACTGTGGCCACAACCTCCAAACAAGGCTCCTCCGCATGACAACAACAAATGAACAAGGCCGTGGAGGAGTACGGGGACATCTTCACCTCACCGCAGGGGTGCCTCTACACTGTCAAGTCAAGCACCCCATTGATCTAACCCCAGGTGTGTCACTGCCCAATGGACCAATCTATCGATGCTTTGTTCTAGATAACGATGAAATCAAGAGGCATATTCAGGAGATGTTGTAGAAAAGTCACATCCGGATGATTTCATCACCTTGTGGGAGCCCAATCGTGTTGGTGTAGAAAAAGGATGGGACTCTAAGAATCTATATTGACTATTGGGCACTAAACAAGATCATTGTCTGGAATAGGTACTTAATCCCATGGATTGATGACCTTATGGTCCAAATAAAAGGGGTGAAATATTTTCTCAATATCGACTTCAAGTCCAGGTATCACCAAGTACCAATTGAACCCTTCGATGTGTGGAATAATTCATTCAAAACTAAGGAGGGCCTTTTCGAATGGCTGGTCATGCTTTCAGGTTGACGAATGCTCCCACCACCTTCATGAGGCTGATGGAGGACATCTTGCGGCCATTCACCAACTCATTTGTATTAGTGTACTTGGATGACATCCTAATATTTAGCAAGGCTAAGGAAGAGCACCTCCACCACATCTGAAAAGTCCTTCAAACACTGCGCTAGCACAAGTTGTGTGCCAATTTTGAGAAGTTCAATTTTGGCATGACCTAGGTTCAGTATTTGGGATACATTATTGATGAGAAAGGGGTGCATGTGGATCCAACCAAGATACAATTCATTCGGGATTAGCCAACCCCAACCAGTCTAACAGAGCTTCGCAGCTTTTTGGGTCTTGCTAATTTCTACCGCAGGTTCGTGTTGGGATTCTCTCATATCACTTGGCCCTTGAGTCAAGTCACCAAGGGAGGAGCGAAAGAAAAATCCTTTTGGTCAGAATATCAAAAAAAGGCATTCGTAGAATTGAAACATCGTCTTTGCTCTGCCCCGGTTCTCAAATTACCAGACTTGCAACAACCATTTGAGATCAAGATAGATACCTTTGACTATGCTATTGGGGCAGTTCTTACTCAACAAGGGCATCCAGTGGCATACCACAATGAGAAAATGTCTAACAGAATCCGAAAGTATCCCACTTATGACAAAGAAATGTATTCCATTATATAGGCTTTCCGAAAATGGAAGCATTACATTTTGGGGAAGGAAACGATCATCCACATAGACCACCAACCCCTGCAGTTCATACAGATGCAAGGGAAGTTGCAGAACGATCACCATTAAAAGTGGTCCACATATCTGCAACAGTTTCATTTGAACATCAAGTATAAGAAGGGTAGCACCAATAATGTTGTAGACTGCCTCAGCCAACCACCGATCGTGGCGCTAACCATCGTTCTCAACTCTTGTGGACACGAGACTTCTGATTGGCCGCTTCTCTACAAGAGCGATCTGGAATTCAACCACACATACAAGACACTCTTGGAGGGTATGCAAGTTCCAAATTCTCACCTCCAAGATGCACTGTTATGTCACCTAGGACACCTTTGTGTAGCTTCAAGTGAGTGTGCCAAGATGATTCGAGAAGCGCACTACATTCGGGCCTTTGGGAATTTCATGGTCGAGAAAACAGTGGCAGTACTGCATAAGTATTTTTATTAGCCAAACCTTCGACGAAATGTTAGGAAGTACATTAGATCATGCACTGCTTGTTCTATTAGCAAACCGACCATTAAGAAGCAAGGAATTTATACTCCGCAACCTACCCCTAGTTGACCCTAGGAATCCATCTCCAGGGATTACATGTCGAGCCTTCCTTCAACTAAGCATGGAAACAGTTGTGTTTTCATGGTCATCGATTGATTCTTGGAGATGACCATTATGGCAGCTTGCAAGAAGAATATCACAATAGAAACCACTGCTAAACTCTTCTTTGAAAGAGTGTGGGTGCACTTTGGGATCCCATAGTCTATCATCTCAGATCGAGATAGCAGGTTCCTCAGCACATTTTGGTCTAGCCTCTAGTCAATGCTGGAAACCAAGCTCACCAATTCCACAACTTTCCATCCCCAAAATGATGGCCAAACAGAGGTCGTGAATAGGATGATCGTACACATTTTGTGCATGTACAATTCAAAGCATCCATGCACATGGGATGAGAGCCTTCCCTATGTACAACATAGTTATAACTGAGCTCTCCACAGCTCAACCGGCCACAACCCCTTTTAGGTATGCTTGGGATTCCAACCACTATGTCCCATTGATGTAGCCATGCCATTTGCGGCTACTCAGGCTGATTCGGATCATGTCCAGTCTGAAGCTGACAAGGCGAACAGCTTCATTGAGCACATTCAACACATCCACAAATAGTTTCATGACATATTGGACAGATCTAATGCTAAGTACAAGCAACGACATGATCAACTTCAGGTCCCACACAACTTCGAGGTGGGTGACAAAGTGTGGCTAAATTTGTAGAAGGAGCGCCTCGCTAGACCCCACTGCAAGCTTCGCCCGCTCCGATATGGGTCGTACACCATCACCAATGCATTCAAGCTCAGTATTCCACCATTCCTTGGTCTGCACCCATTTTTCGATGTGGACAACCTTCGACCATACTTCCCACCTCTACTGGACACCTTCGACATGGAAAAACAACTCACACCAACAGAGTTAAACCCAGACTGGATGGAACATGCCACCACGGATCATATCATGGACATGTAAATCAAGAACACTCACCAGAAAAATATCCAACTATATTGGGTTGTCAAAGTTAGCCAACTCCTGCACCAAGGCAAGTGGTTCACCAGGGACCAAGTTTAGCAGCAGTTTCCTCATCTCATCGTGGAACTCAATGCAATGGGAACCATTTCTTCCTAAGGGGGGAGGAATGATCCTGGTGCATATTGGTGGCCACCCGCCTATTCCACTTGGGGCCCCACCATTGTTTCTTTCAGTTTCCTTAATTGTAGCATAGTTTACTATCTTTAGCAGTTTTTCGAGTCCTGAACTTCCAGAGCCATTTTGAGGCCCTAAACGACATTTTTTTAGGAAAACTGAGAGTAACATAGAAGTTCCTTCAATGTTTATCACATCAAAATTTTGACCCAAATGAAGATCGCATTCCAAGGTTATGTCCCTGGGAAGTTAATGTACCAATTTACACAAACAGGGCCCATAGTTTTGGCACTTCATCTCCCAGGGTTAGGTTTTTGTATGCTTATGGTTTTCCATTATTTCTCAATAATAAATAGGCCCTTGAGCCTAATTGTAACACAGTTCAGAGGCCTGTAGCCACCACACCTCTTCTTAGAGATAAGCTACCAACGCCCTAGCTAGTTTATTTCCATTATGTCTGTAAGCATATTTCAGTTATTTGTTATTAATGAAATGAAGTTTTATTTCTACTACATCTCTATGTTTATGTCTATTTATGTATTTCATTGTGCTCCTGCATAAATCTGAATCATTTTCTCATACTTTTTTCAGTTCAGTTTTGGAGCTCCCTCTCTATTCTCTCTCTCTCTCATACTCTTGGACACTTAGAGTTTTCTTGGAGCAATCTTGGAGGAGTGTGGAACACTTGCGATTTGGAGCAAGAAGGAAAAGTAAAAGTAGGAAATTGCAAGAGGAAATTAGGATCAACAACTACAAAGAGTGTTTCTTGTAGGTATCAAGTTGCATGTATGATTTCCTTACTAGTTTTGGCATGCATTGCACATGCATGTAATTTCTTAGTTATAATTTGTCATTGGCATGGAGGATTTCCTGGATTGACATTGATTTTTCATAGCCTTAAAATTTCCTTGATATCCATGGTGTTGTGGATTTTAATTTTGTTTTATATTTGGTTCTCATGTACCTTTGGTTGTGGTTTTAGTTATTACTTCCTAGAAGCCTTGGTTGAACAAACGCTCTGGAAGCCCTGTAACAGCTTGGGTTGAGTTACTAGTCCTAGAAGCCTTGGTTGGAAAAATTATCTGGAATCCCTTGGTGGTTTGAGTTACTAGTCCTAGAAGCCCTATTTGTAAAAATTATATGGAATCCCTGCAGCTGTTGTGGGTTGAGTTACTAGTCCTGGAAGACCTGGTTGGAACAAATGCTCTAGAGCCCTAGACATCTTGGGTAGAGACCGATCTGGTGATGGTTAGTGATGTCCAACCGTTAGGTGGGATCACTGGTTAAGGGTTGAGGTTGTTGGCCTCTCCAAGCCTTGGTTTGGTTGTGCTTGATGTGTTTCATGAGTTCCCATATTCATGCTTGAATATGGCATGGGGGTGGCTAGCTAAAAGAAATATTTGGTTCCGCCTAATCCATGGTCGGGTGGTACATGGAAGTCCCTAACTTGGTTGGATTTTCATATGTTAATAAGAGATATTTTTCCTTGGTATTTTCATGAGTAAAGGTGCTTGATGTTATGTGGATTTGATGGTTATTTCCTCATTGATATATATTTGGTTATTTTTCGATTATAAGCATGTTTTATGACAATTATGATGTATGGCTCTCATCATTTTGATTAATATATGAAACAATAATGAATGAATGACCTAATAGTTGATAATGCATCTAATGTGAGAATTCATCAATCCTTCTTGACAATTCTCAAATAAGTATGAGACCCCTATGCTCAAAGTTTGTTGTTGAAATCTGTAGATTTCATATTTGTGATATGCTTCACGAAATGACTGTCATGGTTGGGCTTGGTTAGATAAATTCATTGATCAAGTTTTTTGTTAGAGGTTTTTTCTTGGTGTCATTTATTGTCTCGAAAAGTCTCATCAAGTTCTAGGCAATGGTTTGGAGACTAGCCCTGAAAAAGTGGCTTAAATCTTGTACTATCTTGCACAGAACTGGCTTAAAAATATTGCAATCTCTCCCTTGTAGGCATTTCGGAAGCGAATATAGGGTTCCAGTCACGTGCATTCCTTTTCATGGGAGTGACAGGGGTTTTGATTCATTGAAAAGCTAGGCTAACTCATGGGTTGGGCATATGGAGTGGTGAATTAGCTCTTGGGGGCCCTATAGCACTCGAGGGAGGTCTGTGAAGTGTTGGTTCATCAGTTCCACTTCCTAACTTCACTTAGGGAGTTGAATAATATCATAGTAACTCTTCATCACATGTTTACCATGGTAGGCCGGTATCTTCGATAAATGTGGGAGGAGTGTTACAAAGTGGTATCATAGCATGGTTCAACACTTGGACTATATGGGTGGGATGTGGATTTTCATGCATGCATGAAGGGATTATATGTGCTTGGTGTGTATGCATGGTGGTGGTTATTTTTGTAGTTGTGTTTCCATGTAAGAGTTGATGACGTTGTTTTTGGGATGTATTTGTCATGAATGCATGTCGGTTGTATATGCATTTGTTATGCATGTTTGTGTCTATATGTTGTTATGCATGTATTTTCATGGTTATAGTTATGCATGTATAGTAGGTCAGACATGCATTGTGAGGTCATTGTATGTATTGTTTTTCATCATGATGTTGTTCGATGTTATGATGTTGATGTGATGGCTGAGATAGACCAGGAGATGCAGATCATCAAAGTGAAGTTGAGTCCCTGGACTTCAGGGTAAGAGTAGATCGTCATACAGGTATTGTACATTTGGCATTCATGTATGTTGGTTAATGGTTGTTATAAGCATTAGGTTTATGTACATGTATGTTAGTATATGGTTGTTGTGGTTGCATGTATGATAGATGTTAGTTAATCAGTGTGATCATATATACATGCATCGGTTAGTCATGGACAATAGTAAATTGTTTTTATATGCATTATGGTCCTATGCATGAGGATTACAGTCATTTTACTTAGGATATTGATGTTATATGTATCATGTTAATTTGGATCAAGATATACAAATGGTTAGGGTTATTAAATTCATGTATGAGTCGATATATTTATGATATTGTTGTACTAATCTAGATTGACTATGCATATGTGATTGTTATGCATGAATAACAATTGTTTATGAGTTTATGATTTAAACATGTTTGCTAGTTATTGTTATGGAAATCATAACCTTATTTATGTTTAATTTTATATGTTGAGAAGTTATATTTTTCTAATACAGATTGATTGTGCAGGCAAGATATCCTCCCCTGAGATACATTAAGGTATGAGTTTGTTTATGTTGTCTACTTGGTGCTTGATTTTTTAATTATGTCATCTATTTGGTGTTTGAGTGTTTTGTGTCTATTATGTCATCTAGTTGATTTATCTAACATGGTAAGTTTATATTTTGTTTTAATGTTTGATTAATTACATGATATGAGTATGTTTCTATAAGATTTCTTGAAGAAATGATATTGTTTTAAGATGGTTGTACTAACACATATGTGTTGAGACAACTAATATGCACTTGAGTGTAAGTAGGTGATAGTTGTAGCAATTTGTATTATGGTTGATGAATGTGACTTAATTGTTGATTATGACATGGTTTTTATACTTAGTAAATGTTGATTTCAAATTAAAAGTTATGTTGCCTTGATCTTTGGAACATGTGGCTAACATGTGTGTTCAGGTACATGGCAACGTACTTGGCACAATAAGGTAAGATAACTAGTATACTGTTATATTTAATTATGCACTAAAAATTATGTTTTTGTGGCAGTATGATACAGGGAATTGAATGGCAAAAGATATTGTCATGAAACCTTGAAGAAGACTCAAGTTGAGCTTTCCCTTGGAAGCATTGGGAACCATTTGGATTGATTCAAGGTGTTTGTTGTTAGTCTTGTGCTTTCGATGTTTTATGATTTGTTTGTGCTTGATTTGTAGTTGTGTTTATTTTTGGTGCAAGGCCTTTTCACTTTGTTTGTGGTGTTGTATTGTTATTGGTTTTCATGGTTTTCTTCTTGTTTGTTTCTTGTTCTCACCTTTTATGTTTTGAAGGTCCTAGGAATTGGTTTGGGAAAGAGGGAAGTTAATGAAACTCAGGAAGGGATAAATGAAACCTAGCAGGTAATGTAGGACTCAGATGAAGCTCGGTGCATGAATAAGGTTAGCTAAAGTCAAGAGTATGAAAACTAGTGTGATTGGTTGGGTCCATTGGGATAAATGGACAGTGGCAAGACATTCATGAGAAAGGTAACCAGGAAAGGTAAAGTAAATGGATTTTAGGCGTCAAACACCTTGGTTATGTTGGGAACTATCGTTCTCAATGATGTGCATGGATAAATGGAGTTCTATTAACCTTGACCTTATGAAATCTGGAAATTATGTTATGATCATGATTATGTTGATGTCTATATATGTATATATGTATGTATGTATGTTGTTCTCTGACAGGGTTTTCAAAGATCATTCTTGTGGAGGAGTGATTGCTTATGCAAGTGAATGTCATGAAGAGGTTCTTGGTCTTATGAGGAATCAAGTGGGAAGATTAACCTTGACATGTCTACAAGGTTAGTATCATATGGATATTAATTGATATTATATGCTTGTACTATTTCTACGTTTATGTTATGGAAAGGTAATGTTAAGGGATACATCACCGCATTGGAAGCATTGTTATCAGCAACATGTTGGGACAAGCATGGATAAGACATTGAAAGTAAGGTTGCTTGGTAGAGTCAGTGTGTGGTCTCTAGATGTGTAGTACTACTATTGTGTATATGTTATACATGTTATGTTGTGTGCATGTGGTGTTTTGTATACATGGTGTTGTGTACATGTTGCTTATGTAGTGCTATGTACAGATGGTGTTGTGTACTTTTTTTTTATGCAATGCTATGTACAAATGGCGTTGTGTACATGTTGTTTATGCAATTCTATGTATAGATGGTGTTGTGTACATTTTTTTATGGAATGTTATGTACATATGGCATTGTGTACATGTTGTTTCTGAAACGCTATGTATAAATGGTGTTGTGTATGTAGTGATGGGTACATATGGTGTTGTGCGCATGTTTTATATGTGGTGATGTGTACATATGGTGTTGTGTGAATGTTTTATATTCTATGTTGTGTACATATGGTGCTTTGTGCATGTTGCATATGCGGTGATGTGTACATATGACGTGGTGTGCATGTGGTACATATGGTGCTATGTACATGTGGTGTGGTGTGTATGACTGTACATGTGGTATTGTGTGCATATGGTGTCGTTTACATATTGTATATGGGGTGTTGTGTGTAGGTGGTGTTGTGTACATGTTGAGCAAGTGGTGTTATGTACATGTCGTGTATGTGGTGTTTTGTACATGTTGTGCAGGTGGTGTTGTGTACATGTTGTGCAGGTGGTGTTGAGTACATTTGGTGTCGTGTACATGTTGTGTACATGTTGTGCAGGTGGTGTTGAGTACATGTGGTGTCGTGTACATGTTGTGCAGGTTTTGTTGTGTACTGGTGGTACTGTGTACATCTTGTACATATGGTATTGTTGTACATGTTTTAATGTGTGCATGTTGTACATATTGTGTATGTTTGTGTGCAGTTTGTACATGTTTTCTGTACATGTAGTATTGTGTATATGCGTTGTGTAGTCGTGGTCTCCTGACATGTGTATTCGTTGTGTTGTACCTTGTGTATGTATATGTGTTTTGTTGTACACCGGGTGTAGGTGTATGTATTGTCTTATGTCGTACACTGGGTGCGGGTGTATGTTATATGGATTAGTCCCTCTT
This sequence comes from Pinus albicaulis, assembly GCA_034641835.2. Taxonomy (NCBI): domain Eukaryota; kingdom Viridiplantae; phylum Streptophyta; class Pinopsida; order Pinales; family Pinaceae; genus Pinus; species Pinus albicaulis. The sequence goes on from CM076584.1 coordinate 1,551,985,243, forward strand.
GTGGACAAGAGCAATCTCCCTAGTATCCTAAGAATATCTAGAAACAAACAGACAGATGTAGACCATTTTCTCTAGACTATTTGCTTACGAATTGTTAATTAACTATAGGAAGATGCTCCTACCTGAAGTCCAACGCTTATTTGATCTTCAATCCAGTCACTCTTGAAGTTATCGATCCAACACATAAGATCTGCAATTAAAAACAGGAAAACGGGATCAAAAGCATCTACGAGATATAATAATTCAAAGGCATAAATATATCTTAGTGATCAAGGAATCCAAGAATTAAATTATCCAAAAGATACATAAACAAATTAATGAGAAAATAGAATCCATTTGTATTAACTTTGAATAAAAGAAGAAACCTTACAACCGTGACGCCTTGATGTTTGTACAAGTTCTTCCGAGGTCCCGAACAGTCGTTTTACTCAGTTTGACAAGACTCTGACTCCCTTTATCGGCATCAAGCTATGGCCAAGAATTCGTAATATTTCTCATGCCAACGATGTAGAATATGGAGAGTATGTTCACTAAGCAATTCCTATCAAAATTATGAATTCTAAGTACTCTTTCCAAAGCAAGAAGCAAGCACTTAGTACAAAAATACAATCTATAATCTACCCTTGAGACTGAAGCTTGGCCTCAACTTATAGTAGAAGGGAGGTATTTTCAGCTCCAAAAAGGAAGGGATAAAGCCCTCTCATCATGGGATTTGAGCTCCAAAACCCAAGGGATTACTCCATTCATGAAGGGATAAAGGTTCATGAATGGAAGGGGCGAAGCTCGACCAGATAATGCTTCTAGAAGACTCCAGCTGGGAGAATATTCGACCGGCTGGGCTTCTAGAACTTACTTTTCTCTTTTTTTACCTTTTACGGGGTCCGCATTTTTAATGAGATTTACGTGCAGGATGTACCGCAGTTTCAACAGAAATTAGCTGCAGTACCACAGGGAATGACTAGGAAAAGTGCGGGAGTAGGCTTTTTAGTACTTTTAAGAGCTTCTTCCAGTTCCAAGACTTGATTTGGGGAACTTTATGTTTTTAGACTTCTAAGGAAGCAATAAATAGGTAATGATGAACCCATATAGACAGCTCAATGTCACGGTGAAAAATTTTGGTGTAATAGATTGCCCCCTAAAGTGCGAAGTCTAAAGAGTTTTGGAAGAATTCTGAAGAGTGAAGTGCTTTATCATCCTGAGGATCGGACTATTGGCACATCAATCGAAACCTGGAAAAAACATTCAATGCAAGCATATATATATATATATATATATATATATATATATATATATATATATATATATATATATATATATATGTATGTATGTATGTATGTATGTATGTATGTATGTATGTATGTATGTATGTATGTATATCATCGCTGAGGTAGGCATTCCCATACTCAGATCAAAACTAACTACATGTTCTGATATAGAAATGATTTTAGAATTACATGAAGTAGCAGATACAGCATGGACGCAGCCATTTGTTATGAGTAGTCTACTATATGATGAATAATAAAATTTATCACAGCCTGGATGGTGGAAACTAGATCCAGGGTCTTGATTTCCGCTTCTTGAACTAGTACGATTCTATCCATGCGATTGATTGTGTCGAAGTCAAACATGGAAGAAACCACTTGAGTACCAGTCAATGATGTGAACTGTTAACAAGTGTGAGAGAAACCACCAATAATGACAATGGCTCTCAAATTACTCAGTACAATCTATGAAATGTGAATTTTTGATCTGAAGTCGAACATTTCACATAATCATTCAATCGAAGGTCAATTATGCAACCTGTTTTCAAAGGCAAGAAACCTGCCATTAAAGCATGCAGATCCCAAGGTACTGATAGGATTCTAGATCAAATTTCTAGATGATGAGTTTTCATTGATAGAAAGTGACCCGTCGTAGGAAATCCCACAACACAAAACCATTAGATCAAGTTTTGAAGAAATATATAGCAAGGACTGACTCAGGGATGGTCAACATGAATGGAGACAAATGTTTGCAATGAATGGTTTATTTAACTGGTCTCTTGAACACATAATGACACTGGAGATGGTTTGGTGACGATTGACCTAAATCTAATACCTAGAAACCGACTAAAGACTTTCAATGTGGTTTGATTAACTGTTGGTCAAAGGATTTTCCCAACCCAAACATGAATGTGACAAAAGTGTCGTGTTCAAGAGTGGTATACAACTTTTTAAAACGAAGTGTGACAAGTGGATTCATTTTATCTCTTTTTCCCCACCATTTTTGGCAAGTACCTATTTATTTTTGACAAGCTTGAGGAGGATAACATTTTCTTGTAATGTAAGCTCATCCTTCAAATGAGTCCAACTTAGTATTAAAATCGAACCCTAAGAAGGAGTGGTTCATTCCTTTTTGTAATTGACAGGTCCTTTACTGTTAAGTTTTAACGAGTCCAGTATAGGTAAAACTCGGTGTTTTTCAATTTTAGGGAGTCAGAAGAAAAACCTAAGAAAATTCTGTGGGTGTACTTTTTCATAAATTAGTCCCTCAAACCCAAAAAAGGATAAAATAATGCATGAGAGAACTCTATTGACATGATTAGTCAACGTATACATTTTTCATAAATATTCCATTTCAGTCCGGAAAAGGGGTAACCTTATACTGAAGAGACGACTGTTCATTTCCTTTAACGAGTTCGAATAGTCAATTACTCGGCAATCTTTTCATGTTTAGAGAGTCTGAAAAAGGCTTACAAGAGAACTCCATGGTTTCATTTTTTTTGTAGGTTTTAACGAGTTCAAAAAAGTGATAAAAATGTACTCATATGGTGTCACTTTTTCATAAGTTTTTAATGAGTCTGAAAAAGTGACAAAAAGCATACTCTTTGCCAAAATGATTATTTCACCCGAAAATTTGTATTCTACACAAAAACTCAAAACATTAAACATACCTATTTTAGATAAGTAAAAATTATTTGAAAACCCACTTTTCAAAGTGAAAAATAAATAAAATATTATTTCATTTATTCAAAAAATATTATAAAAAGGGGTTAAACCAAGTCATTTTTACTATTTGTATCTAGAGTGAAAGTTGAGAGCTTTTGGTAGAAAAAGTTCCGAAGGAGAAATCAGAAAAACCGACCGTCTGAATCCAAAACCGTTGACTCCAGGTAATCCACAACTCATTTGTCTTCATTTTTGTCTGTTTACATTTTCTTTTTAGGCTTTAAAATCATTTTTTAAGAGAAAAATAGGTTCAAAAAATTGCCCTCGGGGTACTGCAAGTAATAGACACGGTACCTGTGGAGCCCGATTATTTTCCAAAGGAAAATTATCGGACTCCCGCACTTTCTATGTATAACGCATGCAATAGCTTGCATTGTTTTAATGCAAAAAGTGCAGAGGCACTGTGAACAAAATTAAAAAATCAATTTCTCTCAAATTAAGCCAAATTTTCCATTTTGATTATGTCTATTCTTTTAATGCGTCTATTGCAGAGCATCCACAATGATTGAATGGAGAGAATGTGAACATGAAGAAGTGGATGAGGAAGCTATTGCAAGTTTTCCCACATGGCATGTATTAAGAAACTGTGGATTATACAAATATTGGGAAATGCAGGGCATGAGAGCTCAAGTAGAGTTATTGACATGGCTAGTGAAAAGGTGGGATGTTCAAGAACAATGCTTCATTATTGGTGATCACAGGCTCGAAATTGAGCTGGAGGACATTTAATTCCTTATAGGTTTGTCCAAAAGAGGAGAACCTATTTCCTTGTTTGGGGCTAGGCAAGGTGACCAACCTATAGCTAGCTACCAACAAGAATTTTGTAACGAAGAGGTTGATCCAAAAGACAACCGAATTGATATAAAAACAATTATCAGTCTTGAACTCAAAGTAGTTGCATTCACAGTGACCAAATTGTGTGGGATTGTAGCTCCACATGTGGCTACTAAAGCCCAGATGCAGACAGCGGTTGAGTGCTACAGAGGCACCATCTTCAACTGGTGTGAAGGAGTATTGGCTAATGTAAAAGGCCAATTGACCAGACCTAAGAATGCAAAGTTGAAAAAATTTAGATATGGAGCTATCATAGTTTCTTTTTCTTTAGAGAGGATTCCTTCTCTTGCCCCCCAGCTTATCTCGATTGATGCTAGTGGGGTCAGAGAGCCTCGGATGGTCCGTTGGGTGCAAGTGATGGCCCGTCATAGTGAGGGTGTTGAGATTGTTCGATTTACACCTGCATACTTTCACTGGTTACAGAACCAGATCTTCCCCATTGAATATTTTTTGTATGCAGGGATAGATTTTTGTGGTGATCCTGATATGGCTCTTCCTCCCAGAGCCAAATGGGATGAGTCAGGTAAATAAATCACTTTAATGTGTTTCTAATTCTAAATTTTTTGGTTTTTTTTTTAAATCGTCTAATATTGATAGCAAAAAATTCAAATGCAGATGTTGGTCCACGAAGACCAACCAATCTTCATCGCTTCGAGAGGAAGCGAACAGATCCTATCGCACCGCCAGAGAATCAAGTAGCAGAGATTCTCATTGACTTAGAGAAAAACCTAGAGAGGTTGACCAGAGACATACCAAAGACTAGTATGGACGATATTCCTTTATGCCTCCAAGGCATGTTTCTGGCGTTCCTGGCCAATTTCAGAGATATCTGCGTAGAGTGGCACGAGAAATAGTGTATTATCACGATCATCACCACGGATAGTGGATGATTATCGCATACCATTGTATTTTTTCTTTTTGTATCACTACCTTTCGGATCATAAGGTTTTTTAAACCTATGATCCTAGAAGATGTAATATTTTTTGAACATAAATTATATCTATGATATGACTCCTTTCGACGGCTTTATCTTGTTCAAAAATTATCAAATGTTGTTTTAATTTACTGCTTTAATGTCGAAAATGTCTATTTATAACATTATTAGCTAATGCATCAGCCAATGTATTTAAATTCCTAAGAATGTGTTGATATTCAATGTAATCAAACTGTCTTTCCAAGAGACAAACCTTCAAGAATAATCTCAGTAACACTAGATTTTTAATTGCGGATACCCTGTTTAAGTGTAATACAATGAGTTCAGAATCTAACCTTATGATCAAATGCCAAATGCCAAATGAAATGGCACCAGACAATACCTTATTTACTGCACTATATTCTGCAACATTATTCGTTGTTTGACCAAGTCTTACCCCATGCATAAAAACTAACTCATCAGTGGGTGAATAGATACCTAGGCTATGGAAGAGATGTTCCATGTATTATGATAGGCACCATCAGAAAAATCAATGTAGGCTTGAAGAGACGTCGACATCTGCAATATCAAGATTAATCAAGATAAGCAGGGATAGTAGTTAGCGCAAACTTAAACTAGACACACTCATCTAATCTAAAGCAGCTAAACTAGAAAAAATAACTAATCTATCGATAATATCTTCACACAAAATCAAGCATAATATCTCTTTAGATAAAGTCCATTTCTGGGTTTATCTAAAGAGACCCCGTCATAATCAATCAATTCATAAGCCCCTTTTGCAAGCACTCGCTTGACAATATAAGGACCATGCCACATGGATTCGAATTTCCCAGCTCCTAGATTATCATTAGCTTGGTCATATACCAATACTAGGTCACCCTCTGAAAAAACATGAGGTGTAACACTTCGATCGTACTGAGCTTTAACGTGTTTTTTGTGAGCTTCGGCTGCTAATGCAGCGGTGCGCCGAGTCTCATCTAGTTGTGCCAGATACAAAAATCATTTCTCCTCCTTAGAGGTAGCTGGTAGTAATTCTATGGCTAATTGGAGTGACAGTATTTTGCATGAAATCGGTAACACAGCTTCTAAACCGTAGACTAGTTGAAAAGGAGTGAAACCTGTTGTGGTTTTTGCTGAGGTTCGGTATGCCCAAAGTGTTGAGAAAAGCATAGTATGCCAATTCAAGTTATGAATTCCAATTATCCTTTTAATCATAGTGGTTAAAACTTTATTTACAGCTTCAACCTAACCATTGGCCTGCAGGTAATATGGTGTAGAACTATCATGGCGTAGGCCAAGTTGGTCGGAAAGTTCGGTCATCATAATGTTTCGAAAATGGCTCCCATGATCAATTATGATAGCTTGGGGTACACCAAATCGAGCAATCACGTGATTGAATACAAAAGTAGCTGCATTTTTTCCATCTACTGCAAATGTAGGCATTGCCTCGGCCCATTTGGTAAAATAATCTACTGCGAGAATAATATACCCATGCCCCCCGGCCGAGTGAGGGTTACATGTAATGAAATAAATGCCCCATTTTTCAAAAGGACAGACAACAATTATGGGGTGAAGAAGAGATGGTGGTGCACGCATTTTCCAATCAAAGATCTGATAAATGTGGCATTTTTGGACTGTTAGAATGCAATCTTTAAATAACGAAAGCTAAAAATAACCAGCGTGTAATATCTTTTGGGCTGTGGCATACCCAGAAATATGACCACCACATGCTCCATAATGACAATCATTTAAAACTTGTTCAGCCTCTTCATGGGTTAAACATCTTCGAAATACAGAATCCACACCTCGACGATAAAGCGTGTCTCCAGCAATATTGTACTGCTGAGACTGGTAACGGATCTTTCGTTGATGTGAATGTGAAATCTCGGGCTGAAAATTTTGGGTTTGGAGATAGATGATTATATCCCCATACCAAGGATCTAAAGTACTAATAAGAAGCAAAGATTCATCAGCGATTGGATGTTCTACCATAGTCTCTGTCTTAGTATTTGGTAAGTCACACATCAGTTCCACGAACACTAGTGATTTCTTTGATTTGGATTTTTCAAATTCTAAATCAAACTCTTGAAGGATAACTATCCATTTAGAGTATTTTCCCCCAAGCAGTTGCTTAGTCAAAATATACATCATTGGGTTGCAATTAGAAATCACCGTGGTTTTTCGTAACAAAATATAATGATGAAATCATTGGACAGCTTGAACTGCTACCAAGGCCAATTTCTCCACATGCGAGTATTTGATCTCCGTCAGATTGAGATTCCGACTGAGATAGTAAATTACATGTTCGTTGTGAAACTCATCTTCTTGAACTAATACCATTCCAATAGTGGAATCAGAGGCTGCTAAGTATAAAAATTAATCCTGGCTGTGATTTGGTGGATGCAATAACGATGCATGGGTTAACGCGTGTTTTAGAGCGTCAAAATATCGATCAATGATCTCATCCCAAATGAAAGAAATATTATGTTTCGAAAGCCTGGTAAAACCTTTGGTTAACTCAGCATAGTTCTAGATGAATCTACGTAGAAAGTTTGCTTTCCCTTGAAAACTTTGGAGTTGGCGAAGTGTGGAAGGAGGAGGTAAATTGATAATAGCCTCAACCTTAGAAGGATCGACAAGAATGCCTTGTTTCGAAGTGAAAAATCCTAGTAATCGACCAGATTGTACACAAAAAACACACTTGTGTGGATTCATATGAATCTTATAATACCTACATCTCATAAAAATCGCTCGTAAGTGAGTTGGATGATCTTCCCTGCGTAAGGAATGAGCAGGTAGATCATCGATGTCATGAAAAGCATAGGACATAGCCCTTTGAAAATTTGCCCTATCATTCTTTAGTCCAAAAGGTAATTTACAGTAAGAAAATGTTCCCCAAGGATAAATGAACGTTGTTTTTGGTTGATCGGCAGGGAGTATGTTTATTTGATTGTATCTGGAAAATCCATCCATAAATGAATACATTTCATTTCCGGCACAATCGTCAATGATTTGGTCGATATAAGGGGTTGGATAATTGTCTTTAGGACAAGCTTTGTTAATATCCCTATAGTCGACACATACTCGTTTTGTTCCTTGTTTTTTAGTAATAACAATGATGTTAGATACCTAATCTGTTAACAGGATAGGATAAATACATCCTGCTTTCAATAATTTTTCAACTTCATATTTAATAACGACAACCTTTCGTGGATGAATCGAACGTAATTTTTGTTTGTTTGGTTTAGCATCCGGGTAAGTTTTGATTTCATGAACAAAAATTTTGGGATCAATTCCTGGCATTTCTTCATAAGACCAGGCAAAGATGTCGTGGAATTCTTGAAATAGGGCCTTATATGTAGCAATTTCATCTAACGTACAAGAGGCACCTATATGAATGTTTTCAATAATTCCTTGTTTTACTGATATGTCAATAGGAATCGTGGAAGAAATATTCCCCAAATTCGCTTCAAAATCTAAATTTGCGATCGATATCAGATTCTGGGGTTCCTTGACATAGTCAATTGTAAAAATAGATGAAAAATTATCTTTGAATCTATCAAGCTCAGGTAAAAATGATGACCTATGATGGAGATCATCCTATGGTAAATCATCTATGGACAAGAATTCATGAATGTTTTCATCAGTATAAAACACTTCTTTAAAAGGATTCGGAATTGATGTTATAGCTAAGCTTGAAGGTGAAAATGATTCTTCATTGACCACATTCATGGGGTCAGAATTAGTTGATTGTGAATTGGAAAATGACTGTACTGCTTGATATGCTAATTCAAATGGACTCAAAGGCATCGCATCATCAAAAGAATCCAATTCTGACTCTGAAGGCACTATCCAAGGGTCATCAAATGGAATAGTGCTTGATGTAATCATATTGATATTAGTGATAGTATGCGGTACATTAGGTGGAGGCAAAGAAAAAGTTCCCAACAAAGTGGAATCTTTAATTAAGCCTACTCCTACATCCTCATAAGGGATATTTGTTTTTCCAACATGCTGAATACTATCCGTAGAAGTTGGGTCGGATGAATAATATGAGAGCTAATCGACTTTCACAATCTTTACTTGATGAGGAAACATGATTATTCGAAAGACAGAAGACATGACAGCAGTCATAGCATAAGACCAACTTCGACCCAAAAGAAGGTTTTAATCTAGAGGGGCATCAAATACTTCCACATCTAAATTAACGGTTTTACCTTCAACCTCTATAGGCAGATCCTGCAAAATTCTGTATGGATGGAAACCTCTTCCGTCAAAATATTTGAGGATTTTCGGTGATTGGTTGAGTGTCAGAGAACCAAGTGATTTCCAATAATTTAATGACATAATAGATGTGGAAGCTCCTTCATCAATAACAGTATGAAAGCAATGTTTGTTTTTTACCAGTACTGGGATTTGAAAGGCCATTTGATGAGGGAGTCATGGTGTAAAATTTTCTAAATCGAAGACTATAAGGTTTGAATCTTGAAGATATACTGCTCCAATTGCTGATAAGAGTAATTTTCTTTATGCTGGACATGATTGTAGCACTTCCAAAGCCAACATTGCTGAAGGAGATATTTCCAAATCTTTGACAATGTTGTAATTATGAGCAGCTCTCGCATGTGGATTGAAAATTTATTTACGAAGTACACCTTTAGGAGGTGGTTTGATTACTAAATCAGGATTCGGTTTCTTGATGTGAAGTGGATCAGAAACCGAAGGAGATGCAGCCGGTGTAGAATTAGAATTTTCTACTTCTTTACCAGTAACAGGATTTTTATTACCATAATCTTGTGATCGAGTCGCAACCATTACTTGAGACATTATCAAAATATCTGTTGATGTATTAGAAGAAGATCCACTCATTTAACTATCTTGAACTGGAAAGGGATTCTTCAAGACAGCGGGAGTGGGTGAACCTTTGACGAACTTCGAAACTTCAGCCCTATGTGGACATTCCTTAGTGAAATGATCCTCGTCACAGATAAGACAAGGATATCGAGGTTTCTGTTTATCATCAATTGATTCAATTTTATCAGTTTTTTCTTTAGGAGATGAGGTATGTTTATTCTTTTTCTTCCCTTTCTTCTTGTTGTCGTATTTCGAATTTGTAGTAGATGAATCTACAATGTGAATATCGGAAATAGTTTCCAAGGAAGATTCTCCTTTTGGTGAATCAGGTAAAGTTATTATAGGAGAAGTAATCTTTGAATATTTCTTCTTATTCTTAGTTTTACTAACTGAACCGATTACACCATCAACGGCATGAGACCCTGAAGGAGTTGTTGTTATCTGACCAGGATGCGGTAAATCGGGAATTTTCTCGTACAAAGTTCCGGGTTGGGTATATACCAAGTCTAGATACTTAGCTTGAGCAATAACTTGTTCTTCCGTGACAACTCCTGCTTTGGCTACATCTTCAGTGATTTTTGGTAGCAATGATTTAACAAACCATTCTGCCAATATTTGATCCAGGATAAAAAAATTTACCAAACATCTTCTACGTCTTCATTCATGAATATGATCTAATATATATGTAGATGTAGATTGTTTAGTGAAGTTAATAATTCTGTGCCATTCTCGTATCTGACTGGCAACTGAAAATGAGTTAAGAATGCATTTGCTAGGGCGTTGAAATTGTTAAACGAGCCTCGTGGTAGTTCAATGTACCACTTGGCAGCTAATCTTATTAACATTCTCTGAAAAATTCTAAGTCGAACAGAATCGTTGATTAATGAGTTAGATGTGCATCAAAGGTGGTAATTCATAACATGGTTGGAAGGATCCTCTCCTGGTTTTCCTTCAAATTTTGGGGTATCATTGGGAAACTTATGAGGCCTTGGTGGCCAATACGGATGATAGTAGATGGGATCATTCGTAAGGCAGGATAAATCCAGTAAATCCAAAGTTGCTATGAACGGAAATCGACGGGTAGGGTCTTGTGGATAACCTTGTGAAACTAAAACGGTCCCAGAAGGAGGATATCCAGGATGACCTGGAATAGGTTGTGTATTTGGAATCATATTACCCCCTGGATAACTAGGAATAACCGAACCATACTGAAGTTGAACAGGTGTTAGATAGTATATCCAGGGTACGGTTGTTGCGGGTAGACTGGAGTTTGTGGAACATGTCCATATTGGTACGGCCCTTGATATGATTGATAAGTAAATTGAGGTTGACTCGTTATAACTGTACTTGTACCAAGTTGTCCTACGGGCATCTGAAAAATAGTCTAAATTGTAGGTCCAGACTACGGAATAGAAACCTAAGGAATCTGTACTGATGTTTGAGGGGCATATGTAACAGGAACTGTAGACACTGCAGGAATAGGTGTGATAGGTTGAACAGAAGTCCGAACAAATATTTGTGGCAGAGAACTAGGTGAACTCGGACCAGGATGCTGAACAGGACCAGATGCAGGTGTTGGAATTAAAGGTTGGACTGGTTGTTGGGGTTTATTATAACCAATAGGTTGTCCTACTTGATAATAAGGTACTTGCATATTTGGTTGTAAATTCTGTTGGACTTGGGATGGATCCCACACCATTCTGGGATATGAGGGTCCCATCGAAGGTTGTACATAAGATGGCCCATAACTAGGTTGAACATATGGCTGATAATTAGCTGGATAATTTCCACCTCCTTGTAACATTTGTTGTTCTGGATAGAACTTCTGTGCTAAAGGAGGTTACAATCCTTGAACTGGATACTGCCCTTGAGGTTGATATTTCCCTTGAGGCATGTACTGACACTCGGGTTGATATTGACCTTGAGGAATGTACTACCCCTAGGGTTGATATTGACCCTGAGGTATGTACTGTCCTTGTGTTTGATATTGACCATGAGGTATGTATTGTCCTTGGGGTTGCCCCCCAGGCTTTATTTGGTTATTTTGAGGTTGGCCCCCAGGCTGTATATTACTACCTTGAGTTGTGAGGTTCAAAATATTTCCAGACATCATATAAACTTGCTCATTTTTCAAAGTTCCAGTATTCGATTCATTCAGGCCAGATGATGACATTGGTTTGCTTGGAAAAGGAGATCCTCCTGAGAACGTACCAGAGAGCGATTGATAGCCTGCAGGAACATATGGACCACCATAGAGAAATTTTTCTGGCAATTCAGTAAATATAGATGACTCACTTGACATGTTTATCTAAGGTATATAACCTATTCGTGTAGAGTAGAAAGGAATTCGGGGTGGCAAATACTGAAGACCTATGTTTTGCAGAAAATCTGTCAATGAAGAATACCAAGCATCTTGTCTAAAAGGACTGTAAAAAATTGATTCACGTTCTCTAAGTTCTAAATTTTCCTGAGTTGAAGGGAGAATTACTTCTTCTTCTATATTAGTGATTTCTTCAATACTAATGAGACCAGGAGGAAGATCTTCTGTAATCCGATTCCTCACTCTGGGTGAATCACGATAATCAGGAGTTGGAGTAGTGAATTCTAAAGTAGGTTCTAATGTAGCAGGTTCAGTTTCCGGTTCAGAAATTTCAGGTTCTTCAGGTGATAATTCACTTGTTGTAGGAGCAACTTTGGTTAATTCGGAAATTGAAACCATCTGTGGAGTATGTTCTGCTACTTGCGATTGACCTACTTCGAAATCAAGATGAGTAATTATAGATGATTCTCCTTGTTCCATTAATTCAGTTCTACTGATGAAATTTGGTATCAGAGATTTAATTCCTTCTAGTTAGCTTGGTGTGTACTCATGGGATTTCCCCTGAGTTCTGCGTGATTGTCTCAGTAATTCAGCCACGATTAAAAATTTTAACACACAAAAACAAAGAAAAAATTCAAAAAAACCCTAAATTCACTAAGGGAACAATCAAATGAATCACACGCCTATAAAAATCTAAGATTTCAATCCACACACAAACAGTAAATTCCCGTACTAAAAACACTAGTTGGTGATCAAACCCAACATCGTAGAATTTTAATGCAGAAATGGCGGTTGGAACAGTTACCCTGACAACCTACTTAATGAAACAGACTGGTGCAAGTTTCTCCTCTTAACCCATCTCGAGTGAAGATAACCCTCCGGAGAGTCCAAGTGAGTCTAGCCGATGTCTGCTCCAAGTATAGTGGGACCTCCCCTCCACCGTCACCTTGGGAAAGAATCCTAAATTTTATGGCCACTAAGGTCACCAACGGGAACACATATACCTGGGGGAACATTCTATGATCCGATATACATGCAAGGGCAGAGTAAAAAATCTCAATCCCCTTGAAGGCTCCTTGATAATGGTTTATCCAAGGTTTACCGACAAGTGACCCAAGGCTCCTCGATAATGGTCTATCTGAGGTTTACCGTTTTTAATACGTGCACATCTTCTATCGTTCCCAATGAGATAGGTATGATTACCTCACTGGTTCAGATATGATCTCGTGCTTGACTCCGTTAGGATTAGCTTCCTAGAGCATACATGCTATAATTGGATTTACCTACCGCAAGATTGACTACTTGTTTGTTTTACTGTCTTGGAGAGTTAACTAAAACCTATTCCAAGACACTAGCCTGAGCTATGTTGGTGGAAAGATCCCTAAAAAATATAAAATTTCTAAATGGATTTTAATTAAGCGTTACTTTTAATTGGCAGTTTCTTAGGACAATGGATACGGAAATGAAATTTGATGATGTTTTAATGACCCGACTCAAAACACTCTACAATGCATATATATGATAATCACTCATTTTTTTCAATGAAATCTAACTAGAGGAAAGAGTTAAGAGATTTTCAATAACTTTCAAACCATCATTTTCTTTCCTATAAGAGAAATTTTGAAAAGAAGACAATTTAGAGAACTTAATTTCAAAAATATATTTTGCTCAAAAATGAGATTCCCTATATCTTTAGATCAAAAACAAAAACAAACTTTCTTCCAAAAGAAAACTGAAAAGTCCTAAATTTATAAAATTCAAAACTAATAACAAACTTTAATCTCGAATTCCATCTAAAAATTGAAGGATGTTTAAGTCTGGTTTGTAATCTAACCAAGAATTTTATGCTTATCCCAGCAAGAAACCAAAGCATCCAAAAATAGTTTTAAAATGAAATTCAGACCTTATCAATATAAAGGTTTTACAAGTTTGCAAATGAAAATAAAAACAAACTTTCATAAGAGTAACAAGTGCATGAAGTTCAATGCCTCAATAGAAAACAGTGAAACACCAAAGAGCTGAGGTATTCAAAAGTTTTTGATTCAGAGCAATGAAAGGACTAGGAAAATCGTTTACTCATAACATGCAAACCAACTGAATAAATCACTTCAACACAAAAATTGCTGAAAGAAATCTGAACAGAGATCTTTGACAGTCAAAACAGATTAGGAAAATAACAAAAAATCAAGAAATTGGATTCCAGAAAACATAATTTCTACTTTTTCTAAAATTTTCCAGAATACCGCAATTTTTAATGGAATAAGGTGTGATACCGCACTTTATCCTATTAAAAACAGCGGAGCCTACCGCTCTGTTTTAAAATAAAAAGTGCGGAAGGCTGGAAAAGTAGAGAAAAAATAAAAATATAGATTTATAGTCAGGGATCCTATTTAGTCTTGTATCGAAACCAGTTTTAAGCTAGACAAAGTCAAAGATATTTCAAAAGTCAAACTGAAAATAAAAAAGAAAACTAAGTTCTTTTCCCCAGCGGAGTCGCCAATATTTTATACAGATTAAACCCTCTTGCAGACAAGAGCGATATCCCTAGTATCCTAAGGATATCTACAAACAAACATATAGATGTAGACCATTTTCTCTAGACTATTTTCTTTCGAATTATTAATTAACTATAAGAATATGCTCCTACCTGAAGTCCAATGCTTTTTTGATCTTCAATCTAGTCGCTCTTGAAGTTATCGATCCAACACATAAGATCTGCAATTAAAAATAGGCAAACTGGATCAAAAGCATCTACAAGATATAATAATTCAAAGGCATAAATCTATCTTAGTGATCAAGGAATCCAAGAATTAAATTATCCAAAAGATACATGAACAACTTAATGAGAAAATAGAATCCATTTGTATTAACTTTGAATAAAAGAATAAACCTTACAATCGTGACACCTTGATGTTTGTACAGTTTCTTTCGGGGTCCCAAACAACCGTTTTCCTCAGTTTGACAAGACTCCGACTCCCTTTATAGGCATCAAGCTATGGCCATGAGTTCGTAATATTTCTCATGCCAACGATGCAGAATATGGAGAGTATGTTCACTCAGCAATTCCTCTCAAAACTATGAATTCTAAGTACTCCCTCCAAAGCAAGAAGCAAGCACTTAGAACAAAAATACAATCTATAATCTACCCTTGAGACTGAACCTTGGCCTCAATTTATAGTAGAAGGGAGGTAGTTTCAGCTCCAAAAAGGAAGGAATAAATCCCTCTCATCATGGGATTTTAGCTCCAAAAACCAAGGGATTACTCCATTCATGAAGGGATAAAGGTTCATGAATGGAAGGGGCGAAGCTCAACCAAATAATGCTTCTAGAAGGCTCCAGCCGAGAGAATATTCAACCATCTGGGCTTCTAGAACTTACTTTTCTCTTTTTTTACCTTTTACGAGGGTCCGCAGTTTTAATGAGCTTTACGTGCAGGATGTATCGCAGTTTCTACAACAATTAGCTGCGGTACCGCAGGGAATGATTAGGAAAAGTGCAGGAGTAGGATTTTTAGTACTTTTAAGAGATTCTTCCAATTCCAAGACTTGATTTGGGGAAATTTATGTTTTTAGACTTCTAAGGAAGCAATAAATAGGTAATGATGAACCCATATAGACAGCTCAACGTCATGGTGACAAATTTTGGTGTAACAGTGTATGTGTTGTATGTCAGGTGTAGGTCCATGTATTATATGGTGTTGTATGTCATGTGTGGTTGTATGTGTGTGATGCACACTATGTGTATGTGTGTGTGATTGAATAGAAAAAAATGCACTAGGTTTTTGTTGGGTGTGGCAACCAATCTGGTGTGTGTATAAAAAGGATAAAGGATAAAGGTAGAAGCGAAGGATCGATTGAAGGATAAGTATTGGTACTTTATTTTAGTTTTAATTATGCATGTGACCCATGATTATAGTTTATGATGATTATATGTGATTTATGGTTATGGATTATGATGATTGCATGTGATTCATGATTTTGACCTATGATATTTGTGTTTTGAGCTAACCATATGTGATATGTTTATACATGATGATTTCATCAAACATCTATTTTGACTTGTTGTGACATGAAGTAAACATGATTGCAAGTGTACCTTATTGACAATTAAGAATGAGATATGATTTAAAGTTATTTCAATTCATTTTTTCTAATGGAAATTATGTGCTTGGTATAGGAAATCATGCAATGCCTAGTTTGGGATGGTTGAAACCGACTTCAAGAATTAGTAGCATCGGTGAAAATAATTGGAACAGGAAACAGTATGTTGGTAAAGCACTTTAGGAGCAGGGTCGTTGTGGGACACTGGTACCTAATAGTGTCCATTGATTTCCATGAGAATGTTATGATAAGTATGATGGTTTTGAGGCAAGGATATGCCTTGGTTTTTGGATCTTCCGATGCAAGGAAACCTTTCCAAGGGAGGGGTCTTCCGAGGGACTATACAACATAGAAGGGGGTTATCGCGAAACTTGGAAGGTGTGTGGCTGCACTGAAGGGTGTGATTGGATTCCCGAGGGATTGTGTATTAGAGAAGGGAAGGTCAAGGATGGATTTGTTTTTGTCATTAGCATTACTAGATGGAATTAGATTCAAATTGGGAGTGTGCCCTAGAACAATGAGTCGGTAACTGTCATTGAGAGAACAAGTGGCGCAGGATTGTAGCACTGGACATTCGATGCAGACTTTGACTTTGGCAGTGGATTCTGGACTTCGTGGGAAGGAAGTGAATCATAGTACTACTTTTGAGGGTGGAGGTGTGAGCCTTTGGATTCGCTTCTTGCAGATACAAGCATTGTATCCTTTTATTTGTTGGTTAAGAAAATGTGCATATGTGTATATGTGTATATTATTGTAAATCTTGTATCGAGATGGATTTATAAAGCTCTATAGATAGTATCATTATTTGTTGGTTGAAGAAAATGTGCATGAGTATATATGGTTGTTATTAGATATATCGTAATGAGTTCTATTATAAATATCCAATAAAAGGTATGTTTATCATGTTTTCAGCGATAGTCATTGTAAATACTACAACGATTTGTGTTATAAATATCCATGGGCAGTATGTTTTGGTTTTCAGCGATCTTTCTAGTTATAGGTGTCATTGAACACTAAGGACGATGTTCCGCCAATGGGGAGGGTTCTATAACCGCTCTGTTTAAAAATTCATGTAAAAAAATATAAGACCAAGGTCATGGGACAAGTATTCCAAGTTGAATGGTGGGTAAAAACATCCTATTGGGTGTTCATTTCAGTTTATTATGGCTAAGGAAATTTGCAAAGGAAAAGAGGCATTAATTGGCATTTTATTTATGAAAATAATGGAAAATAGGAGAAAAGGAAGGTGGAGTTCATAGGTTTCATGTGAGGAGGAAAATGAAGGGAAATAATGGAAATTGAAGAAAATAGAGGCTTCACTAATAAAAAGGGTTCTGAGGATCAGTTGGCGGGATTTTGCTCAAACTTTTGTCAGTTCAGTTTTGGAGCTCTCTCTCTATTCTCTGTCTCTCATACTATTGGACACTTAGAGTTTCCTTGGATCACTCTTGGACGAGTGTGTCACACTTGGGATTTGGAGCAAGAAGGCAAAGGAAAATCAAGAAAGTGCAAGAGGACATTGAGATCAGCAACGACAACAATTTTTTCTTGCAGGTATCAAGTCGCATGTATGATTTCCTTCCTAGTTTTGGCATGCATGGCACATGCATGTAGTTTCTTGGTTATGATTTTTCATTGGCATGGAGGATTGCCTGGGTTGACATTGGTTTTTCCTATCCTTTCCATTTCCTCGATAACCCTGGTGTTGTGGGTTTTACTTTTGTATTTTGGTTGATTCTCATATACCTTTTTCTATGGGTTGAGCTATTAGTTCCAGGAAGCCTTGGTTGGATAAACACTTTGGAAGCCCTATAACAACTTGGGTTGGGTTACTAGTCCTGGAAGCCTTGTTTAGACAAATGCTTTGGAATCCCTTGGTGGGTTAAGTTACTATTCCTCGAAGCCCTAGTTGGAAAAACGCTCTAGAAGCCCTGTAACAACTTGGGTTGAGTTACTAGTCCTAGACAAACAATCTAGAAGCTCAACTGCAGTTGTGGGTTGATTTACTAGTGCTGGAAGCCCTGGTTGGAACAAATGCCCTCGAGCCCTCGATAACTTGGGTAGAGACCGATATGGTGATGGTTAGTGATTTACGGCCGTGAGGTGGGATCATTGGTTGAGGATTGAGGTGGTTGGACTCTAGAATCCCTAGTTTGGTTTTTCTTGATGTGTTTCATAAGATCCCACATTCATGCTTAGAATATGGCATGAAGGTGACTGGTTGAAAAAAAAATTGGTTGAGCCTAGTCTATGGTTAGGTGGTACGTGGAAGTCCCTGACTTGGTTGGATTTTCATATGTTAATAAGACCTATTTTTGCCTTGGTATTTCATTAGTAAATGTACTTGATTTTATGTGGCTTTGATGGCTATTTCCTCATTGATATATCTATGGTTATTTGTTAGTTATAAGCATGTTTTATGACAATTGTGATGTATGGCTCTCATCATGTTTTGATTAGTATGTGAAACAATATTGAATGAATGACTTAATAGGTGATAATGTAGCTAATGTGAGAAGCCATCAATCCTTGACGATTCTCAGATAAGTATGAGACCCCTATTCTCAGGTCTGTTGTTTAAACCTGTAGATTTTGTATTTGTGATATGTCTCATGAAATGACTATCATGGTTGGGCTTGGTTAGGTCAAGTCCTTAATCAAGTTTTGTGTTAGAGGTTTTGTATTGGTGTCATTTATTGTCCTAAAAGTCTCATAAAGTATCGGGCAGTGGTTTGGAGACTAGCCCTGAAAAAGTGGCTTAAATCACGCAATATATGACGTAGAACTGGATAAAAGAGACTGCGGTCTCTCCCTTGCAGGCATTGTGGGAGCGACTATAGGGTTCTTGTGGCATGCATGCCTTATCATGGGAGCTACTAGGGGTTTAATTCATTGAAAGGCTAGGTTAACATAGGGGTTAGGAATATAGAGTGATGAATTATTTCCTGGGGGTCATGTAGCACTTGAGGGGGGTTTTTGAAGTGTTGGTTCGTTGGTTCCACTTCTTAACTGCACTTAGGGAGTTGAATCATATCATATAACTCTTCATCACATGGTTTCCCTGGTAGGCCGGTAACTTGGGTAAATGTGCGAGGAGGGTGTTATAGTTTCATGACAAGATATATAAAAAAAATTAGTAAAACCCTAAAATTTAGATTACCTGACATATTCTCTCATCCAGTAGAGCCATTAATATTTCATTGTCTTGGGCACAAAACCATGTGAAGTCATTGGTACGTAAGGATTTAGCATGTCCGTGATACATGACTTGGGAAAATTCTCCTCCCTGTCAAAACATTGCAGTCGATATTATATATACGACCTCTATTGATAATATATGTTTCATGTCTTTATTGATTTTGAATAAAATAAATATAAAAAAGGAGCAATAGCTTCTCTACCACGGCAAATTCTACCTTGCATTTTACAAATTGTGGTATCCTTCCATTGAATCATTAAAATTATTTTTCTCTAAAATCAATTATTGTGAATTAACATTACCACGTCTATGGTGAAGTCAAACCATTTACCTTATGAAAAACACATTGTTCAACCATTGTTTTATACAGGTAAATGTGTGCTTTCTTGTGATGTTTGCAGCACAAGATATACTTGTTTATTTTACAATATTTCAATTTTTCTTCCAGACAGAAAAAATTCAAACCTTTACACTTGCATAAAAATTTATCTCCTGTTTTGTCTCTACAAATTTTAAAATAATAATAATAATAAAACTTGATTCCTCCAACCTTTGATTATTATGAAACATTATTTATATATCCAAGTATATTCACCTCTGAGAATCACTAGGAGAGTCTCAAGTTATTTTTACATTGTTTGATGATTGGGTCAAATATATCAACCTGTCAATGCAACTCCCCTTTCCCTTATAAATTATTATCCCTATGTGTATTTTGTGAGTCAGATAATTTATTAATTTATTGATGATGGAATTCCTTATTTTTTATTACCTGCAAGTTACTTCAATTTTTAGATTACAGTATGAGTTTATTTGATAAAAACAGAGGCAAAGGAAGAGGAAATCGAGACAGAAACTTGGGAATAAGAAGAGATAGGAGGCCTCGAGAGTTGGTTCAATTTGACAAAGATTCAAAAGTACTTAGGTAGTTTCTCCAGAACATCATAGTTAACCAAATGGGCCAACCTATCTCCTAGCCTATGGTCCAACTTCAACAACCCCCTACTCATCATGGACCAAACATTGGCATCCTTGTTCCACCAAACATGTCCACTCCTCTTGATGTTCCCAATAATCATGGATAGAAGAATGCAATTACAGCACAACATTTGTGCTTTGTTTAAGGTTGGCATATTGTTTCATTACCTCATCCTCCTCCTAAAACGAACATATATCATAATTTGTAGTATATCATTTCATGCATTGTACATTCCCCACATGCATCACCTCAATCTTCTACACATGTCGATCAACCTCACCTATATGCTGGCCAAGTTTCAAAATAGCCTACTAAACCTACCAATCCAGTTGCTTAACCTTCTAAATGTGCAACCACCTCTCAACCTGCTACAAGTAATAAAAAGGAAAAAGACCCAAGTTATTCTATCTGACTCTTCAAATGGTTCCTCCCACTCTATGACATCTCACACTTACCAGGAAGAGAAACAGGTCAAAAGTGCTATGTCTTACACGCTAAAGTGATGGATAATTGATTCTTTTAATATCATGTTGATGCACAGTTGAATTTTATTCATTTTTTCTATTGTTTACCTGATATGTATTGTTTTCATGGACATATGGATTTTTTTGTATATATGTGGATATCTATTACAACGCTAATATATATGATGGGTGTTGTCTAGAAAATGTGGTATCATGCATATGCATTGTTTTATGAATGCACAGAACTGAGGGGACATATGGTTATACATGAATATTATGGAGAAACAAGGTGATCTTGGGAGGCACAAGGAATTTTTGCAAGAGAATGATATTTATTCCAACATACATATGATACGATGATGATGTTTTTATGGACACTTTACATTGATGTTTGATTATACTAGTTTCAAAATATATATTTGCATTATTAATTATGCATATGGCATGGTTATTTTTTATGAATATTTGATGATTAGTATTAGATATTCATATGAAATTACTTTGATTATGGAACAAGGGGGGTCCCACCTACTAGAGAACTTAAACTAACCTTTAAAAAAAAAAAATATGTGTGTGTGTGTGTGTGTGTGTGTGTGTGTATAACCCCACCCTCCTCATATAATCAAAATAATATTAGACAACATAATTATCATTAATTACCTAGGTGGTTCAATTGTCCAACAACCTTGATTAAGTATAAATGAGGGAGAGGGATATGAAGTCAAGGGAGATAATCCTTAAAAGCGAGGTATGCACTAAGTTATTTTTTCATTTATTCCTCCTAGTTACAATTTTTTGTGAGTCACAAGAGATTAAACCTATAGGTGATGGCATATCTCTTTCGAAAGGAAGATGATGTTTATGAGAAACTCCACTCACCTATTGGACGTATTACTTTACCTAACATGTTTCCTGATATAATAATTGTTGTTTGAAGGTTTGATTTTTATATATTCAATGCTAACATCCATTTAGTTTGTAGAGAAATAGGTTTCCCATCTTATATAAGATCATCCAAAGGTGTTTTTGAAGGTTGTTCCATTGTTTTATTTTCTTTCCTGAATTTTTAAATATGGTTTTCTACATTGCATATTTTTAGATTTTGATCTAGTCAATGGTTCTTCACATGGACCTACCTTTATGGTTTCGATGTACTCACAGACATTTGTATTAATAAAATCAACCTCGTTTCATCTATATTTTTATGTGCATACTTCTCACAATATGTTACAGTTTTCACATTTTTGTTTCTTTTTTTAATTGCAATTTTTCGCAATTGAGGCTCTACAACCTTTTAAGACCCTCAAAAGTCTTAAAATTTTGATTATTTTATTGCTATCTATTGTCTGAATTTTGAAATACTTGTGCATATTTTTAATGTGTCAATTTATATTTCTGCATCTCTTCTTAAAGTTTCAGACTTTATTTTTAAAACACCTTGTTGATGATTATTAGAAAAATAAAAATAAAATATGAATCTTGTAAATTCTTTTCAATTCATCACATCATAGGGTGTTAAATTTCGAGCGGTTGTGTCCAAATATCTCACTCACCCTAGTGAGATTCAAAAATGTGATAGAGTGAAGTGTAAAAGCTTACCTCCATGAATAGATGGAGCCTCAAACTTTGGCATATAGAAAACCAAAATTTCCTTGTTGTTGGAAGAAAATATTCTAAAGGAATATACGACCAGTGTAATAGTCATTCTAATGGATCTAGCAAAGATTTCAACTTACCAAAAGGAAGATGCTAAAATGTCGAGGATAATACTTGATGGAGTCAAGGACCATATATTTCTACATATTGTTGACTTGGATACGTCAAAGAAAATTTGGGACGTTATTTTTAAATTTCTCTAGGATGCTACCACTAGTAGGAAGCTACTTCTCATAGAAAAGTTGAGAAATAAAAAAATGCATAAGGGATAAGACGATACCAATTACCTCACCAAACTTAGATTGGTAATGGATGAGTTAGATGTGATGGGAGATGAACTAGATGGTGACGAGATGGCATGTATAGCCTTGAATGACTTTAAGAAGTAGTGGGATGTCTTCGTTCAAGTCCTTAATGGATGAGATAATTTACTGGGCTGGGATCAATTATGGATCGATTTCACCTAGGAGGAGCTAAGACTCAGTGTTTTCAGTGGCAGTAGTAGTAGGACTCATAAGGGTGAGGAGAAACAAGAGAAATTCGCCTTAGCAGGGAAAGGAAAATAAAAGAAGGTGTCCAGCAAGGGACATAACCCAAAAGGTGTGAAGAAGAAGGACTGTGTCAACATAAAGTGCTATGGTTGTCACGAGCTTGACAGTTATTTCAGCAATTTTCCACAGAGAAATAATACTAAGAAGAAGGGAAAGAAGTAAACAATAGCTTAATTAAGTTCAGATGAGCTCTCTGGCATGATGGATCACGAATCCACTCTTATTGTTTGTCTATCTAGCTTGATGTCACGAGGTGTTTGGTATATAGACATTGGGGCATCATTTCACATGACAAGATTTAGAGACTACTTCTCCAACTATAAGGAGGAGGACATCTAGTTCCTTATACAAATGGGGAACAAGTCCAAGTGCAATCCAATTGCAAGAGGGATTGTTCTATTTCAAAGGGAGAATGGCAAGCCAGTTCTGATTCATGATATGTTGCATGTCTCGGGCTTAGGTATGAACCTAATTTCCATATCTATCCTTCAGGATAAAGGGTACATCGTACTCTTTATATGGGTGCAGGTGTTGATTAGGCACAAAGATTGGATATTACCTATAGCAATTGGAGTTAGTAATGGTCCGTTGTACATGTTCCATATGGATACTCCTAAGGCACTAATTAGCACTAGCAATCTTAGGGATCAAGGGGTGCTTGGCATAGGAGGATGGGCCATATACATCATGGAGAACTCAGATTGCTTCATGAGACCATGTCAATTGTTCCGGAGGTGAGGATAGAGCATGATGATGTTTGCAGAGCACGTGTGTTGGGGAAGTTTGTGAAAGTAGTTTTTCCAAGGAGTGAACCCAAATTGAAAGGCATTCTTAACTTAGTTTATTTAGATATATGTGGGTCGATATCAACAAAGCCTCTCATGGGATACGAGTACTCGCTACTTTCATCGATTATTTCTTCAGGAAGACCTTGATATATTTCTTGAAGACCAAGGATGAGGTTTTTAATTTCTTTCAAGTGTTAAAATATCTAGTGGAGAATGTGATAAGAAGGAAGATCAAGGTTCTTCAGTTGGAAAATGGAGGTGAGCATACAAGAAAGGAGCTCCAGGAGTTTTGTACCAAGGCATGAATCATGAGAGAGTGGACGACTCCTTACAACCCACATCAAAATGGGGTCGCTGAGAGGAATAATTACCCTATTTCAGAGGTAGTCGGAGCTATGTTGTATCACCAAGATCTATTGCATTAGTTATGGGCAGAGGCATGCAGTACACTAGTTTATATATAGAATGGGATTCCACATAAGGCATTAGGTAAGAAGACACCAAAGGAGGCATTAATAGGGAAGAGGCCATATGTCAGTCATTTCAGAGTATTTGGCAACCTAGCATAGTGTTACATTCTAGGAAACATGTGGTCAAAGCTAGATCATAGTGTAGAGAGAGGATATTTCGTTGGGTACAATGAGACCTCTAAGGAATATCAGATTTTCATTCTAGGCGGCATGAGGATTATAGTCAAGAGAGATGTCAAGTTCCTAGAGGACAAGGCATACAGAAGGTCCATATATTTTCCGGCAATTTATGATCAGAGTAAGAAGACAACAAAAGCTACCAGATTTGAGCAGCAAGATCAGGGACAATAGAGCACGAATACGGTGAATAGTATGAGCACAAGCTCAAGTGTGGGAGTTACTAAAACTTCATATAGTATGGAATAGAAAATGCAGCAAATCAGGGATATGCATCAGTACAATATAAAGGTGGATATTCCATCTTCTATAGTTAGTACGAGGAACCGTGAGGTTCAGCGGACACTGAGGAATGCTTAGGAGTTTTTTGGAGCTTGTAGGACATGTTGTAAGCAGTGAAGACAACCAGAGAAGTCCACTAGCTACATGGCATTGGAAAGTCAGTTAGTATATAATGAGTCTTCCAGCTATTAGTCGGTTGCACAAGAATAGGTGTGGTGAGATGTGATGGTTGAGGAGTATACCTCAATCATGAGAATGATGTGTGGGAGGTTGTGACGAAACCGACAGACAAGGTAGTCATTGGATCACACTATATCTTTAAGATCAAGCACGATGCAGATGGAAGCATCAAAAAATACAAGGCAAGGTTTGTGGCCAATGGGTTCTCTCAGAAGGAGTGGATGGACTATGAGGATACATTCTCTTATTTTCCAAATATACTTTTATCAAGGTTGTGATCTCATTAGAAGCACAGTTGGGCTAGAAGATCCATCAAATGGATGTCAAGATGGAATTCCTAAATGGTGAGTTGGAAGAGAAAGTGTATGATAAATAATTAGAGGGATTTGTAGCACATGGTGGAGTGACCCACGTGTGTAGGCTGAAGAGAGCGTTGTACGAGATCAATCAGGATCCCAAGGCATGGTATGAGTGCATCAACAGGTACTTTCAGGGTATGGGTTTCATGAAGAGTGAGACGGATGAAAACCTCTACTACTTGGTGTTTGGGGGTGAATTTCTCATTCTTATTATGTATGTGGATGCCTTGTTTCTAATAGGTTCACTAGGGCTCATCAAGGAGTGCAAGAGGGACCTTTTATCTAAGTTCTACATGAAGGAATTGGGGTTAATGCACTACTTTCTAGGTATAGAGGAATGGCAGATAGATGGAGAGTTTTTCCTTGGGCAAGGGAAATACCCATTGAGATCTTGAGAAGGTTCGGGATGGAGGATTGTAAAGACATATCTACAACAATGATCGCGAATTGGAGGAATGTAGAGGCATCCAAGGAGAAGGATGTAGACCCCACCTTGTAAAGGAAGTGATTAGTTCTCACAGGTATTTGGTCAACACTAGGCCAAATATATCCTATGCAGTAAACTCTCTCAATCAGTTCATGGTGGAACCGAAGGGAGTGCATTGGACAGTAGTTAAGCATGTGTTGAGATATTTGTGAGAAATTATCGAGTATGGTAGAAAATATGCTCGAGGTGATGGTATCAGGATGGTTGGCTATACTGATGCAGACTTGGAAGGTGATGCAGTGGATCAAAAAATCACTTCATGGTATTTCTTTAGTATGGGATCGAGAGTTTTTTCTTGGTACAGTCGAAAGCGGAACTTTGTGGCACTGAGTTCTACAAAGGCAGAGTAAATAACAGTGAGTATGGATACATGTGAGGCCATATGGCTTCGGAAGATATTAGTATCCTTGTTTGGTCATAGGGTAGAGATGACATTGATACACTGCGACAATTAGAGTTGCATCAGGCTATCTAAGAATACGATGTTTCATTATATGTCCAAGCATATATACATCAAGTACCACTTCATTATAGATTGTGTACAATGCATGATTGTTCAACTACAGAATATAAGCACAGATGAGCAAGTAGCAGATATACTAACAAATGCTTTGAGTAAGCCAAGATTCATCTTCTTCAGAGACAAGATCCTTGTTATGCAGAACACCTTCCTCATTAAGAGGAAGTGTCATTTTATGTACATTAGAGAATTTTGAGGTTTAAAATGGGCCTCCTAAGGAATATTATAAAATAATAGTGGAAATAATAAAATAAGTGTTGGGAAAGAATTGTGAATTACGAATAAAACACGCTTCCCTAGACAGATGATAATCTAGAACAGCAAATTAAAGACTATACGACTACCTTTCCTAACTCAGAGCAGACACACAGAAAGGATTAGAGGCTTACTTGTAATCCAAGCACTTCTAAATGGCTCCTTCTGTTGCTTCCGTTGTAGCTTCAAATTCAAGCGGTTTGTGCGAAATGCTTCCTGCAAGAAAAAACACTAAAACAACAGAATATAGAAATAATACAGATGTCTATTCAATTTAGTTAGCTAAATACGTAAAGCATAAACAATATACATCAACTAAGATCTTGCAATATGGAAAATCAAAGCCAATACAGATGCATATAGGGAAAATTAAGTTGTATTCTTTATTGATGATAGATGGAGAGGTTACAACCAAATGACTGATTTGAAGTGACCCTTCCAACAGCGATCCTCAGCCCCATCACAGTATAAATCTCTCCAGCAGCTGTTACACAAATCTAACTCTCAATTGAAAATCCTCCAACATTTCTCTACTCAAATTCTTCCTTCTCAAACACTCAGATCTGTGTTCAATTTATAGATGAACTGAAGGTAGTTTTTCAATGAATGACTTTCCAATAATATGAAAGACATGTTCCCAGTCATGTAGATGTCAAATGGACACTTGGATTTGAAGCTTGACACATGTTAACTCTTCTAGAAGGCACTGGCCAAGTGAATATTCCGAAACAATGAGAATTTCTCTCCCAATGTGACCAACGCACCCATAGATGTCGGGAAGTGCTTTGCAGAGCAGCCTTGCATGGGGCTACCTGCATATGCAATGCACTTAGTCCCCTTAGAGGCAGCATTGGTGAGCTCCCATATTCTATATAATGAACTTCAAACCTTGGAAACCTTTGCTTGATGAAATTCATGTTTGATTTGTCTTGTTCTTGCCTTAGGGCATGTAGCAAATCGAAATGACAGGGAATGATAGACCATTAGTCATTGGTCCTAGAGATGATGCCCAGTTAACCTAGTCATTGGGAATGATGCCCAAATTGGCCTATAACAATTGCCCCCTAAAGCATGAGGTCAAAAATAATAAAAAACATTTGATTGAGATGCTTTACACTGTGATGGGCTGGAGATGAAGCAGAGTGGTCACCTAAATCAATCTTACAATAAATTACATCATGATATATCCTCTTTGATCATAATTGCTGAGGGTAGGCATTCCCATGTTCAGCACATAAACAATCTAATAACATGTACATAATTCAGAAAGTCGTCAACACTGGAATGGTGCCCAATGCAGACATGCCTATAGATATAGGCTCATGTTCAGATGACAATCTGTATGTAAGGTCACCGTACAGATGATGTGTACAGCAATCCTGAAATTGTAGCTCGGATGGCTGAAACTAGATCCGGGGTCTTCTTATCTCATTCACTCGATCATTCGGGTACAAGTCTAGCCATGCGAATATATGATTTGTCGTCGAACGTGGAAAGACATCGTTTGATTACCAGCCAATGATGTGAGTTTTTAACAAATGCGATAGAACCACCATTAATGAGAATGGCCCTCAAGGTATTGCAGTACATTTCGTAAGGCGTGAATAGATGATTTGATGTCGAATGCCAAACAAAATCTTTCAGTCAAAGGTTCAGAAGCGAGGATCTTGTCAATGCTATAATAAGCCTCATGGTACTAGAATCTGATGTTTCTAAGTGAACTTCCTGGATATTGATTTGTCGTCGATAGGAAGTCACCTTATTGCGAAACGGGAGTTACTGAATTTGGAGACAAGGGTATGACTTGATATAGAAATTTTCAGGGATGAAGATCATGAGAATAAAGGTTTACGAGTATTGTAGAAGGATGAGTGTATTCACTGGATGACTTCTCTTGAACATATCGTCGACATTGTGATGAGTTGGCAACATTGACCCAAAACCGAAGTGAAGGTATGATGAACCATAGGTGTGAATGAACCATCAAGATGATTACCCAACCCAAACAGTCATAGACATGGAGTGAAAGAAGTGTCATGTTCAAAAGAGACTTGCTACCATAAAGAAATTTTGCTCACTTTTCCCAAATTTTCCCTGGTCATTTGTCGACCAGTACCTCTTTATTTTTTAACAAGCTTGAGGAGGATAACATTTGCTTGATCTATAATTCAACCCTTTGAGCGAATAAAGTATCACTATTTAATAATTTAACGAGTCTAACGATGAATGAAACTCGATTCTTTCCATGATCAACAAGCTCGTCACTATTTTATGTTTTAATGAGCTTAACGAAAGTGATAGCCCAGTCGTTTTTCATATTTAGAGATTTTGAAAAAGAGGACGAAAGAAAACTCCATAAGTAATTTTCTGTAAATTTTTCACTCAGATCCGAAAAACTGTAAAATAATATCTGAGAGAACCTCTTTGGTCATGTTTAACCAAGGTGTTATCACCATATAAAAAATAAATAAATAAATAAACTCTGAAAGTTTACCTTGTTTCTAGTTATGGTGTTAAATGGGTCTTGAGTCATTTCATTCTTAAAAGGGTAAATGATAGGGTTTGAAGTCTTCAAAGTGTCATTTTCATTTCCAAATAAAGTTTAAAAGTCTCATTTCATGGTTTAAAGGTCCCATCATCCATTTAGAAGTCATGTTTTTAACCTTTGAAAAAGTTTTTTTTGCAATAAGCCACGAAACTGCACTTTCGTAGCGCATCCAGTTGAAAAAACCAATTTTGCGCTATGAAAGCGCTACTACTTTCGTAGCGGATATCCCCGAAAATGCACTAAGCACACTACAAAAGCGCGGATTCGTAGGGAAGTCATATCAAATCATAAAATCAGTCAAAATCCGTTAGGTTTTCATCATTAGGAGTCAGTTAGGGGTCATTTCCAAAATGTGTAGCCATTCAAACTCATCATTGCAATCGTAAAGGTCTCATTTATGAAAGGAAAGCTCAAATTTGAAAAGGTTGGTTACTTATTCCATTTTTCATGCAAAACACTTCAACATATCTTTTTCAAGTGTTAAGCTTATAGTCATTTTACACCAAAGCTTTCCTCATCCATTATCAAGCGAGGCTGACTATTCTATCAAGAAAGGCTGACTGTTTTGAATTCAAGCGAGGCTGATAATCAGATTCTACAGGAAGAACACATAAATTTATGAATGCAAGAATGACAGAAGAAAAGAAAAATCACAGGTCATGGCATTGCTTAAGGTCAGAACCTGAAAGCACAGGAGCCCTAGCTAAAGGCAAAACAGTGTTAGAGGCTTTCAGAAAGGCAAGGTGTTTGAATTTTTGTGAAAAGCTGCAGGGAGGACACAGTCAGATAACAAAGGAATTTTCCTTGCATTTCAATGGTTCAAACACAAAGATTGGAATATTAAATTTGCTAGTTACTCTTGAGACCATAGCCTTGGTAACTGAGATTCCTAAAGGGAAAGAAACATGGTTTAAGGGTTTCAGATTTGACATGGAGGCATGCAAGGTGTTTCTAAAGCCGGAATTCACAGAGATGGATTTAAACAATGCAATTCCCAGGAGCTACATTAAAGATAGCTATGAAAATATACTCTTCTATATCTAGAGGTATTTTACATGCGAGGGTAGGTATCATAAAGTTTATTCATACCATTTTAAACTTCTATTACATTTTACAGGCATGATATCTTTAGACTTGCCATTTTTCCTGTATAGAAGCATAGCTAAGATGGCAGACAAGGTTCAAATGAAATATGAAGGGTGTGAAACTTTTATATTTCACCATGGTCTAATCAATATGATGGTCTTAAATGAACTCTAGAAGATTAATAGAGAAAGGTTATCATTTTT
Organism: Pinus albicaulis; assembly: GCA_034641835.2. Lineage (NCBI taxonomy): Eukaryota > Viridiplantae > Streptophyta > Pinopsida > Pinales > Pinaceae > Pinus > Pinus albicaulis. Next base: position 1,552,015,476 of record CM076584.1, read on the forward strand.
ATTTTTATGTGGATTTGGAGTAGAAGCTCAAACTACAGGAAGTAGCCCTATGGCAAAAGAAACTCCACCAACAGAATCTAGCAAGCCTGTAGTGACAAGGACAAAAAGGTTTGTGAAGTTAAAACCTAGGAAACAAGTGAAAGAACAGGTAGGAAAGACATCAGTTGTCATTAAAGAAACTCCTCAATATGCAAAACAAAGGTTAGATGAAATTGAAGAAATTGCACAAAACCAGTCAGTTGATAAACAAGTTCAATAGAGACTGACTAGGAGTCAAGTTGCAAAAGAAAAGGGGAAAGCAGTGTTTTCAGGAACAAGTGACAGTCCAGGTTTAAAGGGAAATTTAGATGATATATTGCAAGCCATAGACATAGAAAAGTCCCCTTTGGTACAAGTTGACTTCATAAGAATTGAGGAAGATAAACAGAAAAAGATGAAGTCATCTAAAAAGTTGGAGTTCAATGATGAGGATGCAGCATTTGTCTTCAAGGCTAGGAAGCCTGTAACTAGACAGTCAAAGAAATTGCAAGAGCTTAATGCTGAGCTAGATAAAACATAGGAAACATCTACTTTTCATGAAGAATTTATAGATCTTTCTTCACCTATACTAGAAAAGGCCAAAAAAAGAGTATTCTCCACACAAATAAAAAAAATCAGTTATGAAGAGATGGAAGAAAAGTTGAAATCAACCAATCATGAAATTGTCAGATTAAAGAAGAGAGATAGAAAGCATGCTATTGAAAAAAAAAGTTTCAAGAGGATGAAAGCCCTCTGGAAAGGTGATAAGGTTTCTAAACCAGAAATAATTAACAGTGAAGCACAATATTTCACTCGGACTGTACCAGCCATAAAAGAAGCAAGATTTGTGAGGGTTATGAATACTCATTTGAGGACCAACAACAGGAGACTAAGGAGACAGGTTGAAGACTTATAAATCCAACTAACAAGATCTCAAGAAAAGCTAAAGCAATAGTGAAACAGGGTAATGAAACAGTGCAGAAAAATGATAAATTTTAAATCGGTTTTTCATTAAGGTGAAGACCAATTTTGATGACAATCATCTTTTTGAGGTTAATTTACTATGTTTTGTGATAAAAATATCAGTCCTTGTGAAGTGTAAATATCCTCAACTTAAAAATTTCTGAAAACTGTTTTGAAATAAGCCTACACAGTAGTTTCGTAGCGCGCTACGAAACTGCTGAAGATGACTTTTTGCACTTTTACATATGAATTTTGGAGATAAGTTTGATAGGTTTTGAGTTTAAATGTTGCTGGTGGAAGAATGGAGATTACAGGTGTTGGTTCAAATTGTAAAACAGGAGAAAAAATGGTTAAAGAAATTTTTTTACAATTACCTACAAACTGCGCTACGAAAACAGGTAACTTTCGTAGCGTAGACATATTTCATACCCTTCTACACTATTTCAGAGATTTTTCTTTGCACAAGTAGAAGATTAAAGGTTTCAAGGCAATGATTGACACATGTGAGACATATGAAACTAAGCTATCATTGTTAACAAGTGCTCGAAGATGAAAATGGAAGTTAAGGGATAAAAAGCAGGAAACTTGCCTCCTGATTTTTAGGACAGTTTTTGGCATCATCAACAAGATTACCTCAAATGTGGAAGCATCATAAAAGTTCAAATACATGCAATTGCAGCTGTCAAAGGAAGTATTAAATTTTAGATGAGGTTTTTGCAAGCATATTTAAGAGTTTCACTCCTATTAGAACTAAGACTTTTCAAGGGCAGTAAAGTTGTCACTTTGTAATTAATGGCATGTTTAAGATTAGGAAAGGTGTCAAAATAAGTGAATTCGAATTCTCTAGTGAAGGATCAAGGAATCCTAGAGTGTAAATGCTCTATATAGAGCATGAGGTCGAATTCATAAGGGTTGGGCATTTTCATTAGCAATTGACTGTGTTATTGTAGTTCACTGTGTCTTTTTCAACTTAATATAGAGATCTGTTTTGACAACTCAAGATTCATCAGGAGTTTATGTGTATCATATTTCTATGGCCTTCCTCAATTATCTATTTGAAGTAGTATTTGTATGTGTTACTTAGAATTCATTTGAAAATTCTCTAACTTCCTTCACATGCAAATAGACTTTGTTTTTCACTGTGTTACTGTTTTATTCATTAACCTAGACTCCAAGTGCCTTGACTTCCATGCTTAATAGATTAAAATGTTTTGGTTGAAGATTATCTTGACTCCATAGCCCAATGAATGTTTGCTAATATGTGATACAACCAGTTATACATTTTTATCCTTTTATTTTAGAGTTAGCCATCTATTCATTAATAAAATATCATAAAACTTTTGAGAGAGCCCTCTCAGGTTGAGGAGGCTAAGCCTCAGCCAAAATATTGGCCTGAAAGAGTTACATGAAGTCTACTTGGTGAGCAGCCTATCAGTGTCAGATTTTGTGATAACACAAGGTATTCATTTTTCGTAAATAATCTATCTCAGTCCGGAAAAGGGTTAAACTTACACTGAGTAGATATCAATTCATTTAATTTTACAAGCTCGAAAAGACAAGTGCTCGGCAATATTTTCACATTATCAGAGTCTTAAAAGAGCTGAAAGAAGACTCCAGGGGTTCCTTTTTCGTTGTTATCAAAGCTCAAAAAACAGATAAAAGTGTGCTTCAAATCCTTTTTCATATTTAACAAATCTCCAAAAATAAGGAGAAAAAGTATGCTTTTTGGTGAAGTCATTTTTTGAAATAAATCTGCACGACTAATCTGTTCATCAGTTGTATTTCATGTTCAGAACAACATCAAATGGATTAAAAATACATGTTTCATGGTAAAAACATAATAAAACTATATTCATAGCAATAAATTTAACTTGCAAATAATTAAATGACTATTTAAGAGTAGTTTCACTATTTATTTTTACCATTCCATTGTTACCATTTGTATTTTGGAGCTCTGAACCTGATTTTGCCCTCAAACTTGAGCTGCTAATTGCAATCATTTCTGTGGACGGATTTCGTCGTCGTTCGATCCAAGTTAGTGCCATGAACCTCCTCTTCCCTTTTGTATTCATTTCATTTCCAATTTCTGCAAATTTTAGGGTTTTAAGGCCCCTAGGGTAAATTCTTCCAAAAATGAGGGAAACGCACCCCTGAATGTTGAAACCTACATTGCATAGTAGGTACAGTGAAGTGTACTTGCATGTGCAATGCACTGTCTCTTTTCAGGGAGTGCGTTGGGCACAGTTTAAGTTTTTGATTTTCTTACTATGCCCAAAATTGACCTAGTTTCTTGCAATTAATGGAATCTAATGGATCTTATGGTTGTGTTTCAGGTTTCCATCAGATTATAATGACGATTGCATGGAGGGAAAGAGAACATGAAGAACAAGATATGATTTTCTTGAATTATCCAGGTACTGTAAGAGCCCTAAGAGATTGTGGATTGCTTAAATACTTCAAATTGTCCGAGATGAGGCAAAAAATGGAACTCTTGGAGTTCTTAGTTCAAGCATGGGATCCAGCGATAGAAGAATTTCATATTAAGAACCAGGTGGTTCCTATAACAGTTGAGGATGTGTATTTTCTCATAGGTTTGTCGAGGAGAGGTTTGCCCATTTCACTCTCAGGGTCTACCATTGGAGGAGAGACAGTGAGGGATTATATTCTGCAGTATTTCTATCCAGGGGCCGAACCTAGCAAATATGGAAAAATAAACATCCGAGATGTCAGAGATTTGCCTTTGAGAACTATCCTTTTCACAATCGCTAAACTTGCCAGCACCGTTACACTACATGTAGTGAACAGATCATATATGCAGTATGTGCTAGAGTGTATGGAGCCAACAGTCTTCAACTGGTCTGAAGCTATTCTCTTAGATAAAGGAACAACTAAACAAAGTAAAGGGAGGAAGGAAGAAGAATTTTATTTATGGTTCTATCCTTATATCCTTCGCTTTGGAACAGATTCCACTGATGCAGCCACAACATGTGACACTGGATATAGCTAGTCCTAGAGATCCTCAGATGCAGAGATGGGTAGAACTCATGGGTCGAAATGCTGTCCAATCGACTTTTGTGTTCTCTACTGCATTCTTTTCATGGTTCCGACGACAGATTATTGCCATCGATGAGTATGCATACGCAGGCGTCGATTTTCGAGGAGATCCAGATTTAGCACTACCAGAAGGAGCTCAGTGCGGTGCAATAGGTAAGAATGTTTTGACCATATTTTTTGATTTTCTTAAGGTTTATACAATGTTTTTTTTGTTTTGATTTCTTTCCAAGACTAAACTAAATTTTTGATGTAATGCAGATGTTGGTCGCATTCAACCAATAGTGGAACCGAAGAACGAAGCAAATGTGACAGCAGAAAGGGCTGTCAGGAGAGCAGTCCTTCAGGATCTTGATCTAGTTGAGACTCTAACTAAGCTTCAACAGCACATAGAAGGCTTGACCTTCTAAATTCCAGATTTATGAATCGAAGAGCTTCCTATGCGACTGAAATGACACACTATTGAGGTTCCTAACCATTGGATGCGGTTACTTCGTAGGATAGCTAGATCTATAGCATGTTACCACGAGCACCACTAGTTTACTTATGACATTTTGCATACATTTTGAGGTCAGATTACCAATGTGTCTTGGGCACAAATTTTGTAAAAACCTATAACTATCTATCTATATGATTTCAGAGTTTTTCCTATGTTTAATGCACAAACTTGTTCAATGATGTGAATGTTTTCTTTACATATGTTGCAAATGTCTGTCTAAAACTTGATTAGTTAATGAATCAGTCAATGCGTTCAAATTTCTGGAAATGTGTTGATATTGAATAAAATCAAAATGTCTTTCCAAAATTCAAACTCTTAGGAACAATCTAAGAAGTGTTGGATTTCTAACAGTATAAATACTAGTAATTTGTAATACCACAAGTTGTGAGTCTAACCTTATGATTATGCGGTTAATACAAAATGAAATGGAATTAGAGAGAAGTTCGATCAACGCACTATACTCAGTGATATTTTTCATCGATCTACCAATACAAATCCCTTGAAAACTCATTAACTCGTCGTTCGGAACGAAAATGGCCCACACTGCAGAAGATAAATTCTACGTACTACGACTAGCACCATCAGCATATCCAACAAATGGTTCCGAAGATTCAGACATCTGCAATGAAATGTAAAGCGGATTACTAACGTCAAGAAAAATCTAAAAACAAATTAAGATAGTGAATGTAAATCAACAACATATATACAATATAATACAAAAAATTACCATGCTCATGATTAAGCATAGTAACGTTTCAAATACAACCCAGTTCTAGGCTGCGCTAATGGAATTCCATTATAATCAACTAACTCATAGGCACCCTTAACAAGAACTCTTTTGAAAATATAGGGGCCATGCCATAACGGCTCAAATTTCCCTGTACCTATTACATCAGCTTATTGATCGTAGAGAAGGATCAAGTCGCCCTCTGAGAAAATGTGAGGCTGGACATTTTTGTCGTATTGCGCCTTTATACGTCTCTTATGCGCTTCGTTGGCCAATTTGGCTTCACGACGTGTTTCATAAAGATGGATGAGGTTAAGGAGACACACTTCTTCTTCTGAGGTGTCAGGTAACAAGTCTATTGCGAGTTTTAACAATGATATTTCGCATTAGATTGGTAAGATAGCTTCCAGACCATACACCAATTGAAAAGGAGTAAATCCGGTTGCGTTTCTCACCGAGGTTTGATGCGCCCACAAGGCGGAGTACAAGATAAAATGCCAATTTCTTTTATGAACTCCTATCATTCGTTGAAGCATTCATTTAAGAATTTTGTTAATAGCCTTAACTTGTCCATTTGATTGTGGATAATAAGGAGTAGAATTATCATGTGACAATCCTAACTTGGCAGTCAATTCAAACATCATGTGGTTGCGAAAATGCTTCCCATGATCTGTAACTATAGCCTGTGGGACCCCAAACTGTGCAATAATGTGCTTAAAGAAAAACAATGCAGCTGTTTGTCCTGTGTTGTTGAATGTAGGCATCACTTCGACCCATTTGGTAAAATAGTCGACTACGACAATAATATAACCATTCCCCTCGAACAAAGGAGGGTTACAGGTCATGAAGTCAATACCCCGTTTCCTAAATGGTCCAGCAAAGACAACAAGATGCATTGGTTCTGGCGATTTGCGGATTTTACAATAAAAAATCTGGCATGCATGACAACTTTTGACCACGAGGATGCAGTCTCAAAAAATTGTAGGCCAAATGTAACCGGTGCAGAGTATCTTCTACGCGGTAGCATATCCGAATAAGTTTCCACCACAAGCCCCAACATGAGAATCATTTAACACTTTTTTGGCCTCCTCATGAGTGAGGCACCTCTTTAAAATGGTATCAGCACCACGACGATAAAGTGTACTTCCGACAATCAGATAATCTTTGGCTTGGTATCGAATACGTCATTGTTTAGAGCGAGAGGTATTAGGTCGAAAAGTTTGGGTCTGGAGGTAAATGATGAAATCCTCATACCAAGGATCAGATGATCTGATCAGAAACAGAGATTCATCTGGAATTGATGGTTACGACGTAGTTTCAGTACTATCAGAGGGAAGATCACAAAGAAGCTCAGCCAAAACTAAATACTTCTTTAACTTGGATTTGATAAATTCCAAATCAAATTCCTGCAAAATTACAATCCATTTTGAATATTCCCCCCCCCCAAAAATTGACATGATAAGATGTAAGTCATGGGGTTACAATATGAAACTATTATTGTTTTTCAGAGTAGGATATAATGGCGAAATATTTGGACAGCTTGAACAGCTACCAAGGCAAGCTTTTCTACGTATGAGTACTTAACTTCTGTATCATTGAGATTACGACTCAAATAATAGATCAGATGTTCAATTCATTCTTCTACTTGGACCAATACCATAGCAATGGTCGTTATGGCTGCGGTGATATATAGGAAATAATTGTTTTGATAGTTAGGAGGATACATTAATGATGCTCGGACAAGCGTGTCCTTGACAGCATCAAAAGAAGCTTGCGCAACTTGGTCCCGATGGAAGGGAACCTCGTTTTTCAAGAGTCGAGTAAATAATTTAGCCATTTCGGCATAATTTGGAATGAACCTCCTTAGGAATTTTTCCTTTCCTTGAAGTTTTTGTATCTGAAGTAAGTTTGACAGCGCAGGAAAATCAAGAATGGCCTGAACCTTCAAAGGGTCGATTCGAATCCCTTCTTTTGAGTCTACAAATCCAAGAAAACGACCAGAACCAACACAAAACACACATTTATGTGGATTTAGGTGTATTTTCTAGTGTCGGTAGCGTAATAAAATGGCTCTCAAATGCATCGGGTGATCAATCTGATTTCGTTAATGTGATGGTAAATCATCTAGATATGGTTGAACAATGTGCTTGATGTCATTGAAAGCATAATTCATTGGTCTCTGAAAATTTTCCCCAGTGTTTTTTAAACCAAATGGAAGTTTCCTGTAAGCGAATTTGCCCTAGGTATAGATGAATGTTATCTTATGTTGATCATCTGGGCGGATATTGATTTGATTGTAGCCAGAAAATCCATCCATGAACGAAAATATTTCACATCCAGCACAATCGTCAATAATTTGATCAATAAAGGGAGTAGGATAGTTGTCTTTTGGACAATCATGATTAAAATCCTGATAATCAACACACACTCTAATTTTTCCTTGTTTTTTCATGACAGGAACGATATTGGAAACCCACTCTGTTAGCGGAACGGGCTAAATGAAACCAGCTCGCAAAAGTTTTTCAAATTTTGCTTTGATGGCAGCAGTTTTCTTTGGACGAACAGGACGAAGCCGTTGACGCACTGGTTTGACATAAGGATACATATTAATAGTGTGTTTAACTATACTAGTATCTATGCCTGACATTTCCTCGTAAGACCAAGCAAATACGTCACGAAATTCACGAAAAAAGAGAGCGATATGATTCGAGTTTTGATGGAGAAAAAGATACACCGACATGAATATTCTCTATAACGCCAGGTTTGGTCGCAATATCGATAGAAATCGTTTCTTCGATATTTGAAAGATTTCGCTCGGAATCGATTGCATTAATGGGAAAATAATTCGAAAAGAAATTTTTCATGGATGGGTGATATAGTTCACTAAGATCATTTTCTTCATAATTAGGAAGATGGCAACGATGATGATAATCTTCCCATGGTTCTCCTTCTGACATCATAGCTTCCAAAATATTCTCATCTGTCAAGAACGTTGAGAAAAATGGATCAGATGGGCTACCAAAATCTAATGAACGATCAACCCAAACACTTGATGACGCTGATTTCAAATTTGTTGCCCAAGCTAGATAGATTGATTGATATGCCAGCTCAATAGGGTTGGGCGGCAGAAACTCATCCAATGTAGAAATATCAGAATCACCCGTACTCTTCCTTAAGCCAGATAGAGTAGAAGAGATCATTAGCAGGTCTCTATGCTTGCAATTTCTGCCGACGTCCTTGGCGGCGGTAATGTAAAGGTTCCCATTAAAGTGGAATCCTTTAAGAATCCTACACAAATGTTCTGAAGTTCTAGTTGGGGTATGTGAATGAACGGAATGCTTCCAGTTACCTGCGAAGCAGCGGCAAAGAAGGATAGTTGATTAATGACTGTAATTGTACCTTTATGTGGAAAGGCAATCATTCTAAAATATGTAGAAACAATAGCAGTCATCGCATATACCCATGGCCTTCCAAGTAAAATATTATAGTCAAGGGGTCTATCAACAACCTCAACATCAATATTCATTCTTTTGCCCCCTAGTTCAACATGCAGGTTATTAATAATACCACAAGGTTTATATGTACATCCATCAAATGCCTTCAACGTCGTTGATGATTGTGATAAGCACAGCGAACAAAGTGACTTCCAACAATTTAGAGACATAATGCATGTAGATTATCCCTCATCAATAACAGTACGATGAACAAGGTGATTGAGAACATTTACCTATATGGAGAATGCCAATTCTATTGGTTGTTGCGGCACATAGTCCGTATGATTAAAGACGACAAGATTATAATCAATCAGATCAATTCCACTAATAGCCAAAAATAAAGCCTGTTTTTGGGAGGGAAAATTTTTTAATACCTCAAGAGCAGACATAGCTGAAGGGGATTGAGCCAAATCTTCAACTATATTATAATTTTGTGCGGCTCTTTCTTGAGGATTATATGTCGATTTATTAATTACTCACTTTGGTGGCTTGATTGTCAATTCAGGAATAGCAGTAGGCGGTACTGATTCTGTAGATGGATTCATTGTTGAGGTAGTAGGTTGATCATTGGCCGGACTACCATAATATTTATTTTGCATTGACACCAAAATATCAGTTGAAGGTTTTGCGACAGATAACATTAACACTTTTGAACTAGGAGTTGGATCTGTAGCAACCATATTTGTGTCAGGATTTGGAAATGGGTCTGTCAACACAGTTGTCGCATTAGAAGTCTTGATGATTTTTGAGACTTCAACGTGGTGAGGAAAATCCCTAAAAAATTGTTCCTCATTATAGATTATGCATGGATAACGAGGTTTCTGAGGTCCAGACGGTTGATTAGATGATCTTTCCTACGGGTTAGAAGTTTTCTTTTTCTTTGATTTCCCTTTTTTCTTACTTCCTGGTTGCTTGTCACTTTTGCCTTTGTCAAATGACACGACATTAATTTTGGAAGTAGGAGCAGGATCAGATGCAGTAGTGTGGTGTGTGTTTGAAGTGCCTATCAAGCCTTCTCCGGCATGAGAGTCCTTTAATTGAGGAGGAACATTGAAATTAGACCTTGGCGCATTAGGGATTTTTTCATAGAGCGTGCCAGACTGAGTGTAAATCAAGTCTAAATATTGTGCACGAGTGATAACTTGCTCTTTTATGACGACGCCACCCTTAGCCACATCCTCAGTTATATATGGTAACAGGGACTTAATGAACCATTCATCAAGGAGTTGATCTGGAACAAATGTCTTAACCATTCGTCAATGACAACGCCACTCATGAATATGATCAGAAATGAGAGTAGCATTAGTCTGTTTGAAATTATTCAAGATTTCCATTCTAGTTTCATATCTGATGGGTAACTGGAAATGACTCAAAAATACAGTAGCTAGGGCTGTGAAATTATCAAAATAAGCTCTAGGTAATTCAATCTACCATTTTGCAGCCAGACCTGTGAGCGTACGCTAGAAAAGACGTAGTCGAAATCAATCATCATTCAGGGAATTTGATGAACACCATAAATGATAATTCATGACATGAGTCAAAGGATCTTCTCCAGGGTTTCCATTTAACTTAGGAATATCTGAGGGTAATTTGTGAGGTATCACTGGCCACCAAGGAGCATAATTAATTGGATCATTAGTTAGTCGATTTAAATCTGGTAACTATAAAGTTGCAACAAATGGAAACTGTCTATTAAGGTCAGGTTGAGCATAGCCAGAGTAAAATGGAATTCCTTGAGCAATAGGCCTTTGAGCACCAGCATAAGGAATCTGTTGTTGGTAACCTAGATAGGGGTTGTTTTGCATAGCAAATGCTTGAGGATTCTGTTGACCAAAACCTGGATATGATACTTGTTGAAATGAAGTTTGAGGCATTTGTGGCTGCCAAGGGGTCTGTCCACCAATTTTATAACCCAAATTAACATGACTTGGATTTGGTTGATATGTATAACTCTATTACGGTTGTGACATCCCATAAAATGGTAAACTAGCTTATGAATAAATAATTCCTGATATAGGTTGTTGTAAATTAATCAAAGGATTTGGAGTCTGTGGACCCAACATTTGATGATATTGAGTTGAAGGACCTGTTTGATAAGGTTGATGATGTACAACATTTTGATTCTGTAACAAGGGTATAGATGTATTAACAAGTGGTAATGAAGTGGGTGTAACAGGTTGAACCGGTTGATTCGATTGTACAACCGTTTGTGGTTGGATAGGCAGAGTGGGCTACCACTGACAAACATTCGTTTCAACATTATATTGACCAAAAAGTGACAAAGTACTGTCATATTGGGTGACCAAAGGTTGCCCCCCAACATGAGGAGGATAATAAGACGAAAAATATTGCTCTCCAAATGCTGGGAGTCCAGTTGATATGGTACTTGAAGGAATAGACCTAGAAGGACCAGCTTTATATTGCCCTGATGATGTGTATAATGAATCAAGTCGTTCAGTACTTACGATAGGATTACCAGTTAAAATACTGGATGATGACATTGGTAAAGTCCATGGATTGGAAGATGCACCAGAGAAAATTCCAGATAATGATTTTGAACCTGCTAGGACCATAGGGCCTCCATGAAAATATGAATCTGGTGAAGTAGTAAACATCGATGGAGTAGCGAGGGCAGGAGCTGACGTAATTGGAACAGCATGCCCAACCAAATATTTTGGTTCAGACATGGTTTTTTGACCAAATGTATACCCTTTCAAATCGACGGGAATTTGAAAAGGAGGAAGATCAACAAAAGCAGAGGGATTCGATTAAGAGAACGACTCGTACAGGTAAAGGTCCTCCCAAAAATGGGTTGGAGTTAAAGGTGTAGTTTCTTGTGGGATTTCTTCAATTGCAATTAAACCAGGTGGAAGAATTTCACCATCAGGCCCAAAGTATATTTCAGGTGGTTGACTATGTGATATGGGAGATCCAATAGCTACAGAACTTTGTGGGATGACCAAGGTAGGAACAAATTTCGGTTGTTCTAATTTAGGATTTAGATGTTATGGCAAAGAAGAGACAGGATCTGGATCAATTTGTGGTTGAACAACGTCGGGTCCAGGAGGTATGGTCTCACTGATTGGATGGATCGTGACCACGGGTAGTTGTGAAGACTCCGTTTCGACAACAGTAGAAGAATTGGGATGTGTAGAAACAACTTGAGCTAACTCTGGTTTATGGGAAAATGATGTTTCACCAGAGGTACGAATCATACTTGATTCGGCAGATCGTGATCGCCTTCGCCTACCAGAAGTAACTTCTGATGATAAAGGTGGTTTTAAATCTAATCTACGCGAACGACGGGGGAAAGGATTTTTTTCTTCCATGATTACTGATTAATTTTAACCAAAAACAAATAAACAAAATAAAAGGGTAATGCTAGGCAAAAGGGTTTACCAAGAAACTGTGAACTGCAGAATACCTCCTGGCGAACCAAGAAGTACAGGCAGGCAATCTCCGCTAATGTTGTGTTCAGTGTATCACAATTTACAAGGCGGCCGACTCGGTTCACTATGGATGGATAGCACCTAAAATTTGTCCTCCCAAATATACCCGAAGTTATGTGGAGGCCCAAGTCCGTATTAGTGTTGTCTGATGCGAAACCGCATAGTGAGAGCACCCCTTTATACTTATAGTACTGTAACACTGCCCAATATACCCGAAAGTACGTGGACGAGCTACGATATACTTACGTACGTGGAGTGAGGTATCACACTCGGAATGTATTGCAGACAAGTTAACGACAACTACTATATTTTACGATGTCAGAACACATCTCTAGCCTAGACCTTCTAAATGTTATCGTTATGGTTCCAATGCTTTGTTAGGTAAATTGAGATTAATTTCATGTTGATCTTGCTTACAATTTTCCTTTCAAAGGTTCACCGCGATGATGTATTGGAAAATTCCTAAAATGCAACTAAAAATGATAAGCAATATTTCACTTTCAATTTCTTCAATGAAAATCCTAGCTACTAAGGGAAGAGAGCAAATAATTTGTGAGCAAACAAATCAATGAGCAAAAAAAATCAATGATAACAAACTAAATGCAAATTTCCTAATGTTCCTTTTTTCAAAACACACAAAAATCCTACATGCAAATGCAAGTTTTTCTTTTCAGTTTCCTTAATGTTATGAACGGCAGAAAAGAAACTAGGTGCACTAAATCAATAATTCAAATGCCTTTTACTTTCGAGAAATGAAGAATACAAACAACAATTTCTCTTTTGAAGGAAAAATGAGGATTTCAACAACAATTTCTCCTATCAAGGAAATGAAGATTTTACGAAAATTTCCTATTTTGAAAGCAAATGATTCTTAATGCGACCATAAAAAATACTTTTAAATCAACTTGTCAATGATAAAGAAAAAAAAATTTAAACAAACACTGAACAAATTTTCAGTCAAAGGAGGAAGAAGTATATGGAGTTACTAGTCAATATGAGGATCAAATTTTTCAAAACATAGCAGAAAAAAAAATTGAAGCAAATTGCAAAGGCAAATTCAAAATAATCTGGGTGGTTTCAGGAGTCAACGCAGTCTCCAAATGGAGACAATGCTCTGCAACGCAGGCTTGAAAGGGAGACAGTGCTATGAAGGGCATTGTGTCCTGTCTAAGGGTGCATTGGGCGCAGTGTATAAGAAAAAACACTATTGTTTAACTCATTGTCTTTGCAAATTAGGCTTTGAAAAAGCTTAATATTTGTGTGTAACAACTACTGGGTGGATAAAAAAATAAAATTAGAGGCTAAATCACCTAGATCTAAGAGAAATTATCCCCAGTGGAGTCGCCAATTTGTTGGACCAAAATTGTGAATTACGGATAAAACACGCTTCCCTAGATAGATGACAATCTAGAACAACATATTAAAGTCTATATGACTACCTTTCCTAACTCAGAGTAGACACACAAAAAGGATTAGAGGCTTACTTGTAATCCAAGCGCTTCTAAATGAATCCTTCTTTCGCTTCCGTTGTAGCTTCAAATTCAAGCGGTTTGTTCGAAATGCTTCCTGCAAGAAACAACACTAAAACAGCAGAAGATAGCAATAATACAGATGTCTATTCAAGTTAGTTAGCTAAATCAGTGAAGCATAAACAATATACATCAATGAAGATCTTGCAATATGAAAAATCAAAGCCAATACAGATGCATATAGGGAAAAGTAAGTTGTATTCTTTATTGATGATAGAAGGAGAGGTTACAACCACATGACTGATTTTAAGTGACCCTTCCAGCAATGATCCTCAACCCCATCATAGTATAAATCTCTCCAGCAGCTGTTACACAAATATAACTCTCAATTGAAAATCCTCCAGCATTTCTCTACTCAAATTATTCCTTCTCAAACACTCAGATCTGTGTTCAATTTATAGATGAACTGAAGGTAGTTTTGAAATGAATGAATTTCCAATAATAGGCAATACATGTTCCCAGTCATGTATATGTCAAATGGACACTTGGATTCGAAGCTTGGCACATGTGAACTCTTCTAGAAGGCACTGGCCAAGTGCAAATTCCGAAACAATGAGAATTTCACTCCCAATGTGACCAACGCACCCATAGATGTCGGGAAGTGTTTTGTAGAGCAGCCTTGCATGGGGCTACCTGCATATGCAACGTACTTATTCCCCTTAGAGGCAGCGTTGGTGAGCTCCCATATGCTATATAATAAACTTCAAACCTTGGAAACCTTTGCTTGATGAAAGTCATGTTTGATTTGTCTTGTTCTTGCCTTAGGGCATGTAGCAACTTGAAATGATAGGGAATGATAGACCCTTATTCATTGGTCCTGGAGATGATGCCCAGTTAACCAGGTCATTGGGAATGATGCACAAATTGTCCTATAACAATAAGAATAGATTACATCATCAAATTTTAGAAGGAAAAAAGGAAAAAAAAATAAACTTGTATTTTCAACTTATCTCCCTATGGTTTTACTCAAATTTCGAGCGAGATCACTTGTTGGATACATAATTTAATTCCTCATCCAAGGAGTACCAATGTTGCATATTTTTTATGGAACTTTTTTTTAGCACTCCACTAGTTCTTCAAAGGCTGAAAAGGAGACCAACAAAGGTAACCACATACCACTTTGACCTAGTAGCTAGCCCTATTAGGCTGAGAGGGCTCTTTCAATGAGATCACAGAAAATTTGAGTGGATCATGAAATATATTAGGCTAGGTATGCATATTAGGGTTTGATTTGATTTTGAAGGATTGTGCTAGATGGTGAATTAGGTCTAGGAAAAACTGGGTGAGAGCTCTGAAAATCAGATTTGTAGAGATGTAATGGGGCAAGGTAGGCACACACTTTAGCATGTTAGAGGTATCTTGGTGAATATGGTATATTTATAGGGTTTCAAAATGAGCATGAATAACATCAATTCATTTATATCAGAAGAAAATGAACATAAATGTGAAAGCTTCTCCAAAACAGAGCATTGAATCAATGAATTTCGCTTATCAAACTTAGAAATCAATCACATAAGACATGAAAATGGAAATGGAAGGTAAAATACATTCAAACATATTATCACAAAAGAAGAAACATTGCTAAAGCACATACCACATGAATCCCACCACAATAGTTGCAAATTATGTCTATTAGTTCCTGCCAAATTCACAAAATACACTAGTGTTCCAAGCTAAATTCCATAGCATCCAACCTTTGCAATGAATTACAATGGGCCTCATATAGCCACTGAGGGTGAAATCCTCCCTTGGAAGTTTAATTTTCCAGCAATAAAGTCAAATACATGCATCTATCTGAATTTTGCTACACACTAGGGAGGTTACACAACAAATTCCTCCTTTATCTAACCATCAAGAGACATATCCTCAAAGCAATAAATGGAGGATAAGACACCTATTAAACTCCATTTTTACCATTTAAATGTACATTTTTTATTTTACATTCATATACTTTCCCCTTTTGAATTTTACAAAAGTCAAACTAGAAATTGGAGAAAATTACACAGTCAAAATTTTAATTAAAATCTCAGAAAATTTCAGAAGCACAGCGCCATATTGGAGTCAATTTTTAGGCACCATTCTGAAGTCAAAATTGAATTCTAAAAGAATGGTAAATTAGCCATGTTTGTCTAGTTTCCAGAAAATCTTGAATTTTTTAAAATGACAAGGCCTTCAAAAACGCATTCTCCCAAGGTGTCTCCAGAAACGCAATGTCAATGAAAAAGACGGGCAGAATGTGATTTTTGACCCTTTTTCTCATTTTTCTCAAAATCTGAGCCCTGAATCAAAAATATGAGAAGATGGGTTTTGAGAGGAGGCCATCAGATATCTATAAATGTTAACCATTTTTCATTTGGAGCCCTGAGTAAAAAATGCAGCGCCAAGGCGCTACACTTCTAGACCTAGTGAAATTTTTGAATTTTGCAAATTTACACCAATTTTCACCAAAAAACAAAAACTGCTCCAAATCTTCCCAAAATTGGATAAGAAGTGGAAAATGATGTATGTTATGCTATCATATAGGCATCAGCAAGAATATTTAACTTACCCTTCTCATTTTGGTTGATTATGGTTTCCTTGAGATTATCTTGCAATTGCTCGACCTTGACATTGCAAATTTTGTTTCTTGTGTGGTAGTGGTCAGCCATGTGCCTTAGCATATGATTGTCCCTGTTGGCCTTTTCAAGGAGCTTCTCCAATTGGATGTTGACCTTCTCAAGCCAAAAATCCCTGTCCTCATTGATCTCATTTGCAATTTTGTCTTCAAAATTAAGTTCTTATATCTAGGGTCTTGTTCTCTTTCTTTCTGCAATGCCTTTTTGAGACCCATGGTTCTTGGCCCCTTCCTCTTCACCTGTTTTTCATGCTCATAATACTAATCATTCTCAGCCACTTATTTTCCTTTATCATCATGTTTTATTTCCTCAAACTACCTTTTCTCCAAAACCAATGGTTTTGCCTTCAGTTTCTAGTTTTCTTGCCCTAAAAATGAAATGATGAAGTTGACCCTTGCCAAGTTGTTTTGGAGCTCTTTTATCTGAGAATACTTGTATTTTATTACCCCCTATAGGTTCTCATGCTCATCAGTAGCTTCCAAGTCTACTAGGTCCAAATAATTTTCCTCCTCGTCATGCATGGATGTCTCATGTTGTGCTAATGGTGACCTCTGTCCTGGTGAAGTAGGCTTGGCCCCTTCCTCAAATTGAGGAGAAAACATAAGCCTCCTGCTTCTCTGATAGGTGTGACTAACCTCAAGCCTAGGCCTCTTTGAAAATTCAACAAGTTTTATTGATGATCCCACCTCCATAGGTTGTGCTGACATGGTAGGTGATATGTTTTGTTGCTCAGTTGGTGTAGTGGTTGTGTGAATTTGCAAGGCTGCCTCAATGAAGGTATCCCATGTCATGTTCTTCTCTACCAACTGATGGAGAACTATGACCTTCACAAAGTTGTGGTGAAATTGGCTAGGGTAATGTTATGTGTTTTTTATTTGCACCTTTGCAAACATCTTGATCACACTTTTATACAAGAAATTTCATAAATTGAGAGACTTCATTGTTGTGAAGTGCATGAGCAATCGAATGTGATATTGGTACCATCTAGAAAACCTGCCCTCACATGTGAAAATTTTCATTACAACCTTCATCAATGGTGCATACCTCTCCAGTAAGTATCTGAATGGGAAAATATGTGTATTAGCCTCTTTGTAATGCGATTTTATGTAGGGTTTGTACTGCTCAAGGTCTAGGTTCATGCCTTTGAACCAATATTCACCATGATTTGGTATTCCTGTAGCAAGAGAGATAGCACATACTGAAATGTGAAATCAATCCCTGCAATGGTGGCTTTTTCTTCTCTCAAATTGGTGGCAAACAAATCTGTAAGCTTCTCATGGAAACCTACCTCCTCCACTCTTTGACAAAACCCTAGGAAGTTGGAATCTTTAAAGAACTTTCTAATAAATGGCGAGGAAGTGATTTCACTGCAATTTGAGGACTCATACCTCAGTATATTCCCACCTTTATGGTGTTTTATTTTCTATGATGGTGAATAATATGCTTCCATGATGAAATCTAGATGATAGATAAGCAAAAACAATGAATTTTTATGCTATTAAGGAATGAGGTGATATGATGGACTTGAAAGTTGCCTAAATTTCTAAGGAAATTCAGGGGGATAGGGAATGAGTTTAGTGAATTGGGGAAACAAGAAATTTGGGAAATGATTGAGGGGAGGAGGTTAAAAAATCCTAAACACAGTCCTACCCTAGAAATACGTAGGGTATAAGGGTTTGTAGGGAAATGATAGAAAATGAAGGGAAATGGCTTTTTGATGGATGGAGGTGATGTATAAACTGTAAATAGAGATGTAGAGACCAAGAAATTAGGTTTTAAAGAATCAATCCATCATTTGAAGACCAACATCATGGAATTCATGAAAACCCTAGGAGACTAAGCTTGTGATCAATTTCTTGGCATGCGAAGAAAAGAAGGGCATGAACATGTGTAAACTTACTTGTTATAAAGCTTGGAGGGTGAAAAATATAGAGTGGAGCTCTCTAAAATTGAATTTGGTGGTGAAATGGAAAGTTAGGGCAACTCTGTGTTGTGTGTAGTGCAAGCCACCAGTGTGCAACACCTATGCGCAACGTAGTCTTCCTATGCGCAGTGCCTTCCTCTTGAAGCACATTGCAGTGTTTGTATGCACAGCGCCCTCAAATTTTCTCGAGTTTGAGAAAAAAAATGTGCTTTTCTCACCAAATGAGGGATGAGCTCGATGATGAGAGGTAATGAGAGTGAAAATGAAACATGTTTGTGTATTTTTGGTCCTTTTATAAACATGGAATGACTCCCTTTGAGTGATGATGGGCCTACATGACTTTTTCATGCATGACTTTCATTCTTTTGAACTTTGTAACCTTTGGAATTTGTAACCTTGAAATTTTTGTGGCTTCTTTGGAACATTGAATCTCTTTTGAACTTTGAACTTTTTCAAAACTTGAACTGCAGCTTTATTAACATGAAGTGCTTATTACATATAGAAACATAAAATTACATTTTTTGAAATCAAAATTTATTGAAGAAACTTGATTTATTACCACTCCTCAAATTACCAGATTTTATGCATGAAATAGCAGTTTTGGGGACCTTAAAACCCTAATGACCTAATGGATATGTTGTAACATTATCTGGTCTTGATAAGTTAGCATGTTAGTTGAAAAAATGAAAAATAAAATGCTAAGTCAGGATATGGATGAAAAATAAAAATTTAAAAAATGTTAGGAAAAAATATGTTTTATGCATCCATGTCAGAATAAAATGTTAGAGTTAGTTTCCCTAAAGAAACAAGGAAAAAAGAAAGAATGTTGGGAAAGAAAAAAAAAATGTGAATGCTTTAGTATAAAAAATAAATCATGGTTGCTTGTTTAAATGCTCTGAGTTACCAAAAAATAAAAATTTATTAATGATGATTAAATTATTTTAAAAGGGTTTATATTATCATTAATTAATTTGATTTTATAGCGCTCATTTTATTTTTATCCTAAAGTTACTACAGGAAAATTATTCAAATCGCAATGAATAATGTGGCGGAAAGTTTGGACGGAGGATCTTATACCCGCTCAAGATCTACGGCGGAGGATAACTTCGCAACCCCCCACCCGGACCAACTGTTTCTCGTTAATGCGAGGAGGGGGGGGGTCCGAAGTGTGGTTTTAATGGCCGCGACATTTTGCAAAATTTCAACATCACAGCACTTTGCACCTCCTTCGCCCAAAACTGCAAACCGGGAGGTACCCCCCCCCCCCCCCAAAAAAAAAAAAAAAAAAAAAAAAAAAAAAAAATCCACTAGAGGTTTTATTTCCAATGATCATTTCCTCCCGCGCCTCGAGCCAACGAATCCTCCCTCTGCGCCATAACCGTTGTCCATCCATCCAATGTCATCCCGCCATATCACCAAATCGTTACCCTTAAATACCTCCGCTCCATAACCATTGTACTACGTTCACACGATCGTCCCTTAGCTGTTTGATGCATCGTTGGTCATTAAACCTGCTCCTGAGCCATTAAACACCTATGGTCACCTTCCAAGTCGTTAAACCTAGATATCCACCTATAAAATAATCTGTGGACTCACTTATACCACTTTACTTTCTCATCTATTTGTCTCGACTTGCCATCTCTTTATTCACTTCCAAATCACCAGCTATTCACCCTGCGATCACTATCACCATTTATGTAACCACCCGATCCTCAAATGCCTTCTCCTAGTCGATATCCCTATTAACATGGCCCCCAAAGCCAAGACTAAAAATTAGGTGACCCCTAAAGTCAAAGAAAAGAAACAAATGATTGAAGAAGTGCATGTCACTGACCCGGTTGCAGAAGAAATTCCTGTTCCAACACCACAGTTCTCAATCTCATACCCCTCGTAGATGATTTCTTTAAAGTCTCCTATGCTCACTACGAATTCAATTTCCATGAGCTATATCTATGGCTAAAACAAAAATACATATAAAATCAGGACCCTATCAAGTTATGGGAATCTATGTTGCCCCTATTTTCCTTTCCATAGACCCACTCTTTCCCTGATCTAATTTCCTAGTGCCAAAAACAATATGATCCCATAAAAATATCAGTGGTGGCTCAAATTGGAAACATTTTGATCACCATATCCCCAGAGACCATAAACCAAATGCTCCTCAGCCCTTCATCTGATTCTCTATCCCATTTATCACTTGTTTCTCTCATGGACCTTTATCATAAGTTAACCTTCCCTGAGAGAGCTAAGATATTTGAGATATTCCTACCTGAGGATGCAGAATTGCCCAAGAAAAATCCACCATACTTATCCTCAATCTTTCCTGAAGCCTCTAAAAACTGCATTTCACTTCTTTCATACCTGTTAGGATACCCAAATGACCAAACAATGGATGAACCCATCATGGGGTTCTTATCTATTTTCAGTAAAGACAAATCACCATTGTTCATGTACAATTAGAGCCAATTCTTGGCTGAAAATATACATGAGAAATTCATAAATTTTACAACACAAGGTGTGTTTAATTACACTTCTATAATTATTCACATGCTTATTTTTCAAGAAGCAGAGATTCTTCCTATCCATTTTAGTAAACAGGATGCACAAGGATTGAATCAATCAGTGATTCACTGGACAGGGTTAGTCAAGGCTACATTAACAATAACTACTTTTGTAGAGTTCATAGACTCCTTCAAACACCCAATGAAGCAGCTACTTACTAGTCAATCGGAACCCAGAATTAGGGAAGAAATCAAAAGAATCTTACACCTGAGTGAGCAAGCCAAAAATTGGATTGGTATCTATACCAAAACTACACAGAAATTAGAGTATATGGTTGTGAACTCCCACCATATAAGCTTCCAAGATATGTCCCTGTGAGATTCTTTTCCTTAGAATACATTAGACAAATGATAAACATGGATGATCTCCATTTTGTCTCATGAAAGAGGAAAGCTCAGTGTAAGCTCAAGGAAAGCATTGGATCCTTCATCTGTAATACCAGATCAGTTGGTGCTGAAGTAGATGTAATGTTAAAGCAAATGGGTTTCCAACCAAGTTTCACTTAGTCTTATGACCCCGATGGCATTATTTATGCTCTGAGGGTCGAACTCAATACAAATTCCTATACTCATACCTCCAAAGAAGAAATGGAGAAACATATGAATCAAGATGAATAGATTGAAGGCACTCTTTAGGAGGTAGATGAACAAGTTATTTCAACTTCTAATGTGCAGACCCCAATTCCTGAAAATAAGTAGCAGAAAAGAGTTAAAGAAGAGCCTCCACATGCCAAAGAAATAATGAAGGAGTTTATCTTGCAGCACAAAAATTCAAAGCTTGGTTCCACCTTGCTTTCAAAGGGATAACAACCAGAGATTATATATTTGGGAGAGACTGAAGTTTCTACATCGATAAGTGTTCCTATGACCCCTCCATCATCATCACCTGTTAGAGAACCTCTGGAGATTATCCAGCATTCAGATGCCAATTCTTCTGAAGAACAAAACATTTTCTCTATATTTTTAGACATTAAACATAAGAATGAGGCATTAAAATCTAAAGTCTATAGTGAGTTCTGGAAGCAAACATCAACTTCCCAGCACAGGGTTCTCACTACCTTTGACAGTGAGAAAGGAAGGATGCAAATGGCCTTTTTGCAGGCAACAATTCCTTTTCTAAAGACTCGTGTTGAATACAAAAATACTATGTTATTTTTGTATTCAACACAAATAATATGGCAAAAATAATATGTTATTTTTGTATTCAACACAAATAATCTGGCACAGACGGTCTAGGGAGATGTTATTTTCAACAATGACAACAACATCCATGTCACTCTCCAAACTAAAGATTGCATTATCAAATTTTCAATCTCAGTTGAAGATTGAAAAGTTGTCTTCATTAGCCAAAGACAACAGATTGAATTATTTGGAGGACCTTGTAGTGAAAGTTGGGTATGATCCAAAAGACTGCAAGGTAGTTGAGGAAATTATCAAAAAGAATAATGCAGACATTTTTGCTCTACATAAACAACTCAAATTTCTCTCACATGAAGATCCACAGACAAAGGAGATTGCAGAGAATGAATACAACAAAGAGGAGATGTTGATCATATTGATCATTGATCAAAATATTAAAATAAGAAAGATGGAAGAACAGATTAAATATTTATTAAAAGAGAAATTAACAACTCATGTGGCTACTAATCCTAATACAACAACTCAAAGTTCAAACATCTTCTGTAGGTACAGAGCTTTCAGCATCTTCGACAACAAATGATGCAGCAAAATTGGCATGAGGTTTGGCTATTTAGAAGCAGGCACATGAGAAGTTATAGTAGAGGTTTCAAATTCTAGAATCACAAAATATTAAAAATGATACCGTATACATGGAGGAAATGCAAAAGTCTCACAAGTTGGGACTTAAGGTAAACGAATTAGAAAGTGAATCTTTAATGGCAGAGCATTGATTGAAGCCAAGCAGAAGATTTGGGAAGACATTAGAAAGTCTATGACAGAGGTATGGCCATCCATAGAGATTATTTTCGAAAAGAAACAGCTTGCCACCAAATGCAAAGCAGCCATAGAAGAGCAGAAAGAACATCACAAGAAAAAGACAAGTGAAGCCACTGACATGATCAAGGTTTTGAAATCAAAGAACAGAGAAGAGTTGGAAGAAATCAATATACTGGACAGAACTGCAACAATCTTGGAGATCAAGAAAGTTTTACAGAAGAGAAATTTAATCAACCAACTGCAAACCAAATGTGAAGCTTTGAATATTGTTGTTCAAAGGTTTCATACAAAATTTAATGTCTTGAATCATAAAGGACTGCCAAGATTGGTAGGATTAGATGATAAATTGATTAAATTAGAAGATTACTGTAAAAATTTATATACAATTGCAATAGATAAATCCAAATTTGTAGGTATTAAAGGGTAGGTTACAGGGAAAGCATTTATATAAGCTCTGCAGTTTGATTTGATCATTCAACATCAAATCAAACATTTATTCATTTAGAGGCCTACTTTCAATAGATACACAGAGGTAGATGAAATCTTCAGAAAGATGATGAGTGTAGAAAACCCAAGTTAATACAAATGGGATAAATTTTTTGAGACCATCGAGTAAAAGTGTGATTTTTACAGCATGCCAGTACAGCAGATTTTCAAGGGTCCAGTCATCAACAGCTTCCATCAAAAGGGGCCAAGTCATCAATAGCTTCCATGAAAACAAAGACATGTCATCTATCTATTTCCTTCTTCTATTATTCTTTATTCTATTGTAATCAGTTTAAGATATTTCTGAGTTTTAGAAATTAGTATAATTAACTCTCATTTCGAGTTATTAAGGGTTGCACCCTTGGATAAGCGAATTTTTGTAAGCAGAATTGTCCACGTTTTTTCGATCATTAATAATAGAAGAAGGATTCTAAATTTTTCTCATACAGCTTTGTTCCTTCTGTGAGTTTTTCCAGTTTTCATTACATTTTGTCTCTTCATATGTTTAATTGAAATAAATATAACTAGGTGAGATTAAGTGTGCTTCAATTATCTTATAATTCCTCCCGAACTTATTATCAATATAAAGAATGATTTACTAAACAATTTGTTGATGTAAGTCCCTTTCATTTATAAATTGTCAGCATCTTGATAATGTTAAATGTATTTTTTTGAACTTTTAGACATTGTTTAACAGTTTTTAAGCTTATGATTAATTAAAGAATTCAATCTAAATATTTGATAATCATATCTTCTTACATAAGTCTACTTAACCATTTACAAAATCTTAATCACTATGTGAGATAAACACGTAGCCCTTATTCATATTTTTTGATATTATCTGAAATTTTTAATCATAACTGTTTGCAAAATTTATCCTATACATTGGTCATCCAAAATTTCAAAACACAACAAAACATTATAGACTCTTTGGCATAATTATTGACCCCAATTATCTCAAAGGACAACATCAATTTGGAACCGTTGTCGGGGAACGAATTTGATTTTTTTTCCCTGGGACAACGATAAAAACCCTATTCCTTTAAAGGTGACTAAATGTTTATTTAGGTCAAAATTTCTCACCTGGCGACTTCACTGTGACCAAACTGGCTGCTTCAAAGCATACCAGGTCTCATTCTGACTTTGCAATTGTCTTACCCTTATTAGATCCAGAGAGTTTGGTAAGACAAGCTTCTTCCAAAATAAGGCATCAAAACCCTTCTTCTACCCCTCACAGGAGATCAATATAACTCTTGATACTTTCAGATCTAGACCTACTCATTTAGAATTAGAAGACATACCTTTGATAGTACATGAGTTAGTATCTAAAGGAGTGGATTTTCAATCAGCCTTGTTAGTTCATTCTTTAGAGTCCTATAATTACCTGAGGAAACTTCTTAATATCCTATATCATAACAAGATTTGGATCTAAAATTACCTAGATTCAAACCTACTGATTTCATTTCCCCTGTTACATATTCTGCACCTTCTACTTCACACCAACTAGAAGATATCTTTCCTCTTTATTCTAATCCTTTTTTGAACACAGACAAGGAGAATAAGAGGTTCAAAATTTTTTCATTCAAACCCCTTTGAGGTCCCGAAGAAGGTCTTCTATCCCATTTCATTCTCCTCCTCGTTCTCTACCTCATTCCTCACCTCCTTCTTCTCCATCTTCACCTACAAACTCTAATTTGTCTTCTTCACCTACTAATACTCATTCCTCTACATCTACATCTTCAAGTATGGCTGGTTTTAGACCAATTTTACAAGCAAGATATGCTCCCCTTTCCTTCCTAATCTTCTCTATGATTTTCCTCCTGGATATCTAAAACATCTCCCTATATTTAATGGAGAAACTGATTTATGAATTGAAGACCATCTGGAAGAATTTCTGGATTTTACTGATAACATGAACATAGAACATGAAAAATTTTATATGAGATTGTTTGTGCAATCCCTAGAAGGAAATGTCAGGATTTGGTTTAGGCAATTACCAGCTAATTCCATTAGATCCTGGAAAGAATTAATTAATATATTTAAAAATCACTGGGGAGTGAAAAAAGACCCTGTGTATTTCTTAACTGAAATTGAAGAACTCAAAAGAAATTATGGAGAACCAGTTGTTGATTTCATCAAAATATTTAACAAGCTTTATCACAAGATGCCTCTTGATTGTAAACCTCTTGTAGCAGCAGCTAAGGTTATATTTTCAAAAGTCTTTGAAGATGAATTTGATGTTATGTTAAGAGAGAGAACATCCCGAACCTTAGAGTACATGCAAACAAATGCTATAGAGGTTGTACCAAATAGGTCTGCATCAACTAAGCTAAAAGCTAAAGCTGAAAAATCCCAGAAGAAATTAAAATCAAATCAGAAAGCTTCATCTTCCTCTAAAACTAAAAATGAAGATGAAAAAATAGATGAAATCACATCACTTATTATAAACCTATCAAAGAGGATTTTAAAGATTGAAACTCAACCTAGAACAGTCCAACAAACTGTTTCTAGACCCCAAACACAGGTCTAAGGTTAGTATAAAAAGTCTCCTCCATTACAAATTCTTCAGAAACCACATAATTACCAACAAGTACCTACACCATTATTGATTGATGATCAACAACCTGATGATAATACGTTATCTATCACTGAAGATATTAATAACATATATCATACATCTCTTCATTTTTCCATCGTTCCTGTTCCTCAAAGTCAAATCCCTTAAGAAGACCAACATACTTCTCATGTTTCTAAATATCAAGCCTTTTCTGAGTTTTTTATTACAGAAATAAATAGAAGGTATGACTTAAGACCTATAGCTGGTCCTGGTAGACCTCCTAAAAACCCTGTAATAATTGAGCCTCAAGTAAAAACTGTTGAAACTCAAACTACTTCTATTCAACCTCTAAAACAGTCAAGTGATTATGTTCAAATTGATAAAACTATATTGACTGCTTTTAATGTCGAAAAAGAGTTAGAAACAATTAAAAAGACAATTCCACTTTCAGAACTTTCTAAAAACCCTAGATATAAGAGTCAAGGTTAAAAATGGATCCATAGCTTTTGGTCCTAGTTCTCATATGATTGATGAATCCATACCACCTTTTTATGTGACTTTGAAACTGCATGAATCCTTGCTATAAAATTGTATGTTGGATTCTAGAGCTTCACACAACCTAATGCCTAAGGTCATTATGGAACAACTTAATTTGGATATCACTCGAACCTATCACGACCTATATACCTTTGACTCTAAAAAAGTGAAATTTTTAGGACTTATAAAAGACCTAGTGGTCACCTTACATCAAATACCAGTCAAAAGTGTTGTATTAGACATAGTTGTCACTGATATTCCCCCTAAATTTGAATTCTTTTATCAAGATCATGTTGTGCCAAATTAGGAGGGAGTCTTCAAATGGATATGTCTTTTTCCACTATTCTTGTATATGGTGGAGAAAGCCTTAGGTTATATAGGGAAGTTAGATTCTTAAACACTGTTTGCAAACCAGATCAAGCTAGAAACCATCCCATTTATGCAGTTGACCAGGACTTTAGTTGTTTTCAACTATCATCAAATATTTCATAGAATTCTCAACTCAAGATTGAGGATGTAGTTGAAACTCCTAAATCTGTTCAAACTGATATTTGGAAACTTTTCTTGGATAGATCTTGCACCAAATATGGAGTTGGAGTAGGAGTTGTTTCAATTTCACCTGATAAAGAAAATTTCACTCAACCATGCAAGTTAGATTTCGAGGCTACAAATAACGTTGTTGAATATGAAGATTTTATTCTAGGATTACAGCTTACCAAAAGTTTAAAGGTCCAAAATTTGAGTGTCTTTACTGATTCAGAACTTATAGTAAGGCAGGTTAGGAATCTTTGTCAAACAAAGCATCCTAGGCTCAAGTCTTATAGAAATGAAATTTGGGACACCATTGAAAACTCCTTTAATACCTTCAATATCACTTTTATTCCTAGAGATGAAAACATTCATGCAGATTCATTAGTTGTTTCTACTAGTTCTTTTAAGATTCTGGATCAGTTTCAGATACAATACCAAATTCAAGTCAAATATAGGCCATCCATTCCAGATAATCTAAAGCACTGGCAAATATTTGAAGATGATGAAAAACTGAATTCTTCAAGTTATTGATTAATTTTTTGTATTACAAATTAAGGAAGATAACTCAGGCATAAATGAAGCTACTAAAGACAAAGAAAATTCAGATCTAAATTCAAAGATAGTTGATCATGATATTATACAATTGTCAAATAATTTTATCCCCAAAGTACTTGTTCCTTTAGAAAAATTATTTGATCAAAATGATGTTCCCAAAAATCCCATCTCTGTTTCTCTAGAAGATGACATTGAAGAAACTAACATTGGCACTGATGAAAAAATTAAAAATATTAAACTTTGTGCATCTTTAGCTCCTAAAATTAAATCCGAATATATCAAACATCTTAAGAATTACAAAAATGTTTTTGCTTGATCTTATGTTGATTTGAAAACTTATGACACATCTTTAATAGAGTATAAAATTCCACTAAAATCATAAGCAAAAACATATCAACAAAAATTAAGAAGAATGAATCAAGTTCTGTTTCCCACCATAGAAAAAGAACTTAAAAAGCTTTTAGATGCTCAGATAATTATCCCTTCAAGATACTCTAATTGGGTAGCCAATCTAGTACCTGTCAGAAAAAAGAATGGTGAGATTAGACTCTATGTGGATTTTATAAATATTAATAGATCATCTCTGAAAGAAAACTATCCACTTCCAAAGATGGATCAGTTACTCCAAAGGGTGACAGGTGTTAATAGACTCTCCATGCTTGATGGCTTCTATGGTTATAATCATATATTGGTGAATTCATAAGATGACCTTTACTACACCCTAGGGTACATTTATGTATGTCAAGATGTCGTTTGGCCTATCAAATGCAGGAGAAACATTCCAAAGAGTTATGGACTTAGCCTTTGTTGGGAAGGTAAATAATTTTGTTGTTATTTATCTTGATGATTTAACTGTTTTTTCTGAATCAGATCAGAAACATTTAAAACACTTGATGAAGGTTTTTGACAAGTGCAGAAAGTTCGGAATATCTCTAAATCCCAAAAATTCCTTATTTTCCATCAAAGAGGGAAAGTTACTAGGCCATATCATTTCAAAGGATGGAGTAGTAATAGATCCCAAAAGGGTCTTTGCTATTCAATCATTATCATTACCTAGAAATAAGGAAGAGATACAAGCCTTTTTAGGAAAGATTAACTTTTTGAGAAGATTCATACCTAACTATACTTAAATATTTAAAGACATTACATACATGCTCAAAAAGAACCATGAAGTCAAATGGACCATTCCTGTAAGATATACATTTGATAAAATAAAGAAGGCCATTTCTGAAGTTCCCACCTTAGCCAGTCCAAACTACTCTGAGTCTTTTAGTATATTCTCATTTGCTTTTGAAACCACCCTTGTTGTTGTCCTTTTGCAGGAAAATCAAGATTATCATGATCAACCCATAGCATTTTTTAGCAAGGTCATGAGAGATGCAAAACTCAAGTATGATATCATTGAAAAACAAGCATATGCCTTAGTTCAAGCCCTGAAATCTTTCAAAATGTATGTCCTCCACTCTACCATTATTGCTTATGTACCTAACAATGCTCTAAAAATTATTCTTACACAACCAGACACTAATGGAAGAAGAGTAATGTGGATAACTCAAATCCTTCAGTTTGACCTCACCATTAAAACCACCAAGCTAGTAAAGGGATGGGGTTTAGCTAAACTATTAGCTGAATCTAATTGCAAAGTGTTAGACATAAACTTTATTTTTGAAGTCTCTAAGAAGCATACACAAGAACCTTCTTCAAATATAGAAAGGGAGAATCCACAAGAACATTCCTTAAATGCAGAAGGGGAGAATCCACAAGAACCTTCCCAAGAATCTCAAGGAAAGAATCCACAAGAACCTTCTCCTTCAACTCAAACAGTCCTTGTTCACATTGATGAAACGTTTGTATTATCAGATTGGTATGCAGATATTGTTCATTTTCTGATCCATTTTGAATTTCTATCTAAGTTTTCAAAAAACTAGTGCAAAACACTTAAATTGAAATCCATAAAATATTGTATCATCAATTCCAACTTGTATTGGAAAGATCCTCTTAACATTCTACTACTTTGCTTGACAGAATCAGAGACTGAAGGAATCATTGATCAGTTTCATGCAGAAATATGTGGAGGGAATTATGCTTGGAGAGCAACAACATACAAAATACTAAGGGCAGGGTTCTATTAGCCCACTCTGTTTTCACAAGTAAGAGCAAAGGTTAGAGCCTATGTTCCATGTCAGATGTTTGCTGGTAAGAGAAAACTAGCAGCTCTTCCACTAGTTCCAGTGGTTGTCTCAGCACCATTTCTTCAATGGGGACTAGATTTTATAAGAAAAATTCACCTAGCTTCAAGTAATCAGCACAGATGGATCTTAATTGCTACTGACTATTTCACCAAGAGGGTGGAGGCCATTCCTGTTAGAAATGCCACAGATTCAATTGTAATCAAATTTATTGAAGAAAACATTCTATCTAGATTTGGTTGTCCACAACAAATAGTGACTAACAATGCCACAACATTTAGTACTATAAAAATGATTGAATTTTTCCAAAAGTATCAGATTTTACTACATCAATCAACCCCCTATTATCCACAAGGGAATGGTCTTGTTGAATCATCTAACAAGAGCTTAGTAAAGGTGATCAAGAAAAATTTATAAGACCATAAGAAAAATTGGGACAGTCATCTTATCTATGCAGTCTGGGCAAACAGGATGTTTCCCAAAAGATCAACAGGTAAATCTCCATTCCAACTGCTTTATGGCAAAGATGTTACTTTTCCTACAAATTTGGCTTTCCCTGTGCTTAAGT
Source organism: Pinus albicaulis (assembly GCA_034641835.2). Taxonomy (NCBI): domain Eukaryota; kingdom Viridiplantae; phylum Streptophyta; class Pinopsida; order Pinales; family Pinaceae; genus Pinus; species Pinus albicaulis. Next base: position 1,552,045,685 of record CM076584.1, read on the forward strand.
TTTTACAAGAATATATTGATGAAACGATGATTTCTCTAGAAGAATAAATCAAATTATTGAATTAAATGGAAACAACGATAAGATTCAATACAAATTGAGGAAATATCAGAATAAGATGAAGAGTCTTTTTGATAGAAAGTCTAAGGGAAGAGACTTTAGATAAAGAGATTTAGTCTTAAGATGGGATGATAGGAGAGAATACAAAGGTAAGCATGGCAAGTTTGACAATCTATGGTTTGGACCACTCAACATTGCAGAGGTAAAGGGAAACAACACATTTGTGCTACAAAATTCGGAAGGACTATTCTCAACACTGCCTGTCAATGGTAGATTCCTGAAACATTATATACAGTATTGAAGGAGATCCTACATCATCATTGTATATTATCATTTTCTTTTACCATTTCAAGTCTATTTGTTTTCTACAACAAAGACTCCATAGCCCGAGGAGAAGGCACATGTAACTGCTTGTTCTTTGCATCCCACAGGGGGAAGAAGTTCCCAATTGGATCCGATGTTTTAACATTATCTGGTTTTGATAAGTTAGCATGTTAGTTGAAAAAATGAAAAAGAAAATTGTAAGTTAGGATATGGATGAAAAAGAAAAAAAATTAAAATGTTAGGAAATTTTATGTTTTATGCATCCATGTCAGAATAAAATGTTAGAGTTAGTTTCCCTAAAGAAAAAATGATAGGGAAGCAACAAAATAAAAAAAGTGAATGCTTTAGTATAAAAAATAAATCATGGCTTCCTATTTAAATGCTTCGAGTTAACAAAATATTAAAAATTTATTAATGATGATTAAATTCTTTAAAAAGGGTTTATATTATCATTAATTAATTTGATTTTATAGTGCTCATTTGATTTTTATCCTAAATTTACTACAGGACAAATAGTCAAATCACAATGAATAATGTGGCAACATGTTTGGATGGAGGATCTTATACCCGCTCAAGATCTACAGCAGAGAATCACTTCGCGACCCCATCCCCCGACCATTTCTCATTAACGCGAGGGGGGGGGAGGGGGGAGGAAGGGGGGTCTGAAGTGTGGTTTTAATGGCTGCCACATTTTGAAATGTGTCAACACCACAACACTTCGCACCCCCTCTGCGCCATAACCATTGGTCATCCATCCAATGTCATCCCACCACATCACTTAATCATTACCCTCCAACGCCTCTGCTCCCTAACCGTTTACTCCATTCACATGATCGTCCCCAAGCCATTTGATGCACTGTTGGTCATTAAACCCGCTCTTGAGCCGTTAAACGCCTACAGACACCTTCCAGGTCGTTAAACCCATATTTCCACCTATAAAATAATCTGTGGACTCCCTTATACCACTTTACTTTGTCTCGACTTTCCATCTCTATATTCACTTCCAAGTCACCAGCTATGAACTCTGCGATCACTGTCACCATTTTTGTAACCACCCGATCCTCAAATTCCTTCTCCCAACAGATATCCCTATTAACATGGCCCCAAAATCAAAGACTAAAAAGCAGGTGACCCCTAAAGGAAAAGCAAAGAAACTGTTGATTGAAGAAGTGAAAATCATTGACCTAGTTGTAGAAGAAATTCTCACTCCAATGCCACAGCTCAACCTAAATCTCATACCCCTCCCAGATGCTTTCTTTAAAGTCTCATATTCTCACTGCGAATTCAATTTCCATTAGCTATATCTATGGCTAAAACAAAAACACATAGATAATCAGGACCCTATCAATTTCTGAGAATCTATGTTGCCCCTATTTTACTTTCCGCAGACCCACTCTTTCCCTGATCTAATTTCCTGGTGCCAAAAAAAATATGATCCCATAAAAATATCATTAGTGGCTCAGAATGGAAACATTATGATCACCATATCCCCAGAGACCATAAACCAAATGCTCCTAATCCCTTCATCTGATTCTCTATCCGATTTTTCACCTGCTGCCCTCATGGACCTTTATCATAAGCTAACCTTCCCTCAGAGAGCCCAGATATTTGAGATATGCCTACCTGAGGATGCAAAATTTCCCAAGAAAAATACACCATACTCATCCTCAATCTTTCCTGAAGCCTATAAACACTGCATTTCACTTCTTTCATACATGTTATGATACCCAAATGACCAAATAGTGAATGAACCCATCATGGGGTTCTTATCTATTTTCAGTAAAGACAAATCACCATTGTTCATGTATAATTATAGCCAATTCTTGGCTGAAAATATACATGAGAAATTCATTAATTTTACAACACATGGTGTGTTTAATTACACTTCTATAATTATTCACATGTTTATTTTTCAACAAGCAGAGATGTTGCCCGTCCATTTCAATAAACAGGATGCACAAGGAGTGAATCAATCAGTGATTCACTGGACAGAGTTAATGAGGGCTACATCAACAACAACTACTTTTGTAGAGTTCATAGACTCCTTCATACACCTAGTGAAGTAGCTACTTACTAGTCAATCAGAACCCAGAATTGGAGAAGAAATCAAAAGAATCTTACACTTGAGTGAGCAGCCAAAACTGGGGATTGGTATCTATACCAAAACCACACATAAATTAGAGTATATGGCTATGAAATCCCACCATATAAGATTCCAAGATATGTCCCTATGAGAGCCTTTTCCTTATAATATATCAGACAAATGATAAATGTGGATGATCTCCAATTTGTCTCATGAAAGAGGAAAGCTCAATTTAAGCTCAAGGCAAGAATTGGATCCTTCAACTGCAATACCAGATCAGCTGGTGTTGAAGCAAATGCAATTTTAAAGAAAATGGGTTTCCAACCAAGTTTCACTTGGTCTTATGACCCCCATGGAATTATTTCTGCTCTGAGATTCGAACTCAAGACAACTTCCTATACTCATACCTCCAGATCAGAAATAGAGAAACATATGAATCAAGATGAATGGATTGAAGGCGCTCTTTAGGAGGCAGATGAACAAGTTATTTCAACTTCTAATGTGTAGACCCCAGTTCCTGACAATAAGCAGCAGAAAAGAGTCAAAGAAGAGCCTCCACATGCCAAAGAAATCATGAAGGAGTTTATCTTGTAGAACAAAAATCCAAAGCTTGGTTCCACCTTACTTTCAAAGGGATAAAAACTAGAGATTATATATTTGGGAGAGACTGAAGTTTCTATATCGACAAGTGTTCCTATGACTCCTCCATCATCATCACCTACTAGAGAACCTCTAGAGATTATCCAGCATTCAGATGCCAGTTCTTCTGAAGAAAAAAACACTTTCTCTAGATTTTTAGACATTAAACATAAGAATGAGGCATTAAAATCTAATGTCTATAGTCAGTTCTGGAAGCAAACATCAACTTCCCAGCATAGGGTTCTCACTACCTTTGACAGTGAGAAAGGAAGGATTCAAATGGCCTTTTTGCAGGTAACAGTTCCTTTTCCAAAGACTCGTGCTGAATACAAAAACACTGTGTTCTCTTTTGATGTAAGTCAGATCCATCCAATTGATCAGATGGACATGCATAGACAGTCTGGGGAGATGTTAATTTCAACAATGACAACAACATCCATGTCACTCTCCAAACTCAAGACTGCATTATCAAATGTTCAATCTCAGCTGAAGATTGAAAAGTTGCCTTCATTGGCCAAAGACAACATATTGAAGTCTTTGGAGGACCTTGTAGTGAAAGTTGGGTATGATCCAAAATACTGCAAGGCAGTTGAGGAAATTATCAAAAAGAAGAATGCAGACATCTATGCTCTGCGCAAACAAATCAAATTACCCTCAACTGAAAATCCACAGACAAAGGAGATTGCAGAGAATGAATACAACAAAGAGGATATGCTCATATTGATCATTGATCAAAATATTCAAATCAGAAATATGGAAGAACAGATTGAAGAATTACTAAAAGATAAATCAGCAACTCAGGTGGCTACGGATCCTAATACAGCAGCTCAAATATATTCTACAGGTACAGAGCTTTCAGCATCTTTGACAACAATTGATGCAGCAAAATTGGCACAGGATTTTGCTATTTAGAATTAGCCACATGAAAAGTTCCAACAGAGGTTTCAAATTCTATAATCACATAAGATTAAAAATGATACCTTATACATGGAGGAAATGCAAAAGTCTCACAAGTTGGGACTTAAGGTAAAAGAATTAGAAAGTGAATCTTTAATCGCAGGAACATTGGTTGAAGCCAAGCAGAATATTTGGAAAGACATCAGCAAGTCTATGATAGAGATATGGCCATCCATACAGATTATTTTCGAACAACAAAAGCTCATCACCAAGTGCAAAGCATCCATAGAAGAGCAGAAAGAAAATCTCAAGAAAAAGCAAAGTGAAGCCACTAACATGATCAAGTTTTGGAACTCAAATAACAAAGAAGAGTTGGAATAAATCAATATACTCGATAGAACTACAACAATCTTGGAGATTAAGAAAGTTTTACAGAAGAGAAATTTAATCAACCAACTGCAAACCAAATGTGAAGCTTTGAATATCGTTGTTCAAAGGTTTCATACAAACTTTAATGTCTTGAATCATAAAGGACTGCCACGATTAGTAGGGTTAGATGATAAATTGATTAAATTAGAAGATTACTGTAAAAAGTTATATACTATTGCAATAGATAAATCCAAATTTGCAGGTATTAAAGGGTAGGTTATAGGGAAAGCATTTCTAGAAGCTCTGTAGTTTGATTTGATCATTCAACATCAAATCAAACATTTATTCATTCAGAGACCTACTTTAGACAGATACACAGAGTTAGATTAAATCTTCAGAAAGATGATGAGTGTAGAAATCCCAAGTCAAGACAAATGGAATAAATTTTGTGAGACCATCAAGTAAAAGTGTGATTTTTACAGCATGCCAGCACAACAGATTTTCAAGGGTCCAGTCATCAACAGCTTCCATGAAAATTGAGACACGTCATCTATCTATTTCCTTCTTCTATTCTTCTCTATTCTATTATTGTAATCAATTTAAGATATTTCTGAGTTTTAGAAATTAGTATAAATAACTTTCATTTCGAGTTATTAAGGGTTGCACCCTTGGATAAGCGAATTTTTGTAAGCATAATTATACAAGTTATTTCAATCATCAATAATAGAAGAAGGATTCTAAATTTGTCTCATACAGATTTGTTCCTTCCATGAGTTTTTCCAGTTTTCATTACATTTTGTCACTTCATATGTTTAATTGTTATCAATATAACCCGGTGATATTAACTGTGTTTCAGTTGTCTTATAATTCCTCCTGAAGTTATTATCAATATAAAGAATGATTTACTAAACAGTTTGTTGATGTAATCCCCTTTCATTTATAAATTGTTAGCATCTTGATAATGTTAAATGTATTTTGTTGAACTTTTAGACATTGTTTAAAGGTTTTCAAACTTATGATTAATTAAATAATTCAATCTGAATATTTGATAATCGTATCTTCTTACATAAGTCTACTTAACCATTTACAAAATCTTAATCATTGTGTGAGATAAACAAGTAGCCATTATTCATATTTTTTGATATTATTTGAATGATTTAATCATAATTGTTTGCAAAAGTTATCTTCAAACATTGCTCATCCAAATTTTCAAAACACAACAAAACATTATATATGCTTTGGCATAATTATTGACCCCAATTATCTCAAAGGACAACAGGAGACACTGAACTCAATGAAATCATGGTAATGATGACTGGAATGATGATGACAATCTCTGAATAATGATACACTCAGCAGAGTGAAAACATGGACCAACAATTTAAAAAAATTTCAAAGAGTGGGAAATAGTCCTAAACCTAATGCCCAGTGACCAAATGTTTGCTTGAAGACCAAGTGAAATGACAAAAATTTGACTATGGGACCCTAACAAGACATGATAAGAGTCCATTTGACCACTGGCGACAGGATGCAAACACTGACACTAACACCTACTACACGAAAAATGAGAAATACATGAAAATGCGTGATTGCAATCAAGTTTTTTATGTATTTCTCAATTTTCGTGAAGCAGGGTCCCTCGAAAGTATGCAACATGGGTACTTCTTGGTTGAAGAAATAAATTTTGCATCCAACAAGTTCTCCTAAACATAGGGAGATAAGTTGAAAAATTAGTTTTTTTTTAATTCTTTTTACATTTTTACTCTAAAAATGGTGAATCATCCCCCATGGTTGACATCATCAGCTTGAATCCTATTGGTTCTTATAAAGTTAATTTTGGTTGTATATTTTTGTTTTGAGGCCCATTTTAGACCTCAAAATTTTTGTAGTGGCTCAGAGTCAGGTGTTCTAGTCGTAGATGGTGTCCATGAGGCTAAGGAACAAAGTAGATTAATTTTCTCCAATACCCAACAAAAGTTTCTAAAAAAAGTTAACTTAATTAGAATTAATTAGCCAATTTATTAATTTTCCTTTTTCCTAATTCTGACTTAGAAAACTAGCTTAATTAATCAGGATTAATTGAAGTAAATTGATTTTCCTCTAGTGACTTCTAAAAAAATCATTTTTTGGAAGTCGAGATGATCTTAGCCATTGATTGAGATTAGATCATGGCCACTGATTGTTCAACGAGAGATTATAAGAGGAAATTGATGGGCATTTGGTGTACACCTCAAAGACACGAATTTGCAGTGATAGCAAAGGCGCAGTGATAGCGTGAGGGAACCAGCAGATTGGGATCAGCAATGATTGAAGACAGAATTTCCAGAGATCATTTCACATTGATTTCCAGTTTCTTAGAGATAGAGGGAGGTCGATTTTATCTGCAGAGAGGTCAAGTTTCCCAATAGTGTGAATTGCTTTAGAGAGGCCGAGTTGTCAGAGCAAGGGGAAATTTTCCACAGTAAACAATTTGCATAGGAGAACCCAAGTTTTCCAAGAGAAGTCAAATTTCGAAGGAGACCGAGTTTATTTAAAGACAATGAGAGTTTTTTAGTGAGAGTCGAGTTTCCAAGGTCGCACGTATGAACTAGTTCGAGGCTCTAAAGGAGGGTTGAATTGGATTAGAGGGGGTGAGTTTCCTCCATGAAAAAAATTCGACTTGCAGAAGTGAAAGAAACAATTTTCCAGAGGTTTGTTAATTTGCGACAAACAATTGTAATTTTTCAATCACTGAATTTTTTTGAAGAATAAATAAAATAGTCATCTGCAAAATTGGTTTTCCCCACACGGGGGTTTCTTCCAAGGACATCTGTCCAAAAATATTTGTGTTCATTATTTGTGTGTGTGCAATATTTTCTCAGTTCTTGTGGTTTATTTATTTTCTATGAAGTTGCAGTAGTGTTTTATTCAGTATTTTCCACAAACAAATTGCATGAGGCAAATAATCAAATTTGATAGTTGAATCATAACTAGTGACTGCAATAGTATTTAAATTTCACATAATCATCAAAAACATCATCAATACTGGAAATGGGATCCTTTGCATGAGCTACAAGACCATCCTCTGGTTCAAAGTCCTCAAACTCATAAGACTCCCTAGGGACATCTGCAAATGTAGATGCCTACTCCTACTAGCATATTTGAATACAAACTGATCCACCTAAGGCATCAATACCAATATTAAAACTTGTCGAGTGAGTCACCTTTACATATTATGTTGTTGGATCAATATCATCCAACACAATGTGATCGATATCAAATATTTTGTTCAATAACTAGTTGCACCTTAGCCAACGATTGTACTACATAAATACTAGATTATTTAACTATTGTAGTTTCAAACAATTTATCTTCTCCATGTCAATCCACTTAAAGATAGATCAATTGCATTCACACCGAGGAGCATTACAAGTTTGACTTGGGACTCAAATTGCAAACTTTTTGCATCTAATAACATTGGCTACCAAATAACTCCAACCAATGTGTTGCAAAGAAAAAGTTAATTCAATAAATTAGAATGTGAAATTGACAAAAACTTCAAGTATTTAAAGTTTAAACAAGAGAACTTAAAAAAACTTTGGAATTGCTAACCTAACTAGTCAACATCTCTTGCATATTTGCTACGTTATTACTAAAGGCGCCTATAGCTCAAGTGAAAGCATTGATATGTTGGTGTATTTCCAGTCACTTACGCAACTCAGGGACCATGCACTCTAGGAACTTATATAATCCATCTTTGACCTCCCCAATTTTCTTTTTTCCTAGCTAATATCTATAATAATTTTTTGTGTTGAAGAAATATCCAATTACATGTATGGTGTAATGAAGTCGATTGTTCCATTTGTTATCAATGATATTTTAAATGGGCCCATACTTTGTTACTTTATCCTAATATGTTGCATGTATCTACTCCTTTGTCTAGTCCATAGTGTCATAAATTTATTATGTAACCCATGGAAAATTTATCTCCATCCACCAACTACAACACCTTGTTGGAATCACGATTGTCATTAGACCAAAACCCGTAGGTGTTAGTAAACAGACGCCTCGCGAGAGTTAACAGATCCTCGAGAGGCGGTTAAGCACAAGTTGTGAAACACACGGGGAGCATTGGATTATCCAATGCCCAACAATATCCCCCCCAGTGTGAGTCGGGTGTGTTTCAAAGTCGAGACCTTTGGCTCTGATACCACTTGTTGGAATCACGATTGTCGTTAGACCAAAACCCACAGGCGTTAGTCTCTGCTAGAATTACTAGAGTTAGGATCCACGAGAAGCAGTTAGTCCATGTCATGAAAACACACGGGGAGTGTTGAGCCCAATGTCCAACAATCTCCCCCCCCACCCCCCCAACACGATCCAGGTGAACTTTGAACTTAAGACTTGTCGCTCTAATACCACTTGTTGGAATCACGATTGTCCTTAGACCAAAACCTCCAAGCGTTAGTAAACAAACACATTGCTAGAGTTAACGAATCCTTGAGAGGCAGTTAAGCACATGTCGTGAAACACAAGAGGAACGTTAGATTATCCAATGCCCAACAATATCCCCCCCAGTGTGACCCGGGTGTGTTTCGAACTCAAGACCTTTGGATCTGATACCACTTCTTGCAATCATGATTGTCGTTAGACCAAAACCCACGGGCGTTAGCCTCCGCTACAATCCCCTGAGTTAGGATCCACAAGAGACGGTTAGTCTGTGGCTTGAAAACACACATGGAGTGTTGAACCCAATTTCCAACACACCTTAAGAAGGCACTTGACAATTTTCACATCTACTACTTTTTGCCAAAATGAGCTCTCAAAAAATTTCTTTTTGGTGTCTATCACATCTTATTTGCATCCCTACTAAGATACATTGTTCCATTCATCGCCTGAAAACAAATTTTCCAAGTTCTATGCCTAAGAAATGAGAGGTTGCAAAATGAGAAAATCCAATGCAAATATCATGATGGTAGGCATATCAAGCTCCCTACCACCAATGTTTTTCCTCATTAAGTTCAATACCCATGAGTGGTTGTAGATGTATTTTGTAAATCTCTTGGCATGATCAACAATGTTCTTGATCCAATCTTATTTTTTTATATCCTCAAGCATGAGGTCCATGTAATGTGTAGTGTATGGAATCCAAAATATGATTTTGTATTTACTCTTTTAACATCTTACCAACAAGAATATAGTTAGAGGCATTATTTGTGTTGATTTAAGAACATCTACCTACCCTTCCAACTTAACAATCTCATCCAAAAGCTCAAATAAAAAGTTTGTATTTCTCACCTTATCAAATATAGTAGCTGACTTAAAAAACATGGTTCCTTGTGGGCAAGAGACAAGGAACTATATTATAGTATGGTTCTTTCCATCAGCCCATCCATCTAACATAGTGATATATCTCGCTTTGACCCGTGACTTTCAAACTCCTCAAGTATTCATCTATGGAAAAAACTTCTTTGTGCAAAAGAGATCCCCTTAAGTCTTGCATATTACGGTGTTTGAAGCCTTTACTGGCAACAACAATGGAATCCCACAAAGGTTAGTGAGACGATGAGTGGGCAACATTGAAGGGGATACCTGCATCATACCACCATCTAGCTATGTATTCAAAGGTAGATTATTTGTATTCCTTCTTCCAATGGTTAGCTAAGGTGGATTGAGTCTCACTAGGTTGAGAGGAAATGGTAGAGGTGGGGGAAGGTGTAAAATAACTTTGAATGTTCTTCTTCCTTTTAGGTTGATTTGCATGAGTGGGGGGAACATAATGAAAGGGGTTCCTCACATTGGTCGAAGGGTTAAAGGGGAAGCCTTCAACGCTAGGATTGTTTGTGATCCCCATCATCATGGCAAGTTGCCTCTTCCTTTCTATTTCAAATTTTGTCTCTTTCTACCTAGCCTTGTCTTCTTCAAGTTTTATAAATATTTTCCGCATTTCCAATCTAATGGGTTCAATGTCTTCTACATCACATGGAACACTAGCCAATTTTTGTTTCAACATATGAAGAATATACCCTTTCCCCACCCACCACGGCCCTTTTTGTTTCTTGCAATATTTTCAATTCTATCATCAACAACATCAACACATTGGATCCATGTAGGATATTTGACTTAGGCGACTATGGTAAATGCAAATATGCCAACCTTAAATTCCTTTTTTATGTAACAAAAGAAATAGACTTTAGATATACAATTTTATGTGAGAAAAAATCAAGGGCACATTTATCATACCTTTGAAGGAGAACAATGAGTAGAAGAATCTTGTCAACCACTTATGCAAGTTTGTAGATAGATAGGCTATTAACCTCCTAATTCAGATGTCAAATCCACTGTAAACAACTCACGAGGATCGTCAAACAAGCTCTAAGCTCACTCTAAATAAATTCTTTAATGATGCTTTAGAAATTCTGTTGTTTTTTTTAAGATGTTCTATGCTAGATGCAAATAAACTTTGAACTTCTAGGGCTTAATGAAAGTAAGATGCAGATAGAACATACCAATAGATTGATGGAAGACAAGAAAAAACAAAGATAAATAATGGTGGCGTTACAATGGTCAGCAAGATGCTTCAACCAGCGAAGTCTCCATAAGGTCGGCCAACCCAATGTGTCACACAACCCCAAGACATCTCATCAAGAACGCTCCACCAAGACGTTGCACCAAGAAGCCCTAAACGCATAATCAAGAACGCTGCTCCAGCACCATCCAAGAAAGAAGAGAATGCCTCCACAAAATGTGTGTGTCATATGAACTTCAAGTCTCTCCAATATATAGGCATCTGTGGGGGTGTGTGACACATCTCTTATGCATGTGGGATAAATCATGGTGACCTTGCACATGTGGAATAAATTCAAAATACATGTTTTTCTCATCCGATCAAGATGACTTTCAGATCGATCTTGCACCTCTCCAAAAGAGGAATCCAATAAAAATATTGGCATCATCATCTGAGCATCACAACATGGAGTTCGGACCTAGTTGCCCAAAATTAACACTCCCTCTCAACTAGGGAGAACTCCATCTACCAGTGCCATCCAAACATCGTGCGCCATCCCATCATAACTTGCTTCGTTGGCTTCTTTATTTCAAAACAAAAGGTGAGTCACAAAGACATCACTCTCAGCTAACCCGAAGTCAGCTCAGAGGTCTGAAAGCTCTATAGGACTCAGAGGAGTCACATACCAACCCGAAGTTGGTTTAACTGACCCGAAGTCAGTTGGAGGTCCGAAATCTCACTTGGACTCAAGAGAGTCATATACTAACCCGAAGTTAGTTTAACTAACCCAAAGTCGGTTGGAGGTCCGAAACCTCACTAGACTTGATCCCAGATCAAGTTGTTGGACACGTGCCATCCTATACATAGAGAGTACAACAATCTCCAATGCGTCCACCGGTCTTGCTATGGTCTCTATTCACGTTCCCACCTCATTGGCCAAATGAGAGGTACTTCCCATGAGTCTGAAACTTCATGGGTTGGATACATACGGGGCACAGATCAGAGAGAGGTAAACCAACTCAATATCATCACGGTGGGGCGGAAGCACACCAACAAGGTTCGGCAAGCCTAGCCCTGTGGTTGCTTATAGCTCCAAGAAGCTATCCCCAAAGCCCCACTGGAGCTCCCAGAGCTCATCGTCCAATAGGACCCTCCAAATAGGGTTGTTCCACGATTCCAAGATTCTCACAGAAGATTAGGAATAGGACCTTCCCCAAGGGCTCTATGAGAATAATTGTGACCTACTCATCAGTTCCTATATGATCGAGCCTTACGGCACCTCATTGTAACATATCCCGGATAATATGGTACCAGACATCAACATGCTTGGATCAATCGTGGAACACAGGATTCTCTGACAAATGAATCCCCCTCTGGTTATCACAAAGGATAATGATGGCATCTAGCACATGCTCGAACAGCTCACTGAAGAGCTTTCGCAACAAAGTGGCTTCACAACAATCCATACACGATGCAATGTATTCAGCCTCAATGGTGCTCAAAGCTACCGACTTTTGCTTCCTACTCGAAGCAGACCCAAGTGAAGCAGCATCCAAATGTGCTCTTGTGATCCATGACACTGCCAGCCCAATCGGCATCAGAATATCCACTGAGTCTCAAACTCCCAACAATGTATCTCAGCCCATGGTCTATCATGCCCCAAAGATATCTCAAAAGTTTCTTGGCACTAACCCAGTGAATGTTATGAGAATCAACCATGTGTTGACTCAAAGTGTTCACTGCACAACATACGTCCGGATAGATGTTCCCTATGAACATCGGGGCCCCTACAAGTTGAAAATACTTGGTAGGATTTGCTAGCACAAGCCCAGCAGCACAGTCACTCAACTTCTTAAAGTTGAGTTCCATCGATGTCAACACGGACTTACAGTCCACCATACAAAATCTTTCCAGTAGCTTCACAATATATTTTCTTAGAGAAAGGAAACTCTCGCCAGGTTTCTGCCAGACCTCCTAGCCTAGGAAGTAATGCATCAGTCCTAGATCCTTCATCTCGAACTCAGAAGTGAGGTCCCTCTTATATTGATGAATGAGAGGGTCAACACCTGTCAGGAAGAGATCGTCCACACAGAGAACCAGAATGAGAGGTTGTTCCCTATCAACCTTGAGGTAAAGGTTCGGATCAACATTACTTCGAGTGAAGCCCAGCTTCATCAAGTAGCTATCTATCCTCTCGTACCAAGCCCTGGGGGCTTGCGTCAACCCATAGAGGGATTTCTTCAACCTGCATGCATGAAAGTTTCTATCCTGGACTTCGAACCCCAGAGGTTGCTCCTCATGCACCTCTTCCTATATCGAACCATGCGAAAAAACGGTCTTCACATCCATCTAATGTAGACTCCATCCTTGCGTAGCAGCAAGGGCAATAATAGATCAGATGGTGGTATATCAGACCACAGGTGCAAGTATATCATCATAGTCTATGCCTTCCTTTTGAGAGAAGCCTCGGGAAACAAATCTTGCCTTGTACTTTTCAGCACTCCCATCAGATCCATGCTTGATCTTATAGAGCCATTTCGAGGTGACAACAGCTTTATCATTCGGTCTCGAGACCATATCCCAGACATCATTCTTCATAATGGACTCGTATTCTTTGTGTACAGCATCCTTCCAGACTTGATGCTTTACGGCTTCTTCGAATGATCCAGGCTCATATTGTACTCATGGATGCTATATACCCTTGGTATCTATATGGCTTCTTGCTTTCCCGAAATGTCCCCATTTGGGGCCATATATCTCTAGGCATTTTTGAGAGTGTCTCTGAGCCATGAGGGTCCTTCTTTCTTCCAGCAACGTCATTTCTCAAGAACATACATGGTTGGGGTCTCCCTCTTAATGCCAACTCCTCTTGTGAGAGAATACATCTATAAGAACATTCTCCCAAGCATTTCATAAGCATCATATCAGATAAGTCAGAGTGTATCAGATGTCCTTATGACCCTTGAGGAATGAAGAAAAGTCCCCTATGCTTTCCTTTGGCACAACCCTGACAAATGCCTTCATGATTCAGGCATCCCAAACACCAACTCGGAAAGGGCTTTGTAATCATAGGCCTGAATCTTACTCACCCATTGTCAAGGCCATACAAGAATCATAGCCATATACTGTCATATATCTGTTATACATCTTGACAGGTATCATATATTGTCATATCACTTATTATAGTGTTGCTATGATATTGTCATATACATTGCTGCCATACAGTACTACATGGTCATATATATATATATATATATATATATATATATATATATATGCTACTGGAGATACCACATATCAAAATCATACAGATTCTGCCATATGTCACTGTCCATATCTTCCCATAGAGTATATGGACATTGTTCTTTTGCCATATTTTCCTACACAACAAGAACAAATATAATGACTTACTTGTTGAAGATGCACTTCACTTACATCCCATTGGTCTCTTGTCCTTGATGTACCAGGCAGGTCTTTTGCCACATCTCACAGAGAATATTGCTGCTCCAAACTCCTCTCCCCACCCAGCTGCTCACAAGAGATTTGCGTCATCAAACGTACTTGCTCAATCAGTCCTAATCAATCTGCCTTCTCGCAGTGAATATTTTGCTTCAAGGTTATTGTATATATCCTCAAATATCATCTTTCTCATAGTAATTTCTGCATCTTCAAAATCACTATATATATTCCAAAATCTCAGCAACTCACAGTGCCCTTCTGTTCATCAAGGTGACTGCATATAAGCTTCAAAATACACTCTGTCCTATCTAGCAGTTAAGGATAGACCTTCATCAACATTCCTGAAATCATCCACAACAAAACACAGAACAATACCTTCTTCTTTGTCTGCCTTCTTGCAGTAGATTTCCAAAGCACTGTAAATATCAACTCAGCAAGTCTGCCTTCAAATAATACAGTTGCTTCATCATCACTAGTATACAGTGCCCATGGCGATCCATACAAAAGAATCATAAGCCGAGTATCCCACCAGATCAACGAGGAAGAATGAAGCAAACCCAAAATACGTGTTGAGATCAACTCAACCACCCAATTGCCAACACACTTGCTTCGTCAACGCTCAAAACCCATTTTTCACATCCTTGCACTGCAACCTTCCATGAAGTAGACTAGGCAGATAGATTGCCACTACCTATGCTAAGGACCAATCCCAGAAACCATTCAAAAGTATGCATTTGACTGTATTACATAATATCCTGCTCTTGAACAAACCCGACTAAGCTTTCTTCCAGTTCAAAGAAGATATGGCCTCTACCTTTTTCAATTATGTTAGTCTGTCCTCCACATAATCCTGTGTCTTCTATACCATCGAAGACCACGAGAGACCTCCGAGAAGATTCCTCCCCTCAGATATGCCGGCTTCCTGCCAAAATACGCAAACCTAGAAAACAATTATGGCCTTTACCTGCAACACCTGCAATGCCCAGTTCGATGAGGAGGAAGCGCGGGAATTTCATTTCAGGTCTCAATGGCACTGCTACAATCTCAAGAGAAAGGTTGCTGGGATTCCTAGAGTGACAGAAGCTTTATTTGAAAATAGACAACAAGCATTGTGTGATGAACAGTCGAAGAGGAAGCAGATGTATGGCAGCGATATTTTTATAAATTCAACTACGTTGGCGTCTAAATCACTACATTCTCCGGACAAATCAAAAAAGGGGCTATTGCTCAGCCGACAGCACAGAGTCCCAAAATTGTCTTGGTTTAATCAGACTTTGACTCCCGAGCATCAATGACGACGCATTGGACACCCTAAATTAACATGGGCCTTGTCATCCTTTTGACAACAGTGACGCGACCCAACAAATGTTGACTCCCAACAATAGATTCGATGTGGCCTCCGTCCCTATTAAACATCGTGGTGCCCAGGTGATCGCAACAACTAATCCACTGTTTGCTACCGTCGTGTTCTTGCCATTAAGAAACAGATCTATTCGCCATTGATTCTTCCACGGACAAATAGCGAGACAGAGAGGTTGAGAAGGTGATTGGTGAAGGAATCGATGGATCCTTCGAAAGAAAATGTTTCAGTTTATCACATCTGAGATGTTGTTGTCCAGAGATCAAGCGAATAGCAAGTGCAAGATTTTACCGCTCTTTCGCCCCATTAAATGTGAACCATGTTGTTTCTCTCTTTATCGTTGTGGGGCTCTGGGATCGTTGTAACGCCTCTGTTAGGTTTTTATTAATTCTGCATCATAGCACCTCCACAGACCCTATCTCTTGCGTCCTAGACACAGAAATATGCAACCTCTTCTAGGCTGCCTTCTAGAATACTCGGCCAAGTAATCTCCATCTGCAATCAACGCAAGGTTTCAGTTTACATGCAAAAGTAACCGCATGTGGTAGCCTTTAAAGGCTCCACGCTAAAATGTTTGGAGTGGATGGGCCTGCTGCCTGCCACAGTTCACTGTGGCCTCCTCATAACATGCTCAATCCACCTTCCTTCTCCACGTGCATCCCTTAAAAACAATTCCACTATCATTTACAGCGCTTCGGCCTCCAGACTTCTTCACACTGTGTTTAGAAGGCTTCTCCACACAAGGTTAGGGTACATGAATTGCTGGAAGAAAGAAGAAAAGACCCTCATGGCCCTGAAACCATGTTGTTTTCTAAAGACGTTCTATGCTAGATGCAAATATACTTTGAACTTCTAGGGCTTAATGAAAGTAAGATGCAGATAGAACATACCAATAGATCGATGGAAGACAAGCCAAAACAGAGATAAATAATGGTGGTGTCATGACGGTCAGCAGGATGCTTCGACTAGCAAAGTCTCCATAAGGTCAGCCAACCCAATATGTCACACGCTCCACCAAGACGTTGCACCAAGAAGCCCTAAACGCATAATCAAGAACGTTGCTCCAGCACCATCCAAGAAAGAAGAGAATGCCTCCACAAAATGTGTGTCAAATGAACTCCATGTCTCTCCAATATATAGGCATCTGTGTGGGTGTGTGACACATCTCTTATGCATGTGGGATAAATCAGGCCGACCTTGCACATGTGGAATAAATTCAAAATACATGTTCTGCTCATCCGATCAAGATGATCTTTAGATCGATCTTGCACCTCACCGAAAGAGGAATCCAATAAAAAATATTGGCATCGTCATCTGAGCATCACAACATGGAGTTTGGACCTAGTTGCCCAAAATTAACAAATTCCAAATGCTCAATCAGAGATGTGTGAAGAAAACAGAGGGTGGGTCTCTATATAGTGTGTTTTTAGGGTTTGGGTTGAGAGAAACTTTAGCTTTAAAAACAAATTTTAAAATTAACTTTTTTCCCAAAAAAATGGTGGTGCAACCTATAGGCAATTGGCTTGATTTGTACTTGGCCAAGTAAGTACGGACTTTACCAAATTAGACTAGTTTGGTACTGAGCTGACTGAGTTGTACACCAATCCAACCGATTTAGTACCAAACTGGTCCCTTGAGCCGGTTTGATGGGCAAGTCAATGACCTAAAGGGTCAACTTGGTCAACCCAGTCAAGTGTGAGTCCGAAGGACCCAATGAGTCAAGTTTAAAATTATATGTTCAATTAGGCCCTTCAACTTTGTGTTCCAATCTCCCTCTTCTATCACTCTAGATATAGGTACAATCTTCAAATCCCTATTCTATAGATTTAAAAATTGAGTAGCTAACTAATCTACCATTTGGTTCCCAAATATCTATGTATGTTCGTATTCAATCTTCAATCTTTGCAATGTGATATCCTTTATCCAGTACATTGGAAGTGAACCTCCTAATAGCCTCCATCACGAGGCTGGTTTCCTTTTCTCGTTACTTTCCTTAAACGAAGCTTAAGACAAGTTTTGACCCTGCCAATTAGAGTTTTCATTTCAACTTGATTGTTAGAGTTATTACTATATTTTCCATATAGATAGCTATTACCTGTCACTCGCTTTCTCCAATGACCCACCACGAGCAATACTACCAGGGTTCCCCTTCACCGCTCCATCAAAATTCAGTTCATAGAACCCTCTCCCAAGAGGTTTCAGTCTAACATCCTAGGGACTTGTAGATGTCTTTGATTGATATATTGTTGTACCATCAGATTATTATATCTAGATCTGCATGTATTAGATTAATCTAAGTACAAGTACGGATCGATGCTGATAATATCTTGATAGATTGTGATTCCAAAATCATCAAGTCCAAGTATACGGGATAGTTATAAAGGTTTTCTAACTGGGGTTCAGGGGAGTCCAAACGAAATGATCAGAAGATCTTTGTCAACCAGATAGGCCATTTTTCCTCCTAATCATTTGGACAGATGTCAAACTGAGAAAAGAAAATTTATTGAAAAGCGGCCATCGTCCCTGGCTGCCAACTTGAGGGAAATCGTATGAAAGAACTCTCTGGTAAGAAAGTTTGCATATGTTGTTCATTTCAATCACCATCACCAGAAATCACCACAAGAACACAATCCATTCTTGAAATGATGAAAACGGTTTGCATCTCTCACAATAATTTCCCTGCTTACAATCTTGGAGATCAACTTGGTCACATTATGACAGTCACCACAGACACGAAGGTTCTTTGTGATGCGGATAGGAGTTCCAGGGCTTGTGTTAAGTAGCCCAAAAACAATTGCCAGCTTCTCGCTATGAGTGGATAGCATGTTTTCCTTCACTTCTTCCTCCACATTGTGCAGCACAAAGTTAGTATCAGGCACATATCCTGCTTCTTTCAACTGTACATCCAGGGCCTTCAAGGAATCATAAATTTTATTGGTTTCAGGGTGAGATCTGTCTCCCACAAGGAATGCATGAACCCTGTTATTTGCCTCAATCAAGCTGCATCCTGGTGTCTTTGTAATACCCCTCTCTTTCATCATTGTTCTCACCTTTGCGACATCATCCCACCTACCAGCTGCTGCATATATATTTGACAGCAATACATAATACCCTGCATTATCAGGTTCTAACTCAAAAAGATAATTTGCCACACGTTCTCCAAGCTCGATATTGCAGTGAATTCTGCAGGCACCGAGTAAAGCCCCCCAAATACTCGCATCAGGTTTGAATGGCATCTTTTCCATGAAGTTGTGTGCCTCATCTAGCAAGCCAGAACGACCAAAAAGGTCAACCATGCATGCATAATGCTTCATTTCAGGTGTGACGCAATAATCTCTGGTCATGCTATCAAAATATTGCAGCCCTTGATCCACCAGGCCTGCATGGCTGCAAGCAGATAGAATGCATATGAAGGTGATATTGTCTGGCTTCACACCCATCTGTTTCATTTGAACAAAAAGTGCAAGAGCATCCTCAGCACAAGCATGCATTCTGTACCCAGCAATCATTGAATTCCATGAAGCCAAATTTTTTTTTGACATCCTGTTAAACAATTTGTGTGCAACCTCTATGCTTCCACATTTGGCATACATGTCTATCAGAGTATTTCCCACAGACACATCCACATCAAAGCCACTTCTAATTATGTAATTATGGATTGCTTTACCTTGTTGCAGAGCCCCTAGAAGGGTGCATGCCAACAGCAAGCTCACCGTAGTGACTGAGTTGGGTTTCACCTTTGCTAGTTGCATCTGATTGTAGAGTTTCAAGGCCTCGTTTGCATATCCATTATAAGCATACCCCGCAATCATTGCACTCCATGAGACCACATTTCTTTCAGACATCTTATCAAACAGTTGGAGAGCAGTATCTATCATTCCACATTTCGCATACATGTCTATAAGAGCTGTCCCTACAAAAACATCTAACTCAAGCCCACTTCTAATGCTATAATCATGAATCAACTTGCCTTGTTGCAGAGCTCCTAACTTGGCACAAGCTGACAAAACACTAACTATGGTTGATGAATTTAGTTTCCCGTCTTCTAATTGCATCTGATGAAAGAGTTTCAAGGCCTCATTGGCATATCCATTCTGTGAGTACGCCGAAATAATTGCATTCCATGATACTACACTTCTTTCAGACATTTTGGCAAACACTAAACCAGCATCCTCTATACTACCACACTTGGCATACAAGTCTATAAGGGATGTCCCCACAAAAACATTAGATTCGCAGCCAGTTTTAACTATATAACCATGTATCTGCTTCCCTTGTTGCAGATTTCCTAAATAAGCAACGGCGACCAGCAGGGCAACAAGGGTGGATGAGTTGGGCATCACATTTCCCAGTTGCATTTGCTCAAACAGCATCAAGGCCTCATTACAATGACCAATCTGGGCATACCCACTAATCATAGCATTCCACAGGACCACATCTCTTGTAGGTATTTTGTCAAACACCTGCCGTGCATCGTCAGTGTCCCCACACTTAGCATACATGTCTATAAGCGCAGAGGCAACAAAAACATCCGATTCAAAACCCATTCTAACAATGTAACGATGAATCTCCTTCCCCCCTTGCAGCGCTGATATGCTGGCACAGGCATTGAGTATGAGCGGAAGCGTGAAATTGTCTGGTTGTATGCGTTCCTCATGCATTTTGCAATACATTTTAATGGCTTCCTCTGGGTTTTCATTACTAGCATACACTCCTATCATCGCATTCCATAACAAAACATTTCGTTCACATATTATGTCAAACGCTTTACGTGCATCCTCAAGTGCACCCAACATGGCATACAGTCTCACCACTTTGGCAGCTATGAAACTGTTATGCTCAAGTCCATTTACAACTAATTGGGCATGGACTTCTCTGAGAGCATGGATGTTGTTATATATCTGAATAATAGAATGGCGGTTGTTAAAAACCTGTAAGATAGAACAATATGTGTCGGCACTGGAATGAAAACCACCGTATTTGAAGATTGTTTTTGGTAGAGTTCTGTAGGTAGGCGATTGGTTAATATGAATGAGTTTGTGGCCGGAATAGAGGTAGCTTTTCATTGAAGTTCAAGGCATCACAACCAAATTTGAATGTTAGATTCTAAAACCGTTACCTCGATGGCGTCACAGCCTCTTCAAGGAGGTAAAAATCATTACTCTCAATAGCATTTTGATTCTCAGATTTGAAGAGGGACTCGGTCCGTTTTTCTCTCTAAACCTGTCATGAACGAACGAAATATCCAAACAAGCTTCTATCCCCACAAAGATCATTTTCCCTCATCTACGACTGGTCATTTATATTTGGACTGTCCTCTTTATGACTTCATATTTGATAAAAATCAAGTTTTGAAAGATACTTGGCTCTTTCGAAACTTAGTCCATGGAGCTCATATAATATTTTGTCAAATAATGGAATGTAAATCTTATCTTTGATGGTAGAAACTACGAATGATAATTGATACAAATCCAAAAGCCATCTTTTGTCTGCACTAGTATGATTGTTGTTGAAAATAGACTCCTGCTTCTAACACCACAATTCTCGACGAGATATGGGTTTCATGTTTAAGAGAAATTTATTTTTAGGTCAAGCTCTTATTGAGAGCTTCTAGGGCTTGTCAATGAGTCTACAAGTCAAGAAAGTCATTGTCATGTATGAAATACCTATTTGAGCATGTTACGTATTGTAAAAAGAATTTATTTGAGTCAAAATAGAGTTGAAAGACCCTCCAAGACTTTGTCATTGTGCAAAGATCAAGTTGGTCTACATGAAGGGACAAGTTGGCCTAAATAAAGCAATTCATACCCATCAAAAGCCTATAAATAAGAAGGAACTCGACCTCATTTGGACACACTCTCAAGCAAGTTCGATCTCCTCAAGATAAAAGTCGGAAAAGGACAAAAAGGAAGAAGAAACACTAGATCGAAGTTTTGGGTTTGTCTCTCTCTCTCTCTCTTGTGTTAGGGTTTCTACATAGGTTGGGCAAGTCGAAGCGTTGAAGAACTATTGGGCAACTCGAAGTGTTGGAAAACTATTGGGTCGAAGTTCCAGAAGAATTTGTTGGGTAGGTCGAAGTTCTAAAAGAATTTGGTAGGAAGATCAAAGTTGCAGAAGAATATACTGGGAATCGAAATTGCAGAAGTTGTTGGAAAGCAAAGAAGATTTGACTTGGTCTTGGAGGGTCTTGGTCAAAGTGCATAGGTCTTGGAATTCATTAATTGAAGTTCTATAAGAAGAGAAGAATTCTTGCAAGATTTCCTCTCAGTTGGAGAGGTTTTGGTCCTAGTTGATCGCCTATATCTTGTGTCCTTTGTCTTATTGTTATTTATGGTTTGTAGTTGTTTGATGAATGGAATACTAATAATAATCAAGTGAAAGAAGAAACTAATCAAGTTAAGTAACAATACATCACAAGCAGTTATCAAAGTAAGAGAAATCATCTACTCTAGTTGCCCCTAGATTTCTCAACATAATATCATATATAAGGTGACATGATAAGGAAAGGCAGCTTGAAGAAGGACTATCAAAAGAAGCATCAAGAAATATCAAGACATCGAATAGGACATAGTACCATCAAGAAGAGATATACAAGGGTTGAATACAAGGAATATCAAAGAAGACCTCAAAACCCTAACTTATCAAAAGAAGGGTTTCTCACTTGAAGCATTGTTGGGAAGCTCATCATCATCAAAGAAGATCTCAAGGACCCTACCTCCACTCAAATAAAGTCTACACATTGAAGCATCTTGAAGTATCTACATCCAAGGAAAGCAAGAAGAGATGTTTTCATCATCATCAAGGAATCAAGGTGGTCTCTCTCTCTTTGAAGGAGGAAATCTTCTATTATCTGCAACATCATCAAAATCAAGAAGACATCAAGTTGAAGATATTGTAATAAAGAAACAGCTTCACTTGACAAGTAAGTACCTATATATTTATGACTGAATCTGCTATCAAAATGACTTCATTTTCAAGGAAAGTAATAAATTGGTTGGGTCATCAAACTTTTTTGCATGGAAGAAGAGGATGGATCTGATCCTCATAGACACTACTACATTTGGCGGAAATTCCGACACCTGGTTCCGACGCTTTTGACCAAATGTCGAAAATTTCCCCAAATTTTTTCCATCCTGCCCGAAACCGTCGCTATACCGACGTTTATAGAAAAGTGTCGCAATTGCGACGTTTGGAGGAAGACGTCACAATTGTGACACTATGGCCCAAAGCGTCGCTATTGCGACAGCCTCCAAACGTCGCAAGTGCGACACAATGTCTAAGTGTCGTAATTGCGACGTTTGGAGGCACCCGTCGCAATAGCGACGCTTTGTCCGTCGTCGGTATAACGACACTTATATGTGCACTACATAAAAATACGAAACTTATATGCGCGCTACATAAAAATACGAAACTTATATGCGCGCTACATAAAAATGATTTTATTGTTTCGTATCCGTCGCAATAGCTACATTAACGTCTGATCTCACGCGCGCATTCGCCCTCCGCTCTTGCAGAACAGCATTCGCCCTCAGCTCTTGCTGAACAGCATTTTCCCTCAGCATTCGCCCTCAGCGTTCGCCCTCAACTCTTGCAGAACATCATTTGCCCTCAGCTCTTGCAAAATGGTAAGTTCTTACTATAGGCCCTTCCTCCTATAATAGGGTTGACTCTATTTGGGTTTTTTTGGTCAATTCCATTGGATTGTGTTAGGCTGTAGGGTTCTCTCTAGATGTCAAGAATCAAGATTCAATACCCTCTATTATCTTCATCACCCAATACAAGATTTAAATTTTTCCCAAAGAAACGCTTATTAATTTGGCAGCGATTATTTCTCCCTGCTTTAAAAAGCCTACATTTAAATGAAAACAAGCATTGCATTTCAACTACAAAAATCTATTAGTGTTCAAATGTACATGTGTGCTACGTTAGTGATATCACGCGCATTCGCCTCGCTCTTGCGAAACCGGCATTCACCCTCGGCATTCACTCTCGGCTCTTGCGAAACAGCATTTGCCCTCGACGTCGCCACCGAAGCTCTTGCGGAGCAGCATTCGCCCTCGACGTCGCCACGAGCTCTTGCGGAACGGCCTTGTTCGTCCACCGCATTCTCCCTCTGAGCTCTTGCAGAACGGCATTCACCCTGCATTCCGCCTTGGCTCTTGCTGCGAACAGCATTACTTCTCGGCTCTTGCAAAATGGTAAGTTCTTACTGCAGGCCCTTCCTCCTATAGTAGGGTTGACTCTATTTGGGTTTTTTTGGTCAATACCATTGGATTGTGTTAGGCTGTAGGGTTCTCTCTAGATGTCAAGAATCAAGATTCAATACCCTCTATTATCTTCATCACCCAATACAAGATTTAAATTTTTCCCAAAAAAACGCTTATTAATTTGGCAGCCATTATTTCTCCCTGCTTTAAAAACCCTACATTTAAATGAAAACAAGCATTGCATTTAAACTACAAAAATCTATTAGTGTTCAAATGTACATGTGTGCATCACTTGTGTAGGGTATTCCTTTTCCACTTTCACATTATCCAAGAATGTGTGCAGTATAGTTCATATTTTTTGTGATTTAGATTATCTTAAAAAAAGAAAGGTTAATTATTTCCCATGGAAAAAGAAGGTTTTCCCTTTTTACTACTGGAAATGGTACAACAAAGTTCCATTTCTACCCGAAACTCCTATGAAACAGGAACCAAATAAAGGCCATGTCCTCAATGGACATCATTTGGCTTTGAAAATGGCCATTGCATTGTGTTGTTTCTTATATTACATCACGATAGTTTCTTAGGTCATTTCTTGTTTCTTGAGATGAAAAACAACCAAAGAAATTGTGAAGATCCTTTCAAGAAATAAATGACCATTTCTCAATCATATCTCAAATATTTTTTATTTTATTCATTGGTTGCTTACTTTGAGAGAAATTTGACACTTTTATAAGGAATATAACATAAAAACACAAAATGGGAAGGAATTGATGAGGTAGATGACCTTTAGTTGTTGTCAATTAAGAATTGATAATACACGATGCATGTTGTGTACTACAAACTAGATTCCTTCCTGGAGTTAGGACACAGAGTATTGAATCAAAGTTGTAGTTTCTAACTTCTTGTATTGGTTCATCAATCTTGAAATTCAGACATTGCATGTCTTCATTGTTTCATGTTTGAATAATTTGCATCATATCGTACAATAGGAAATTAGGAATTATGATTATTATTACTTTATGGATCTGTTAAGTTACTTTTAAGTTTGCATGGTTTAGTGTGAAATTATTCTAGTGTGCCCCTAGGCCAGGTGAAGGAATGCCAAGGACTGAGAACCCTAGTTTTTAAATGGTATTGTTTCTTATACCCAAAAACCCCTCAACATCACTTCTTATTAGTTCTTAACAATAGTGTTGTAAACAGTTTGAGAATTGATATAGCAAAATCTCGCACTTCTCAAGATAAAGTCCTAAAGCTAAAGTGTGATACCATGTGTAATTCAATAGCCCCATTGTCACCTCACCAACCTCTTTTCACTTCGGGCTAGCTCTCCTCCAACTCAATGGGGGTTCTCCCTAGTAGATGTTAGGGATCTAATGGCCCAACCAAACCAAGTCAAGAGCCCCTTAACTCTCTATGTTTACTACTATCAATCAAAATATTGAACAATAGGGTCAGACATGCATCCTGAAGATAAAATTGCCAGGGTATTTTTGGGTAATTTCAAAGGAAAAGTCCCCAAACACATATAATCAAGGAATTATAACGTGATTTCAAACATTAAATATCAACAAAATCATTTAAAGGATATTGAAAGGAAAAAGGTGATGGAAGATAGAAAGTGCCTTACTTAAATGCTCTAAGGATTTTTCAATAGTTGCTCCAAAGCTTCACTTCAAGGCCCTTCAAGATCGTCTCCAACAATGCTATACCATCAGCTTCAACAATGTTGCTCCAAAAATGTCCTCAAGGTCTTCACAACAAGTTTACTAGAAGTTGCTGCAACAATATATTCAATAAGGTCTTCATTGTCAACTCGTCTCTTGTTTGGGTGCCTTAATGTGCAATGACATGATTCCAGGACTGAATTCAATGCAAAGCATATTTGAAACTCCAACTCTGTCTTCCGGTGTCTTATTAGAAATTATTTCAGTTTTCATTTTGTGTTTTCAAGTTAGATATTGTTTTCAAGATTTTACATTTATAATTTTATTGCAATGTGGCAGACTGATCAGAGCAGTGCAGGAACAACCCCGAGACGGGATGATCGCAGAAAGAGGCCAGCGGAAGAACATGTAAAGTGCCAGCATTGCTCTATCTTTAGGTATTTTAGTTATTTACATAATTGAAATAATATTAATTTTGTTCAAATATACAGACACCTAGCCATGGTACGCCTGATGATTCCCTCTTTGAGGAAGAGCTTTCTTCATCCCTATCTCCAGTGTTCTTGTTGTGAAAAAAGGCACGAGATGCAAGGTCGGAATTTAATACTTTGATAGACGCGCCTCAAACACCTGAAACAGAAGAGAAGATAAAACAACTTATGAGCCAGCTAGAAAGATATCGGGTAATAATAAAAAGTCAAAAGGATATTTTTTTTGTTCTGCATGAGATGAATTGTGATAGTTTGATTTTTAATTTTTACATTGACTAAACTAACAAAAAGTTCTTTTGTATGTAGCATTTTCTGGCACTTGCTAAATCCGGTGTTGGTGGTAGTGGGACACAAGGGCAAGAGATTGCCCAACAACCCTCTTGTACACCTTCTACTCCTTTAGGTGCCAGGCAAGAAACACACCCTGCCCACGCGGACACCCAGCCAACCGCTGAACGTGTTGGCAATGATGAGGCTGATATGGCCAACTACATTATTGTGTTTCCTGGAGCTACACGTGTCAGCTCCACAGGGACCATTAATGGCACGTTGTTGGTGAACGATGAGGGTGTCCCTATAAAGCATGTACAACTCCCGGGTAAATTTTAATATTTTAACTATTTCATGTACTTTATCTAAAACATATTTATCATGATTTTTATTTTTAAATTAATGATAATATCTTCTTTTTCTTTTGGTTTTATTCTGTGTAGGAAACAATGAGTTCTACAGGATTCTGGAGAGCCATGCGTTGGTAATTTTGGCCCAACCATACGTACAGGGTGGAATTCCCAGAATTCCAACCTGAAAAAAGAACTTCTAGATTATCTAGAAGCCCTTTTTGGGGTCGGCACATTTGACAGAAAAGCGGTGGCTCAGGTAGCCGGAAAATATTTGAAATATACCGGGGACACCTATAGGACGCAATTGCAATTTAACCCTAGATATGAGCGTCCTCTCGCAGTTTCAGAGAGTGAGTGGAGAGCACTCATCCATGACGGAAAAGAGAAAAGGGCAAAGAAAGAAGGAAAAATGCCAACTGGACCCGCAAGGTAAATTACAACTTTAATTCAATAACTTTAATTTTCTCTATGTCTAAAATAAAAGTGTGCTACATCATATCTGACTTCAATTTTGTTGATGTTAGGTTTCCTGACACCTCAAAGGCAACCAAAGCTAGGATTGAGAAAAAGGGCCATCATAAGCTAGGCCAGGGCGGCTACTTGAAATTAGCTGCAAGAATTGTAATTAAGTAGCTAAACATCTTATAATTAATTGTATCGCCTTCCAACGTTTTTGCAATCCTATCAAATATGATTAAAAATACACAATCATATGTAATGTAGGGTGATGACTTCGGAACAGAAACTACAGAGGAAGATAAAAATATCGCTTTCCGTTTTGGCTATCAAGCTGTAGTTGAACGTCGCAGAAGCTTGGGGCAGGTCCCAAGATCTAGAATGCCTGATAAGGTAAAACATTAACCTTTCAATATTTTGTTTTCGTCCATAAATTTAATGTCTAACAACTTTGTTTAAATCAGGGGAGCAGCACTACCGACGAGGCAAATAACCCAGTTTTAGAGCCAGATGTAGATGATCCTCACATGCAACCTGATCATTGTAGTGGGGACCAGGCCGACAATGCTACTATCAGTGAGGGCCGTGACGGTAATTAATTTCCACTTATAATTTTTTTTAATTATACCTTGATGGTTGTCCTTATAACGTTTTTTGTTTAAATGACAGAGAATGTTTCCCTTGAGGATCTTACCACCAGAGAGGAAGACAGGACAACAGTCCCAACGGCGACAACTGGTGCACCAGGTAAATAATCTCATTGCAATTTTTTTTAATTAATATTACCGAACTAGTTCAATGATATTTAAAAACTGACAATTAAAATTTAATATTATCTATTTTTGTAGGCGATGCCCCGTCACTGGATGAGACCAGACATCGTGACTACGCAACTAGGTCAGCGGCGACAATTGGTGCACCAAGTAAATAATCTCATTGCAATTTTTTTTATTAATATTACCGAACTAGTTCAATGATATTTAAAAACTGACAATTAAAATTTAATATTATCTGTTTTTGTAGGCGATGCCCCGTCACTAGATGAGACCGGACATCGTGACTACGCAACTAGGTCAGCGGTGACAACTGGTGCACCAGGTAAATAATCTCATTGCAATTTTTTTTATTAATATTACCGAACTAGTTCAATGATATTTAAAAACTGACAATTAAAATTTAATATAATCTGTTTTTGTAGGCGATGCCCCGTCACTGGATGAGCCCAGACATCGTGAATACGCAACTAGGTCAGCAGTGCGGGTTGAAAGGCACGAAACAGGAGCAGAGCATGATGATATTGATGATGTAATTAGGAGCTTTAAAAATAGGAAGAAGAAAAAAAAAATTTGACAATGTAAAATATTGTATTATTATAAGACAAACGTTACCATACTTGGAACGTTTTTTGCGTTATATAAAAAACTCATTTATCATACTATTTTTATGTCAAGCATTAATTGCAATGTTTCCTTGCGTACTATTTGTTGAATTGTTTTTTTATTAGTTATTGAATATTTTTTTTTATGCTCATGAAAGTAAAAAATGAAATATAGATTGGGTATTGGGGAATTGAGAGTGATGTGAGGAGGGGGGAGGGGCCATAAGAGCTTCCACCTTCACGTGGTTGGCCATGTTTAGTAGAGAATAATTTATTGGAGTGATTTAATCTTGGAGCAAACCTCCCTCGATCCAGCGTAGCAACAAAAAAGTCACTGTTGACTTAGTTGCTACTCTTTCAGATCGTGGGAGGCTTGTTCCAAGTTCATGCAACTCCAATAAATTGTTCTTGAAACGAAGAGGAGCTTATTCAAGTATGTTTTGACATTTTCAACATATGTTCTAACATTATCATAAGAATGCATCTTAGTTTAAAAAATACTACAACAATTACTTGTATTTATTGTATAGATAATGATGGATTTTGATTGAATTGGCAGTGCAGGTACAAATCCTCTTGCATCATGAGCAATACAACTTGTCAACCAGGGTCATGTCCAGGATATTTTTTCTTGTGCGCTTGACCAGGTTCGTAATGTCACATTTTGTAAGTTCCTTTACATTTCATAATTCAATATTAAGCTTGTTCATGATTATTATCTAGGTTTTTTGTATGTGTTTTTTCATCTATTTGATTGTAAGCAACTATGCATGTTTCCTGTTGTTCAATATGATTTCTCCCATTACCACTCCCAGGATGAATCCGAATTTATTGTTACATAGGTTACTTTATTGTTACTATGATTTCTCCATTTACGATTTCATAGGTTACATCATGTAAAGTTGTCAATCTCAGGTTGGTGATGAGCTTTAGTTCTCCAGTTTTGGGGCTTTTCTGATATTTTCTCCCTCATGTCATTCCTGCATCACCTCGTTGTTTGAGCATGCCAATTGTCTACCACTTGTACCAATTGGCACATGTCAATCTCTGAGTGGTGCCACATTTCACCTATTTTCGGTGAGAGTTTAGGGTTTCTCTAACATAGCTTCAGAAATCCGATTCAGTGCCTGCTTGAATATTGTCACATAATACTCATGGTTTGGATTGATGAGCATGTTCTGAATGGTTGGTTGATTCATAAGAACCACCCATATAGTCATCTTGAGATATTTCAGAAGTTTTCTCGGGTTTCCTTTTTCATCGTTTCTAGTGGGTGGGATGGTGTGGGGTGATCCATCAATACTGGTGCTATTGTAGTAGGGAATTTGTTTTTGGGGATATAAAAGAGCATTTGATGTAGATATCCCATTGGATGCATTCATAGATGGGCACGAGAGGTCAAGAATTTAAATTCATAGATGCATTTGTGAAGAACAAACACAATTACAAGTTTTGGGAATGCAATTTACAATTCTGGGGATTGAACAAGACCAAATTGAACTCTGTTTCTGTCTTTCGTGTGAAATTTAAAACAAAAGCTAGGATTTCACAGAGTTTTAATGGAAATTGGGGTAAATACCTATTTTTTGGGAAATGAACAGTGATTAAACAGGTACAGGCTATGGCGTACGAACTCTGGATTACTGGTATGCAATTGTCTTCAGGAAAATACAATTGATGGCGCTTCACAGTTTGTTTTTGAAATTCTCTGCATGAGACTTTGGTCGTTCACAGAATAATGAAAATGACGCGGGAAAAATTGTTTTATTCACAAAGTCCAAAGGGTGACGAGGTTTTATTTATTTATTTAATGGATGACGTCAGCAGGTATGGAGGATGAGTCACAGGAGGCAAGCGGTAAGCGGTTTCCATCGCACCGCTTTTGGGGAAAAGTGGTTTTGGGTGGAGGGCGAGCGATTCCATAGAATGATTGACGCGTGGCATGGAACTGTTTGAAAACCACCGGGCTATCGCGCGTTATTTTTCGGATGCGGATGGCTAGCGATATCATTAATAACCGTTGATCTCAGATGGGTTGATCGAACGGCGATGGGGACGTGGAAGTGATGGGGATTTAATGTGGAGGGCCTGACGCAATTAAACGTTAATTAATCTCATCGGGGGGAATCTGATTGGCGGAGTTAATTAATCGTGAGGATTAATCAATTTGTTTATAAAAATCTAGGAAAGTGATCGGGAAATGATTTAACCAAGGTTAGCGGTTAAGGGAGGTATTGGGGATTTTACAAAGGGTTTGTAGTTTTAACCTTGGGAAAGGGAGTCGGGGGATTAAAATACACAAGGGAAGAATTATTTTTGTATTAAAACACGTAATAAAACATGTTTTAATTATTTTTTCAATATACTTTTATTATATGATAATTAAATCAGATTAATCTAATTACCATAGGGGGCGAAATTTAATATTATGATATATTTAGCCAAAGGGGGCATAAATTGGGTTTTTTATTTAAACATGTGGGAATAAATAACTTTGGCTAAAATTTATTAATGGGTTTTTGGGGATATTATATAAAAATGAGTTATATATAATAGGAGAAGGTTATTTTTGTAAGGATTTAATACATAAAATCAATGTTAATATGACAAGGGGACAATGTAAACTCAAAATACATTAATATAACTAAGAAAGTGAAGATTTAAAAGCAAATTGCATTATAATCATTTCATCACTTAGACTTAGAATAAAATGTGATTTTGAGGGTTTTTTATGAAATAATGCATAATTTTCCTAAGTAAAATGGGATTTTACTTAGGAAAAGATGTTTAGAAATGAGTGAATGTTATGAAGAATGACTTCAAGTACTTAGGCTTTTCCAATTATTGGGCCGAGGGTCCGGTTCCTCCAAAAGTCAAGGAAATGCCTTGAGCCCCTCTAATTTTCAAATACCTTAGTACTTAGGGGAAATTAGTGAAATCTTTAGGGGAAGATGAGAAGGGAAGTTAATAACTTTGACTTTGTTTTGCTTTGAATTTCTTCCAGTATAGTGTCTGCCTTTGCACTTTGTGATGAAAGTAAATATTAACACATTTAGAGTCATTGTCCATCACATGCAATTCTGCAACATCATCTACCTACCCTACCTACTTTACTCTACCATTTTTTCTTTTTTTATTAGGGTGCACTTAGACTGGCAAACCCTTATCACACTTTCTTTTCTTTTACATGTAGAAATCTATCTAAGTCTAACCTTATTACATCCAAGGGCTCAGATTAAGCTATTGAGCTCCTTTTATTTACTCTACCTATCTACTTATCTGTCAAGATTAAACAGTTTGGTCATATTTTATTCTCTATCTCTAAAACATGAAATTGAAAGATGAAATAGCCAAGCTTAAACTGTTTGACTATTCATAAATTGTGGCATAGGATACAAGTTGCACACAATTTTATTTATTACATAATAGAAAAAAGTAGTGGCATTTAGACTTGTACACTTTCCTTGTCCTTTCTTTTGGTGGGGTTCATTTTCTTTTACTTTTTTGGCCATGTTTATTCATTTTACCCTTTGATTTTTCTTTTAGGGTATACCCTCTTTACATTTTTTAAATTTTTTTGATTTTTTAATAATATGGAAAACCTTTGCAACAAGAAAAGGTATGAACATATTACATAACCCATCAAGTCAATCATGAAATATGACACCTATTGGTATAGGAGTCTAACACTGGCTCCACTTGGGGATGGCTTTTCCTGGTGAAAAGTCAAGAACAGCAGGTCAGTTGTCCTCATCCATTGACCTTGGTGAACCTGTAAATGTCTCCTGTCTTCTGCAAACTGAAATCTGATCTGAAACTAAAACAACACAAAAAAGTTTTCAAACCAACTTAATGAAAAACTAGCTGAAAATTGAAAACTAAAAAAAAATGCTCAAAATTTTGAGCTTATTGGCACTCATCTACCTACTCAATCTACTAAAAATCTTATTGAATCAGGTAATACAAAAATTCCAATGAAGCCAATCAAGTAGCTGTAACAATAAATGGATAACTTGATTTCTTGTGATAAAAATTGGAAGTATATTATGATCATGTGCCTTTGTAATAAATGATATGATGTGTAAAGGCCACTTTTGATGTATTTGATCCTTATAGAGAAAACATGTTTGCAGATTTGGGCTAAAAATATTCTCCATATAATCTGATATAGGATCAATAAAAGTATGATGTATGTTATTTACTTCTAGGCCTTCAATGACTGGTTGCTCAGTTGTATTCTGAATATTAAGCCTTGAAACTATTTCTTCTATCTTGTGTTTGAAAGAATAATCATCCTCAATATGCAAGTCAAAAGATAGTACAATTTCCTCTTGCTTAGGAGAAGGAAAATTTTCAAAGAATTCTTTAGGATTTCGAAAATTGTATCACTGAATTTGAGAATGCAAAAGTTTAATTTCATTTTCATAATTTTCAGAAATTCTCTCAAGAACACATATTTTTAGTTTGGGAGAATATTTTCTTGATTTCAAAAGAAGAAATAAAGCTCTTAAAAAATCCTCATCAAGCTGAAGTTCTAATATCTCATCCCTCAAAATAGCTAGTGATTGTTTTGTGAAATTATCATAATTATCATCATACTGATCATGTAAGTCTAAAAAATCTTCTAAGAACCTTGATTTTCTTAGGGATAGGTCATTTTGTAATAGCTTGCATCTTTTGAGGCTCCAACTTCACTTCTTCCTTTAAAAAAATATGAACCAAATACTCGAATTCTTATTTCCCAAAAGCACATTTGGATATTTTTACATAAAAATGATTGTTCTCAATAATTTATATAACTTTTCCACATGTTTACTAGTGTGGTATTCCCATGATTTATTATAAATATGTGTATTATCAAATAAAACCAACACAAATTTTATAAGATGGGATCAAACAAAATTATTCTTAAGTCGAGCCCGCCGGACTTCAAACGGCGATAAACCATAATTCAAACCAAATTCGCGTTCCAAAATACCCTGCTGACGTCGGCCAATTTTGTGACGCGAAAACCAAATGAATTCTGCCCTAATCTTTTTTGGGTCCGAAGTTGGGCTGGCGTACGGAGGGAGAGTTGTGACGCTAATTTCTTATCAAATTCGCCCTAATCTTTTTCGGGTCCGGATTTCCACTGCACGAGCGGCCCAAACAAAGATCCGCTCCAATCAATTTCTGCCATGTGTCCTCAATCAGAACTTGCCCTGCTCCTGGCTGCGGGTGCATTCGATGGCATTTAAGGCGATGGGACATGGATGTGGCGATTTCATATCAATCGCATTAAGTTTTAACGATGTTAAATTAAGTTCCAAGGTTTTCACATCTAATCCCATTAAGTTTTAACACTATTCAAGATTGGACCTCCACTCCTATTAGCGATTCCGCATGCTCCAATATGATCCGGCCTTCGGCTCCCATTAATGATCAGAGATTAATTATGACGGGCGTCCTTCGATTGCATTGCAGTCAGGTCGATAAAATTGCATTTCTCTATGGTTTTTTAGACGAGCCGGTTGTTGGGTTACACTGCCTGCTCACTGTGACGAGAAGGAGAAGTGGCCAGCTGAACTGCTGCGTAGACCTTGCTGCATATCTGCATTTCTCTCGGTCTGGTCCTTGTCTATCTTCCTCTGTTTCTTAGAATTTTGCTTCTCCATCTCCTCTTGTGCCCACTGCTAGTGAGACTGCACCCATGCCTCGTGTGCGTCAAAGGATGCATTGCCGTAGGGGGAGCACTAGAGGTCAACTCCTGCGCACTCCCTCCAGCCCCTCAACCGAGTTGTCTTCCGGCCTATCCAGTGATTATTATGCAGGTCACTATCCAAATAGTAGGAGTGGGCGGGGTCAGGTTGTAGGATCTGGCCACCGTATGGATTCCCCTGCTCCTCATTTCCTCACGACTAGTTCACCTTCTCCCACGACGCGCACTGCGCAATTTTCCTTTAATTGCTCTCTCAACCGCCCACGAATTACAGCTTCAGTCACTGTGGTTTTCCACGAGGAGGCCTAAACGAAGGAAGAATGCACCCGTCCGGCGGGTCTGAGCTCAGAAAAAGCCGGCCAACATTCGGGCCTTCAGGAGGGGAGTCGTGGCATGAATGTGGAGGTAGCACCTAGCGATCCTGGACCTTCCGAAGGATGGTGCTGAATCGTCAAGAAGCCGGAGGAGTAGTTTGGTTAATTTGTTTTTCTTGCTTCGCGGCCCACTTAATTGGGCTGCATTTAGATTATTTTACTGTGCTGAACCTTTGTAATATTTTTGAATTCTGTAAATTAAACGT
This sequence comes from Pinus albicaulis, assembly GCA_034641835.2. Taxonomy (NCBI): domain Eukaryota; kingdom Viridiplantae; phylum Streptophyta; class Pinopsida; order Pinales; family Pinaceae; genus Pinus; species Pinus albicaulis. The sequence continues at coordinate 1,552,080,460 of CM076584.1, forward strand.
TCAAGACTGGTTTCCCCGTATGAGGGCAGTCTTCTTAATTTTTTGATTTTTTGATGACAAATTTGCCATGAGTCTGGGCAATGATTTTGACTTCAGTGTAGTTTTATTCCCACTGTTAATAGATTAACTTTACTTAGAAAAAAATGTTGCCCTGTTTCTATTTTAAACCTGTTTTTTGAAATACAGAGCCATGTTTATATGGTCTACGTATTATACTCTTTCTCTGTATATCTACAGGAACATTTTTGCTATGAACAGGGTGGATGTTGTAGCGGGCTACTAATGGAAACAAGCGAGCCTGAACCTTACATCTTGGATGCAACAGATGGTTACCAATTTTGGAATCAAGCGAGCCTGATCTTACAAGCGAGCCTGGGTTTCTGCAGATGGTTATCACACTCCTCACAAGATTAGCGTTTTTCTCTGTTCAAGGATTTTGGGTACTTTAATTTGTATTTGGAACAATGGACGTCGGTACTCTATCTGTTGCTTTACTATTCTACATACTGCTATTTCACTTTCTTATAGATGCCTCGGGCATATTTGGATGCTTTCTCGGATTGTCGATAATCTCCATGTGGACCGTTACTGGGTTTTATATCAAGTCCCTGTATGTGACATGGGGTATTTTTCTATCACTGTCTGGGGTGGGACTTCCACTTTTCTGGATGGATATTTGGGTTCCAATCTTCGGATGTGAAAATGTAATAACTTCATGGACTATTTTACTTCATATAATATATTCAAAACAGCATTTTTTCTCTTGTGAAAAAAAAATGATTAATGTTTATCACTCTGCCTTCAAAACTAGCGATGCTGGTCTATGTTGCTGGTTTATTGATATGGTCTGATGGTCTTTTTATATTTTGGACATATCACACTCCTCACATGATTAGCGTTTTCTCTGTTCAAGGATTTTGGGTACTTTAATTTGTATTTGGAACAATGGACGTCGGTACGTACTCTATCTGTTGCTTTACTATTCTACATACTGCTATTTCACTTTCTTATAGATGCCTTGGGCATATTTGGATGCTTTCTCAGATTGTCGATAATCTCCATGTGGACCGTTACTGGGTTTTATATCAAGTCTTTGTATGTGACATGGGGTATTTTTCTATCACTGTTTGGGGTGGGACTTCCACTTTTTTGGATGGATATTTGGGTTCCAATCTTTAGATGTGAAAATGTAATAACTTCATGGACTGTTTTACTTCATATAATATATTCAAAACAACATTTTTTCTCTTGTGAAAAAAAAATCATTAATGTTTATCACTCTGCCTTCAAAACTAGCGATGCTGGTCTATGTTGCTGGTTTATTGATATGGTCTGATGGTCTTTTTATATTTTGGACATATCACACTCCTCACATGATTAGCGTTTTTCTCTGTTGCAGGGTTTTGGGTACTTTAATTTGTATTTGCAACAATGGACGTCGGTACTCTATCTGTTGCTTTACTATTCTACATACTGCTATTTCACTTTCTTATAGATGCCTCGGGCATATTTGGATGCTTTCTCAGTTTGTCGATAATCTCCATGTGGACCGTTACTGGGTTTTATATCAAGTCCCTGTATGTGACATGGGGTATTTTTCTATCACTGTCTGGGGTGGGACTTCCACTTTTCTGGATGGATATTTGGGTTCCAATCTTCAGATGTGAAAATGTAATGACTTCATGGGCTGTTTTACTTCATATAATATATTCAAAACAACGTTTTTTCTCTTGTGAAAAAAAAATGATTAATGTTTATCACTCTGCCTTCAAAACTAGCTATGCTGGTCTATGTTGCTAGTTTATTGATATGGTCTGATGGTCTTTTTATATTTGGACATATCACACTCCTCACATGATTAGCGTTTTTCTCTGTTCAAGGATTTTGGGTACTTTAATTTGTATTTGGAACAATGGACGTCGGTACTCTATCTGTTGCTTTACTATTCTACATACTGCTATTTCACTTTCTTATAGATTCCTCGAGCATATTTGGATGCTTTCTCAGATTGTCGATAATCTCCATGTGGACCATTACTGAGTTTTATATCATGTCCCTGTATGTGACATGGGGTATTTTTCTATCATTGTCTCGGGTGGGACTTCCACTTTTTTGGATGGATATTTGGGTTCCGATATTCAGATGTGAAAATGTAATGACTTCATGGAATATTTTACTTCATATAATATATTCAAAACAATGTTTTTCCTCTTTTAAATTTTCAATTTTTTTTTTTTTTAAATTGAACCCGTCGTCGCTATACCGACGCCTTGTAAGTGTCGGAATTGCGACAAATTAAAAACGTCAGAAGAGAGACAGTATAAAAACGTCGGACGAGCGACGTTCAAAACGTCGAACCACATTTCGTCGGAATTGCGACAGTTTACAAACGTCGAACCACATTTCGTCGGAACTGTGAAAGTTTACAACCATCGGAAGAGCGACGTCTAAAACATCGGACCACATTGCGTCGGAATTGCGACAGTTTACAAACGTCGGAAGAGCGACGTTCAAAACGTCGGACCACATTTCGTCAGAAGTGCGACGGTTTACAAAGGTCGGAAGTGCGACGAATTGGGAAACGTCGGAAGAGTGATGCTTGTTTGGAAGTGACAGAAAAAGTGTCAATAGCGCGACACTTTTTAATTGCGTCGGAACTACAACGGTATGGCAAACTACGTTTTTCCCGCGAACTGTCGCTCTTGCGACGACTATGTGTCGGAATAGCGACGAATTGGCCATCGAAATTTCCGCCAAATTTTCTAGTGAGAAAATGAAATCGTTAAACATGTTAAGGGTGCAATCACTAAGCATCCAAAGGAAGAAGCTCAAGCTATAGAAAAATATATGAAAGGGGAAGTAAGGGCTAAAAGGATTATCATAGAATACATCAAGGATCCCATCATACCTTAGGTAGACATCAAAATAAATATATGACAAGTTAGTAGAATTTTTCTCCGTAAGTACTGCAAGAGAAGTGATATCTTTGAGGAACAAGTTGTACAAAATGAAGATCTCAACGGAAGATGGAATAACCTCATCCTTTATGAGGGTATCAGAAATAAGAGACCAACTACAAGAGTTGGGAGAAATAATGTCTGATCAAAGAAATGACCACCATAGTGCTCAATTCACCACCAAGGAAAGAAGGCACCCCATTCAGTGAACTTTGGTCATTTTGTAAAATTGAAGAAACCAGATTGAAGGAAAAAAGCAATGTAGGATCAAACGAGCAAGTCCAAGCATTTCCTGCCATGGCTAGGAAGAAAGGAAAGTTTGGAAGGCTTGGTCCTTAGAAAAATAACAAGAAGGATATGTCAAAAAATTCGATGTTATGGTTGTCATGAATATGGGCACTACAAAAGAAATTTTTCTAAACTCAAGAAGGGAAGAAGCCCATATCACCGAAGAAGTGGAAGAACCCGAGAAGAAGAAAACAAAGGAGGAAGGGAGAGATCTCTACTATGACTAAGATAATATCCTTCACTAAGTTATTTGCATAATAGTTATCATTGTAAGTATGATAGGATGCATCATGTTAGGAGATAGTATCATGGTAGAAGCATATGATTGAAGCAAGAGCTCATCATCACATAAAGGAAGTAGCTCATGGAAACCTCATTGAAAGCATACATAGTACATATGGTTGAAAGAAAGTCATCTAGCATGATAGAAGGAATTCATCATACATAATCATCATGAGAAAGGAGCTTCTACCCGATGAGGATAATCTAGATCCTTTGTTGGAATATTCATTTGAATGTTCACCTCTACTTGGAAGAAGAAAATATCTCGCTGATCATTCCACCTTGTGTGGGATACATTGTTTGGAAGGATGATGGTATGGTGACAAAGGAGTGCAACATGTCGATATGGTTGAAGTGCTTTCAATCAAGGAAAGGAAGTCGATATGACCAAAAGTGGAAACAAGATATGTATGCATATATTTGATAGTTTAAATCATGTCATCATATATTTATAGATAGCATGGGTAAAATCTCTACCTTGAGGGAATGATCAAGGATATATTCCTTTGGAAAGATGCTTGAAAGCATGGTTCAGATATTGACAAGATGAAATCAACATAATATTTTCTCATATGGAATATGAGGTGGATGACAATCAAAATGAAAGAACTATGGATGAAAAGTTCTTGGGAAGCAATATGTGAAGAAGTAAAGAAGAGGTCATGAAAGATGCAACTATGGTCACGTAAGAAAAGGAAATCAACATCCGATGACAAGAATAATTTATCATGACATATCCATAGATAAGAAATACCATGATGAGGTCTGCAAAGAAAGGATACCCTTGACATATGAAGTCTTGGAGATGTGTTTATGAATGTACAGGATGTTGCATACAAGTAAGATGTCATGATAAACGACCATCACAAAAGGTAACTATGATTTGATATTCATTAGTTGATTTTTGAATGACATTTGGACGGGTTGTTACAAGGCTACCGAAATATGGTTGTAGATGTAACCAACAGTTGTCACTCATGTGGTTGTATGAAAGACCTGAAAGGAAATGTGACTTGGAAGAGGTAGTTGTATGAATAAAAAATCAGATGTGGACTAGAAGATCACTTTCCAGCAAAGAGAAGGATGACATGATCGATGTGGCTCAAGAAGGAAAGTGATGGATGGTTGATGCCCTACAAAAATATGAAGGCTCCATAATGTTGAAGATGAACTTCATGACATGGAAGGAAGGAGCCCCACAAGCAATTTATAGTCCCATAATCCCCACCTAGAGCAGAGAGTTGGTGGAAGCAAATCCCTGGTTAAGAGGGAACTTGGACAAGCCCTGAATAAGAGGGAGCTTGGGTACTTTCCTTCTATACAAATGGTTACATTCCTTTATAGGAATGGGTATATCCTCCCTAGTTGAGAGGGAGAGATAGACACATCATTCTTGTCCTCACTTTTGGAAGAAATAATGGAGGATTGGGTAAGAATCTGGCATCTGATACTCTTTGAGGATGAGGCCAGGCATCCAAGATAAGAGTAGTTGAAGAGGATTGATGTTCTTTGAGGACTGGGAATCCAATATAAGAATATTCTTGGAAGGACATACTCTGTGAATACCCAGGTGAGGTATGTACCTTGAGAGACAATGATGATGGTGTTTATAAGTCATTGGTCTCGCCAGCATTGTGCTCTAATCTGGTAGAGGGATATAGTTGTTAGTCAAGGCCTTGCTATGTGATAATCTTAGATGGAATGATGCTAAATAGATGGGTTACCAATCCGACTCTTCTTATGAGAATTCTTCAGATTGAGAATGTCCAAGTACCTTGTATGGATTATGAATACCTCCCTAGTTAAGAGGGAGCGTTGAAATATGTAACTAGGTTTGATCTTAATAATAACATATGTAATCACGATTTGATGTATTTAATGAAAAGAGAAAAATAAATTTATTATTGTTATTCTTGAGGCATGGGTTTCATGCTCAAGGGTAATTTATTTTTAGGTTAATCTCTCGTTGAGAGCTTATAAGGCTTGTCATTGAGTCTACAAATCAAGAAAGTCATTCTCATGTATGAAAGACCCATTTGGGCATGTCACGTATTGCAAAAATAATTTATTTGAGTCAAAAGAGAATCAAAAGACCCTCCAAGACCTTGTCATGGTGAAAATATCAAGTCGACCTACATGAAGGGACAAATCGGCCTAAAGATAGCAATTTTCACCCCACAAAAGCCTATAAATAAGAAGGAACTCAACCTCATTTGGATACAGTTTCAAGCAAGTTTGATCTCCTCAACATAAAATATGTAAAATGAAAAAAATGAAGAAGAAGAGCTAGAGTAGAATAGTTAGCCCCAGGATCCTTTCTTGATCATCTTCTCCATTCTATTAGATGATATTATTTTGGGGGGTGGGATTTTGATTCCAATAAACTTGTATTTCCTCCCATTTTCAAAGAACTCTAAGAATTGCTTTTGTAAATTTAAACTTATTAAGAACTATTGAGATCTTAATACTACATCCACTCCCCAAATTTCTATGGCATATATGAAGGATTCTAATTGGTAATTATTAATTGACAATTTAACCTTATGATATTTCCCTATGCACAAGGTAGTTTTATTCCTTAGAATTGTGACTTGAAGGTCAAAAGAGAGATAGATAAACATGTTTGATTTTTTTCCTACTTTAGTATCAATAAAATTATGAAGACTCCCATTATCTATTAACATTGTTACTCTTGTCTTTTTAATTTAGCCAAAAACCTAGTGGTTTGGAGCTAAGAAATGTTGATTATTGCAACAACAAAAAAGTGTTGGGGTGGAATTTTGGCAGTTATATCCTCTAGGATTTTAGGACTCTTCATTTTAATTTTATAAACTATGTTGAATGGAAATGAATTGTTTATCTCTTTATCACTATTACTGTGTCTTTCACATAGATGGAATTTGTTATGCTTGCATTTGTAGCATGGCCTCTAGTTGGGAGCATGACATTAAAGCACCAAGTTTTGTTATCCTTTACATTAGATGGTGGAATCTTTTTATTAGGAGGAATATACTTCAAGCTAGGTTTCTCTGTTTGGGATCCAAAGATTTGTTGCAAGAACGTTAGTTTTCTTTAGTAATTATGGCCTTTAGTTGTGATTTCTCTTTGTCATTTATATCTATCATTTTGGGTTCACTCCTTATGTTTTATTTCAATTCTAATATGGTAGCTTGTAAGAGATAGTAATCTAGTAATTCAAGTATTTGAGTAGTTAACACATGTAAATAGTTAAAAAAATTATCCCCTAAACCCAACTGTTGTAATTGAGTGAGATTGGAGAATACTTTTTTTTCCTTGATGGTTTGAACCATCTTGAAAAAAATTGTTTAGAATGTATACCAGTTTCTTGACTAGGCCTTTGAGTTCCACTACAAGAACCAATCTCATGTTAACCTTTCTAGGTATAATAATGAGAAATATATTGTTTCTTTATCATCATATATTTGGTGGAAATCAAAAGATCACTCTCAAGTCTATATCTTCCTATTGTGGTCTCTCTATCATCCTCATTGTCAAATTTGGGTACATCAATTTTACTTTGTGTGTAAATCCATTAAAATAACCAAAGTTAGATTAATGTTTTAGTAGAAGAAAAGGAGAGTGTGGAATTGGACTATTCAATTCCATGCCCATTTCTTCCAATTCTGAATTCATGGTTATTAGAGATTTTGTTCCAATATTTCAATCCTCCTTTCACAAAATCAAGTCTCTAGGGAAACCATCCATTTCATTGGATTTTAGGAGGAATATATTAATAATATTTGGATCAAGGTTTCCTAGCTTATTGGATATCTCATCCATTGAAGCTTTTAATTTTTTAATATCAACATCCCCAAGCTTGCCTAAAACTCCCACTCTTAAATATTTTAATTCTTTTAACTTACTACTGAAGACTTTGGTAGGTGATGTAATGCTTGGATTGCCAATGACCTTGGAGTATTTTTGGAATTATTTGTTTGCCTCATCATGAATTACAAAGAAGTCTCTATGTTTGTATGAATTTTTGGGACACCTGGCAAAGGAGAGGGTATATGGTATGGGGCGTATGTAAAAGGTGTGAGAGAAAATTTGTATGGGATGTATGGCCAAGTCGTAAGGGAAAATTTGTATGTGATGTGTGGCAAAGGCATGAGGGAAAATTTGTATGGGGGAATATGGTGAATAGTATGGGCATATGTCAAAGGCCAAGGATGTGTGGTATGGGTGTATGGTGAACTTGGCATAGAAAAAAATGAGGGAAGGGGTATATAATAAATTTTGGCTATTGATGATCCAAGTGGATAATGGTGGCCAACCACCGCTTCAATTAACGCAATGGTTCTCTATCTTATTGGTAGTTTTTTCCATAGTTTTTCATGTCCCAAACTTCTAGGGTTGTTTTGAGGCCATGAATGGTGTTTTTTTGGTAATTAGGGGGGATAGGTATTGTCATGGCATCCCCTCGCCCAAATGGAAATTGTATGCAAAAGTTACATCATCGGTAAGTTGATGTACAAACTAATCACCTTGGGGACCACAAATTTTTTGGCGCTTCATCTTCTAGGGTTATGGTTTTGTACCTATAGGGTTCTTTCTTTATGTTAAAAGGTCATTCTTTCAGCCTCTTGCAATAGCTTTTGTGAATGCATATAGCTACCATCTCTCTCCCTTTAGAGATATCTACCATTCTTTTAGCTAGTTTGTGTTCTATAATATTATGTTATTTTATTTATCAATACACATTGGGTTTTCACTATATTATTGTGATCTTTGCTATATTTATTTGTGTGTTCCATCTCCTTTCTTTCCTTTCATTTCATTCCTTGTATAACCTAGATCGAATAAAGGGTGGTCGATGAATTATTGAGTGATGGGTAAATGGATTGTGGAACATAAGAGAATAGAAGAAAAAATAGATATGCATTGATGGAAATGGAAAGGACATAGAAAAGGGTTGATGAATGATGAGGAAAATAACATATCGAAGGTTTTTTGAGTGATTAGGGAAATGACACAACAAATAAGGGTTATTGAACATGATATATCTCGAGGAAACGATGGAATGTGGTAGGCCCAAAAAGAGGAGTGCTCTAATATCAATTGTAGGAAACCAATTATAATATATATATATATATATATATATATATATTATGATTTTTCCATCATGATTACAATGACCAATGGGAGTAATTTACACTTCATAGAACATTTGGGGTGTAACCATTTGTGTGTGCATGTTGAACATTGAGTTTATTACAATAATTATATTAGGTTTATAACATATCTAATGATCACTACTACAATTTTCCAATAAACAAATTGATGGGATCCAAGATTATAGCAAGAATGTTACCCTCTATTACTCTCAATTTTAATTATCAACGCATGGTTCGTAAAAACTTAAGAGGTTGTGTGCACTATATATGCAAGCCACAATTTATTGTCTTTATGATGCATCAATTCATGCTAATGATACTAGATAATGGAGGGGAAATGTCACCCTTGGTCTTACTTTGATGGATCATGTGAAAGGAAATCAATCATGGTTATTGTTGAAAAATCTAATGGCAAGAAAGTCATTCAATGTAAAGCCTACTTAATCAATCACAACAATTTTCCTTGTAATAAAAACTCCAAGTAAGGTAAAGTATGATCACTAGATTGCAAAAGCAATAAATATCATTAATATAAGTTGTAGAATTACAAGTATAGGAAAGCATAAACATTAATGACCAAACTCAAGGAAACTACCCATTTACTAATTTCCCTTCTATTGAACCCCACTTTATGATGTCATTGATAGTGTTATAGACAAAATGTGCATTTCTATGGAGAATGATTGTTAGAAAAGGAGGCTATGTGATGTTCTATATGAATAGTCACGAAGTTATAGGAAATTATGTGTTGCTACAAGAAACTACCTAGTTTCCCAAAGAAAGTTGTACATGAGTGTGAAATTGCTTGGTGCTCATAAATATCATTCAACTAACTTTAGAACAAATCCCTTAACAATTTTTTGCTCAAGGAAATAACTATCTATGAGATATAACTTTCCTACAGGAAAGGAAACACATGCAAACCTAAAAATCTCTATTTAGCAAAAAAAAACATAAAACAAGACCAAGAAAGTAAATTAAGAGAGCTTCTTGAATACTTTTGGGTGGGCCATCTCCAAGGCATTTAAGAACCCAAGAAAATCACCAATGGTGAAATAAACATGAACATTGCATTAGCATAGAAAAATTGAATACATTCTTCAAAAGCCTTAAATTGTTCTTAAGAGTAAAATTAGCTTATACAACAAAAGGAAAATGAACTAAATCTCTTGAGGTTTGAAATCCTCAATTTATATAATCAATATGGAATAGTCCCACTTAATAGGTGTGGTTGATTCACCCCCAAAAATCCTAAAATTTAGGGTGGTTTTTTTTGTAGAGTCAACTACACTAGAAAACTTAAGCTCCACTGATGATATGTCCTTGATAACTCGAGCAGCGTTAGTTCACATGTTGGTGGTATTGGAAATAGGATCTACATTTTCTTGCAAAGCAATCGGGGAGGGATTATTTGCATCACCCTATCAAATCAACGTACTTCTAATGCCAAAGACTACAAAAACAAATACATGCTTATATTACTTTAGCAACCTACTTAAATTCATGGTTTAACATGTAAAATGTCAAAAATGCATATTAATAAGGTCAAAAATATATGTTTTAGATAGAAAGATGACTATAGATGGGCCATCAAAATAATTGTTACCAAGGCCCATCATACCCTCTAGTTATATTTTTCCCATCCTTGAGACAATGTACCTCTTAGTCATGTTTCTCCTTCTACTTCTCTTCATGGTCATGTTGCCTCTTGCATTATTGTCTAATATTCTAGGCTATATATCTAGTGAATTTCCCCTTGTGATAAAAAACTATTTATTCTTCAATTATCTTCCAATATTGCTTCTCTTATATTTGGTAAAAGTAGGATTTAGGTTTGAGTATAAAGGGTGGGTTAAAATTTAGTCCAACACATATTGTGCCCATGGTTTGTACTGATATCGTGTACAATGTATCCCTCGCTAAAACATTTTGTAACTTGATAGGGGAATGAGCTTCCCATATTTAAAGGATGTAAAGCATGTATTTGCATCTTCTTTGAAAATATAAAGTGACATCATCCCCGAATAATATAATTGTATCCTATAGGATTGATACAACTTCCTCTTGCCTCCTTCCCAAAATAGGAGCAACCATTTGATCAGAATACAAAATTTCATGAGCTGCTAAAATTACTTATGTTTTGGATGGTTATACTCCAATCCATTGGGTGTTATAAAAATATTCTTCCTTTTATATATTCATAATAGTCCCACTTTTCTACCCCTTGTTTTTGTATCTATGATCCCTTTAGCTTATCCCAAATTTTTGTCCTGCCTTTCTACCTGACTTTTCTAACCCATGTTTGTAATATTCGCAACTTTCTACTCCCTAATTTTCTATAAGTTTTCATATTTATAAAGGCCAATGTGGAAACCATGGTTGGATGGGACAAATCCTATAAATGATTTAACTATTAATTTGTCTTCTTGAAAATAATAAAAGTATAAAATGATGGCCTGAAGGGAGGGGCGCACGGATCAAAGTATGAGGGAGAGCAGAGAACTGGGAGAGTGATATTTGGTGGCATAAAAAATCGAACCACCACCCAACATATGGAAAGACGTGATTGAGTAGGGGGGAAGTGTTCACATATTCTTGATTCCATGACATGAGGGAAGTCGAAGTTCTGCAGTCTTGCAGGATATGAAGGGACTCAAGGAAAAACAAGAAGCAAGTGGAGAACAGATGAAAGCATAGAAATAAGCATGAAACATTGGACATGGATCATAGAAGCAATGTTTAAAGTTCAACCAAGTCTTATACTATGAAATTGGGGTGTTTTCCCTTGAATTGATGTGTTTAGGTCACTTGACTGTGTGTGCCCAAGCTTGGCTGGCTAATGGGAGGCTCATAAGAGGACAAGACCATGAGTTCTTGTTGAGTAAGTTTATAAAAAAAGTGTTTGTTAAATAAGTTGATAAAATCCTTAGTTCTTGTAGAATGGGATGATAAACCACTTGAGTGATTTTTGTAAAGTTGATAAACCACTCAACAAGGTGAACTGAGCCACTATGGTTCTTGTCGTGAAGCTAATAAACCATATGTATATTGAATTATAGGCTCTTTCAATGCTTGCTTTGAAAATAAAATTGATAAACTACCTAGATAGTGGATTCAAACTCCTGGAACTGAGGAACGTTGGATGAATTCCTTGAGCAATCATCCCTATGGAATTTGGATCCGGCTTGGGGGTGGTCAACTACAAGAAAGATTTCGGTGTAGTTTGCCTATGGTCAGGTGAAGAGTTGAAGTCCCTCCTTCAATTGCCAGCCATTTAAAGTTATTCAGATAAGTATAATGTCTTATGCATAAATGAATTATGTATGATGAAATTATCTAATATGTTATTGGCTAATTTATGGTTCAACACTACTCATGGAAGTTTTTTGAGTTCATCGCATGTTCACGGTGAATAAGTTTCCTTATATGTCTTTATGGTTATCTGAACTTTTAGCACTGTGTGATGGTTATTATTTTTATGAATTCTAGGGTACTTATAAGAATATGTTTGGTTGTATGAGGCCTTTATGCTAAATTTTATTAAAAGTGTCTCTAGACATGTTTATGAATTTAATGGTTCATTCCCACACTTAATATTGTAACATGTCTCATATGTTATGAAGGTAACTTATGTGTTGTATGTTTAATGAGGATTCAACTTATGTTGATGGTCATTTGGGTTAGGAGTGATGCAATGATTCTATGGTTTATATACACTTTTATATCGTTGTGATAGCTTTAAATTCGTTCATAAAAGCTTGGTCTAAATATTTTTGAAGAAATTTGGCTTTTGTGGCCACTTTTTTCTTTTACCTAGACTATCTGATAATTTAATCTCTATTGGTACCATGTGGCTCTTGTGGACATGGAATATCACCTTTAAAGGTTTGTTCCTCGGGATTTGAACATTGTTATAGAGATTTGGTGTTTTGGCAGAAGTCATGGTATTCAGGAAATTCTGGTAAATTTCCTTGAGTTTATTTCTTTATAGAGCTTTGGAAATAATCAAAGACTAATCTGGGACCAGATGGCCCTTTTAATGAAATTTTTATCCAGGTCGGATACTTCTTCATCTCCCAAGTACTATTTATATTCGGATACTTGAGGGGGTGAACTCTCAATTTCATTCGTGTATGCATTCAGGAATTTTGGCATCTGGATAGACAAGGCATGTGCTCATTGAAAGTGGTAAGGATTTAGTTCAGACCATATTTTGTGGTTAAGTGCAAGTTGTAACCAGAGATTCAGGGTGGGGCCCAACATTGGTGCTTCATATGTGCAAAGGTTGGATTCTTCAGGGAAATATTGATGTGAGTGAGTTGTGCACACCCTAGAAGTATAAAATAAGTATAAGTGCATTTGGGATTTGAGCAATCCAGATATGGGAAATTTTGTGCACATGCGAGAGTCCCAGATAAGGTTTGGTCTGGATTTATATTAAACATATATAAGATCCAAGGGATTTTGGATCCATGGTGGCAAGTGGTGCACACCCTTGTGAAGAACCGAATGTCTGCTAAGATATATATCACTTGATGCAACCAAGTTATCCAGAGGTATCGGGGTTTGGGGTGAGTGGCACACTAGATTTCTCTAGAATTGGATATAACATGAAATTATCGCATAACATGAGGAGGTTAGGCCTAGTGGGACCCATGAGCCTAAGTTAATGTGGTTGCAAAGTATCGGGAGAGAATCATGTCACTGGAACCTTCAAAAATACCCAGATTTGAACGTGGATAAACGGACCCAGAGCCCGACCATTCACATACTCTAGCAATATTTAGGGTGGTTTCCTTTGCTCACCCACCAACGCTAAACCTCGACAGGCCTTGGGGCCCCACAAGCTGTCAATATTGGGGAACTAATGATCGCATTTTCGAAAGTTAGTGGGCCACTAAACATAGACCATGAACAATGAACGATTGGGGCATCTTGTGAAAGTGATGAGTTGTTGAGGAAAGTTGAGGGTACAATTTTGAGGATGCATGGTAAGGACCAAATTTGGAAACAAGACTTGGTAATGGCCACATCGATGCCACGTAGAGGACATGATGATCCAAGTGTATATTGGTGGCTACCCACCTATTCCTCCTAGACCTATAGTCGGTTTCTTCAGTTTCCTTGTTTATAACAACATTTACTATTTTTAGCAATTTTTTGAGTGTTGAACTTCTGAAGCATTTTTTACCCCCTAAACAACGTTTTCTTAGGTTTGCAACAGGCATGTAGCCATAGGAATGGTCCTGCGGAAAAGTATATAGTAATTGGAGAGATATCTCCAATGAGGTATCGTACTTGTCAAACAAAGATAATATGACCAAGTTATGGCCCTAGGAAGTTAGTTGCCCAACTAACCCCAATGGGGCCCAGAAACTCTTGGTGTTCCATCTCTTGGCGTTAGGGTTTTGGTTATTTAGGGTTTTTCCTTATTGTTCAATAATAAAAAGGCCCATGAGCCTCATTGTAGCATACTTCATATGCATGTAGCCGCCACATCTCTTCTCATAGATAAGCTACAATCGCTTGAGCTAGTTTATTTCCATTTTGTTTGTAAGCATATTTCATTTATTTGGTATGAAGGAAATGAAGTGCTATTTTTTATGCATCTTTGTATTTGCGGTTATATCTATATTTTTTTGTGTTCCTGTTTAAGTTTGGATCACATGAGTGATGTGGCTTTCTAGAGATGAAATGGGAAGGCCACGTGGGACACACGTAGATTCCATACTAGAGCCCTTTGTTGATGTGGTGTGGTATAATTGGTTAAAGTTTGAATGGGAATAAATTTCAATCCGGTAGTCGTATTGAGGTAAATTTTATATCATCATAAATATCTTGATGAGCTGAATGAGATACTAGTAATCCTTTTAGATTTCAAAGAATTTGGAAGAAGATGAATTTTCTAACCCCATATTCTTAATAAACCTTGGAAATCAAGTTAAATGATCAAGTAACACCTTCCACAACATGTAGTCCTTTAAGGGGGTGGGAGGGATTGTTAAAAATTTGTATCAGAGTGAAGGTTCAACATTGGAATTGAAGAGGCTAACATATGCACGTACAGACACACACACAATAAACACTTAATTTGATATTTTAATTGATATATGCTCATGTATATTGATTTTAGAATTACAATTGATGTGATTTTTTGCTTAACATATTGCTAACATGTTATTTGGTTTTATAACCTACATATTAACACGAGATTGATTTCATAGCCAACTTCGGATAAGCATGCTTGTTACAAATATACCAAGGTGATGAGTAAATATATTTATTTGTGTTTGATTTAACTAATAATTATGTCTGTGTAAAAACACAAAGAGGGAGATGGGAAGACACAAAATTTCAGCAATAAATAGAGGAATAAGTAGCATAATGGTATAGTATAGCACGAATAGATCCCATCATAATTGGGAAGGTGACTCAATTGGAAATAAGTCATAGGAAAATTCCCTGATTGGATGGATACTCTCAAGAGATTCAGAGTTGAATTGAGAAGTTGCAAGGCAGAGAATGAAAATATTTTCAGAGCACAAGAAAGGTCAACATAGATGAATGCAGTGATTTTTCAGAGCTTATTAGACCTGCAAAGGTGAAAGCAACATGTTATAAATATAAATAATTAATAATTAGTATTTAATAATGATTAGTATATTAAAGAGGAATGTCTCTAAGGACATGACTATTCATGAAGGGGAACCTTGCATAGTCTATAAGAAGAGCCCTCATTCATAATAATATCATTCTCTTGTACATTCAATATTCTTATATATAAATATATTACTTGTCTTAGGATTGATATTCTTATATTTTATATATTTTGAATATTCTACTACATATATGAACCTTGTTCATTTCATTGGCAATTCCTGAGTCAAATATAATAAAAAAATAGACCTATGGGATACAAAACATTATGACATAACTGATTTACAATTAAGCGTTGGGGATTATAAATTTATATCACAATTCTTAGTTCGATCCCTATGGAACAATCAAGGTGACATTATTTTGGGTTCATCCTAGATGAAAATACTAGGGTCCTTCACCCTAAATACAAATAATTTTTTAACAATTTCCTACAAGAAGAAAGAAATAACACTATAGGACATTACCTTGCAATCAAATTTAGTAACACCATAAGATATACAAGATATCTCAAAAATAATTCTGCAAGAAAGTCCAAAGTTGGTGTAAAATATGAAAAAGGAAGTTGACAAAATTATTGCTGAAAAAAATTAAGAATTTTTTTGGCTTAATGACCATAGTGAAAAATTACTTATGTGGATTAGGAAGCTTAAGAAGGATAATAAGTCATTGGAAACCAAAGTAAAAAAACATGTCGAGAGGAGAGCATCAAAATCTTTAGATATAAAAATGCAAGTTGAGGAAAAAGGAAAAAATACCAATCCAATCAATGTCACAACTCAAGAAGATGACAAATCAGTTGAATTAAAAACATATTCATATGTTGCAATTCAAACGACGAAAAATTCAAGTGAAGATCCAATCACTAACCAAGTGACTACAATACATTGAGGAAATCAAATACCTCAAGTAAATCAATAAATCACCACAAACAATATAAGGGGAAATTAGATCACAATAATTCCTTATCAACTCCCAAATCATAAAATCAGACATCTCATCCAGTTTACATATCCATATCACTCATACCATAAACAACTGACTTATGTTCCAAATAATATTGATGTCAACATAATCTAGTCTTGTGATAACAGTTCATCCCAAGATTCCATGGAAGGTTAATTTGGGATGGTTAGATCATTTCATAGTAAGCCAATTCTATACCACACTCAGAAGTTCATGTCATCTTTTATCGTCAAGAATATCAATTTCAAGAATTGAGAAAGGAAAAAATAAATTACGAGACAAAAAAGATATATCAAGCATTACCATTAATAATCATTAAGGAAAATTATTTTCTAAAGGGGAAGACAATGCTATGAATATAATTAATTATTAATTAATGGTTAATAATTATTAGTATGTTGAAGAGGCAGACTTTAAGGACATGACTATTCATGAAGGGGAATCTTTCCTAGCATCTAAGCAAGGACCTCATTTGTAACTATATCATATCTCTTGTACATTCGATATTCTTATATATAAATATTATTGTCCTATAATGGCTATGTACATATTCCATATATTTTGACTCTTTCTCTATGTATACGAACTTTGTTCGTTACACAACATGAGCTTTGTGCCAACTATCTAGGTAGGAACAAATCCAAGCAAATCCCATCAGATATCCCAAAGTAGGGGTTGGAGACCAATAGGGTGGAAGACGGGAAATCAAGGAAAATGTATAGGCAAGCAATTGAAGACACAATTAGAGTATAAATCCCACTTAGCACTCTAAAAAGAGAGTTAAGCAACCATGACTGGTTGTTGAGTACTACAACCAGAAGTCGCCATCATTGAAGGAGAAGTGAGAAGAGCTCAATGCCATAAGAGTTCAAGAAAGAAAAACCAACTAAATTCAATCGATAAATAAATAAGGTTGGAGAGGTAGAAGCTTGGCTATTGGGAATGAATATATACTTCATACTACATGACTAATATGAAAACTTGAATTCCAGAGCATCCATTTTCATCTTGAAGAGAAAAGTTGATATATGGTGGTAGGATTAGGATTTGAGAAATGTCAAGGACACTAGGGAGAAATATTTTTCATGGAGAAAGTTTGAGAAATATTTATGGGAGAAATACTTGTTTGAGAGGTACTATGATAGCAAAGTTAAAAAATTCCACGAGCATAAGCTAGGGGGTCTTACTGTTGATGAGTAAACTAACATATTTTTGGAGTTGATGAGGTATGTAATGTATACCATAGATGATAATGCAAAGATTCAAAGGTACCTCAGTGGGTTATCACAAGATTGTCAAGAAAAGAATGAGTTTGATGAGCCAAGAACATTAGAGGACACTATGCAAAAGGCCAAAAATTGTTATGAGCAATCCAAACACAAAGGTAAGTTCCAAATAGACTGGAAAAAGAGAGATAAGACCAAATTCAAGGGAAAATGGTTGAAATCCTCAAGATATAAGCAAGGAGGGATAAATGTGAAGTTCACCACTCCTGCTAAGAATGAGTATCAGTAAAAATCCACTACTTCCAACAGAACCTGGCCCATTAAACCAACAAGAGAAGTGTTGGACATGTCGAGAGAACCATCTGTGAAAAGACTATCCTCAATCATAGTAGAATAGCACAAGCTTGTACAATGTGCAAGAGGGAACAACAATGAATGTTGTGGCTCAGAATATACCACAAATTTATGTTGAATTGGATAATAGGTATGCAAAACATCAAGCTTCAATAATCAATATGGAAGGTATGTTTTTTTTTCTAAAGGAAAAGACGCATAATTTTATTCATTGTGAAAACAAAGAAGAAATTCCATTCTACATATGCTAAAAAACATTTTGGAAAGTGTTCCTCTCGGCTTTAGAGCTACCAAAGAAAAAAATTGAAAAGTGATATAAAAATAAAATTACAAAGTTAAATGTGATAATAATCACTTAGCTTCTCCTTCTTGCCTTTCTTTTTCTTCACTTTCTTTCATCCCCCTAAGTTCGGAACAACTGGAACCACTGACAATTCAAAACATGTTGTCATTAGATGGGATTATTTGTATGAGTCTGAGCTCTCATAAACATGTGATCTCTTTGTACCCCCTAATCCCATTTTCCAAAGAGTCTTGTTTTCCTACCCTTTTGGTGCTAGAGTTTTTAGTAATTTGACGTCATTTTGCATATGGGGAGCTGGACCATGTTGAGCCTGTGCAACCACTTCAGCTTAGTTTGGTTGGTTCTTTGTGATTTCCTCCTCGTCGACTTCTAAGAGGTGAGTATCAGAGTATTTCCATCCTATTGGCTTATGGGCCTACCTCTTTTTCTTTTTTGGATTCTTTTTAGCCTGAGTGCATGTCATTTGTAGATTTCATGTTTGAAAGCATATTCTACATTTTAATGTCATATTATTGTAATATAGTACTTGTGTCCACTAATTTTTTTTGTTTCGATTAAATATATTCGAGAAGACCTTTGTGGAGGTCTATCTCCACACATACTTTGGAAAAGGTAAAAATACCTTTCTTTATTCCTTCATGGTCCATTTTTTTGAATTTTCGAAGGGTGTTTCCATTTATTCTAGGACCTTATGGTTCTATAAAGGTAGGGAGATATTTGGGAGTCTCACCCAAACCTGCATAGTTGATACCACCATATTTTTGGAATCAAAATCAAGGAACCATGGGGTGATAAAGATCCCAACTCTTTCCCAAAACCAGGGCCTGTCATTGAGGAAATTCTCTAGATCTTTTTGAGTATCAAATTGGAAAATGAAAAAACCTTTGGAACATAAGTAGATGTCACAATTCGGGGTCCACGATGTGAAGACTCACTAATGTAAACCATCATATTTATGCCAATATCCAATGAATCTGCATATTATGGCCTTGGATTGAAGTGTAGAAAAAAGTGAGTTTACCTCTAGGATATTTACCTCCATGGCTAGTACTTGATCCATTTGAGAATTTGTGTAGGTTTCTAGGTTGTATTTGATTTGATTTGTTGGTATGATAGTATTCCATTGCACTGCATCCTTAAAATTGGCAGATCCACTAGGGTTTCTAGTGCACAAAGCTCCTCCATGCAGCCTCAGATTCAGAATAATGGTAGATTTCCTCATAATGTCGTATTCCATATTTTGGTGGAGTCATGCATTTCCCTCCCTTAAAATAATAGAATTGAGTCATTTTTGTGATGCCTAGATTGTTCTCGGTGAGTTGTTTTAAATTTTCCACTAAGTTTGAATCCCTGGAGAAGAATAGGGAAGACTTCCCATTGATGTTTTTTATGAAGATCTGAAAAATCCCTTTGTCAAGTTCAACCTGTCTTTCATCCAAACAATAGATTGGGGAGCATGGGATTACTATGGAATCCATATCAAATGGGGCAAGGAAAACGAATAAGCTCATGATAAATATAACACAAAGTTTAAACCCAAATCCATAACTTTCCCCTTGCAAGCTCTCCAAGCTTAACGGGCCCTTGTCGAACAAACAAAATTTGGAACTGATTTACAATTTTTTTACCATGGCACTTGATGCGGCTAGAGCCAAAATGAAGGAATATTTACTGAGGTTGGGCCATCGTTCGTCCGCAGATTCCTAGAGTAATCTCCAACAAATGGTCATTTTTTCCTTAAAAAAAAAACCTAGATCATCCATCGTCCATCACCATGGAGTGTAGTGGGATTTTTGACTACAAACCTTTGCCTACCATCCTTATCTGTCACGTACTCATGACCAGTGGCAGCACTAAGCAAAAAAAATGTAGAGAGAAACCATAGATTATCTTGCGTAGTCCATTTTCCCTCTCTCTTAGGTCTATATCATGTAGTTCTCAGATGGAAAGTATAGTTGTTAACTAACCTATTTCAATTTTAATCGACCCACATTCCAATTTCAGTTATATCAGCCCGAATTTTGTGGAGAAATGTGCTTTGTAAAAGAAAACTCATGAGAAATAGTGATTGGTTCACCTGGCCACGAGAACCAAGAAACAAGTGGTATAGATGGTGGGATCATGCCTCGTGACAATAAGCAACATGTCAACTTTAGCCTCTCTCAACATTTTATCATTGGTATCATATGACGTTATAATCGGCATGGATTATTTAGTAGTCGATAAAACCAAAATTGACTACTACAACAAGTCGTTGAAGTGCTTCAATAATGACGAAAAGGAAGTGGAACTATAGGCAATAAGGAAACTTATCATTGAAAGAAGAATCTCAGTGATGCAAGTCAAATACATAGCAAAAAAGGGTGTGGCCTGTATGCAATTCAAGTAAGTAGCAGTCAGAAAGCAGTGAGGTCGAAATGGAAATTCACCCTGTGTTGAAGTAGTTCAGCGATGTATTTCTAGAAGAAATATCAGGATTTCCACCCAAGAGGGACAACGAATTTTCCATTGATTTTATTATTGGGGAATTATCAGCCTTGAAAGCTCCTTATCCTATGAGTACGCTAGAACAATTGGAGTTGAACATGTAATTAAAAGAAATGTTGGATAAGGGGTACATTAGACCCAGTGATCCATCCTGGGAGTCCCAACATTTTTTTTAAAGAATAAGGATGGCACATTGTGGTTGTTCACTGTTTACCGGTAGTTGAATAAAGCTACAGTGAAGAATAAGTACTCATTTCCCAGAATCAATGAATTTTTCAATCAATTAAGAAGGGTTATGATGTTCTCTAAAATATGTTTAATATTTGGTTATCATTGTATAGGAATTAAGGATGAATACATCCATAAGACAACCCTAAATATGAGATATGGACACTACAGTTTTGTGGTGGTGCCATTTAGACTTATAGATGCACCAACCACATTTATGTTCTCGATGAATAATTTCCTGACCCCGTATTTGAATAGATTCATATTGGTTTTTGTGGACAACATCCTAGTTTACATAGAAACAAGATAAGAGAATTAAGAGCATTTAAAATCATTGTTGCAATTTCTAAGGGAGCATGTTGTATGCCAATATCAGAAAATGTGATTTCTTCCAAACACAAGTTCAATACTTGGGGCATGTCATTTCAAAAGGAGTGGTTGTGGACCCTCAAAATATCAAGGCCATAATGGAGTGGCCCACTTCCCGAAATGTCACAGAGGTTAGATCCTTCATGGGATTGGTCGGATATTACCAACGATTCATTCATAATTTTTCAAAGATCGAGCATCCAATCATAACCTTATAAAGGAAAGGAGTCAAATTTAAATGGACATTAGAGTGTGAAACTATTTTTTAATAGCTCAATAAATTACTCACATGTGTATGTATGTTGCGAATAACAGATCCATAGAAGGAATTCCTGGTTTGTATAGATGCTTGTAAGAAAAAACTAGGTGGAGTCTTGATGCAAGAAGGACATGCGATTTGTTATGAGTTGAGGAAATTAAATGAACATGAGAAGAACTATGGCATGCATGACTTGGAGCTTGTCGCAATAGTGCACACATTAAAAATGTGGAGGAACTACTTGTTAGGGAGAAATTTAATTTTAATGTCATACCATGGAGGTTTGAGATAATTGTTTTTCTAGCTGAAGCTAAATGCTAACAAGCCATATGGTTGGCTTTGATAAACAAATTCAATTTTGAGATAAAGCACATTAAAGACAAGGAAAACAAGGTAGAAAATGCACTTAGTATAATTTTTCAAGTGGCCCACTATGAGGCCATGAGCACTTGTGAAATTGATGTCAGAGAAAGGATCAAAGACACATTGTTGCATGATGAGCACTACCAACATGTGAAGGCCCAATTTGCAACAAGAGCTAAAGGGATTAGTGAGAAAAAGATACAAGCTCAATGGTGATGGTATGTTGTTGTTCATAGACATAAGGTATGTTTCTTGTGTCGCTAACTTAAGGAAGCTCATCATAGATGAGTTTCATAATATAGCTTACTCAGGTCATCTCGGTTATCAGAAAATGATAACATCCATAAAGAAAAAGTATTATTAGCCAATATTGAAGAAGGAAATTGTTGAACCCATTTCCAATTGTATAGAATTCTAACAAATCAAATTAGAATGCAAGCACCCAACATGATTGTTGCAACCAATCCAAATTCTTGAGTGGATGTGGGAATTCATATCCATATAATTCATTACATGATCACCTAAAACAACCAAACAAATCGATGCCATTATGGTGGTGGACAAGTTAATTAAAACAAACAACTTCATAGATTTCAATTCCACCCAAAAATCCATTGGCATAGATTATGTATTTATGAATACCTATATTCAAATTGCATGTCATACCTAAGAAAATCATCTTGGACTGAGATGCCAAGTTCACTTCAAAATTTTGAAAGGAATTTTTTGTTGGTTTTGGAACTCAACTAGAATTTAGCACAACACCCATCCTCATGCTGATGGAAAAATGAGAGAGCTAATATAATTTTATAAGACATGTTGAAAATGTATGTTATGCATCATCCAAAGGGGTGGGAAGAATTCCTACCATTAGTATAGTTTGCATACAACAATGGGTACCAAGAGTCATTGAAGGTAAGCATTTTTGAGGCATTGTATGGATGAAAATGTAGCACTCCTATTAGTTCAGATGACTTAGTGAATAATGTGTTTATTGTACCATACATGCTCAAGAAAATAGATCAAGAAGTGCTAAAAATATGGAAAAAATTAAAGCCATCCCAATTGATCTGAATATTTTTACTTTAAAGAAGCATACACAATTGCATATAAAAGAGCATGTAACCATGAAAGCATATCACATGAAATAAGTAGAAATGAAAGTCAACCATGAGAATAAAAACAAAACATATTGGTAACCCAGTTCACCCAATGTGGGCTACGTCTTCGGTTTCTGCTCAAAGTGGGGGAGCCGCTTTCATTAATCTTCAACAAAAATCAAATTACATGCATGTACAAAAAGGCAGCTTATACCTCCACTTCTAGGGATGGCCTGAAAATCCACACCTATGCTGAAAAAACGGACTACATAGTTGAATTCCTGGTGTGAAATCGTGAAAAATGACTATAAACTTGACCTCGTTCTGACTTGGTCAAAATTTGGACCCTCGGGAATCTCAAATATTCCTTCTCATTGGTTGACTGAAATTATGCTGTAGGGATGAAAAAATTGACTTCACCATTGCACTCCTTGCGAAATTCTGAGAAAAATGGGTATAAAGTTGATATACTTCTGCCTCTGTCAAAATTCAGCCTCCAAGGGAAACTTTCAGATTACTCATGAAACCCCTGTGTCAGGGTTCCATGCCTTGGGTTACGCACTGGGTCAAGGTTCCTCCCTTAGTCTGTGTGCATGCCCTTATTCTTCCCCCAATGAATTAGTGAATTTTCATTTAAATATTAAAATTGGGTGGAAATTACAAGGTAATAGTCATTGGCCCATTGGTAAAACTTGGTTTCGGTTGTCGCGGGGTCAGGCGTCGAATCCCTGCCTCTCTAAACATGGTATATTATTTGAAGAAGAGCGATTTGTACTATCCACAGTTTTAACAAAACTTTTTTGATGTTTTGAATCCCAACGAGGATCCATCTTCAAGACAGATTTTGAATGAATGCTTGAAAGGGGGGATCAAACTGGTGATAAATAGTGAAAGAAAAACCTATTTTATCTAAAAGAGTCAGCCTATGAGTTGGCAAAATATTTTGCCAAGATTTTTAAGCCCTTGTTTGGAAACACTGACTCATTCATTAAAGACTCTAATGATTTCGTAAAGCTTATCAAGAATGAGAAGGTAGAGGATGATGAAATTTTGGGAAGTTTTGATGTAATGTCATTATTTACCAAAATTTTGTTAGATGACGTTGTTCGAGTTATGAAATAAGTAATTGATCCCGGAACAACTAATCTTGCAGAGATTTGTTTACTGTCCACTTTTTTCAGCTTCCAAGGGGGATACTATGAGCAAGTATCTGGTGTTGCAATGGGATCACCTCTCTCACCTATTGTCGCTAACTTATATATGGAGCACTTTGAAAAGAATTCCCTTGATTCATTTCCCCTAAAACCAACTTGGTGGAAGAGATTTGTTGACGACACCAACATAAAATGAACTCATGGTAAAGAGAATCTTGAGAGATTTTTTAATCACCTAAACTCTATTTCATCATAAATTAAGTTTACCATGGAAGTTGAAGAAAAAAAAAAACAAGAACCTTCCATTTTTAGATGTCCTAGTTACCAGGAAGGACGATGGAACTCTCGAGAATCAGCGATTTAGAAAGAAGACTCACATTGACAACTATCTTCATGTTGATTCCTACCATAATCCGACTCAAAAATTTGGTGTCCTAAATATTCTCATTGTTAGGGCCCTCAGAATATCTGACTCCAAGCACCTTAACAAGGAGATAAACCACTTGACCTTTGTATTTAAGGGCATTGGATATAAAGAGAGAGATATTAAGAAATTCATAAAGAGAGCTAAGGATTCGGCCCTTTCTCATAAGCATAAAGAACCTTAGGATAGGTACGGTAGGGTTTTCTTTCCATGAATCCAAGGAGTTACAAATAAGATCACTAAGATTTTGGGGGAAGAAGGACATAGTCATGCAATTTATTGTCGTAGGAACAATAAGACAAAAAATGCAATCAATTAAAGATAATATCAATCACAGGCAGCATAAAGGAGTTTATAAGATTGATTGTCCCTGTGGAAAAAGTTATATTGGGGAAACTGGATTTTCTTTGCAGAAAATATTGAGAGAGCACGCATCTGATATTAAGAATGGCAGACCTTGTACCTCGACCCTTGCAAAACACTCTTCAAAAACGAAGCATCACGTGTGTTTAGAATATGCCAAAATTATCGCTAGAGAGGAACAATACCGAAGAAGGAAAATCAGAGAAGCTCTTGATATTATTAAGCATCCTCATAATATCAATAGGGATGGAGGGAGTAAAATTAGTGATAGTTAGCTTCCTCTGATCAGACGAATTTGTTCCTCCAGCTCATCCTCCCTGGTATAGTATCTCAGGTAGAACTTCTTTCCCCCTTTTCACCCTATAACTTTTTTAAGATTAGGGTTTATTTATTAATTTAATCAATAATAAAATAATAATAAAGGAAAAGATGCACATTAATAACAAATTATAATATTAAATTATTTGAATAAATTAATTATCTTTTAATAATTATTAAAAGATATTGTAGAAAAAATACTAATTAATTAATTTTTATCTAGCTCTTAGTCGAAATATTATTTATAAATAAATAATATTTGGAATAATTATTAATTTTAACCAATATTCATTACTGGATAAGATAAATAATTATTTGGTTTATTAATATTTATTTATAAGTATATATTTGTCAAAAAATTAATAAATAATAATTATTAAAAAAATATAAAAATAAAATTTAATAATAACAATTATTATTATTATTAAAAAATATTAATTAATTTATAATTTATATCATTATTAATAATTATTACAGTTAAACTTATTAATATTAATTAATAGAATTATTACTATTGGTTATTAATAATAATCATTATTAATAATTTGTGTCTTAGCATTATAATCATTATTAATAATGTTTGTCTTAAAATGATTTATTTATAAAAATTAAAACTATTAATAATATTAATTATAAATCTTTGGTCAGCTCTTTTAGTTAAAAGTGTTTTGCTTTCACTATTTATCACAGGTTTGATCCCCTCTCAAGTATTCATTCAAAATATGTCTTGAAGATGGATCCCTGTTGGGACTTCAAACGTCGAAAAAGTTCTGTTAATTCTATGGATAATCTGAATCGTTCTTCTTCAATTAACAACCACAGAAGCCTAAAAACCATCATGGTATATTATTTTTTTGTGTTTTGTTTATGGGGATGCAGCGTGGGGTAGGTCGACCACCCTGTCAACACGGGTCCAAGTCCTGTCAACCCCCTCCTATTCGGCAGTCAAAGAATACATTGGGTTGTTGGCCCATTTGAATATATTTTGGTGTGTTGTTTGATGGAGTGGGGCCTCCCATAGGGCGGGTCAGCCAATGGCAGAGCGATTTCAATTCGTGTCGGCCCCGATTGAGTGGTCGGTTACAATTGGACGTTGGCCAATGTATATATATATAATATAGTTGGTCGTGGGGGTGGGCGGGTCCGCCGGGCCCAGGCCACCCCTTTAATATTTTATTTTTTATTTTTTATGATATAACATAATATTGTTGGGGCTCGGTTGGTTGGATTTGACCGTTGGTCGACCGAGCCTATTTTTTATTTTTATTTTTTGTTTTATCAAACAAATTGGTTAAAAAAAATCGACCGGTTTTTGGGTTCCCTGAACAAATTAAAGAGGCGAAAAATTCACCCTTTCCTATCGTCAGAATCCATGTGTCAGTAAGTACCAAATTTTTGCCTCGTTAATAGCTGCCACTGAGCGTATTTTGGCCGAAACTTTGACTGGCCATAACTTTCACATACGAACTCGAATTGAGGTTTCATTCGTGTCGTTCAAAATCTTGCAATGAAATATTCGATCTGACCCTAGTTCCACTTCAATCCGGTAACCTTTTTTTTTTGAGTTTTTCCAAAGCCACTTATGAATTCTGAGCACTTATGGAGCCACCTAGATCACCAATCTTGATTTTTTCTATAATATGCATAGTAGAAACCAATCTTCTAATTTGATAACTACTACCTAATAATATTCATAGTGTTTATCTTATGTCGTTAATATTATTGGAAAATTATACACATAATATTTCAATGGAAATATAAAAAAACAGTAAAATCACAAAGAGACAACCATGCACAATAGAGACAACAAATTTTCCTCAGTAAACCCAAACTTGGGAGAAAACCCAACAAATTTTCTTCTAGGAGAAATTATTCCTCACCAAGGTTTACAATTCCAAATTATCTAGAAATATATGCCAAATTCAGTCAAATTCATCCTCTATCTACTCCCACGTGTGGCTATTATAGAGGAGAGATGATGATGAGTGAGTGATAAAATGAAGTGTCACGTCATGTATATATCAAATCAGTGAATTTTACTAAGGGACACAACCTTTCATGGTGGGGCCGACTTCACTTCTTGACCCTACATGATGCTCAAAATACAATTTATTTTATTTTAATTTCCATAATTCTTTTAGGCCGACATATAATGCCTCTTGGAATGCAAGAATAAATCCTTATGCTACACAAAAAATCATCATTTCCTCTTAGTGAGGGAGGTATTCTCCTTGGATGCAACATGTTTCCCCTTAGCTGAAATTTCTCCTCCATAAGAAAACTTCATGAGCTTGCTATGTTGATGTATGCCTATAGATAATTGCATCCTAGAGTGGGAAATGTGAGTATCTATAGACTTTTAGATCCCGCCAAGATTCCTTTACAGCTCCTTAGGCAAAGGTATCAATCTCCTCTAGTCAATTTCCTTTATGAACCAGCCAAGTTCTCTTGACTTATCAAGAGAGATTCTACTCTTAGACCATTCACCCTCAACCAAAATCCTTTATGAATTCTAAGGTGAATTGCATCCATCTCCTCTGGTCAAACTCCTTTATGACCTAGCCAAGTCCTTCTGACTTCTTAGGAGAATATTTGTCCAATCCTGTAATTTCATTAGTCTATTCACCTTTGGTCAAAGTCCTTTATGACTCAACCAAGTCCTTCTAGATTTTCAGGTGAATGTGTCCATCTCCCCGGTCAAAGTCCTTTATGAACCATCTAAAATCCTTTATGGCTTCAGGAGATGGTCTACCTGATCTTAAAAATACATCAACACTCCCTCTCAATGAGGGAGATATTCTGCATCACACCAAGCTTAACTTTGAAGTATACAAACTTCACTCTAGATAGAGGCTTGATGAGAATCTTTGCAATCTACTCATATGTGGATATGTATTGGAGCTCCATTGGTCCTTTCTCCACCATGTGTCGGATGAAGTGACCAAATCAAATAGTCCTACAAAAAGCTTCTGAAGTCACATTGCTTCACATTTTGTGACATTGGTTGTGATATACTTTGTTTTTTTTTTTTTTTTTTTTTTGTCTGAGCACGGAAAAAATTTGTTTCATGCTAAACCAAGATATCATAGTCGATCCCAAGCTGAAACAACACCCTTATGTGTTATTTATGCCCTCTACGCTCTCAACCCAATATGAATCTGTGTATCTTGTAGCCTCACTTCACCACCTAAGACATATCTAAAACCATATATATTGTACCACACTTGTACCTCAACCATGATTTGTTGCAACCCAATGTACATGCCTCAATTCAACCATAAATTGGCTCAAAGTG
The DNA here is from genome assembly GCA_034641835.2 of Pinus albicaulis. Classification (NCBI taxonomy): domain Eukaryota; kingdom Viridiplantae; phylum Streptophyta; class Pinopsida; order Pinales; family Pinaceae; genus Pinus; species Pinus albicaulis. The sequence goes on from CM076584.1 coordinate 1,552,108,989, forward strand.
CTCATTGAAAAGAAAAAAATTAGGCCTGATGTTAACCACGTACGTCAAGGATCTGATCAACTGCATGCACATCATGCGATCCACCAAATCTTAATTCAAAGTGGAACCACTCAGCTTCTTCAGATTGGAAACCATAGGCGTAGTCATAGAAATATAGTCCATCATACAAATTTTGTATAAATCTACACAATGAAGATCTCATTTGATCTCAACTACATATCTAATCCCAAGAAATAATATATTAGGCTAGAATCCTTCATTTCAATCTCCGAGGCCAACTCCTTTAGAAACAAAGGTAGATATTCATGTGGTAGTCTTGGTTGCTCCCTTTTTCATGTAACCAAGTCCCTTTTCCATTGTTGCTCCCTCTGTCACATAAGCAATTCCTTCGATTATTGTTTCTCCCTCTATCATGTAAGTAAGTCCTTTTGTTGTTGTTGCTCCCTATGTCATGTAAGCAAGTCCTTTTGTTATTGTTTCTCCCTCTGTCATGTAAGAAAGTCCTGTTATTTGAAACAATCTCCTCAAAGAAGGCATGTTTCTCCTAGAGACCTTTTGTCTCTGACCATCTTGACAATCTCAACTCATGAAATCCTCTAGGAAATTTTCTCCTTCCATTCTACCTGATGGTCTGCTCCCTCACAACTAAAATCTCTTCCTGTCATCTGACATGATCCTAGATGTCTTAAAAAACTGTAAAATTTCTTCCTTTCGAACACCAATCACTCTTACTAACTTTATGCTTGAGCCCTCAGGTCATACAATAACCTATCCATTGGAGATAGAGGGAAACATATCCTTGTATTCCACTCCCTCTTATTGGGAGAACCCTCTTGCCACAAACTTTTCTTTGTTCTTCTCGATGTTTCCATTTTTTGCTAGAATCATTGTCTTGGAAGCCTTCATGATGTTCCTACAAACCTCATTCAGGAGGCCATGGAAGAAACAATTATGACCAAGAAAAAAATATAAATACAAGAGGCTAACCAAAATAATAATCGTAATAAAAGGAGAAACCTTTGATTAAGTTACTTAGAGTTGGAGGAAATTTGTCCACTCCTTCTTGACCCTTGCCTCCTTACAGAAATCAATGGAGTCCATATACAATATCATCAAGCTTGGATTCCTTTTTCTTCTTCTAAGGTGGATTCTCATCCTCATTCTCAACATCAAATACTAATGCATGTTGCATTAGATTGATAATTATATTTTTCCAATCATACATTTTGCCATATTTACCTTCATGTTTTAATCCTTCCATTAATATTATTAGTCAATTTCACCTCATTCACTATTGCAATACATTATATTTTGATGGTTTGGTTTTCTTACCAAAAAAAATGAATTTTATTAGGAAAGGAACGAGATTACATGAATTTTATGCTTGGAATGGTTAACTTGTTTTTTATGGGACTTAAAAGGAAGTTATCTTCTTCTTCTTTTTAATTGGTGATAAATTTTTGTATAATTCTTCATGAGCAACAATTGTTACATAATTCCTTAGCAACATCAAAAATGTTATGTCAAAATCTTAGTTACTACAAAGTTTCTCAACGGCATAATCACCAACAAAAGAAAGACTCGAACATTGTAGAATTTCTCAACAAAAACGATTTTGTTTATAAAAGTGTGATTATTCTTTTTTACTATATTGGTAGAAAAAATTATTTGATTTCCAAACCAATGACATAAAAGTATTCATAATTACACACATTAAGTCATTCAGGTCAAGTGAAAATTGTGGATCATGTAATTAATGAAGTGGTTAAGGTAGTTAGTTAACCATTTCTTATCTTTTTGGAAAGTGGTTATCTTGTATTTCTCCTCTATTTAAGGATAAATAACTATTTCAGCTTTTAGTTAAGTTAGTTTTTCAAATTTGGGTAACTATTTGATCAAACTTGTTTCTACATAAAGGATAGAAAAGAGAACTTAGGGGTTCACAATGTTTTAACATGTTTTGGAATAAATAACTTTTCATTGAATCCTTGTGTTGGTTATATGTGTTTGGTTGAATTTCCTTTAGTGGATCATAGAAAAAATTGTAAAGCAAGGGCCACTTTACAACCATGGTGATTCTGTCTTTTTCTTTAATTTTCAATTCCGTACTAATTTTTTTGTTATGAAAGTGTGTTTGGTATAATTTTGTATATTTCTCTATTATTTTCAAAGAGTCAACAATATTCATTTCATAGGATTAGTTACTTTCTTGCAATGAATAGTTTATGACATATTTCATCTTATAATAAATTAGGACTGATGGTGTTATCACTTAGAAAAAACCATGGTTGTAGAAGGAAAAAACTAAGGCATCCTCTAACCTCTTTAGATTGAAAGTCGACCCTTCAATCTAGAGAGGGATCTCTCCTTTAAACTCTACCACTTATTGTCACTAAGAAGTAGTCTATTTAGCTCCTTAGCCAAATTTAGTTGGTAACATATGAACTTTGTTTGGAAGGAAAATAGACAGGGACCATTGGTCATGGAGTCTTTTGACAAAAAAATGCTAGCGACAGGCTATATGAACAATTTTAACAGAGGTGGGATAACGTTACATTTCTTAGACAAACCATCATAAAGTTATGATCAAATAAAAAAGAGAATAAACATAAAAAATAAAGCATTCATATGATTTCTATAAATGAAATTTAAGCTAAAAACATATAAGCAATTTGGAAAATATAAATTTGAGCTTAAAAAGAGAATTTAAATTTAATCACATATTTCTAAACACAGAAGACTTTTGAATCAGATATATGGCATAGAAGAAAAAGAATACACCAGAAAAAATGACAAGAAACTTATTACACATGAATCTCTATAAAATTTACACAAGTAACATTGTTCACAGAAAATTCGATTAATGTAAAATCTCTACACAAAATTCAAGGCTTCTAAAAAAAATTCCAACCCTATACATCACATTGTTGAGATTCAGTAAGATGATGAGCTTAGTGAAAAGAGTCGCCTTCACTAAGTGGGTCCGCAGGCTATTTTTGGCGCAAGTCTATTTTTAGACATGAGGATCATATTTCAGAAGTTGCAGGATGCTATTTGTGGATGGTTGATCAAGTTGGAAAAATAGATGAAATTATATTTTTAGAATATTGGGCGAAGTCTATTTATAGATCATCAATCTAAAAATAGATGCATATCGATTATTATTAGCTCTTAATAATAATCAGATTCTAAACAACAACTTATTCTCTTGGAGCACTTCAGTTCAGTGCACAGATGTGACACATCAGCTGACAGAAGGAATTACGCTATTCCTAAGGGTTTACTGGAGCTAATGCATGGAGGACTTAGTTAGAACTCAAGTGCCAGAGTTATGACACAGTTGGAAGAAGTAGTTATGGAGTTGTATTCAGTTTAACTCAGTTAGACTTAGTTGAGCTAGTTGTATCTAGTCTAACTGATTGATACACTAGTGAGAGTGGAGTGAATTAATTAGTTAATTAATTCACAAATAATAACTCATTAATCAACTGAACAATACAATAGTTAACTATAGTGCATGGCAGTTTCAGTGGAGACCAGTGGAGAGATAGGTGAAAGGGCAAGATAGACTATCTGTTGTGACTATAGTGATGCATTGATTGCATCACACACATAGTGGAGATGCCAATGAGGATTGCGCAGTCAAGGATGGATTAATTCGAATTCATTCAAAGTTATTCTTCAGCAGAGATTGTGCAATGGAGGCAGGCTAGCAGGTGGCAAAGATCAATGCATGAATTTGCAAGATTGGGCCTGATTAGTGTATGACGATTGTACTGTACTAAGTACTTGTGATAAGCTTTGTATGTTTGTATGAGATTGTCAAATGATCTCCATGTTACATAATATATAGTTGGGTTTTTCAGCTTCAGGCTTTCCTAGTTAAAAACTGTGTTATGTGCAATTGATTATTTTTGTTTATTCTTCACATGTGTGTGAAATTAATTTTTTCCGCAAAAGATTAACAAGTGGAATAGATTCAGTATTTTGCATAAAGTTAAATAGTGTGAGATCAGTTGGATCTTGGACATATGCAAGCTTAGTGCATATAATTTTCTACACACATAAACTCTTTATAGAATACTTACAAATTGTTCAAGATCCAAAAAAAATGGATCTCAAACCTCTTCATCTATATATATCTTACTAAATCAAAATAATAAAGGATATAAGATATGACCCCAAGTCAAATTGACGAGGTGGCTCTCCAACTAATTGGGTGTTTTTTTTCTAAAAATAGAAAAAACTAATTCTAGCGAATTTTTGAAAAATAAGCTTCAAATATCCATTAGAAACTCTCAAACTCTGATATATGTGTAAAAACTGAAAGAGATTTCTATTAATTGGTTCATTTCCTAGAAAAACCTCATTTTTTTTTAATAATTCATCCTCAGTTGTTCGTAAATTAATTTTTAAAACATTTGCTAAAACATGAAAAAACTGAATTGAAAAATATGGAAAAATATGCCTCAAAAATTCCTTTTTATCTCTCAAAAAATTACACCTATGTAAAAAATGAAAGAGGTTTTTTTTAATGATCATGTTACCAATAAAAAAAAAAATTGTTTTTAAAATTTTGTTTCCATTTGTTCGAAATTTGTGCCGAAAGTTACTATTTTTTACAATAAAAAATTGAATAAAACAGAGTTTTTTCGCTGACAGATTAATTTTCAGTGTTCGCTTGATGAAATTCCTACTCCTTCACTGACGTGGAATCTATCAGCACTTTTATTTTGACATAAAAAATCTAAATTTTATAATTGGCGTTGATACTCCAGCTATCAGCCCTTTTTATTCAACAAATTTAAAAATGGGCATTGATAATCCATATATCAACGCCTTTATTCAAAATTTTACAATTGGCACTGACAACCTAACTGTCAATGCCCTAAAAATTTTAGAATAATAAAAAATTACAATGATGATTTTAAAACTTTGAAGAAAAATTGGGATAACAACTGGCACCAATGGGGATTTTGTCCTCCCTGTGAGGTAGAAAATAGCTCCTTGCTCCAGTGCATGATCCATTGGGTTGATCCTAAGCTATGAAACTTGTTCATTATGAGACCTGTGACTTATTTGGCTGAAACTAACCCCACAATTCAATTCATTGCTTTGTAAATTGAAGTCCAAATGCCAAACTGCAAGCCAAATCCTAAATACTTGAAATCAATTGTTATTGTAATCAAATCTACACTCGAACTCTGATGTAACATGAAAACCAACTGTTGAAAACTGAAAAACTAAAGTGCCAATCCTTTGTACAAAATGGAATCAAAATGCTTGAAATACAAGCTTATTTAATACATCCTACTCTAAACTATTGAAATTCTCTGGCTAATAAGGTGATACAAAATTTCCAGTGTAGCCATGAAATGAGATGGCTACTTACTGTAATTTTACTCACACCCTCCATAAGAAGACAAAAAAACGCAAAGGATTGCAACTCAAAATGAAACCTGAATCCAAAATCTGTGCTAGCAAACAAAAAAAACTCCACCTTTTTTTATGACCACAACAAGTTTTCTGAAGGATCATCAAAAATATGAAACACTAGATCTTCTTGATGATGAAAAGTGGGAAAAGAAACATCATTCTGAACTGTTGGTTTGTCTATGTGTTGAAATTGATCACCTTTGAATAAAATGGTGGAAAAATGTTCATCATTCTCATCATCCACAACAAGGACAAGATTTGTATATTCTTGAATAAAATCAAATGAAGAAACAATCTTACGTGTTTGAGAAACAACCGAAAATGAACCCTCATGTCCTTCAAAGGAAAACACATCTTGCTTTTCAAATGAATCAACACAAACAATTTATGTTTCATTGTCTATATTGAGTTCTAAAATAGGGCTACTACATGTAAACATGACTTCTTCATTTAAATTAAACTCAATGTTTTCTTGGGTAAGTTGCTTGAAAAAATATTGAAAAGCTTCAATGCAATTAATGTCAAAACCTTGATTTTCACATAATGATTCTGAAAATGAATTAGCTAAGAAACATTTTGAATGGTTGTCCTCACACTCATGATGACAAGAAAATTGATCAACTTGTTGCATATCTTTCTCATCCATAGAAAAAGGAGCATGGTTGTGCTCACTAAGATCCTAATCAGTTTTGTTTTCATCCAAGGGAGAAAATGTTGTTTGCTGAAAACTCTCATGAGTATGACAACTAACTTTCAAATTTTGTTCATGATGTGGAAAATGGGTTTCATGCAAAACTTGTAGAATCTCTTCATACATCAACTCCTCATCACCATACATGTTTTCCATATGTTTAATGAAGCTTTCAACATGTTCACAACAGTTTTCGACCAACAACAAGGAAATATAACGCCCTTTAAAATGCTCATAAAATACTAAATGAAAATATTCAAGAGAATACAAGCTACCATGGGGGGAACTTCTCATACCAAAACTTTTCATTTCCCTCCAAAAAAACCATAAACATTTTCATCAAAGAGTCCTCATGCAACTTAACTCCAAGATTTCGTACATGCATATGAAATCTAATCAAATGAAGAGCAGCATCGTCATCATCCTCAGCTTTAAATCTTGGCATATATGTCTGCTAATCTATGCGAGGAATACAATTTGGAAAACCAGGAATTTGAAAGTGATTCATTGGAGCATACCTTGTAGATCCATGATCCATCTTGAAGCAGTGGGTTCAATAAGAAAATATTCAGTCTACTGAGTCTCTAGATAATGGAGTCACCATGAAAATTATGAACTCTGGATTGTTTGACAATGGAGTCTCCCAGTGAATGAAACACAACTTGCTTATGTGTGAAAAATTTTCACCATCAACAATCATATATGGAACTTATCGTTCTCCCAGGGAAAATTTACCTTCGCTCCTCGGAGACGATGCTAAAATTTTATCACTTAGAAAAACCCCAGGCTATAGAGGGAAAAAACTAAGGCAACCTCTAACATCTTTAGATTGAAAGCTAGCCCTTCAATCTCGAGAGGGGTCTCTCCTTTAAACTCTACCACTCATTGTCACTAAGTAGCAGGAAATTTAGCTCCTTATATATATTTAGTTGGTAGCATATGAACTTTGTTTGGAAGGAAAATAGATAGGGACCATTTAGCATGGATTATTTTGACATAAAAATGCTAGCTAAAAGTTATATGAACAAGTTTAATAGAGGCAGGATAGTTTTAAATTTCTTAAACAAACCATCATCAAGTTATGATTAAAAACAAAAACAAAAAACAAAACAAACAAAACAAAACAAAACAAAACAAAAAAACAAAAACAAAAACATTGATATGATTTCTGTAAATGACATTTAAGTTGAAAACATTTAAGAGATTTGGAAAATGGAAATATGAGGTTATAAACAGGGTTCAAATTTAATCACTTATTTCGAAATGTAGAAGAGTTATGAATCATATTATGACTTAGAGGAAAAATAATACACAATAAAAATTGACAAGATCACACGTGAATCTTTGTAAAATTTGCACAACTAACATTATTCATAGAAAATTCTATTAATGTCAAATGTATACACAATATGCAAGGTTTTTGCAAAAACTTCCAACCCCATACATTACAAAAATGATAGTCTTTATAGACTAGTTACAAATTGTGCAAGATCCAAAAAAATGGATCTCAAACCTCTTCACCTATATATAGATTACTAAATCAAATAATCAAGGAGATAAGATCTGACCCCGAGTCGAATTGATGAGGTGACTTTCCAAATGATAGAGCATTTTTATCTAAAAATAGAAAAAAACAATTCTGGCGAATTCCTGAAAAATAGGCTTCAAAGATACATTTGAAACTCTAAAATTGTGATAGATGTGTAAAAACTGAAAATGACAACTATGCAAAGAAGGTAGAGATAACAAGGAAAAAATAAGCAAAGCCCTATTGTAATCATTGTGAGAAAGAAGGGCATGATGAGGAGAATTATTGGAAACTGCATCTGGAATTGAAGCCAAAGAGGAATGGCAGAAAAGAGAAGCAGAAGGCAGTAGCCACCATAAAACAAGACCAAGAATATGATTCAGATGATGAGGTTAAGGTCGCGGTTGTTGTGTTTGCAGGTGTTGGAACAAATAACCTAGGATCTGATTCAAATGATGAGATGAAAATCACAGCTCTTCAGATTGTAGGGGATGGATCTATTGACTTGGGTTTTGATTCAAGTGATGAGACGAAGGTTACAACAGATGTTGTGCCAAAGATGAGAAGAGAACCAGATGTTGCATGGCTCTAAGAATTTGAGGAGATCATCCAAATCATTCGAGCAGAGAATGTTGAGCTAAAGAGACTCCTACACGAAGCAGAGGAGGAGAAATAGAGTTTGTAACAACAATTACAAGCCAAGGAAGATGCCTTAGAAAAGTTGCAACGTGACAAGCCATCAACACCAGAGGTAAAAAATGATTCTTCGGTTTCATGTTCTATTTATGATAATGATTTTTTTGCTTTTGAGAAATACACTACAAGAATTGTTTCAAATTTGATGAAGAAAATGGGGTATCAAGGGAAAGGCCTCAACATTAATGGTCAGGGCATTGTTAATCCCATCAAAGTGGAGGAGTTACCTCATTATATAGGGCTTGGTTATATCAGAAAATGGGTTAGAGAATGTTTGAAGATAACTAGTGACCAATAAAAGATGGATGATGAGAGAACATCACAACATTCTAGTGATAATGAGGATTCCACTGGAAGAGCTAAGGCAAGTTATCTTCATCAAAGATGCACCAGGAATAGTTGTTCAAAGAAGGTCATGAAATTCTAGAGGAGGAAGAATCATTGCAGTCACTGCAATGAGAGTGGACATCAGAGAGCCAAATGTTGGGAACTCCGTGACTAGAAAGAACCTATGAAGGAACCAATTGGTGAAGTTGTTCAAGAGAGTCAACTATAAGAAGAAGACCCATTCACCTTGTTGAGTGAGAAATGATGGCATCAAAACATTTTTTGAGCATGGCCGAATTTGTAAATCACATGTTGTGACATGATTGTAAAAGTGATGAAGTGTTTGACATCACTTATGAAAGAAACCTATTGATATTTTGGACGTTAGGATTGGATAGCATGGGTTTTGGTTTCTGATGTAAACTTGACCATGAGTATTTTATAAACTCTTGGCAAGTATGGGGTTTTCTTGGGTGATGATTGGTCTTGCAATTGAATATGTATTAGTAGTTATGGGTTTGCATATGATACAGATGTCGGCTTCATTGTTCTGAGTTCCAAAGTACAAAGGTGAAGGAAAGGGAAGGTGGCTTGTTAGAAGAGTTTGTTATGTAGATCGAAGTGAAAATCATGCTTATGCTTTGGATGACTAAAATATCCTCATTGGGGAGGAATGATCTAGGTGGCTCTAGAGGGGCTCAAAATCAAAGTCTTTGCATTTCGTCAAACCAAAACCAGAATGGAGAGTTCTTCATCCACATTCCAATGGCGTATATGAAACTCAAATCTGACTTCGTATGTGCAAGTTATTAGCAATCAAAGTTCAACTCAAAGAGAGCAGTACTTTTTTCACCAACTAAATTTGAAGGCTCACTAAATTTGGCAGAATCCGCTAAAATTGGTGGCAGCTAACTGAGCGACATTTTTACACTTTGCGATTGACAAAATTGACTAAATTTTCACCTACTAAATTTTTCTAGAAACCCCTAAAAATATGACAAATGGTTTATGGTTTTTTATTATTAAAATTAAAAATAAAAAGTTAAATAGGGAAGACATGGCATCCCACCCACACCCCACAGTTTTTTATTAAACATTGTATAATGGGTCGGGCCTGTAGCTCTGACTTGGGACCCCACCCAACCAAACATAATGACCACATTTTAAATGGGGTTGTCAGGGATCAAACCTGCCCGACTAGATTTTTCGACCCACCCGCGGCCCCCAAAATTCAAAACAACACCATACGCAATCGCGCACTAATTAAAAACCAAAAACTGCCAACAAATAAAACAAACTCACCAAAGTGGTTACAAAATGTGTCATAGTTAATATGTTACATGGTTACAAAATGCACCAATATGGGTATCTCGCAAGGATTGAATACCCAAAGCCCCAGTTTTGGAGTCTGTCAGTGCACCATAGGGTTAGTCTTTGTTTTATCCGCCCATAAACATTATTTAAAGCTCATTTTTCTGATTCGATGAATGGAGGTCGAGAGGAGAGAGAAGGAGAATGGAACCACACAGATAGAACTAGTCCGCATAACCTAGATTCGTAGCTCGGCAGGTGCAAATCCTTATATAGGAATATTCCTGCAACAAAATCTTTAAATAATCTTGGAGATTCCATGGGGGTGAGATTTTTACAGTGTCAAACACATGCCAAATTTATACTCATTTGAACCATAATTTCATGAGGAGTCTGATGGTCCAGTATGTTTCTTCATCTGAGCAGTCAATTTTTTCCCCATCTCTAGAATATAATCTTGTGGGGAATCTAAAATATTCCTAGGGAGCCCAGATTTGACCGTGACAAAAAGGGGTCATGTTTATACTCATAGTTCATGATTTTTCATTATGTATTTTATGGTGCGGACAATTTTCTAATCTGAGCAGCCCATTTTCAGGCCATTCCCAGATTTGGAAGTTTAAGGTGTATTTTTGCCTTGTATTCATTTGGATTTTTTTGTTGATGAATGAAGTGGCCTCCCCACTTTGAGCCGGACCCGGAGACATAGTCCACATTAGATGACCTTTGTTATAAGTTTTGTGTTTTCCTTTTCTTTATGGTTGCCTTTGATTTTCCTTTTCTTTAAAGTGTATGCACATGTGGTTTTCATGCTCTTTTTACATGCAATTCTGAATACATCAATGAACTAAAATATCCATAATCAAATAGTATTTTCAAAATATTAATTTTTAATTATCAATAATTATTAGATGAATAGTAAAGATTTTACCTTTGCAGAATATGCTAAAGTATTTGTAGTAATAATCACATATTAAAGGTTGAGATTTATCACAAAGGTGATTATGTCTTTTATTCATTTTTAATTAAATTGATTAATTAAAAAAAATGGTATACGGACACGTTTCATATGAGTTATGGGTTTTTGGTCATGTGGTATTAGTGAACCATAATATTATAACAAGCCTTTTTACAGATTAAAAATATCCATAATAAAATGGAAATGAATTACATTTTTTTTTAAATAATTTGTCAAATATATAATAATTTTACCTTTACTAGATTAATATCATATCATATCAAACATTAATCCTCAACACTCAAATATAATAATTGCACCTTTACAACTTTTGTATCTCCTAATTCTTGAATTCCAAATCCTTTTATCCACCCAATGTGTGACTAATGGTACTTTCAATTGTGATATCCTACTTCCCAAAACCTCTTACCTCGTTATTCATAACTTTACTATTTGAATAGACTAATCTTGTATATATATTATCCTTCTTATATGGTGCCCAATATTTTAACTAGAAGAATGCATCTCCATTTTAAAGCACATTGAAGCTTAGGAATGTTTATGAACATTACGCATACTCAAGATTATGAGTCATTACTTTGTTGAACAATTAAGAAAATGGCATTCCCACTTCTCTTCATTACTCAGCCACTTATTACAACTTGTGTTTTCATAATTATGATCAAGGAGTAAAGATATCAATAACAATCAACATTTGATGAGGGTTACATTATCATTGAGGTTGATTTCGATATAATTGTGTGAGTTTAGTATCGAAGAGATGTTTAATGTTTTGTGTAAATATTTTGACTTTGTTAAATCACATAAAAATAAAATAAAATTAAATAAATTAATACTTAAAATTTAAAATCACTTTCCAACTCAATTTTGGAGAAATGTTGTAATATCCAGCCTTATCATGTCCTATTATTAAATATTTTGACTAGGTCAAATTACATAAAAATAAAAATAAAATAAATTATAAATAATTCCTCGATGGGGGTATCAGACTACGAGATCCACTCGTCACGTGAAGAATAACATTTAGCTCTTGGTTCAAGTGAGGGAGGGCAGGCTTACAGCCCCTCCACCATGTAGTAGTTAATAGCCATGAGCTCGTATGTGTGAAACATCCTCCTTGGTCTGTGTGTAATAGATTTGTATCGTCTCGAGGTTCAATGGTGCCGACGCTTGTCTCGTTAAGTAGCTTGGTGCACGAAGTTATCTAGTCATTTTTTGGCTCTCCAAGGGATGTGAATTCCTCTGTGCTCTTATTTCTCTGGGTTTTTTGGTTAGGGTGGTGGTCGTATGTCTATCACTCCTCATTCAGGCTCAATTCGGTGATCTTTCTTTCCTGATTGCACTTGGTGAAACTTTCCCTCTCCTTCCTAAGTCGAAGGACGTGTTGCTTGAGGTTCTGGTTGGTTCTGGGTCTGGTTTCTTTGGGTCTGCACATTTTCTCACCTTGGCATTATGGGTGGTGGTGTTTGTTTCAATGACACTTGAAATTTTGGTGGTGTTTGTTTCGTTTGGGTAGCGAAATTGGTGTTGGGGCGGTGTTGTCTTTCTGGTGTAGGCATCCCTTGGTTTTCCCCTCTGGGCTACTGATAAAAGACATCCTTTCGACATAAGCCTATAGCTCTAGCGTCAGTCGGGACTCTAGGAGCCTGCTTTTCTAACTGCTCCTATGCACAATTCAAAGGTCACCTTCTAGCCTTTCCAGCTAAGGGTTTGTCTGCATGCTCTAATCTGGTTTGGTATTTGTCTAGTGGTGAATTTAAGGAGAGGTGATCTACGGGGTTGAATCCCCTTTCCTTCACTGTTTGTTATGTGGATTCTTGGGCCTCTAGTGGAGGGTGGCCAATTGATTGAGTGCGTAATTGTTTCTATTTGTGTGTTGCTTGGTTTATTTTGGTGGTCCTTGACGTGGATTGGGGATAGCCTTTGGGGTTTGGGCTTCTTCTTGGTCTTCATCATGAAGCCAAGCTCGCACGCCTCGCATTGCCCGGTTCAGGAAAAGGCAGAAGCATCACACCTCAAGGAGGGATTAATTGTTCAGGAAGGCGTTTAGGGTGGTGTAATGAACACGAGTGGTGGAAACAATAGACAAGGTGTTAGTTCATTTCGTGGTGTTGGGCATGTAGGTCGTGGAGCTTGTAGGGGGAGAAGGTCATCGGTCGGTTTCGCAGCGGGAAGAGGCAGCAGAGTGTTAATTCATAGTAGTCGTGGTGTTGTCAGAGGACCCAAAGGATCGGGTCATGGCTGATCCATGGCCTCACGAGGAAGGAGCAACATCTAGGTTCATGTGGGGTTAGCTAGTTGCGCTCCTCCCATGCATACCGGGAGTTCCATGACGCTTCAAGAGTTTGTACAATTTGTCATTGACCTACTGGGATCTAACGATAGAGCCCAAAGGGAGGATAATGAGGCAGTCATGTCCAAGATGGAGCAAATCCACTACTTCCAATGCCATGTTCGTGAAAGAGTCGTAGTTGTCTAGCGTGGGAAAAATCTGTTAAAGGAGAAAGTCGAAAATATGGAAGCTTGGCTTGCACACTTTGAGCAACATGTCAATTTCCTGTATCACCCTCCTCCTCCTTCGGGAATGGGGCTATGAAATCCTACTTCAATCACCTTTGATCACTGATTATGGTAACAAGTGTCTTTCTAGTTATTTTTGTTTTCTGGTATGTTATGCCTCTAAGGCTATGAATCTCTCAGCTAAGCATTTTTCTTTTGGTATGTTGCATGGTTATAGCATTGGTCAACAAACTTGGTCGGGGAGAGACCACATGTATTTTGACATCTTTGTATATGTTTTTTTATTAATAGAAACTCTTCAACTTACAAAAAAAAAATTGGGATAATATAGTAAATTTACCGTTGGTGGTTTTTAGGCTCCAAGTTTCGATAATCCATAGCTTTTCCAATGGTATTCTTATGTAATAAAATACACAAACATACACAACCCGACGTCAAAAAGGTAGCACAATTATATATACACACAACATCGATCCTTAGAAAGGAAGCACAGTTGTGACCTATTCAATTTAATAGTGAATTGCATGTTACCTATCATTATTTGAAGAATGGATTTGTAGTTAATGAGTTAGTGACTCTAAAATTAATGCACAAAAGACATGGTAACCTTCTTTTTTTAATGAATCAGATTTAATAATTTTGATTCAATTTGTGCATGAGTTGGGGCTTTGTAATGTGTAAATCAATGTTTCTTTTAATGTAAATGCTTATTATATAAATATGTTTCTCTTCCACTAAAATCATTCTTGGGTTCAAGGTTTATCTTAATTAATTGGTTGTCATTAAGCTCTCCATGAATAAATAATGAGTTATATTTTCTTTCAAATAAATCCTAAGGAACTTGTAAAATAATTCCGAAATAATAAAACTATTGCAGTCCTCTAATATTTCCTCGAATGATTAACAATTTTTAGAGGATTCCATTGTGGTGTAGTAGTTTCATTTTATGTCTCTATTGAATGGCTTTGAATCTGTAACAATTTTAGACCATTATTGTGATTTAGAAATGTGACCATTATCTGAATGACTACATAGCAATACAAACCCTACTGCAATCCTTATCGAAAGATAATTACTCTTCCAAAGAAATTTAAAGTAAAATATTTTTTTTTTTCTAAAAAAAATCAACTTTTAATTAATCCATTAACAATTTAAAATAAATAAATAAATAATCAATTATTATAACCTTATAATTAAACCATTTATTTATCACTTAATAAGTAAGTGATCATCACTCCAACTCTATACTAGTGTTTCTAACTTTTCATTAATTATTTTTTGAAATTTAAAACACTAAAAAAAAATTAATATATTTTTTAATTAGATTAAGTTAAAGCTTAATATATTTTCTAATTGGATTAACTTCAGCTAGATAAACTCGTCTATTATATGGAATGATGGTAATTTTAATTTCATTTACAACCACTTTCAAACTTTTCATTAATTAATTTTTAAAATTTAAAACATTAAAAATTATATATATATTTTTTAATTAGATTAAGTTTAGGTTAGATAAACTCGTCTATTAGATGAAATGATGATAATATTAATTTCATTTATAACCACTTTAAAACCAATCTAGATCCATCTTAACTCCAGATCTAGGGATTGAGTGCAAACTTTTTTTAGAGTGAAAAGATATTTGATCCATCTTGGCCTTGTGCAAACCTCTTTTAGAGTGAAAAAATATTTGATCCATCTTGGCCCTGTGCAAACTTCTTTTAGAGTGAAAATATATTTGGTCCATCTTGGCCCTTGGTAGATCCAAAATATGGATCCAGGCTAGTGTGTTAAAACAAATCATAAATTTATAAATAAGGAAATATGGCTTCATAAAAAGCATTCATTTGTATCTTGATACTAACATCTTATTAGAGAAAGCCCACTTGAAATGGTATGTTTAATATTTTTATTGAATAAGGATTAATGGTGCAGTACAATATATTGGTTTAGATATTATATTTTTAAATATTTATATTGATAGTAGTGTTTATTTTTGGGTCATCTGAGAATGGAAGAGATGTTGTAATGTAAGTCCTGTTAAACATTTTGACTTATCCAATTACATAAAATTAAAATAAAATAATTGTAACTAGCAATTGCACCACATGTTGCAAAGGAATCTTCGTAAGGTTGTAGTATAGGAAAGAATAGCATATAACATATAAGAAAGAAGAGGTAGTAGGAACTTTCTCCGTTCCAACTAATCCTCCAAGGTGGAGAATTATGTTTACTGGACCTCAAATCAAAATATCCATCTTGGGTAATTGATGTGGAACAACTTCTTTGTTATTAATTGCATGTAAGATGTTTTTTTTTATAATGGATGGGACATTTTGGCCAAAGTACTCAATACCTCTATATGACGAAATCTGCATATTTATTTTTTTTCTCCATGAAGGTTACACTTGGTTTTTATGACTAGGTTGTGCAGACTTCACCCTTCCACGAAATGATTAATGATTTGCTTCTATCACATTTGTAATGTTGAATTCCTCTGATACTACTCCTAGAACTCTGACTCAAATTTACAACTAGAATTATTTAATGGAATAAAAACTTATCACTATGACATGTTGTACTTCATAAGAGACTACTAAGAAGCTTAAGTATGGTAAATCCACCTTCACCTATCATTTGAACATAGAGCATAGAGTTATCTTAATATTGAATTTTATGGATAAGAGAAATTTGGGCTTTTTTTAACCCTTGGGGATGATTAATTAATCTCACTTCAGATAATTTATATTAATAAATTATCTACAATCATATTTCCATAATTTTTCTTTGAGCAACCAATATTCCACTTCTTTGGAACTTTTCACCTCAGTCAGAATAACAAACATCATCAAGAAGAAAAAATCAGCTCCTAATCAAGGAATATAACGACTTCTTTAAGGATCATAAACATCATCAAGACCCAAAAGTAAGAAGAAAAAATCAGCTCATAATGAGGGAATCTAGTGACTTCTTTAAGGATCATAATTCAAGACTTTAGTGCCTTTTAAAGATCATTTATTTTCCCATCAAATAAAAAGCAACAATCAAATTTTGTAGTGACAAGAATGGGAACAAATTTTACATGTAATAACTCCCTTCCCTGGTGATAGTACATTTTGGTTTTGAAAGGAAATTATTTTTCTGATCTTTTAAATAATAGATTCCTCCCCAAGTGACCCTTTATAAATACCTTTTTTTTCAACTGATTGCAATAGTTAAGTGTCTTTTGTCTAGTATTTTTTGAGCCATTGAATTTAAGGGGAGAGGTAAAGAGACTACTAACAAAAAAGAGCAGAGTGACTAAATGTCAAATGAAAATAACATTTAGGAATCTCTTCTTATTTTCTCAGGTGGGCCTTCTTCAACTGATGAGGTAGTATGAACTTTCTCAGCTCCAACTCTTCCAGAATAAGCGGTGGAGAATTATGTTGAGTGAACTACTACTCATGTAACTCTGACTCCTCTTTACAATTGGAATGTTTCTCTTTCCATAACTCTATCTCCGAGCTATAATTCTAGCTTTCTCTTGTTTCTAAATAAATTGTCTCTATATCACTATTGTTTGTCTCTTTTTTAGCGCTTGCTTGAATCCGTGAGATAATGTAGCTCATCTGGATTCCAAAATCCTCGACTAACCCGTTTTTTGAAGAGTCCTCTTATGTTTTTAATTCTGCTATTTGGTCCTTCCTAGCCTCGTCAACATCGTTTCCTTCTAAAGAATCATATATTCTTGATAAGTCTCCATTGGCCTACTTTTCTTCTTCCATATACTTCGGATCTAAATGAATGGAACTTGAGATAAGCTTCATGACATTTTCCAAATTCATTTCTATCATACTTTGTTGGAGAGCATTGTAACACAAAAATGTAATATTTAAATCTATAAATAGTTATTTTCCTTTTTTTATATTATTTGTTATCCATATAATATAAATTAATTGGTTTGCGGGGAGTTTAATTTTATGATATAAATTTTATTGAAAATAAAAATTTAATGCTTATGCACCCAAAAATTTAATGTTTATGTATTTTACAAATTTTTTATTCATTAAACTAATTTTTTTCAATCGTTTAACATTTGATCCAATGGCTCAAACATGGACACATTGGCACCTACGGGAGTTGTTTTCAAAGAGGGAAGAGGTTTTCCTATCAAGACATTTGATTCCTCTTGCCGATCCAGAGCTATTGATTTAGGCAATCTTAATTCCACCCTTTAAATAATCTACATTCCACATGAATACCATGGGTTGTATTTATAGTTTATTATTATTTTATTTTATTATTTTTATTTTTTATTGTATTTTGACCTAGTTAGAATGTTCATTACATTATCTCAATCTTTTTATTTAATTTACTTTTATTTTTAATTTTGTGTAATTTGACATACTCAAAATGTTATACTTGACATTACAACATTTCTATCGTACTTTGTTGGATAGCATAGTAACACAAAAATGTAATATTTAAATATATAAATAGCTATTTTCTTTTTTTTCTATATTTTTTTTTATCCGTGTAATATAAATTAATTGGTTTGTGTGGAGTTTAATTTTATGATATAAATTTTATTGAAAATAAAAATTAGAGTTCGCATTTGCCTCTTAATTTTCTCCATTAATACTTGAGTCTACGGTGAATTTTCTCGATTAATACTTGGGTCTGCGGTGAATTCTGTGGTGAATTTTCTCCATTAGTACTTGGGTCTACGGTGAATTTTCTCAATTAATACTTGGGTATGCGGTGAATTCTGTGGTGAAAATTCTGCGGTGAATTATGTGGTGAAATTTCTACGGTGAATTTTGGGGTGGAAATTTTCTCCATTAATACTTGTGTCTGCGGTGAATTTTTTTGATTAAAGCATTAATAATTGGGTCTGCAGTGAATTTTCTCGATTAATACTTGGGTCTGCGGTGAAATTCTGCGGTGAAAATTTTGCTGTGAAAATTTTGCGGTGAATTTTCTTGATTAAAGGTGAGTTTGCTGTGAAAATTTTGCGGTGAATTTTCTTGATTAAAGGTGAGCTGTCCGGTTTGTTGATATTCAGGTGCAGACATTCCTTATCTTTTTCTAATACATATTTGCTCATATATTCTCAAGTATGAATAATTCACCACAACTACCAAAGATTACCAAACGTAGACCTAGCATAGTTACTCTACAGAGTCTTTAGAGAAACATAGAGAAGAAAGAGAATTTAAGCTACAAACCCAGTTAGAAGCCATGCTGGAAAACAAATTCACATCTCTTGAAGACAAGATCCAAAAACAAATAGAAAATAAAATAGAATTATTGGAGAATAAAATGGAGGCAATGGAGACTAGGTTGCAGGTCATAGAAAAACAAAACCAAGATATGAACCAAACATCCTAGCAAGGAGATGTTGATAATATAGAGAGTCTTAAAATGAAGGACATGATTAAAGAACTAGAAGAAAAAGTTAACAACAGTCTCACCCTAAATAGTGGGGTAGGTAAATTAGATATCAAACCAATTAAAGATAAAATGAAAAAATTGATCGAATTAGACCATGAGCGTAACAAAAGGGCCTTGAACCTTATAATATTCGGTTTGAAAGAGGAGGTAGACGAGGATACTTTAGCCATAGCCCAGACATAATTACATAATAGATTACAAATTGAAACCACGAGTCTCACAGAAGCAACAAGGTTAGGGAAATTAACTGAGAATAAAGGAAGGTTGATCCGAATAAAGGTGAGCTCTATTGACCATAAATATGACATACTTAGTAAAACCTCGAGTCTAAAAGGAACGAGAATATTTATAAACGAAGATCTCATTCCAAAAGATCAAGCAGAATTAAGAAAGGAGGTTCAAAAGGTAAAAGAAGCTAGGAAGGAAGGAAAATGGGCAATAATCAGAAATAGAAAAGCTATTATTCGAGATAGAAACCAAAAAAAAAGTAATAAATAGCAATTTAACATGCTCTGAATTCTTTCTTGGAATTTTCGAGGCTTTCCATGGAACAAAGGCCCCAAGCTAAGTTGGATCTCAAATGATGTTGATATTATATTGCTTGTTGAAACTTGGGAGCATGAAGAATCTAAGGTCCCTAACACATATGGTTTTGCACTATGGTCTACCTAGAACAAGTGATTCTCCCGTAGAGGCATTGGGGGCATAGCTTGCTACATTAAGAAGAACATCTCCCCCCATGCTAGGATTTATAAAAATGACCCTTAAAACCAATATAGTTGGATTGAGATTACTGACATTAATGATAAAAAGACCTACATAGTAATCTGTTATTTTCCCCCCATTAATTCTAACTTCTATAAGAAAAATAATCTAGATAAAAATAGTCCTTACAATGGTTTAGAGAATGATATTTCTAGCCTAAGGAATGAAGGTAATATTCTTTTAGTGGGTGACTTTAATGCTCGAACTTCAAGCAACCAAGCTATTCTTCTAAGAAATCATTCCAACCCCAATCCTCTTTGGTTAGATGAAGACCTTACTTTGGCTAGCCGGTAAAAAAGGAGCTCTGAAGACCTCATGGATAATTTGTTTGGGTCAGAGCTAGTCAAGCTCTGTAGTGCTCAGGATCTCATAATTTGCAATGGTCTAAAGAAGTGGCCCAATTCTAGCCAGACGACCTGCTTCCATGGGCTTGGCAGCAGCGTGGTAGACTATGTTATTTCTGATCTCCCTTTATACAACGAAATAATAAATTTTGACATCTTAGACAACCACGAGCCTAACTCTGATCATAGGCCTTTACTCATAACTCTCAATTTGTCATGCATAGAGATCCCATAGAAGATAAACCTTGTAGTAAAAATAACTTAATCTTTGATAGAAATAAAAATGATCTCTTTCTAAATAAATTAAAAACTAATTTGCTTCCTTTATCTAGTATAGACAACATAGATGACCTTTATCATAATTTTACTACAACCCTCTCATATTCTATTAACAAGTTCTCAATTGAAGTCTCAAGTAATAAAAGAATTAGAAAAACCAACCCATGGTATGACAAAGATTGTAAAAGTGCGAGGAGAGAAATTAAGGAAGCTGTTGATGAATCTCTCAAAATTGACAAGATAAAAATCTACAAGCCCTAACTAAAAGGAAAAAAAGGCAATATATTCGTAAAATACAAGAGAATCTCTTACACCTCTATAAGGTGGCTCCTAAGAAATTCTGGAGGCAGATTCTAACTAGGAAAACTAAAGATAATAATAAAATTGCTTTACACGACTGGAATTCATATCTTAAAAATCTTTATGAATCTCCAAATGCCAGGGATTTTGAAACCCTGCTCACAACGAAATAAGTTTTCTCATTAGAAGACATTTATTTTGGGGTTAAATTCCTGGCAAATGGGAAAGCTAAAGACATTGAAGGTTACCGGGCGGAAATCTTAAAAATTGGAGGTCCTATCCTCATCCCCCACATCCACAAGCTTTTCAACCAAGTGGTCAAGCAAGGGTTCCCTAAACCTTGGACTCAGAGCCTCATTATCCCTATTTTTAAAAGTGGGGATACAAATAACCCCTCTAATTATCAGACAATTATGATAAGCCCTCTCTTAGCCAAGTTATATGGTATTATTTTGGAAAAGAAGTTGAGCATTTGGCTTGAAAGTGAAGGTAAGCGGGCTAAAGGCCAAGCAAGTTTTAGAAGGCAGCACTCAACAATGGACCACCTCGTTACACTAAGGATCATTGTGGAGGAATGCCGCAATGATAAATCCAATCTTTTTTTTTGCTTTGTGGACTTTAGAAAGGCTTTCGATACGGTTCCTAGAAACAACCTATGGAATAGATTAGAAGAGCTAAATGTTCCTTTTGAGCTAAGAGCGGCCACTATATGGTTATACGAGAATGTAATTACCAAGTTAAAGAGCAATGAGGGGTGGTCAAAAGATATTAAGTGTAATATCGAAGTTAAACAAGGTTGCCCCCTCTCCCCTACCCTATTTGGCATCTACATCGACAAGCTAGAAGGTTGTTTAGAGGAAGCAGGGTGTGCTGGCACGATCTTAGCTGGGATAGTCATCATCCTTCTTCTCTATGCTGACGATGTTGTTCTTCTCACAAGGTGCCCATCTGATCTTGATAAGTAACTTATACTTCTTAAGGATTTCTGCTCTACCATGGGTATGTTTGTTAACACTGACAAAACAAAAGTTATGATTATCAAATCCAAGAAGGACACTTACGCTAATTTTATGTATGACAATAGTAACTTGGAGGAAGTGTCTTCTTACAAGTACCTAGGAATTGATATTCATCACAAGCTCAACTGGAACTATAGCATTCAGAAAAGGATTAATGGGGGTTGGAAAGCTTATTTTGGTCTTGAAAATAATTGTAAAACGACAAACCTCGTAATGTGGGATAGAAATAAGTTCCTCTTTGAAACTTTAGTCACTCCTGTTATCTTATATGGATGTGAGGTTTTGGGTTGCAACATCTCTAGAGAATCCTAGAGAAATATTGAGCAAATCCGGAAGCGTTTTATAACTTATAACCTTAAAATTAAAAGTAATACACCCTATCCTATTCTCCTTATAGAAGTGGGTCTTTCCCCTATCGAGAGCCTAGCTATGACTAGGCTTCTATTGTACAAGTGCAAGCTCAATAGCATAGGAGACAATAGACTTCCTAAGCTAGCTTTAAATTCCAGCCAAAACCACCTAAGGCTTAAACGAGGTTGGTATAAAGACACTAGGGCTTGGTTAAACCATTGGGAGATCGACGAGAATGTTGCATTGCAAAACATTAATAACATTAAAAAAATTGTTACTTCTAAGTTCACAGAAAAAATGTGGTGTGAGAAAGATCTAGCAGCTAAAAGAAAATTAAGATATTATAAGGAGGTCATCAACCCCACCCTAGAAGATCAAAAGTATCTCTCTGTTTTAACTAGCTCAAAAAAGAAAATTAATATAGCCAAGATTAGAACGAACTCTCATGAGCTCCATAGTGAAACAGGTCGTTGGACAGTTCCTAAAACACCATGGATGGAAAGGATCTGCCATCTTTGTGAGAATATGAACATCGAGGATGAAAATCACTTCCTCTTAGAGTGCCCCAAGTACAACCACATTAGAGCTCAATTTCATAATCTTTGTTGCAATATTGACCTTCTTAGCCTTTTAAGATGTCAAAATTATAGTGAGCTCGGGATGCTTCCCTCCAAACTTTTTGAGCATAGGAATAAAATGTTAAATCAAACTAAATAACTCTTTTCTTTAGGTCCGATAGACCAAAGATTGGTCTGAGTGGACGTTAACCATCATCATCATCATCATCATCACCAAAACATTTAATTTTTATGTCTTTTACAAAAAAAAAAAATTATTCATTGAACTAATTTATGTAAAGTCTAGTTTTATTAAATTATTAATTTAAATTTTATTAAAAAAATTGAGGTTAAAATCTAACAAATTTTTAATAACAACATTTTAATTTAAAAGTCACCAAAACATATGCAAAACTATTTACTTAAAACTAACATTATAAAAAACATATATAAAACTATTTACTTGTGGATCTAATGGTCTAAAACATTACCATGGGTCAATACCATGGGTTGTATTTATAGTTTATTATTATTTTATTTTTTTATTTTTATTTTTTTATTGTATTTTGACCTAGTTAAAATGTTCATTACATTATGTCAATCTTTTTATTTAATTTCCTTTATTTTTACTTTTGTGTAATTTGACATAGTCAAAACTTATCTAAAATCTAACAAATTTGTAATAACAACATTTTAGATTAAAAGTCACCAAAACCTAAATTCAATGTAACTTTTTAAAAAGAAAAAACTAACATTATAAAATATATATATATATAACTATTTAATTGTGGATCTAATGGCCTAAAACATTTCAATCGTCTAACATTTGATCCAATGGCTCAAACATGGACACAGTGGCAGCTAGAGGAGTTGTTTTCAAATAGTGACGCCTTACGACGTAATTATAATTATTAATAAAACATTTTGACTCGGTCAAATACATAAAATAAAAATAAAATAAAATAATTATTATATAATTATAACATCATTAATAAAGGAGTTGTTTTCAAATAGTGACGCTTACCACATAATTATAATTATTAATAAAACATTTTGACTCGGTCAAATTACATAAAATAAAAATAAAATAAAATAATTATTATTATAATTATAATATCATTAATAATTAAACCAGCCTAGGTCCATCTTCACTCCAAATCTAGAAATAAAATTTCTTGAGGTGAAAACCTCTTTTAAAGTGAAATGAGATTTGATCCCCAAAGTTAAAATGGATTAGGCTAGTGATATAGTATTTTTAGCATATTAATTTAACTATCAATGATTATTAGATGAATAATAAAGATTTAACCTCCACAAAATACGCTAAAATATTTTAGTAATAACCACGTATTAAAGGTTGAGATTTATCACAAAGGTGAATCTCAGGGGTTAAATTCTACCCTCATTTACCCGTTTTTCCACTTTACTAGTAAAATACAGTTTATTCTAAAACAAACGCGTCAAGGTTAACTTGCAAATAATTTTGAAAATTGTCAAAGTGAAAATTATGTAAAAAAATTAGAAGTTTCAAAATTTATATATATATTTTATATATTTTTATTTATATATCGTTGGTCTTGACATCCTACTTGGTATGTTCCAGATAACTTGTGACTTAATAGAGTGACTTAGTCAAATTACATAAAATTAAAATTAAAATTAAGATTAAAACTAAATAAAATAAAATTATAAATAGTCAATTTACCATAAATAGTTTTTGTACTCTACATTTTGAATATAGTATTTTAAAATGTAATATTTGTATTTTAAAAAATAATACAATATTATTTAATATAATATTTTTTATTTTTTAAATAAAATTATTTATTTTTGAATTGAGTGAAAATAAAATGAAATTAAAAATAGCTCTATACTAACATTCCTATCATGGAGGCGATTGGGGTTATCAGGCGTATCACTGATCCTGAGACTGCTAAGTTGGTGGAAATTTGCCTCACGTCTACCTTTTTCAGTTTTGAAGGAGAATTTTATGAGCAAACCTATGGTGTAGCCATGGGTTCCCCGCTTTCGCCAGTGGTAGCCAACCTTTTTATGGAAGATTTTGAATCGAGAGCTTTGGCGACTGCTCTTTTAAAACCCAAGGTTTGGAAGCGGTTTGTTGATGAAACGTTCATCAATTGGTCTCATGGTCGTCTTGAATTAGAGGCTTTCCATCGGCATTTGAATAGTCAATCTGACTCCATCAAGTTCACAATGGAAACTGAAACTAATGGGAACCTTCCTTTCCTGGATGTTCTCATCTCTAGAAATAATAATGGCTCTTTCTCGCACCATGTGTTTCGGAATAAGACACACACAGAGCAGTATCTGCATTCTGATTCTCATCATTTTCCTGCTCAGAAACTTGGAGTTTTGAATACTTTAGCTACAAGAGCTCTTAGAATTTATGATAATGATCATTTAGATGAAGAGAAAGCCCATCTCCTTAAAGTCTTTGGAGATAACGTTTATAGTAGAAGTCATGGTTTGAAGGCTTTCATGAATGCGAGCAAAGGTCCTAGACTAAATAAGATGAGTGGTGATGTTGTTGGTAAAGTTCATTTACCTTTTATTCAGGGTACTACGGATAGGTTCGCCCGGATTTTAAGGAAGCATAAGATCTCTTCTTCTTTTAAACCTTTAAACACCATTCGGGGCTCCCTTAAATCGGTTAAGGACGAGTTAGACCCTAAAAGTGTGAAAGGTGTTTATTTGATTCCATGCTCTTGCGGGACTCCCTACATTGGTGAAACTGGTAGGTCAATTAATAAGAGGTTCCAAGAGCATGCTGCGGATATTAGGCATGGTAGAACCAAGTCCTCTGCATTAGCTGAGCATGCAGAAAAGACGAAGCATCACATTAGTATGGAGGACACTAGAATTCTTGCTAGGGTTGACCATTTCCATCACCGGAAATTTAGAGAGGCGATTGAGATTGAGAAGAGGTCCCGCACATTGAATAGGGATGACAGATGGAAAGTTAGCAGTTGTTGGATTCCATCCCTTCATTCCCTGTAAGGATCCTTTTATTCTTTGGTTTTTATGGTTTGGTCTTATTATTATTTTAATATTTTATTTATTTAATAATTAAAATAAAATACTTTTAATTTAATTTATTTTTATTTTAATTTCCAAAAGTTTTTATTCATTCATAAATTATTGTATTGATTATTTTAGTTATTTATAAATTATTTTTAGTTTATGACTTTGACTTGAATTCGTTAATTTTTATTTTACTGTGTAGTAGGTCCTTTTATTCTTTATTTTTATAATTTGGTCTTTTTGTATTATTATTTTTTTATTTTATTTATTTTATTTATTGGTTTATGTTTGTTAATTTATTTAGTTATTAAATTAAA
Source organism: Pinus albicaulis (assembly GCA_034641835.2). NCBI lineage: Eukaryota > Viridiplantae > Streptophyta > Pinopsida > Pinales > Pinaceae > Pinus > Pinus albicaulis. The sequence goes on from CM076584.1 coordinate 1,552,134,887, forward strand.
AATAAAAATACTATTAATTTATTTCTATTTTTATTTTATTTATTTATTTATGAATTATTTATTTTTACTTTATGACTTTGACTTGAATTAGTTAGTTTTTATTTTACTCTGTAGTAGGTCCTTTTATTCTTTATTTTATTTTTGTTTCTAATTTTAGTTTTTGTTTTTATTTTATTATTATTATTATTATTATTCTATTTATTTATAATTTATTTATAATTTATGTCTTTGACTTGAATATTTGTTCACTTAATCACTTATTTATATTGTTTAGGTGGGAGAATTAAGTTAGTTTTTTGGGTTAATCTTATACGAATGGGTAATTAGGTCTTTTTGTTATTTTTAGTTTTATTTTTTTACCGTTTTAATTTTAAGGATGTGTGACTTATATTTTTGGATTATTTTATAATTGTATTTAATTTTTTACCGTTTTTTTACTCCTTGGGGTCTTGACCATTGCTTCTCTCTTCATGGTATAAATGTGTATGTCAGACCAACCATTCCTCATTATCCTGATGATGAACTACGGTTGGTAGTTCGAAACGCGTCGGTTCCAAAAATTACTCATGTGATTTCCCCGAAGATTTATAATTAAAATGTTATGGATCACAAAAGCTTGCACTCTCAACAATGTCAAATTAAATTAATAAAAAAAATTAAATTAAATTAAAATTAAAATAACTTCATGATATTGACCCATGGTATTCATGTGGAACATAACATATTTAAAGGGGGGAATTAAAACAAATTATATCCATCTTAACTCCAAATCTAGAGGATCAAATCTTGTTTCACTCTAAAGAGTTTTGCATCTCAAGATATTTGATCCCTATGGGCCCTTCATAGCTCCCGATTTAAGATGGATCTAGGTTTGTTGTAATGTAATGTAATGTATTGTTTATCCCTAAAAATAAAAATCACACTATGTGAAAACATTTTTAATTGATCAAAATAAATAAAAATAATAAAAAAATAACATTAAAATAAAATAATTTCATGGTATTCACTTATGGAATTGACACGTGGTATTTAGCTATGGTATTCATGTGGAACATAACATATTTAAAGGGTAAAATTAAACCAACCTAGATCCATCTTAATTCAGGATCTACCAAGGGTAGAGAGATATCAAATAGCTTGTGACGAAACCTATTTTCACTCAGTGAAAAGAAATTTGAACCCTTTTGAGGCTTGGTGGATCCTGTTGGTGTCCCGTGTTTTGATAGTTTGGCAAATCAAAAGACAAGGCAACATCAGAACTAATATTTAGAGTTCCAAGATCTAGTCCTCCTATTCTCAGAGAGGGATCTCTCAAATTTTTGTTTGCAAAGGTTTATCTTGTGTGCTTAGAATATTGGTTTTAGACTAGTTATTAAGTGCAGGTGTTTGTTTGTTTGTTTGGTTGAATTGATACAGCAGAACATGAAAGGTCTAGGAAGGATAGATAGAAAGAGGAAATGTCAGCTTCATTGGGCAATGGAGTCAAAATAAGGTCATGACAAACTTATAAATGGATATGGGATATCAAAGGGAAAATCTAACTTGGCCGCAGGATCCTTTGGTTTTGGAATGAGATGGACATCAATGTTTTGGAAAGAGAAATTTGATTCTCAACGAAGGGAACTTGAAAACATAACTTGAACAATAAAGAAATATTTGATAGACAGGGCTAACCATAAATTCTACAAACATTATTTAAGCAAATAATGATTTCGAGACAACTTTTAAAATGAAATCTAAGATTCGGTGAACACCCTATTTCCTCAAAGATTTTATTTCAAATGACTTATAAAACATAAAATATTCACTGATAATTGCAGTCATAGAAGAGGGAACACCTAATACATCTATGATCACAACTATAAAAGACCTTTAAGACAATTGTTTAAGCAAGGACAAAGGGCATGATCAAAACAGACCTCCTTGGCTTACTATAAACAAAGATACTTCAAAGGGAGACTTCAGTAACAGTTTTTAAGTGGTAGCAGACAAGCAGGGAGAACCATAAATCATGCTGAAACCAACTATTTGAACTATTAAGGAAATAAACAAGCATGAAGACTAAAGAGAGAGATTAAAGACTCTAAAATACTTTAGCAGAAGAAAACATAAAACAGTGAAGGATGAATAGGTCTAAGGTGCTTCCAGAAGTCATTTCTTAGCCTAAAAATTTCAACCTACTGTAGTAAGAAATTATGGAACATAATGAAAACAAGGGAAAACATTAAACAGTTCAGAATACTTCACCAATAGCCAAGCTCATGGATCCAATGATAGAGCCTTCTCAGGAACAAACATGCAACAACATCATCAAGGTTTCCAAGACTTCAATTTCTTCTTCAACTTCAGCAGACTATGTATTATTCAGAGAGTTTCAGTATTATAACTAGTGATCAAACAACAACCAACAACTTCTCATCTTCTACAAAAGTATTTATAGAAGAATGAGGAGGTGGAATGGGATAAATATCTTCTAATTTGAATTAATACAGTTCGCTGTCTCTTGGCCTTTGAGGGGCTCGATGGAGAACATTCTGATATTTCTCCTGTATTAATTGGTTACATTAACTATTTGAGCTTGCTGGAAAGAATTTGTTGACTTTAAGGCTCTGTGTTATCCTTAAAATAACTTCTGCTGACAGTTTATCATAAATTCTTTTGGTGGACTTAACTGTTCGGCTGTATTGACGCAAATTCTCTTGGTCTGGTAATAACTCGGCCTCCCTTTCATTACTTTGAGGCTGTAGGTGGCTCTGCGGTAGCTGGGGGATTCAATTTGCCCCCGATGTGGCAGTGGAGGACTTTCTGTCTGTAAAACACTTATGATTTTCTTCCAGCTGTGTTTTAATTAGGGGGATTAGGCTTTTGATAATCAATCTTAGCCGTAATCCCCAAATTTTTCTTCAATCTTCAACTCTGCTGCGTTCTGTCTTCAACACTGATACTCTTTTAACTGTGTCTTCAATAAAACAGTGTCTTGTCGATGTGCAGGGCCGTGCTGGGCTTTATGGCATCAACGCTCATGAAGCGTTGATGAAACATGTCTTCAAACCCTTTATATCTCTTCCTCTTTGATAAACGAAATACCAGAGGATCGTCACCCTCGGTTTCCATTTTTTCTTTGTTATAATGGGAAAATCATTGGAACCTGCAAAACACAAACAATTTTTATGAAATCCTGCGTTTTTTGGTACAACTGCTTTGGAGGCTACGGGGAGGAGCGTGACCGTTGGATGAAGGCATCTAACGGTGGAGATTCATTTAGAGGAGGTTAAAGAAGAGTGGAGAAATGAACGAGACGGGGTGATTTTGGACCGTCCGATCTGGACACGTGGACGGTCCAAATCTAATCGGAGGATCGCAATTAGGGGATCGCAATCGGGGGTGGCGAGCGAATGCACTGATTAAAACATGCGATGCGATGAAGCGCAAACCGTCGATCTAAATATTAAATCAACGGTGGGAAACAAATCGGGGTATGGCCAATCGGCGGGAGAAAACAAGTGTATGTGATGTAAAAATTGCAATGTGATTCAAAACTCCGATGCGATGGAGTGTTGGCCTCTTGATCGGCTTAAGATCAACGGCGGATATCGTGTTTAAAAAACACACTGGCGGAAACCTTTATAATAAATGAAAACCCAATTTTTAATAAAATACAAAGGTTTTTATGTTTCAGGGGCGGGATATATATATATATATATATATATATATATGGAATGGTCTGGCGCCCGACTACGGGGCCTTCGGATATATGGAACGCAAATAGACTCAGGGCTATATATACGGGGGCCAATCGCATCAGAACCATCGGGCCTGGTCTTTCAATCAACCCATTGAACTTTTCCGATGCAATTGCGCTATCGGGGGTTTTCAACCTACCTATTTTTTATATTAACACGTGATTCTATCATTTTAGATCAAAAGTTTGGAAAAATGGGTTTTTTGGGTTTTACAAAGAAAAAAGAATGTCGGGGAAGAAATATTACAAAGTTTTAGGTGCCGAAGGCGGGCCCACGGGTTTTATATATATAAAAAACAATACGATCGGGGTTTTAAATACAAAGGCTAATCGCATCGAAGTTTTGTAATGGCACAAAGACTTGCGCACTTGGATCTTTCCGATGCAATGAGTGCCGAACAGGGTTAGCGCTTGGTTCCGGGGTGTGGGAATGTGGGGGAAGTGGTTAGGACTTAGCCAAAGGGACTTAAGCCTTTATACAAAAATATGTATTTTTTATGAAAATTTTCAAGTTTTTCAATGGATTTGGGGGTTTCGGTAAGGTTAAAGAGTGAGTCTTTAAATTTGTAAAAGTGATTTTCATGAAGGGAAGAAGAGGAATCATGAAAATAGAGGAGCTTTATGGAGAAAAAGGGGAGCAAATGAAGGCTAGTTTTGAGTGGGGGAAGGGGAAAAATGATGTTTTTGCAGCATTTTCTTCTCATGAATTCAACAGAATATCTGAGTATAAAATGGGAACAACAATGAAGATTTTGGACAGAGGCATGAGGCCTTCAAGAGTCTTCAAGAGCCAACAATTTTTAGCAATAAAATTTGTTCCTTGAAGGCTCAAAAAAGTCTTAGCCACCTTTTGCTATAACAAATTTTATAGGTGGCTAACAGATCCAAAGTTAAAATAGATTTAATCTAGTCACATTTTGTAAGCCTAGATGATGCTTCAGAAGTGGGTATGTTTTTTATGTTATACATTTATATGGAGCGTAAACATTTGTTTAACAAAAGCTTCTTGTAATTTTCTCATAATGTTGGATTTCATGGAATAATTTCCCTCAATATTTTCCCTCCTCCATGGAGGAATTCCTGCAGGCTCCTCCTTTAACTGAGCCTCATGAGTAGTAGAATCTTCTCTAGGAAGGGATTCATCTTAACTTCAGTAAGTTCAAGTAGCCTTTAATTTCATTTGAAGCCCTTTATTGACTATATCTAATATCCACATGTTAAACATCATTTTAGCAAAATCTTACTGAAATTTAAACTAAAATGTTATATTTTCTCAAAAATAAATCTAATAAAAAATGAAACTTTGGAAATTTATTTTTAGTAAAGGCGCGTTGTTTTTCAACCTAATCTCTTCAAAGTTAAACTACATTAGCTTCAATACATTGTGGTTTTTTTTTCTTTTCTTTTAACTTAAATGAAACTGGTGAAAGGAAATATTAAAAATGATATGAAGGGTCATTTAAAAATGAGATTGTCATAAATAAATAAATAAAATCTATGATGGGTAGCGACACCCGTCAAATTTAACCCCTAAAGGTGATTATGAATTTTCTGCCTTTTTAATTAATAATTTTAAATAAGACTATTATTATTTTAATTTTGGAAATATGAAATATATCACAAATTAAATGTTTTGATGTTTATGGATGTTCCTCAACTTTTTAATTTAGGTGTTTAACTTATAGACAAACCTTAAAAAATCCCTAAGACACTCCAATTCTATAAATTAAACAACTTAAGAAATAATTGTCTTATTCTAGTTAATTAACGAGAAAAAAAATGCTCTTAATAAGGCCATTTCATTTATAAGTTAGACTAAACCCTTTAATTTATATAGTTACACTAATAATTTTATTTATAATTAAAAATAAAATTGAACATTTATAATATAGAAATAATAATTAACAATTAAATAATTTTTATATATATAAAGGAAAATATAATATCATTCTAATACACACTGCTTATAAATATGTATTGTTTTTGTCAACTAGATTTATTTTGAAGAGTAGGAATGAATAATCATTATCTTTAATTTTTTTCTCCAACATGTTACAGTGAATATTTGTTGCGCTCAGAGGCGCATTCTACAACCTAGTATATAGGCAATGTGTAAGTATGTTTGCATAGAGAGGTGCATTCTACAACCCAATATGTAGGCGATGTGTAAGTATGTCATGTCTCCAATAAAATAATTAAAAAAATAATATCAACCCAAAACAAAAATGAAAATAGCCATATAGATAAAACACTACAATACAATTCAACACAAATAATTAAAAATCTTCCTCCAAAATCTTTTAATATTTATTTTAATTAAATATTTGTAAAATAAATATTTAAAAGGAAAAACCATATTGTATAGATATACTAAAATCTTTAATGACATAGATATTGCCACATCAAAGTTGTAATATTTGAAAATATTAATTTTGTTATCATGCCATGTAAAAAAAATCTAATATTAATATTAAAATGTTAATATTTATACCAACCTAGATCCATCTTAACCCTAGATTTATGAATAGTCTAGAGGGATCAAATATCTTGAGATACAAACCTCTTTTACTACAAAAAGGAATTTGATCCCTCTCTGAGCAGATCTTAATTTAAGATGGATCTAGGATAGTACAATAACAACACTATAAAATTTGATTAATATTTAAATTCATAACTTTTTATTAATCAAATTTAAATCCATAACATTTTATTAATCAAATGATAATATTATATTATATATTTATAAATTATATTATAATATAATAATAAGTTATATTTTACCTAGTTAGGACTAAAAGAATATGAAGAATTTGTTAGTATTTAAGAACATCTTTGCAACCATCTAAATCGTGTATTTCCAGTCCATCTAGTCATTCCAAGTAGCATTGATATTCCCACTTATTCTTAATGGTTTTGGTTAACTTATGTTTTTCTACTTCATTTGGAATTTACCAATTCCATATAATGAAGTCTTGGTCTATGTATCACATAGTATATGGAAATTTAAGACCATGTTAAAAGGATTTGATATTATATAATATGGACCCCAGAGATCGGTGATCGCTACATCCATGAAATATTTCTACTAGGCATATCCACCTGACGGGATCACTTCCTGTCGGCTCAACCACAAAGCCTAACCCCGAGGGTGTTGAGAGAATTAAATATGTGACTTCTCAATTGCAAATGTGCTTTAACGAAGGGGACTCCACCAATTGATCTAACCCTTGGGGATTTTTTTAGTGTGATTCATGTACACCAGAGATCGATGGTCGCTACATCCAGAAAAATATCTGGGCAGATCCACTCAAAGGGATCACACCCTGCCAACACATTAGTAGAGCCGGACCCCGAGAACAACGAGGATAATTGACATTGTTACCTCCCATTAGCAAGGTAATTTTAATGACTAAAATTCAACCAATAGAGCTAACCCTAAAGGGTAATTTGATCATTTATATAATATATTAAAGCATATTTTTTCTATAATAATATATTAAAGTATATATAGATATACTTTAATAAATATATTACATAAATTATTAAAATTTAAAATTATATATGTATTATATAATTTGATTCTTTTTTTTAGTAAACATTAGTAAGAAAAAGTTACATATAGTTTGACTTTCCAAAAGAGAACTGAAAATACAAGAGATGCTTGAGACTAACAAGTTTCCTACCAATACTGGGGTGGCAAGAGGGGGAGGTATTCTCATTAATCTCGAAGGAATACTTGCTAAACAATATTTCCGGGCTTAGGAAATAATTCCAACAACCAAGCTGAAGCTTATGGTCTCTATCTTGGGCTCCTTTTAGCCCACCAAAGGGGAATCAAGGAAGTGACAATTCAGGGAGATTCTTTCCTGGCCATAAAACACATGCACTCCAACTCTTCTGCTCAAAACAACAAGCTCAATCAACTGCTCCAACGCACCAATGGAATTCTCCCTCTCTTTTCTAAATTACGATTTTAATCATATTCTATGAGGTATAAACTCTGAGGCGGATTCACAAGCCAAAAAGGCATGTCAATTGAATGAAGGACACATAAATTTCAACTGTAATTATGGTTATCTACCCATCTCCTAATATTACAATGCAAGTCTCTTCATTCTTTTCCCTCCATCCTAAGCCTCTTAATTCTAATGTTACCAGTGAACCTATCTCCCTCCTTATATCATTCGCCCACCCCCCCCCCCTCCTTCGACCCCTCTTCCCATCATCACCCCTCCCCACCTCCGCTAAGCTCTCCCTTTTGGCAGCTACACTAGGAAGTATTTTAAGTTCCATCCTTCATATCCCCTAAGGCAAGGTGTTATGGAATCGACACATATGAAGACACCTGGTACAAAGTATCCAATAAGTGTGGGAGATATCTCGTCTATCCCTCAGATTTTGGTTTCACACTAGTATGCTCAAGTGTTCTCGATGTGAATTCCCTTTGCGATTAAGCCGCATTTACTCCTGGTTCAGATCAAATGGCCCACCCACTTGAAGGCAAGGATGACTAAAGCAAAAGTAATTACGGTTAGCGGAGAAATCATGGAGCCACCATGAGATCCTTGGGGCACGCAAAACACTACTTAGCGTCACATGAGGCTATTGAATGGCTCAGTCTATATATCATGGGTGTGTAGTAACTTTCTCTTCATATCGTTGGTGTCTGGATTTTTTTCTACAGATTGATAATCTTAGGTTCATGATGAAGGGTCTGGGTATCCCTTGGACAATATATGTGGCTGGGGAATAGATGATAGACATGGTTGGAGGATGCTCCTATCCCCATCCTTGGGTACCTATACATTCTGTAAAGTTGGTTCAGTTGAAAAAGCATCAGTGGGGAAATTTGGTTAAGAATTCGATGAAGAACTTGGTGACTCTGCAAGCGTCTCGAAGCTAGTTCGAAAGGTATCTCATTTGGCTCTTTGTAATGGCATCGGGTTCCTGGGGTTATCATCGTCCTCAGTTGGGAAAGGTGGCAAGGGACTGCTCGCATGATTTGGTCAAATTCCCACCCTTATCCACCTTCTCTCCCCCTTCCTGTGACATGTGTACCATCGAGCATGCAGAGTTGCGTGCAGATATTGTTGAGTTACAGGTGCTCCTTCATCAGCAGAGGGAATCAACTAGAAAGAATCACGATCTCTTAGTGGAAAAAAATAAACAAATTGGTCAAGTGGAAAACAAGGTCGGGGCACTTAGAAGCATGCTCGAGGAGATCCAAATTCAGTTTTTCAAGAAGAATTCTCCACTTGTAGAGGAAAAATCGGACCTGGACCTTAATTTCCCTGCTACTTTTGAGGATTATTCAATGTTATGTCTAATTTTCTATGTACCTTTCTCTTATCGCAGTTTTTTCGAATATATACTAATAGAATAATATGAGTGTTTTTTCCTTTTGCAATTTTGATGGATAATTGGGCCTGGTTTGATAGCCTACATTTGCAACTCATGAAGCCCAGTGTTGTAATGGAATGGTAAATTTCCTGAGTTTTTGTCGAGACCAGGTGCGAACTTGATATAATCAGTTTTCTATGGTGTTAAAAAAAACAAGTTGCCTACCAATAACATACAAATAGAAAAAGATGACAATAATCATAACAACATAGAAAAATCCATGAGGATTCAAGATTTCGAGGGGATAAATGTCTTTCACATTTTCATAACTTTCCCCGATTTGACTCATTGTTCAGCATCCACCAAGATAAGCCAAATATAAATGGTTATGAAAAAAAAAACCCTAGAAACCCTAATATTTGCATAACAAAGCCCATTTTTATAATTTAATTTTTATATCTATTGAAATTTGAATTTAAACCAGCCTAGATCCATCTTAACTATGAATCTATCAAGCGCCGAGAGGGATCAAATCTCTAGAGGTGCAAACCTCTTTTTTGAGTGCAAAACTTGAGGAAAGGTTTGCACCTCTAGTGATTTGATCCCTCTCGACGCTTGATAGATCTGTAGTTAAGATGGATCTAGGCTGGTTTTAGTCATGTGTGACCAAGGAAAATCTATCGATAATATGAGGAACATATGATTAATTTTATCAATAATATGTAAATACATCTAATATTAATATAACCATTTTAAATATGCTAAATATGTTTGAGATTTATTAAGTCATTTTGATTTTAATTTTTCTTAGTTACCTCAGTTTGTTGAGATGATAAATATTAATGTAAAATATCTTTAATGATAAAAAATGATGAAATAATTTTTTTGAATGCAAAGTGACAATGTAATAATATGTAATAATATTGAATGATAGAAAATGTGAATAATAAAAATGTAGTCAATTAAAAATAGCCTTCATTTTGATCAATCTCAAACTATTTTCTTCTACTATTCTTATTGTCACCCTTGTTAGTTGTGTGACCTTTCCATATCGATTATATGAAAAATATGTGTGATCTTTCCATATCAATTATATGAAAAATACAGTAGAAATCATAAATAATAAACCATTTAAATATTTAGCTCAAGCTGTTGTAGTAAACATCATACCTTGTCTCTCTTGCTCTCCAATATTATTACGTTTAATTACTATAACACAAAAATTGTTCTACATTGTCAATAATTTTATGTGCTTACATTGAAATCAATGCACACTATTAATCCAATGAATTTAAAACTAATGTACCATCATACATCCAATTACATCAAATTAGAAATCAACATATACACTGAAATCACTACATCTAATGCAAGAAATCAAATAAGATTAGAAAACAACATCTACACATAAATCAATGCATCTAATGCAAGTAATCAAATAGGATTTGAAATCAACATCTAAACTCAAATCAATGCATCTAGTGAAAGTAAGAGAATAGGATTAGAAACCAACATATACACTAAAATCAATGCATCTAGTGCAAGCGATCAAATAGGATTAGAAATAACCATCTACACTGAAACCAATGCATTTAGTGCAAGCAATAAAATAGGATTAGAAATCATTTATATGCCTATAGTGTAAGCAACCAAATATAATTACAAATCAACATATACATTGAAATTAATGCATCTAGTGCAAGTAATAAAATAGGATTAGAAATCACCATCCACATTGAAATCAATGCATTTAGTGCAAGCAATAAAATGGAATTATATATCATCTACATTGAAATCAATGCATCTAGTGCAAGTAATAAAATATCATTAAAAATCAAAATCTACACTAAAATCAATGCATCTAGTACAAGCAATCAAATAGGATTAGAAATCACCATCTACACTGAAATTAATGCATCTATTGTAAGAAATATTCTTCCCTCTCTCGCCCCTCCATATATATATCTATATTTCCCTCCATCTTTCCTTCTTTGTCTCTTTATTTCACCCACAAAAACACACTGACACTCACTCCATATTTATCAATCTCTTTGTCCCTCCCTCCATGTCTCCATTTATCTCTTCTTTCTCTTCACCTTCTATCTATATCTCTATCTGCCTTTATCTCTCTATATCAACCCCAAAACATACATTCTCTTTCTCCAATCTATCTATCTATCACTCCTTCCTCCTCTCACTCCCTCTCTCTCTTCCCCTTCCCTCCCTCTCCACCACTTCTATCTCTCTTCCCTCCTGCTATCCTCTCTCATTCTCCCTCCATATTCCTTCTCTCTCTCTCTCTCTCTATATATATATATATATATATATATATATCTTCACCTTCTAACTTTGTCAATACATGCCTCTCTCTCTCATTCTCTCCCCCATTCTCTCAATCTCTTCTTCTTTGTCTCTTTATCTCACCCCAAACATACACTCTCTCTCTCCTTCTCTCCCTTGTCACTCCCTCACTCTCTCCACTTGTTACTCTCTATGTCTTTCTTCTTCCCTCCCTCTCTCCCCATCCAACTCCATCTCTCTATCCATCCCTCTGCCCCCTCCAAATCCATCTCTCTATCCCTATGTCTCTCCCCATTCAGCCCCATCTCTCTATCCCTCCCTCTCTACCCCAACAAATCCATCTCTCTCTATCCCTCCCTCTCTCCTCCTATCTCTCAAGTCCCCTCTCTTTTCCTTCCTCTCTCTCCCTTTCTCTCCTATCTCCCTCTCTCTTCCCCCATCACTCACTCCCTCTCTCTCTTTCTCTCTCCCCTACAATACTCTATATTCCCCCATCACTCTATTCCTCTCTCTCCCTTTATCACCTCCCTCCCTCTATCTTCACCCCCACCTCTCTCTGCCCTCAAATCCTCTCTCTTCCCCCATCACTCTATCTCTCTCTCCAACCATGTTACTATATCCCTCCCTTTATTCTTATCTCTCTTTCTCTCCCCCCTTGTCTCCATCACTCCTTCTATATATCTTTATATCAATCCTAAAAATACATACTCTTTCTCCATCTCTCCCTTGTCACTCCCTCTCTCTCCACTTCTCACTCTTTATGTATTTATTCTTCTCTCCCCCTCCAACTTCGTCTCTCTATCCCTCCCTCTATCCTACTCTCATCCTTCCTCTCTCTCCTTTCTCTCCTACCTCCCTCTCTCTTCCCCAGTCTCTCTCCCTCTCTCTCTCTCTCTCTCTCCCCTCCAATCCTTTCTCCTTCTCCCTCCCTCTCTCCTTCTCTCTCTCTCCCACCTCCATATTTATGTCTCCCTCTCCCTCTCTTACCCTTCTCTACCTCTCTCAGTCCTCTCCCTCTCTCTCTCTTCATTCCTCCTTTCCCCTCTCCTTCAGTTTATCTCAATCTCTCCCTTCTCACTCCCTCTATTTCTCTTGTATTTTTTCTTCCCCCATATATATATATATATATATATATATATATATATATATATCAAATTTAATATTGTATTAATACAAAGTTATTAGATTTAATAATTTTTATATTATAATATATTAATATCAATATTAGATTTAGTAATAATAATATTAATATCTTAATATTAATGTTAGGGTTAATAATATTTTTTTGCATGATATTATTATTAATTTGGTCCATGGTAGTTGGTCCACGGGCTTCAAATATAATTAGATGTAGATTTCTACTCATATTTGATATATTTTTATTTATGCACCTTACCTTTTTATACCTCTTTTAAAAATATGATATTTGGCCCATGGTATTAATAATAATTTGTCACATGGTATTTGGCCCATAGGTTTCACTTAAATAAAACTTATTTTTAAGTTTTTGTAAATATAAAGAGCTTTATGGGGTAAATATAAAATAGGTTTTATTTATTTACCATACCTCTAGTTTATTTATATTTTTATTTATTTACCATATCTCTTTTTTGAGTGTTTGTAAAACTCTTCATATTTTAAATTTGTTTTAAATTATTTATTTATATGGTTATGTAAGTTATTTTTAAAGCCGACATTATTCATATTTTATTTAAAAAAATTAGCCGCCCGACATACTTACACATCGGGGAGGTAGGAGAGAAAGGGAGAGAGAGGAAGGAAAAGAGAGGGGACTTGAGAGATTGGAGGAGAGAGGGAGGATAGAGAGAGATGGATTTGTAGGGAGAGAGAGAGAGAGGGATAAAGAGATGGAGCTGAATGGGGAGAGACAAAGGGATAGAGAGATAAAGTTGGAGGGGGGGAGAGGGATGGATAGAGAGATGGAGTTGGATGGGGAGAGAGGGAGGGAAGAAAAAATACATAGAGAGTAACAAGTGGAGAGAGTGAGGGAGTGACAAGGGAGAGATGGAGAGAGAGAGAGAGTATGTTTGGGGTGAGATAAAGAGACAAAGAAGAAGAGATTGAGAGAACGGGGGAGAGAATGAGAGAGAGAGGCATATACTGACAAAGTTAGAAGGTGAATATATATATAGAGAGAGAGAGAGAGAGAGGTAAGAAGAAATACATAGAGAGTAAAATTTGGAGAGAGAAAGAGAGAGAGAGAGAGAGAGAGAGAGAGAGAGAGAGAAGGAGTGATAAGGAATATGGAGGGAGAATGAGAGAGGATAGCAGTAGGGAAGAGAGATAGAAGCGGTGGAGAGGGAGGGAAGGGGAAGAGAGAGAGAGGGAGTGAGAGGAGGAAGGAGTGATAGATAGATAGATTGGAGAAAGAGAGTGTATGTTTTGGGGTTGATATAGAGAGACAAAGGTAGATAAAGATATAGATAGAAGGTGAAGAGAAAGAAGAGATAAATGGAGACATAAAGAGACAAATAAGGAAATATGGAGGGACATATAGATATATGTATGGAGGGGCGAGAGAGGGAAGAATATTTCTTACAATAGATGCATTGATTTCAGTGTAGATGGTGATTTCTAATCCTATTTGATTGCTTGCACTAGATGCATTGATTTTAGTGTAGATTTTGATTTCTAATGATATTTTATTACTTGCACTAGATTCATTAATTTCAATGTAGATGATATATAATTCCATTTTATTGCTTGCACTAAATTATGCATTGATTTCCATGTAGATGGTGATTTCTAATCCTATTTTATCACTTGCACTAGATGCATTAATTTCAATGTAGATGTTGATTTGTAATTATATTTGGTTGCTTACACTATAGGCATATAAATGATTTCTAATCATATTTTATTGCTTGTACTAAATGCATTGGTTTCAGTGTAGATGGTTATTTCTAATCCTATTTGATCGCTTGCACTAGATGCATTGATTTTAGTGTATATGTTGGTTTCTAATCCTATTCTCTTACTTTCACTAGATGCATTGATTTGAGTTTAGATGTTGATTTCAAATCCTATTTGATTACTTGCATTAGATGCATTGATTTCTGTGTAGATGTTGTTTTCTAATCTTATTTGATTTCTTGCATTATATGAACTGATTTCAGTGTATATGTTGATTTCTGATTTGATGTAATTGGATGTATGATGGTACATTAGTTTTAAAGTCATTGGATTTAAGTGTAAGCACAAAAAATTATTGACAACGTAGAACAATTTTTGTGTTATATTAATTAAACGTAATAATATTGGAGAGCAAGAGAGACAATGTATGATGTTTACTACAACAACTCGAGCTAAATATTTAAATGGTTTATGATTTATGATTTCTACTGTCTTTTTCATATAATTGATATGGAAAGATCACACATACTTTTCATATAATTGATATGGAAAGATCACACATATTTTTCATATAATCGATATGGAAAGATCACACAACTAACAAGGGTGACAATAAGAATAATAAAAGAAAATAGTTTGAGATTGATCAAAATGAAGGCTATTTTTAATTGACTGCATTTTTATTATTCACACTTTCTATCATTCAATATTATTACATATTATTACACTGTCACTTTGCATTCAAAAAAATTATTTCATCATTTTTTATCATTGAAGATATTTTACATTAATATTTATCATCTCAACAAACTGAAGTAACTAAGAAATTTTAAAATCAAAATGACTCGATAAATCTCAAACATATTTAGCATATTTAAAATAGTTATATTAATATTAGATGTATTTACATATTATTGATAAAATTAATCATATGTTCCTCATATTATCGATAGATTTTCTTTGGTCGCACACGACTAAAACCAGCCTAGATCCATCTTAACTACGGATCTATCAAGCACCGAGAGGGATCAAATCTCTAGAGGTGCAAACCTTTCCTCAATTTTTGCACTCAAAAAAGAGGTTTGCACCTCTAGAGATTTGATCCCTCTCCGCCCTTGATAGATCCTTAGTTAAGATAGATCTAGGCTGGTTTTAAATAGACTACATAGAGGTGAAAAAGTGAGATTGATAATAGTAAAATAAATGACATAGCAAATAGTCCACATATTAGTCCACATAGAGGTGAAGAAGTGAGATTGATAAAAGTAAAATAAATGAATTGTTCCCTCTCGGCACTTAATAGATCCTTAGTTAAGATGGATCTAGGTTGGTTTTAAATAGACTACATAGAGGTGAAAAAGTGAGATTGATAATAGTAAAATAAATGACATAGCAAATAGTCCACATATTAGTCCACATAGAGGTGAAGAAGTGAGATTGATAAAAGTAAAATAAATGACATAGTATCAATGATCGCCTCAGATATTTACATGGTTAACCAAGATTTTTTTTAGAATCCAAATTCTTTTGCTATGAATCTTGTAAAAAGAAAAAAAAATTGACACATCTTGCACATACTTAATTGGAAAAAATTACTAGAATGTAATTGGAAAAAATTACTATCATAATTTTTAATTCTTTAACGTTCATTTTAATTATTTTATTCATTTTTCTCTAACTTTCATTTTAATTATTTTATTCATTTTTCTCTAACTTTTATTTTCTAACAATTATCTCTGCAGTATTTACCAACTTATATGGATCATAACATTCATCATAGTCCTAAGCTGACTGCTCCGATCAGCATGAATGAACTTAAAAAGGCATTGGATTGCATGGATCCGGATAAAGCTCCTGGCCCTGATGGGTTCACAGTAAGGTTCTATCAGACTTGCTAGGCCACAATCAACAAAGATCTCCTAAGAATGGTCCGGAAATCGCAGTCTTGTGTCAAGATTGGAGGCAGTATAAACTCGGCCTTCCTGGCCTTGATTCCGAAAGAGAAAGGTGCCTCCGATTTCAACAGGTTCTGGCCCATCTCTTTATGCAACACTAGTTATAAGCTGGTCACCAAAATCATTGCCTCTCGCCTCAAGAATATTCTACCAGATATCATTCCTGAAAATCAAGGAGGTTTCATTAAAGGGGGGAAGATTCCGGATAATATAGTGTTGGTGCAAGAAGCATTCCACTCAAGCTTTCACCGCAATGAGAAAGGTATGGTGATTAAGCTAGACTTGGCCAACGCATTTGATAGGGTGAGACATGATTTCTTGTTTGCTGTGATGAAGAATCTCGGCTTCTCTGCTTCCCTCATAAACTGGGTGAAAGCCTGTATAGCCAACCCATGGATTGCGCCTTTGGTTAATGGTCGATCTTCAAATTTCTTCCAAGCCTCAAGGGGCCTAAGACAAGGTTTCCCTTTGTCCCCGCTCCTTTATGCCATTCAAGCCTCTGTGCTCAGCTTCTAGCTTGCCAATTATCAACAGATCCAATCTCTGCCTGGCCTTAGAATGGCTCATAACACCAAAGACATAAACCATGCCCAGTTTGCGGATGATACTTTACTGCTTGGAGGAGCTAGCATAAACTCTGCAAGGTCCTTCAAGACGGAGCTGGACATTTATAGGGAGGTCTCGGGCAGCAAGATAAACTTTCGAAAAAGCACAATCTATGGCTGGAATTGCTCGATCAAGGAGTTGACCGACATAGCTAGGCTCTTAGAAATGGAAGGAACCCGTAACTGGGAGTCATTTAAATATCTGGGGATCCCTATCTTCAAATCTAATCCTAAAGTAGCCCACTGGATGCCCCTGCTAGACAAGCTAAAGCTCATAATTCAAACTTGGGGAGCCTCTTGGTTGAACAATGCTAGGAAAGTAATCCTTATGAAATCTGTTCTTATTAGTCTGCCTTTATATCAGCATTCCATTCTTCTGGCCCCTAAAACCTTCATCAGTAAAATGGATGGTCTCCTGAGAATATTTCTGTGGGAAGGGGGGGAAAATAATGAGCGAAGGCTTCATTTAGTTAACTGGGACACTCTTAAGAAGCCTTTAATGGAAGGAGGTCTCCAAATGCGTGATCTAGCTGCCCAGAACCTTGCTCTGGGCTCCAAGATCCTCTAGAACATCGTCTCGGGCAAATCTAGTTGGAGTAAAAGTGTTATGTGGAAAAAATATTTTCATGGGCAGCGGCTGAGGTGCCTGGATCAGCCCCCAAGAACAACCAAAGGCTCTCCGGTTTTCAAACTCTATCTCTCTCCTTTGGAGCACTTCATCCAAAAGCTTTACTGGATCCCAGGCAATGGGAAAAATATTAGAATATGGGATGACCATATCCTTGGTGACCAGCCTCTAGGCCGGATGGAGGACCTAGTTAATATCAAAGCTTGGCTTCAGGCCTGCAATCTGAACACCCTTTGGGACATCTCCAATTGGACGGATGGTCTTTGGGACAGTTGGAATCTAGGGGAAATTCCTCAGCAGCTAGAAGGAGAACCTATGTTACTGTTGGACTTGCTCCAAGGTAAGTCTCCAACAAAAGCTACTTCTAAGGATAAACGAGGGTGGGGCGTGCTATCAGGCTCATACTCTATATCTGAAGGCTATAAAAGTATGAAGGCTATCCCAAATGTTCCTCTGGATCCAACTCAATGGAAATTCATTTGGGCCTTTCCCTCTCTTCCCAAGGTTAACTTCTTTTGCTGGAAGCTGGCACATAACAGTATTCTCACAAGAGACAACCTCCGAAAGCGTGGTATGGAAGGGCCATCCAGGTGCCCCCTATGTGTGTCGGATGAAGAAACAGCTAATCACCTGTTGTTAATCTGTCCATTTGCTCAAGAAGTTTGGAGAGGTGTCCTAATGCTAGGATCTGACAAAGTTGAGCTTCCCGGAAATATTCCAAATCTTTTTCGCAACTGGGCAAACTTATCTTCGTTCTGCCTCTCCAAAAAAGGCCTGCTTAGGACTGGCTGGATGTGGATTCCCAAGTTCATATGCTGGAAATTGTGGCTGGAGAGGAACAATAGAATTTTTCAGGGATGAGAGTTGTAACCCTGCCAGGGTTATCTCTAAAATCAAGGCTCTCTTGGGTGAGGTATTAGAAGCCAACACTACTATCAAAAACGAAACAGCCCTGGACAGTGAGGAGGATCTCTGGCTCTCTGAACTTGTTTCAATCCAAAATAACAGCCCCATCCCCCCTGCTATTGCTCATTCTAGTTGGGAAATCCGTCTGGATGAACAAGAGTTCATTAAGTGGAGATCTGCCCTGGATGACCACTGTCTTTTCTTCGACGGGGCATCTAAAGGTAACCCTAGTGCCGTGGGCGGCAGTGGAGTTATCCTGTGTCCTGGTGGTTCTACAGTGGTGTGGTTTGCCTGGGGACTGGGCATTGAATCTAACAATAGAGCGGAGGCTCTTTCTCTGTGGCAGGGTCTAAACTTGGCAATCAAGAGAAATTTCCTTTCTTTATCTGTCTTTGGAGACTCCAGATTGATTATCCAAGCTTTGAACTCACACAAGAACCCTACTCAGGTCCGATTAGCCCACATTCTCAAAAAAGTCAGGCTTACCCTGCCCAGATTTCGCAAAATCTCTTTCTTTCATATCCTAAGAAATCTGAACTCTCGGGCGGACTTGGAAGCCAACTTAGGCTCTCTTCGATGTAGGAGGTCTCTGTCAGTTAACAATGACGATTCAATCTGCACCATTCCTTAATCTCTCTGAAGCCTGGCTCTCAGTATCCTCAGGCTTTCCTTTGTTACCCTTTGCTGCCTATCCTTCAGCCCTTCGGGTTCGGATCATTTCTTGCAGACTGTCGCAGAGGGTCATGGATTCTGCCCCAAAAGCTCATTCAGTCCGATCTCCCCCCAAGAACGACCCCCGTCCTCTATTAGCCCTCTCTGCTGTTCTATTTTCTCTGGTGGATATCAATGACAGACCCAAAAGCCTCCGCAGAAGTACTATGGTTGTGCATCACTTGGGCTCCGAAGGCAACGTCAGCAAGAGCAATGATACATCTTCTGGCAATTTAAGAAGAAAGGCCAAGGATCAGCAGGCAAAGTTGGATGAAAAGCAAGAGGTCCTTCAATTTCAATCTTCAGCGCACAATCATGCTTCCTGTAGCGTTTCCTGGGCAGTTCCTCCAGCTGTTCTGTTCATCAAGCGTCGCGCTCCCATTGGAGTTCCCAATCCCTGTAACGAGAACAGCAGATCCATTCGTTGTAAGTCAATTAGTCTCTACAGTCAAAATTGTCCTGTAACAGCCTGCAGCAGCTGGTTTGCCGCCTATTAATCAAATTTAACCATTGTTGTCTAAAAAAAAAACATTCATCATAGTCCTGAACCACACTTAGTGGTTCGAAATAGGTCGAGCCAAAAATATGAAATGTTATGGATCAGAACATTCATCATAGTTTTGATGATGAACCACACTTAGTGGTTCAAAAAAGGCAAACCCAAAAATATGAAATGTAATTTTCTAGAAGAACTATCTTAAAGAAACACTATTTTTAGTCTCTAGAACGTTAAAATTTCATTTCATTTTATATGAATCACAAAAATTTGCATTCTCAAATATTAAATATCCTTCAAAATAGATAATATAGTATCAGTTTTCACCTTTGATTAACCAAGTCTTATTTTAAAATGCAAATTCTTTTGTTATGAATCTTATAATTTAATTTATAAAAAAAAAGAAATCACATCTTGCAAGTTAATCTCAATATCATAATTGAGAAACATTAATATCATAATTATCACAATAAAACATATCACATATCATTTTAGAAATTAAGTGCATAAAGTCATTAACTATTACCATATTCATGGCTATGAATTTCAATTGATTAAATTTATCATAATTTTAAATAATTTATATAGCACTCATTGCATGAGAGGATGTTCAAGTAGGTGAAGAAATGAGATTGATATCAACAAAATAAATCACATTATACCAATCTTCTTAGATATTTGCACCAATTAACTATGACTTTTATTTTAAATCCAAATTCTTTTAATATAAATCTAAAAAAAAAACATTTTAAAACAACTTGCACGTTGATCTAAATATTATAATTGGAAAAAATTAATATCATAACTATATATTTTAATTTCATAATAAAAATATAACTAATTTTAATCTTATAAATAAAAAAATAACCACTCTTTGTTAATAGTTATCTTAAAAATACCTTGATATTCAAATTATGATAATGATATTTGACCAAATCTTAATAATACAATTAATCAGAAAAAACATTTATCTAAATTATTTACTTCTTAAATTATCTTTTTCAAATTAATACTAATACTCTATTATCTGCATATTTACCCATATCTAAGACCCGAGTAATACCAAACTCTTCCGAACCAAATTTCATTCACACTGCACTCTCTCTCAGTAATAACTCCGGAGGGGTTAACCCCGAAAATATGGCGGGTTATTTTTTTACCCATAAAGAATATTAAGCGTTGCGTTAAATCAATTTCATATCGCGTTGAGCTTTTGAAACACCACCAAGGCAGGCAGCAGAAGCAGGGCCACAGATCATCACACCCCAACGCCAATTTCGTGGGTTCTTCGTTTCACATCGCCAGATTTGTGTGTGCATATATTCATCCTCTCTTCCTGCTCTGAGAACATGTGTGTTAGTAATGGATGTATATACATATATATGTTCATTTTAGTTTTTATGTTATAAGCATTCTTAATTCTCACTATGAATATATCCATTCACAGATCAAAGGAATACACAATGCCAGCTCACGAGCATTCAGAGACCGAGCCCTCTCCGACTCACAGTGATAATGGTATGTATTGGTATATTCATCTCTTTGTATATTTATATATTTTGTATATATGTTTAAGTATTTTACAGTATGGGGTCTTGGTCTGTTAGTCCAAATCACAAATGGGGCGAAGTGGGTCGGTTCCCTTGAACGGTGAAAATCTAGTGGCACTGCCCGAAGCATGATTTTTTGTTGTGATTCTCAAGCTATCTCTGATGGCCATTCTAAGTCATTCCCCAATCAGTGGACTCAAATCTCATGGAATCTTGCATATGTCATGCGTAGATTGGCGTTGAGGTATACTAATTGTGTATATGATTGTGTGAATTTGGCAGATACAAAAGGTGCACTAGTCCCCTTTTGCAGTGACAAGGAAGATGAACAAGAAGGGGAAGAAAATAATGATGTCGATGAGGGTGATGTTGAAGAGTACGTTTCTCAGTGCTTCCTTCTGCAAAAGTTGGTGTTGATAGAAGTAGATTGTTCAAGATCTTATTTATTCATGCATGCACATGATTTTGTGAAAATTTTAAATATGTTGTATGATCGTGTTGGTGATCATTCAAGCTTGCTGAATTGGTGAGAGTGGGAAGCCTTTTGTTCAGAATGAATTACAATGTCAGTAACTATGATTAGTAGCCAGATCTAACAGTTACAGTTAAGTAGGTAGTCATCATCGTCCGAGCAAGCCCTTGGCTTTGATCACATATAAATTGTAGTAGACAAGGAGAGAATTCCCACTCTTCAACCTGTTATCATTGTATGGTCTTACCACACTTTACAATGCACATTGCCCCTTTTCTCCTTAAATTGTGGTCTTGCCCTATAAAAATGTCAACTTCCCTTTTGGTGATTCCATGCCCTCAGTTTGAATGGACTAGCCAATTGGAAGATGACCCCTGGCCATATCTTAGTAGGGAGGGGTTCAAAGGATTGCAGTGACTCCATGTTCCCACTTTTAAAGATTTAATGGAGTTAGTGATGGAAGATCCCTTGCGTAATCTTGGGAAAGGGTTTTAGGACCAAGAGTATTCCAAAGTACATAATTTGAATTGCTTTCTGATTGGAGAAATCTCTTCTCGTCTCTAATGCTATAGCTATCTAACATTAACACCCTCTTTGTTTTTCTTATTCATGGAGTGCTTGAGAGTCTCATTGACTACTCTTCATTCATCAATGAGCATTAAGATAATTCCATCTTTCTTTTTAAAGATTCTTCATCTAAATGTACTCGAAGTATATGACATGACAACTTCTCTTTTGCAACATTATAATCTAATAGTATGCATCTTTTAACAATTCTAGTTTATAATTAATCAAATATATTTCATAAATTCAACCATAAAATCATAAGGACAATAGAGATCACAATGCACAAATAAAACACAAGATTCACTCTGGGAAAACTAGCTTGGGGAAAACCCAACAACCTTTTCCTTAGAGAAATTCTTCACTTCAACAAGAGTTACATCTAATGCCAACTATGACATCAAATTCATCAACAAGATATAGACAAACTAGTCAAGCAACACTCTCGTCAAGTCAAGTCAAGTCAACCCTTTTTCCACACAACTTTGGCCCTCTTTGCCTGCCCTAGGCTAAATTTAGGCCTCCTGAATATGCCCAGAAACTTGGCCTGCCTAGAATATGTTGCCTGGAAACTATTGCCTAGAAACTCCTCAAAATTTGCACGTGCGAGTTCAAGAGAGAGATAGATGCTAGAAATGAATTTGTCATTCTTGTCCTTCTTCATCCTTCTTCTCATTAGCTTGGATGCCCATAAATTGTATTGCTTGTCTGAGATCGAATGGTGCCTTTGTGGAGGAGGTCGGATGCCTTTTGATTATTTGTCATAACAATATTATTTGCCACCTTTTTATTTTTCTTACAACAATACAACTTTTTATGCTTGCATAAACTCTAATGAAGAAACCACCCAAAAAAATCTTCTTAACCTGCATTCCTTTTGCTAAAGTTAATCATCGATAACAATATCTCTAGGTCTTCTGCCACATGATTCAAATTTAGGATTTTTGGGGTGATTGGGTTTTGCTAAAGATATGTGAATTGATTGACTTTGATCTTGGTGTACATTTATAAAAGCACAAATCTAGGCTTCAAACCTATCAACGTCTTGCCTAAGCTCAACAATTTGAACACCATCGCATGCATCATGTTGAGTATCATGTCCAACTTGTTGGACAATTCAGTAATGGTCAGAATGAGAGTGCACACATTCATCTTTAAAGAACGCACAATAAGGTATGTATTTTCCGAGAGATAGAGCCCATCTCTGAAACAACCATAGTGGTTGAAACCCCCTTCAATTTTCTCAAGATCTATATGTGCTTTCCCAAACATAAGTCCAAAATTCAAGTCAATAACAACATCAATCAGTTTAATTTTGAAATTTGATATACAGACCACCGAAAGGAGTTGTGATGTCTCTAATGACCATGCCACTCTTCCTCCAAGTGGACCCACTATCGTATAGCCGGCAACGGGAGCCCTTGCATGGGCTCTTCTAGTATCAAATACACAATCCACCTTCCATATGTCCTTTCTGACAAACATTTTCACAAACCATTTACCCCTAGGAGTAGCCTCGGTTCTATATTTGAAGGATACAAGATCATTAACAACTCGAGAGAGTTTCCACATTCTCATAAAGTCTCGCAACTTCCTAGACCAACACAACCAAGAAAAAATATGCATGCACCCTCTAACTTACTAGACACTCCAAACTAGACCAAACGAGGGACTCAAATCTAGGTTGAGGCCTCACCAAATCCACACAAATTAGACATACAAGCAATGACCTTGGGGCACAAAGTAATTAAGGAGCTCCCCATAGTTGACTAAGGAATTAGAAAAGGGGACAAAAGCCTTAGAAAAATACTTTGTTGACAAGATTGTGTTTGAGAGAGCTAGAATGATCAAACAATTTGAAAGTTTAAACCAAAATACCATACAAACCTTCCAAGGCATCCACCACCCAAAGTCTGTTGAAAAGTGTAACTAGGTTTGGTCTTCATAATAACATGTGAAATTTTGATTTTATGTAATTGATGTAATGAAGAAAATAAATTATTTTTGTAAATCTTGAATCGTGGGTTTCATGATCAAGGAATTTTATTTTAATAGTAAAGGTTCCCATTGTGAGCCCTTAGGTTTGGTCATCAATTCATAAGGTATGTTAATGTCAAAGATGAAAGACCCATTTGGACATGTCACACATTGTAAAATAGAATTTAAATGAGTCATTAACCCTCCAAGACCATGTCACAAGCATCCCTTGAAGTCGACCTACAAAAAGAGAATAAGATGATTTCCAAAAGGCATGTCGGCCTATGGGCAAGGAGAAGTTGACTTATTTCTATTGGAAAACCACTATATATAAGTAGGTCGACCTTCATTTCAAGAACAAAATTCAGTCAAGGAAATCTGAAGAAGAAAAGGGATGAAAATCATAAGAAGAATAGCCACTCGTCCAGCAAGAAGAAAGAGAAAGAGAGCGAAGGAATTTGAGTCTCTCTTTAGGTCAATTCTTCACACGTGTGACAGAACTAGGGTTTCTAAAGTAGGGTTACCTCAAAATTTACAAATTTGTGGAGGAAGGCTGAAACTTCAGAGTAGCCGAGACTAGCATTGCATGAAGTACTTTTTAACTTGTGTTTACTTGTGCAAGAAGGAGAATCAATGAAGAAGGATCTTGTGACTTTGTCTTGGAAACATTGTCAAGTCAAGGGTCTAGGTCATGGTCTTGGTATTCGTCAATTGAAGTCTATATAATAAGAAGAATTTGTTTTGGTTTTCCTCTCAATTTGGAGAGGTTTTGGCCCTGGATGATCACCTGCAAAAATTTTAAGACCCACTTTGGTTTTCAATTTCTCCTTATTTCTCCCATAAAGTTAAATGCCCATTCCCATAACCATACATTCAACAAGTTGGAAAAATAAATATTTTCTGAAAACACAAATTCTGGAAATTTCACAATGCTGAAATGCAGAAATAAAACTCAGAAAAATAAATCAGCCACTCAGGGAAATTTGACACGCTGATTTTTTGTCAAGATGGCCCTGGAAAAACCCCCTACAACTCTTAGGGAAAACCAATTCGAAAGCTTCTCTTTATTTCTGAATATGCTTTTACAGTGAACAGTAAAAATTACAGCAAATACAAAACCCACTCATCTCGATTTCTGTGTCAACCTCCAACCTTGAAAATCATGCCAACAGCAAACATAAAATTAACAGAAAAATTACAGCATTAAATGTTGTACTTGCAGCCTTGGAAAATGTGCCAAAATCGGACTGTAAGGATTTTGTACAGAATCATACAACAGTCCCTCCTCGATTTCTGAGCCCTGAAACAGCATCGAAATTTGTGCCCTTAACTGCTGGAAATCGCTCCTCGAAAATTGCATTGTCCCTTGCCTCAAAATGCGTGCAACCTTGCTGTACGGATTTTTTGTCTTGGTAAACATGCCAATAAATGCTGTTGTACGGAAATGCTGCCTCTGGAAATGTGCCCTCCTGCTGTACGGATTTGTTGTGTATCTTTTGTTGCTCTCCCTTCGCTTATAAATTTCTCTTTAGCTTTCTCTCCTCCTCTCTCAATCTGCTCATGAAAGAAATGAATGATCTTTTCCCTCTTTTCCTCCTTTAACCTAACCCTAAGTGACTTTTGGGGAATCCCTAAATCCAATGGCTGAGATAGCTTTAGATCTAGGGCTAAGATTAAATGTGCATTTAAAACTCACTTTCTATTTTTTAATTCACCCTACTTTAATAAAGACCCTCTTAGTCTTTTATTTCCAAAGTCACTTTTCACTTTCTAATTTCACATTGACTTTATTAAAGTCACTTTAAAATTAGACTTAGTAACTTTATCACTTAAAGTCACTTTTAAATTAGATTTGACTTTATAACTTATAAAGTCACTTTAGGAGAAAAATTGAAATACATTTTGGATGCTTTTCCCTGGGCCAAATATCAAAGCCTTAGGGAACCACCTATCCTCCGGTAACCAAATTTCAACACTCCCTCTTACCGAGGAAGGTGTTCCTCACCACACCCATCTTGTCTCTGAAGTAGACATGCTTGCCCCATGGTAAGGCTTTGGTAAGAATATCTGCAACCTGCTCATCAGTGGGAATATACTCAAGCTTCATAGCTCCCTTCTGAACATAGTCTCTAATGAAATGATATATGATGGCGATATGCTTTGACCTGTCATGAAATACTAGATTTTCCATGAGTTTAATGCAAATCTTATTACCACAGTAAATCACTGAAGGTATCAACGGCTGACCAAATAAGCCAAACAACATCTTGCGAAGCCATATGGCCTCACAACTAGATAGACTGGCTACCATGTACTCTTCTTCTGTTGAACTCAATGCTACTGACTGCTGCTTTCGGCTAAACCACGACACCACTGCCGCACCCAACCCAAAACAACACCCTGAAGTGCTCTTCCTATCAGAAGAACAACCTACCCAATCAGAATCAGTGTAACCTGATAATCTCACTCCATCTCCCTGTCTATAATCCAAACAATACTCCACTGTCCCCTGCAAGTACCGCAAAATCTGTTTTGCAGCAACCCAGTGCACCCTGCTGGGCTCACACATGAACTGGCTCATCGTGTTGACTGCAAAACATATATATGGTCTGGTGTTGACCAAATACATCAAGGAACGAATCGGTTGTCTATACAATGTGGGATCAACCCACTCGGCATCTGAAGCGTGAAGCTTCTTCCAGTTGGTGATCATTGGTGTCGACATGGATCTACAATCCTCCATGTGGAATCTGCCAAGGATGTCCACAATATACTTCCCCTGCCCCGGGAAGAAATGCCCCTCCTCCTTCCACACCTCCAAACCCAAAAATTAATGCATCAAGCCAATGTCCTTCATCTTGAACTCCGACGAAAGATCTCTCTTGCAGCCCTCTATGAGTTTCTCTGCACCTGTAATGACCAAGTCATCCACATACAACACCAGAATGAGAGGCTCCTCACCTATTACAATAAAGTATAGGTTTAGATTTGCATCACTCTTTGTGAAACCCATCTCCTGCAAGTAAGTATCAATCCTGGAGTACCAGCTTTGAGAGCTTGCTTCAGGCCATAAAGGGCCTTCTTCAGTCTGCACACATGGGACTGCTTCCCATGCACCTCAAAGCCCCGTGGCTACTCAATGTACACCTCCTCCTATATGAAGGAATTGAGAAATGTGGTCTTCACATCCATTTGGTGGATCTTCCAACCCATATCTATTGTTATCGATATAATGGAGCGAATCGAAGTATATCGAGCCACGGGAGTGAAGGTCTCCTCATAATCTACTCCCTCTACCTGGGAGAACTCTCTAGCCACAAACCTTGCCTTGAATTTCTCAATGTTACCATGTGCAGCATGCTTTACCTTGTAAATCCATTTGGAAGTAATCATGGATTTGCCCTCAGGCCTTGGCACCACCTTCCAAACATCATTCTTCATTATAGAAGAATACTCCTCCTGCATGGCCTCTCTCCAAACCTGTTGGCTAGCTGCCTCCTCATAGCTAGAAGGCTCAGAGTCAACGATGTTGGCAACCATTGCCATATAGCAACAGAACCTCTCAGGTGGTCTGCTCTCTCTGACCAGACTCTTCGGCCCAGCAACAGATGTGGCCTCTCTCAAGGTATCCTGAAGCCACTTGGGCTTCCTCTTCCCTGAGCACACTTCTCCCACGGGAGAATGAAACTCCTCATCCTCCTCAGGAGCCTAAACTCCTGACTATCTTTCTATTGTCCTCCTGCCTTAACCTGAACCTGTAGATGCTGAAGTACTGTGTGAATTGTCCATCAGTGGACTCCCTAGTGAACTACTCTGCATGCTGCCTGAAGCACCACCCCTCTAACTCTACGAGCCACTCCTCAATGACGGACCTAACACCGTAATCGATGTACCTCTTGATCCCTGCCCACTGGATCCTTGTGCCTGACTCAGCTGCTCCTGAGGGCCTGGCTGATCCAGATACTCTAACTCCCGTGACCTCCTGAAAGCCCTGCCCTCCTCGAATTTCACATCCTGCCTGACAACAACTCTCCTCTGTGCAGAAATATAAATCTGAAAGGCTTTCGAGGTCTCACTGTAGCCCACAAAGATACCCTTCCTCTTTGGTCCTCTTCTCCTTGGGTACATAGGAGTATGCAATACACCCAAAGATATGAAAATGACCAATATCGGGCTTCTTCCCCAAAAAAACCTCCTCCGGAGTCACATGCCCCAAGGCACGATGCAGACTCATGTTCTGCAAATAAACAGCAGTGTTGCAGGCCTCTGCCCACAAAAACAATGGTAACCCCTGATCATGTAACATGGCTTTGGCAGCCCCAATGATGGATCTATTCTTCCTCTCTACAACCTCGTTCTACTGGGGGTTGTAAGGAACTGTGAACTCCCTCCTAATGCCTGCCTCTGCACAATAATCAACAAACTCACCAAGGGTGTACTCCCCTCCATTTTCCGACCTCAGAGACTTGATCTTTCAACCTGTCTGAGTCTCCACAAGAGCTCTGAACTCCTAAAACCGCTTGAAGACCTTGTAGAAATTTGCTGAATAAATCACTTATTCACCGAGATTATCCTGGTCACATACTATTTGAGCTTCATACATAACACATAATCTCTTCTACGCATTAATCATCACATGCGGAAATAAAAACAACAAGCGGTATTGAAAACATTCACATGCGCACATAGAAATTCAACACATATAAATACGTGATGTAAAATACGGAAAGCTATGCACTGAAAAACTCACTGTCTGCAGATATTAATGAAGAAGAATCATGTAAATAACTTAACATAATACCCCTCATGGCACCGTGATCACTCAAAAGTTACAGACAACCAGCTCTGCCTTTTGAACAAGTCACGGTTCAAAACTCTCCACTGCTTCTAGTTTCCTACTCCTACCTGCGTAATCCAAGATGAGAGAAATGGATGTAAAATTAAATTCAATTCCTGCTTAACTGCTAACTCTCATTGGCAAATTCTCCAATGATTGTGCAAATCTCATGCACACATCATAGTCACAACTGATAGTAGACTCCACCCTTTCTCCTACCTCTTCCACTAGTCTTTACTGAACTGTACATGCACTGAGTTAACTGATGTGTTCTTTAGTTGATTTATGAGTTAATAATTAGTGAATTAAATCATATTTAATTCACACCACTAATCTCTAGTGTATTAGTCAGTTTAACTAAATACAACTAGTTCAACTAAGTTAAACCGAACACAACTCCATCAACTGTCTCATCAACTCCACCAAACTCTGCCACTTGAGTTCTAACTGAAGTCAACCATGCAATAGCTCAACTAACCCATAGGAAATTCAAATTTCCTTCTTTCAGCTGCATGTGCCACATCTGTAGCTCGAACTGAAGTGCTCCAAGAGGATAAACTGAAGTTTATAGTCCAAATATTATTAAGGGTAAATAATATTTGATTGTTCTATTTTTAGACAGGCAGTCTAAAAATAGACTTCAACCTGTATGTCTAAAAATAGATGTCCATCTATTTTTACCAACTTGACCAATCATCCAAGAATAGCATCCTGCAACTCCTAGACCATGCTCCATATGTCTAAAAATAGACTTTTCAACAAAAATCACATGTGTGGTCCCCACCTAGTTTAGGTGATCACTTTCCAACTAGGATCAGGAAAGATGTTTCAGGAGGCCTCCTTCACTATTTCTTGTTGCCATTTTCAACACTCCCTCTCAACAAGAAAGGAATGTCTTTGCATGCGACATACAACTCCATGCATTCACCCTGCAACCTTCACAAGCGCCATGCAACTCCATGCATGCGACATGCAACTCCATGCATTCGCCCTGCAACCTTCACAAGCGCCATGCAACTCCATGCATGTGACATGCAACTCCATGCATTCGCCATGCACCCTTTGCATGCGCCATGCAAACTCATGCATGCACCATGCAACTCCATGCATGTGCCATGCACCCTTTGCAAGCGCCATGCAACTCCATGCATCTGCTCTGCAACTCCTCTGAAACTGAATAGGCTCCAAACAACTCAATCAATCTGATGCATCTATCATCAAAGTATTTGACTTCTGCTTGGCCAATTGCACATTTCATCAGGAACCACTGCGTTGTTGATCTCTTGCACCCATGCACTCTGCACTTGCTGTCAACTCTGATCCGCGCTCCAGTATCCGACACTGTCACTTTGATCTGCCTGCATCAATCCAACTGATCTGCTACTGTTGCACTGTGGGCACCTCGTAGCCAGGTTCAACTCATGAGATCCACACCATCTCATGAATTCTGCCCAGAAATATCCTCTTGGGATTATTCATGCATGTCGCCCCACCTCTCACCTGGTGGTATAGATGCATGCACTCCCTCTGCCCGTCTGGCACGAAATTTCTCTGCATGAGTGGTCTCTTCCACTCCATGATCCTCTTGTGGCTGCTCCACATCCCGAGGTTCACTTTCACCTGCATGTAAAACTTGCTCCTTTTCAAGCTTCAATTGCATGTCTTTCTCTCCTGCATGCAACACTTGCTCCCTCTCAAGCTTTAGTTGCATGCCTTTCTCCCGCTTCCCAACAGTAGGAAGCTCCGTAGACATCCCATCTACTTCAAGTCTGTAGAGATTCTTTGCTCGAATCCCAACCTTCTTGACTTGTCCCGTTGCCTTGTGCCGAAGGAAAACTTTTCCTTCTCTAAAGACAACTTCATACCCTTTATCCTCTAACATTACGACTAAGATCAGATTCTTTGTTAGACCTGGTACATGCAATACATCTTGTAAAAGAATGAGTTTACCTGACTCCCTCTGAAAGGTTATGGTACCAATGCCGGTCTCATTGTATCGTCCACCGTCGCCCAACTCAACATGCATCTAGAGACCTTTCTCCACCAAGTCACTGAAAATATTTGCATCTCCCGTCATGTGAAAGGAAGCGCCACTATCAATATACCACCCCGATCCCAATGCACTAGATAACATGCATGCGATCAATGAGAAGTCCAGCTCAAATTGCGAGGCAAGAGCCTCACCAGCTGCAGCTCCAACAGCCTGCTTGTTCTTCTTCTTCTTTGGGCAATTCGTGGCGTAATGTCCATGATCGTGATAGTGAAAACACTTCACTTTGGACATGTCACGCTCTTTACCATCCACACCGGATTGAGAAGCCCTCTCCTTTCCCTTCCCCTTCCTTGCTTTGGTAGCCAAAGCGCAGTCTTCTTCATCAGATACCTTTGATGAAGATCCGTCCCTGGTAGTCCTCCTGATCTCCTCTTGCATGAGATCCGACCACAGTCGCTCCCATCCCGGAAACTTCTCCCGACCATTGACACTATCCTGATAGGAATGCCAAGCCTTCGGAAGACCAAGGAGAGCCAGGTCAACCAAGTCCTCATCGTCGACAGTCACCCCCACACTTCCCAGCTCATCTCTACACTGAGTGAACTTCGTGAGGTATTTTGCGATGTTGTCGCCTTTCTCCATCTTGATGTTTCTTAGTCTATCCTTGAGCGCCAGCTTCCTTTGGTCGCTCTTGCTTTGGTACAGATCTGTCAAAGCTTTCCACATTAAATATGGAGAAGCCTTTCCATGCAGGCTGGATACAATGTGATCCTTTACGCCCTCCAACAGGATCCTTCGACATTTTTCTTGTTTGTTCCGCCAGGCTTCCACAACAGCAGCATCATTAGAAGTAGGCTTTGGAATCTCTTTCTCCACGAATTCCAACAGCCCATTATCATCTAATACAGCCTCCATGTGGTCCTTCCATGCAACATAATTCGAACTTCCTTCCAAGGCATATTCGAGTCGCAAACCGTTGAAAGACATTTTCGCCGCGAC
The DNA here is from genome assembly GCA_034641835.2 of Pinus albicaulis. Classification (NCBI taxonomy): domain Eukaryota; kingdom Viridiplantae; phylum Streptophyta; class Pinopsida; order Pinales; family Pinaceae; genus Pinus; species Pinus albicaulis. The sequence goes on from CM076584.1 coordinate 1,552,166,837, forward strand.
ACCAAGAACACAAATCTGCAAATTTGAATTTCACCACCAGTTGATAACTAAATCGCTTCCGATCTACACTTGAGAACAAATTACTTCCAAATCAGAGATTGACTGCATGGGCTTTTACTAGACCTTTCACTTTCCAAAGAAAGATGAATCCGGAGGCTATCTGGCCCGTATGCAGACTCTGTCCGAGGAAATAAGTTTGCAATCACCGTAATAGATCTCGACAATTAATATCGCTCCGATACCATGTAGAAATTTGCTGAATAAATCACTTATTCACCGAGATTATCCTAGTCACATACTATTTGAGCTTCATACATAACACATAATCTCTTCTACGCATTAATCATCACATGCGGAAATAAAAACAACAAGTGGTGTTGAAAACATTCACATGCGCACATAGAAATTCAACACATATAACACAGTATGTATACCGGGGAAAGCTTACAGCTGAAAACCCCCTACTGTCTGTATATTATAATGAAGAAGAATCATGTAACAATCTCAGTACAATACTCCTCACAAGTACTCAGTACTGTCTCCAAAAGTTACACACAAACTAGCTTAGTTTTGAACAAGTCACGGGTTCAAAACTCCTCCACTGTTTGCCTGCCTCTACTGCGCAATCCAAGATGAGAGAAATGGATGGAATGAATTCGAATTCCCTTGGCTTTAACTGCGCAATCCTCATTGGCAATCTCCTCCAATGATTGTGCAAATCTCATGCACACTATAGTCACAACTAATAGTAGACTCCACCCTTTCTCCTACCTCTTCCACTGGTCTTCACTGAACTGTACATGCACTGAGTTAACTGATGTGTTCTTTAGTTGATTTATGAGTTAATAATTAGTGAATTAATTAATAATTAATTCACACCACTCATCACTAGTGTATTAGTCAGTTTAACTAAATACAACTAGTTCAACTAAGTTAAACCGAACACAACTCCATCAACTCCTCAATCAACTCCACCAAACTCTGCCACATGAGTTCTAACTGAAGTCAAACATGCAATAACTCAACTAACCCATAGGAAATTCGAATTTCCTTCTTCCAGCTGCATGTGCCACATCTGTAGCTCGAACTGAAGTGCTCCAAGAGGATAAGATAAAGTTTATAGTCCAAATATTATTAAGGGCTAATAATATTTGACTGTTCTATTTTTAGACAAGCAGTCTAAAAATAGACTTCGACCTGTATGTCTAAAAATAGATGTCCATCTATTTCTACCAACTTGACCAATCATCCAAGAATATCATCCTGCAACTCCTAGACCATGCTCCATATGTCTAAAAATAGACTTTTCGACAAAAATCACATGTGTGGTCCCCACCTAGTTTAGGTGATCACTTTCCAACTAGGATCAGGAAAGATGTTTCAGGAGGCCTCCTTCACTGCTTCACTATTTCATAGCCATTTACAACGCATCTCACTCTGGTCTTTCAAGAAATAAATCCAGTCCTCCCGGAGTGATCATCAATGAATAAAACATAATACCCATATCCACTCAAGGAAACATGAGACATCCGACCACTCACATCGGAATGAATCAAATTAAGTATCCCAGTCGATCTGCTGTCACTGCTGGGAAAAGGGGATTTGGAAAACTTGCCCATAGCACATCCTCTGCATGTATCAATGTGATCAGTACTGAAATCTGGCACACCTGTAATGATCTCCCGCAATGTCCTCAAGGCTCCATGATACATGTGCCCCATCCTGCAATGTCCTCAAGGCTCCATGATACATGTTCCAGTACTACTGCTCAATGCCAAAAGGGGCTGAAATGCAAACTTCTACACCTTTGCATGGCGTACACCAATCACTCTATCTGACTCAGCTGGAGCACCCCTGGGATATATAAGCACCTTTCCTCTACTGAACAATACCTCATACCCTCTGTCCTCCAATTCTAAGACGGATATAAGGTTCTTCCTCATCCCTGGCACATATAGAACATCTGACACCTTCAAGGGAGGTTTGGGTTCCCTATCAAATGGCAATGTCCACACACCAACTGCTCTAACAATGTTGTCGTCTCCGAGTACTACCTCTATATCAGTGCCACTCTCTGAAAGCTCTGAGAAGTACTCACGGACTCCTGTCATAAGACGTGAAGCCCCACTGTCAACATACCAGATACCTAAATATGCTTCGCTAGTGGAGGGAAATTCACACTCCCTCTCACCCTCCATGGCAGGTGATCCTGCACTAGTGGACTCACAAGAAATGAACCCAAACTCGCAGTCAAAGCTCTCTGAAAAGTCCTCTATCTTTGTTGATGTTGCCATGGTCTTGTTCTTCCCCTTCTTCTTCTTCTCCGGACACACAACTGCATAGTGTCCCATCCTCTGACAATTCCAACACTTCACCTTGGAATATTCCTTCTGCGTGTTCACCTAATTACCTTTTCCTTTGCCTTTGCCCCCACCACTACTTGTGGAAGCTTGCTTCTTTCCCTTGCCTTTCTTGCCTCCTACTAACAGTGCCACATCCTCATCCTGCTCAACTAGTTTGGCTGCCCCAAGCTGGTTCTTATAATTTCATTCTGTATACAATCATCCCAAAACCTCCCCCCAAGTAGGAAGGGTCTCACATGCACAAATCCCATCAGCAAAGTTCAACCATGAACTAGGAAGGCCATTCACTACAATCTGCACCAACTCAGTGGGTGGAACGACCTCTCCAACTATTGCCAACTAATCTCTTACATTAGTGATCTTTGTGATTTATGCAGCAGCACTATCAGTCTTAGCCATCTTAATGGCCTTCAGCTTCTCCCTTAGGACCATTTTTCTGTTCTCATTGGTACTCTGGTAGACATTGGTCAAGGTTGTCCACATCTCACGAGCAAGTCTCTTTCCTCTCACATGAGGAATGCAATGGTCTTTAATACCATCCAGAATCAGTCTCTTGCCCTTGTTATTCTTCTTATTAAATTCTGCCAACTGAACAGGGTCAGTAGGCATATTAACAGGGCATTGTTGGGTACCCAGCATTATACCCCAGACTTTTGCCTCCTCAAATATGCTCTGTATTCTTTCCTTCCATACATTGTAGTTGCTATGCCCATCCAACCTATCCTCCACCCTCAAGCCCAAAGACATGCTTGTTGTCCTAATAAACTGAAAATAACACTACTGTGGTAAAGGTTCTGATTTCTGTGTGTAAAATCAGCTTGCTGTAGTTTTTCTTCTTGCTGTCCCAAACTGCACTTTTCAGCAAAATAGTTCTGATACCATGCAGAAATTTTAAGACCTACTCCGGTTTTCAGTTTCTCCTTATTTCTCCCATAAAGTTAAATGCCCATTCCCATAACCATACATTCAACAAGTTGGAAAAATAAATATTTTCTAAAAACACAAATTCTGGAAATTTAACAATGCTAAAAATGCAGAAATAAAACTCAGAAAAATAAATCAGCCACACACAAAAATTTGACACGCTGATTTTTGGTCAATATGACCCTGGAAAAACCCCCTACAACTCTTGGGGAAAACCAATTCGAAAGCTTCTCTTTATTTCTGAATGTGCTTTTACAGTGAATAGTAAAACACAGTAAAAATTATAGAAAATACAAAACCCACTTATCTCAATTTTTGTGTCAACCTCAAACCTTGAAAATCGTGCCAACGGCAAATAGAAAATTAACAGAAAAATTACAGCATTAAATGTTGTACTTGCAACCTTGGAAAATGTGCCAAAATCTTCTTGTACGGATTCTGTACGAAATCGTACAGCAGTCCCTCCTCGATTTTCAAGCCCTAAAACAACCTCGAAATTTGTGCCCTTCACTGCTGGAAATCGCTCCTCAAAAACTGCGTTGTATCTTGCCTCGAAATGTGTGCAACCTTGTTGTACGAATTTTTTGTCTTGTTAAACGTGCCAATAAATGCTGCTATATAGAAATGCTGCCTTGGGAAATGCGCCCTCCTGCCTTGTGTATCTTTTGCTGCTCTCCCTCCGCTCAGAAATTTCTATTTATCTTTCTCTCCTCCTCTCTCAATCTGCTCATGAAAGAAATGAAAGAAATGAATGATCTTTTCCCTCTTTTCCTCCTTTAACCTAACCCTAAGTGACTTTTGGGGAATCCCTAGATTCAATGGCTGAGATAGCTTTATATCTAGGGCTGAGATTAAATGTGCATTTAAAACTCACTTTCTATTTTTCAATTCACCCCACTTTAATAAAGAGCCTCTTAGTCATTTATTTTCAAAGTCACTTTTCACTTTCTAATTTCACATTGACTTTATTAAATTCACTTTAAAATTAGACTTAGTAACTTTATCACTTAAAGTCACTTTTAAATTAGATTTTACTTTATAACTGTTAAAATTGGACAACTAGGTCCAAACTTCATGTTGTGATGCTCAGATTAAGATACTGATATTTTTGTTGGATTCCTCTTTCGGAGAGGTGTAAGATCCATATAAAATTTATCTTAAGAACATTTATTTTGAATTTATTATTTATAATAAATTATATGTGCAGGTCGGCCTTAAGGTTTTGCACCCCCAGCAGATGTGTCACACACCTCAATGATGGATATAAATACAGTCAAAGTTGGAGAGCATTTCACTCATCTCATCTCATCACTTCCTCTTCTCTTCTCTGATTTAATACGAACTTCTTGGAGGAAAAATTCAGCTCACACGTGGGAAGAAGGACGAGCTACTACAACCAAGAAAAAGGATGCAGTTTGCTGCAGCTAGGGTTTCCTAGGAAGTTTGACCAGCGTTGACTTTGGTCAACGCATGGTCCAAAGAGGCCCAAAATTTGTGGAGACTTCGATTTTAGTAGGTCGTACACTTTGGCACAAGAACCGACGTCAAAAGGTTGACCGAAGTTGGAGCTGCGTTGAATTTTATGTTGCTACCCTGCGTTGACTTTTCTGGATAGCGTTGACTTTTCTAGAGTTGACTTGTGTTGACTGATTTGAGGATTGTTGTGACACATTCTGGGTTGGCTGATCAAGAAGACTTTGATGGTTGAAGCATCCTGTTGACCGCCGTAACGCACCACCACATTCTCCTGTTTCTGGTTTGTCTTCTACAGATCCACTGGTATGTTCTATCAGCATTTTACTTAACAGTTTGGGAGATTGCTGTAACAAAAGTAAAGTTGCATCAAGCATAGAACATCTACAAAAATTTACATGGTATCAGAGCTGAGGTGAAGACAAGCCCTACCTTTAGCAATCACCATCTAAGAAAAATGGGTTCCACAAGTTATGGCTTCAAGGAGAATGACAAGCTGACTGGAAGGGATGACTTCCATGCCTGGAAGATGATATTAGATCTCAAATTGGAAGACCATGATCTCATGGACCATGTACTGGGTAAGATACAAGAACCTCCATCTAATGCTTCTGCTACTGCTAAAACCAAGTACAAGAAGGGGGAGATCAAAGCAAAGCTGATGATCATGGAATCCATTCATAAAAGCCTGGTGGCCTACATCTCTGAGTTGGGCACATCCAAAGAGATGTATGATAAATTGATTCTTATGTTCAAGGTAAACAATGTAAACCAAGTGCTATTATTCAAGAATCAATTGAAGAATCTGAAGAAGGGTCGGGATGAGTCTGTTCAAACATACTTTCTGAAATTGACCGAGATCAGGAATAATCTGCTGGCTATTGGGGAGACAATAGCCGATCGTGAGATGGTACTCACCGCACTTGGAGGACTCCCATATGAATGGCATGTATTCAACACTACCATTCTCAATAATAGTACAATTCCTAACTTTGACGAGCTATTGTCCAGATGCATGCAAGAGGAGACAAGAATGAAGGAATATGAAAATGACAAGAATGCTGACTATGCTGCTCATTCTAGAAAGAAGAACTCTGGTGGTCCTAAGAACAAAGGAAGATCATGGGCTCAAGGAAAGAAGGGCAAGTGTTTCTCTTGTCATAGGCCTGGTCACTATGCTAGAGAATGTCCTTTCAAGAAGGATTCTCCCGATAGTGATGACAACAACAACAACCGGAGGAATGGAAATCAAAGAAACAACAGGTCCAAAGGAAAGAGGGAGGCTCCCTCTGATGAAAACAATCAACCTTTCAAAAGGTCTAGAAACTCCAGGTATGAGGAATCCAATGCTGTTTACAAAAGAGATGAGTACATTCTTGTATCTTCTCTCTCTACTGCATTCCCGCCTGACACTATGGATGTCTGGCTGATAGATAGTGGTGCCTCAAGACACATCACTGGGTTCAAGGAAGCACTCTCTGACATGGTTGAGAAGGATACCAATCTGGAAATTATTCTTGGAGATAATGCCACATATCCCGTGAGAGGGACTGGGACTGTGACTCTCCACTTGTCTCAAGGACAAGTCCTACATTTGCAGGATGTACTCTATGTACCAAAATTGAAGAAGAACCTTGTGTCTATATCAGCAATTGAAGACAAAGGCTTCAATGTGGCATTCATTGAAGGAAAGGTACGCATGTGGAAGAAGAATCTCGAGGAAGTTATCGTGACTGGTTTTAGAGTTGGAACACTCTACCAGGTCGAAGGAAGTCCTCTAGGAGCTATGACATGTGATACTATCCGACAAACTGAATTATGGCACCGAAAGGTTTTGACACCTTCATTACAAGGCCCTTCCTGAAGCAAGGAAGGTGGTGATAGGGATGCCCGATCTTGGAAATAATCATGAAGGTGTATGTAAGGGTTGTGCCAAAGGAAAACACTCAAAGGGGACCTCTCCCCACTAGCATTTGATGTCTTGCATTGATACATTCTGATATGTCTGGTATGCTGCTCGTGACATCCTTGACAGGATGTTCTTTTTATGAGACAAACATGTTCAGGAACGTTTGCAGAAGAGCTAGCATCAAGAGGGAGACCACAATGTGTGTGGACTACTGTGAAATCTCTCAGGCTTATAGATTTTATGTACTTGGTCAAAGGAAAGTTGAGATATGACATGATATCACTTTTGACGAAGATGCTTCCCTGAAGAAAGTTGTAGATCTTCCGAGATCTGAGGAAAATCATGAAGCAAGGCCTGGAAATCAAGATGCCAAGGGACATGCTGCCCTAAGGGGGACATTCCGAGAAAGCTAGAAGTCGTGCAGATTCCAAGGGTATCTAGCTACCATGAGTACTATTGTACAATCTGAACCTGGATCTTTTGAGGAAGCCGTAAAGCATCAAGTATGGAAAGATGCTATGCACGAAGAATATAAGTCCATAATGAAGAATGATGTCTGGGATGTGGTTCCAAGACCGAAGGACAAATCAATTGTCACCGCGAAATGGCTCTACAAGATCAAGCATGGATCTGATGGAAGTGCTGAAAAGTTCAAGGCAAGATTTGTTGCCCGTAGCTTCTCTCAAAAGAAAAGGGGTAGATTATGATGACATATTTGCACCTGTGGCACAATATACCACCATTCGATCAATCACAGTCCTTGCTGCTACGCAAGGATGGAGTCTTCATCAGATGGATGTCAAGACCGCTTTTCTGCATGGTACAATAAAGGAAGAGGTGTATGTAGAACAACCTCTGGGGCTTGAAGTCCAGGATCGGGACACCCATGTCTGCAGTTTGAAGAAAGCCCTCTATGGGCTGAAGCAAGCACCCAGAGCTTGGTACGAGAGGATAGATAGCTACTTGATGAAGCTGGGCTTCACTCGAAGTAATGATGATCCGAACCTTTACTTCAAGGTTGTCCAGGGGAAGCCTCTCATTCGGGTGCTGTATGTGGACGATCTCTCTCTGACAGGTGCTGACCCTCTCAGTGTAAGAGGGAGCTCGATACTGAGTTTGGGATAAAGGACCTAGGACTGATGCACTTACTTCCTAGGCCTAGAGGTCTAGCAGAGACCTGGCGAGATTTTCCTTTCTCAAGGAAAATACATTATGAAGCTTCTGGTATGGCGGACTGTAAGTCCGTACTGATGGAACTCAACTTTCAGAAGTTGAGTGGCAGCGCTGCTGGGCCCTGATGTTCTTATGGAACATCCGTCCGGACATATGTTGTGCAATGAAAACTTTGAGTCAACACATGGTTGATCATAACATTCACTAGGTTGGTGCCTAGAAACTCTTGAGATATCTCTGAGGCACGATAGACCATGGGCTGAGATACACTGCCGGGAGTGTGACACTCCATGGATATACTGATGTCAATTGGGCTGGCAGTGTGGTGGAACGCAAGAGCACATCTGGATGCTACTTCACATGTAGATCTGCTTCGGGCAGGAAACCGAATTCGGTAGCCTTGAGCACTGCTGAGGCCGAATACATTATAACATGTATGGCCTGTTGTGAAGTCACTTGGTTGCGAAAGCTCTTTAGTGAGTTGTTCGAGCATGTGCTAGATGCCATCGTTATCCTTTGTGATAACTAGAGGGGGATTCGTTTGTCATAGAATCTCGTGTTCCACTAACAATCCAAGCATGTTTATGGCTGGTACCACTATCCGGGATATGGTACAGCGAGGCGCCGTAAGGCTCGATCATATAGGAACTGATGAGCAGGTCGCGGATATTCTCACTATGCCCTTGGGGAAGGTCATGTTCCTAACCTTCCGTGAGAATCTTGGTATCGTGGAACAACCTTATGATGTGGGTCCTGTTGGACGATGAACTTTGGGAGCTCTGGGGGGCTTTGGGGAGAGCTTCTCGGAGCTATGGGCAACCACAAGGCTAGGCTTGCCAAACCTTGTTGGTGTGCTTGGACCCCACCGTTGTGATTTTGAGTTGGTTCACCTCTCATTATCAGTGCCCCGTATGCATCCTACCCATTGAGTTCATGGTTCATGGGAAGTACCTCTCATTTGGCCAATGAGATGGGAAAGGCTAGAGACTAGTAGCAAAGACCGATGGACGCATCAGAATTTTCCGTACTCTCTATCTAGGATGGCACAGTCCAACCACTTGATCTGGGATCAAGTATAGTGAGGTTTCGGACCTCCGCCTGACTTCGGGTCAGATGAACCAACTTCGGGTTGGTTGGAGACTCTTTGTGAGTCTGATAGAGGTCTTGGACCTCTAGGCTGAATTTGTCAAGCCGGGGGATGATGTCTTTGTGACCAACCCACTTCTGTTCTGAAATAAAGAGGCTAGCAAGGCAAGTTACGGCGGGATGACGCACGATGTTTGATTTCACTTATGGATGGAGTTCTCCCTAGTTAAGAGGGAGTGTTAAAATTGGACAACTAGGTCCAAACTCCATGTTGTGATGCTCAGATTAAGATATTGATATTTTTGTTGGATTCCTCTTTTGGAGAGGTGTAAGATCCATATAAAATTTATCTTAATCCAATGAGCAGAACATTTATTTTGAATTTATTATTTATAATGAATTATATGTGCAGGTCGGCCTTAAGGTTTTGCACCCCCAGCAGATGTGTCACACACCTCAATGATGGATATAAATACAGTCAAAGTTGGAGAGCATTTCACTCATCTCATCTCATCACTTCCTCTTCTCTTCTCTGATTTAATACGAGCTTCTTGGAGGACAAATTCAGCTCACACGTGGGAAGAAGGATGAGCTACTACAGCCAAGAAAAAGGACGCAGTTTGTTGTAGCTAGGGTTTCCTAGGAAGTTTGACCAGCGTTGACTTTGGTCAACACATGGTCCAAAGAGGCCCAAAATTTGTGGAGACTTCGATTTTAGTAGGCCGTACACTTTGGCAGAAGAACCGAGGTCAAAAGGTTGACTAAATTTGGAGTTGCGTTGACTTTTATGTTGCTGCCCTGCGTTGACTTTTCTAGAGTTGAATTGTGTTGACTGATTTGAGGATTGTTGTGACACATTCTGGGTTGGCTGATCAAGAAGAATTTGCTGGTTGAAGCATCCTGTTGACTGCCGTAACGCACCACCACATTCTCCTGTTTCTGGTTTGTCTTCTACAGATCCACCGGTATGTTCTATCAGCATTTTACTTAACAGTTTGGGAGATTTTTGTAACAAAAGTAAAGTTGCATCAAGCATAGAACATCTACAAAAATTTACAATAACTTATAAAGTCACTTTAGAAGAAAAAGTGAAATACATTTTGGACACTTTTTCCCTAGGCCAAAGATCAAAGCCTTAGGGAACCACCTGTCCTCCAGTAACCAAATTTCAACATTGCCTGCCTTTTGTGCCTCTTATATAATATTGTTTATGCATTGGTAATTGTTTGATAAAGAAGAACACTATAATAATCTAATTAAATAGAAGATCCTAATCTAAAGAAGTAAAAAGCATTCATAACCAGTTATCATTACAAGAGAAATCTCCTAATTTTTATGCCCTATATTTCTCAACATGGTATTAGAGCTAAGGTGACAAAATCAAATATGGGCGTCACATAAAGGGGCACTCAAGCATTCAAGGGCCGAAGGACATTGAGAAAATCTAGAAGATAATCTTGAAGTTAAAAGAAGTGTCAAAACCCTAGATCAAGGAAGAAGTCTACATCGAAAGAAGCATTGGGATCATCGCTAAAATAATCATCAAGAAAAAGAATTCCAAGGCCTTACATCTACTCAATTTGAAGATATATACAAATCAAAGCAACTAGAAGTCTATTCATACAAGAGAAGCACTTCAAGGAGAAAGATCACATCATCATCTTGAAGAAAGTAAAAACCCTATAAGATTTTCTGATCTGCACTCAATCATCACCTCAAAGAAGGAAGATAGATCAAATTCATTGTTATCACCAAATATATCAAAGCAATCTCCTTCACGTTGAATCAAGGATTTCATCCTTGATCATCCAAGAAGCATCAATACATCATCAAGGAGTCATCATCAACAAAGACATCATCATCAAAGATTTAAAGTGATCTATCTCTCTGTGAATGATCACCCTTGAAGAGAACTATCTTCATCAAGAATAAGTTTTTCAATATCTATATCATCATCAAATTCAAGAGGGAAACAAGTGGAAGAAGCATCTTAACAAGTAAGTATATTTATGTCTACACCTGAATCTGTCAAAATTTCTTTATGCAAGGAAAGAAACAAGTTCGTTGGGGCTTCAAATTTTCTTGCATGGAAGAAAAGGACAGGCCTAAATCTCATTGAAAATGAGGTCATGCATCATGTAAAGGGTTCAACCACGAAACCTCCAAAGAAAGATGCTCAAGCACTTGCAATATTTATGAAAGGGGAAGTAAGCGCTCAACAAATTCTCATAAAATCCATCAAGGATCCCCTCATTCCATATGTATCAAAATCCAAAACCTCAAAAGAAATATATGACAAACTGGTAGAGTTGTATTTTGTAAGCACTGTAGGAGAAGTTATCTCGCTAAGGCAAGAAATCTACAATCTAAGGATGTCAAAAGAAGAAGGAATAACCTCATAATTTATGAGGATATCTGAAATCGTGGGTCAAATTCAAGATCTGGAAGAAATCATGTTTGATAGAGAGATGACTACATTAGTACTAAATGCACTACCAAAGGAATGGGGTAACCAAGCATTTATGGGAAGGAAGAAGCTACTCCATTTCAAGATCTATTGTCATTATGCAATATTGAAGAAACTAGGCTAAAGGAAAAATATGATGTAGGATCAAATTTGCAAAATCAAGCATATGCCACAATGATGAAAAGAAAAGGAAAGTTTGGAAAGTTTGGTCCTCAAAAGAAGAAGAAGAACATTGCTAAGATTCAATCTTATGGATGTCAATAATATGGGAATTACAAGAGATATTTTCCTAAGATCAAGAAGGACAATAAAAAAAGAGGAAGAGAAGAAGCCCATATCACCAAAGAATTGGAGGAAGCTAAAAATAAGAAATCCAAGAAAGAAGAAGTAAAATATCTCTACTATGATTGAGATAGTCTTCCTCACCTATTTCTTTTCAAGATTTTATTTTGTAAAGTATAACTATTATGGTAGGAATCATTGGAAAAGCATGATAGAATTCATCATGGCATCATAGAAACATTAAAAGCAAGAGCTCATGACATCATCATAGGGAAGCAAGAATGATAGTTGAAATAGGTCTATGGAAGGATATAACTCTTGGTAACCTCGTTAGAACCATAAGTAGTAATTATAGGAAAAAGATAAGAAGAAAAACCATCTAGCACAAATATCATCATACATCAATAAAAAATAAACATTTGTTGGATGAGGACACTTAAGATCCTCTATTGGAATCTTCATCGGAAGGTAGCCGAAATTGTAGATCTGTGGAGGAAGGTCGAAACTAGCAATGCATGAAGGAATTTTTGACTTGTGTTTACTTGTGCAAGAAGGAGAAGCAGTGAAGAAGGATCTTGTGACTTTGTCTTGGAAAGGTTTTTGATTCAAGGTTCTAGTTCATGGTCTTGGTATTCGCAAATTGAAGTCTCTATAATAAGAAGAATTCGTTTTGGTTTTCCTCTCAAGTTGGAAAGGTTTTGGCCCTGGTTGATTGCCTACATTATGTGTCTCTTGTATCTTTATTGTTTATACATTGGTAATTTTTTGTTGAAGGAGAACACTATAATAATCTAATTTAAGAGAAGATCTTAATCTAAAGAAGTAAAAATCATTCACAACCAGTTATCATTACAAGAGAAATATCCTAATTGTTATGCCCTAGATTTCTCAACATGGTATTAGAGCTAAGGTGACACAATAAATTAAGGGAATCAAATCAAGGGACACTCAAGCATTCAAGGGCTGAAGGACATCAAGCAAATCTAGAAAATAATCTTGAAGTTAAAATAAATGTCAAAACCCTAGATCAAGGAAGATGTCTACATCGAAAGAAGTATTGGGATCATCACTCAAATAATCATCAAGAAAAATAAGGCCAAGACCCAACATCTGCTCAAGTTGAAGATATATACAAATCAAAGAAACTAGAAGTATATTCATACAAGAGAAGCAATTCAAGGATAAAGATCACATCATCATCTTGAAGAAATTCAAAACCCTAGAAGCTTTTCTAATCCGCACTCAATAATCACCTCAAAGAAGGAAGATAGTTCAAAAGCATTGTCATCACCAAAGATATCAGAGCAATCTCCCTCATGCTGAAGCAAGGATTTCATCCTTGATCATCCAAGAAGAATCAATACATCATCAAGGAGTCATCGTCAACAAAGACATCATCATCAAAGATCTAAGGTGATCTCTCTCTCTCTGAAGGATCACTCTTGAAGATAACTATCTTCATCAAGAAGAAGTTTTTCATTATCTATATAATCATCAAATTCAAGAAGGAAAAAAGTGGAAGAATCATCTTAACAAGTAAGTATATTTATATCTACATCTAAATCTCTCAAAATTACTTTTTGCAAGGAAAGCAACAAATTGGTTGGGGCTTCAAATTTTCTTACATGGAAGAAAAGGACAGGCCTAAATCTCATTAAAAATGAGGTCATGGATCATGTAAAGGGTTCAACCACAAAACCTACAAAGTAAGATGCTCAAGCACTTGCAAGATTTATGAAAGGGGAAGTAAGGGCTCAACGGATTCTCATATAATCCATCAAGGATCCCCTCATTCCATATGTATCAAAACTCGAAGCCTCAAGAGAAATATATGAAAAACTAGTAGAGTTGTATTTTGTAAGCATTGTGGAGAAGTTATCTCATTAATTCAAGAACTCTACGAGTTGAGGATGTAAAATGAAGAAGGAATAACCTCATAATTTATGAGGATATCTGAAATCAAGGATCAACTTCAAGGTGTGGGAGAAATCATGTTTGATAAAGAGATGACTATAGAAATACTAAATGCACTACCAGAGGAATGGGGTAACTTTACTTCAAGCATTTACAGGAAGAAAGTAGCTACTCCATTTCAGGGTCTATGGTCATTATGCAAGATTGAAGAAACCAGCTAAAGGAAAAATCTGATGTAGGATCAACTGAACAAAATCAAGCATATGCCACAAAGATGAAAAGGAAAGGAAAATTTTGAAAGTTTGGTCCTCAAAAGAAAAAGAAGAACATGGCTAAGATTCAATGCTTTGGATGTCAAGAATATGGGCATTACAAGAGATATTGTCCTAAGATCAAGGACAATAACAAAAGAGGAAGAGAAGAATCCCATATCACCGAAGAAGTGGAGGAAGCTGAAAAGAAGAAATCCAAGAAAGAGGAAGTAAAATATCTCTACTATGATTGAGATTGTCTTCCTAGCCTAGTTATTTTCAAGTTTCCATTTTCAAGTTTTTATGTCGTAAAGTATAACTATTATGGTAGGAATCATTGGAAAAACATGATAGGATGCATCATGACATCATAAAAGTATTAAAAGCAAGAACTCGTGGCATCATCATAGGGAAGCATGAATGATAGATGAAATAGGTATATGGAAGGATACAACTCTTGGTAACCTCATTAGAACCATAAGAAGTAATTTAGGGGAAAAGAGAAGAATAAAATTCATCTAGCACAAATCTCATCATACATCAATCAAATAAAAACATCTACTAGATTAGGATACTTAAAATCCTCTAATGGAATCTTCATCGGAAGGTTCACCAATCAAAAAGGAGCAAGTGTTTCATCAAGAATTCCAACTTGGAGGAATTCATGGAAGGATGGTATGATGTCGATAACTAGGTAAAGGGATTGAAGTTCTTTCAATCAATAAATTTGTTGAAGGAATATGACCTAAAAGAAAAATGAGGTATGTATGCTTTTATTTGATAATCTGGAGTCATGTCATATGGGTTTAGGCAACATGGGAAAATGCTCTACTTTGAGAGCATGATCAAGAGAAAAGGGTCTCCTCCATTGAAAAAGATGCATGAATGCATGTGTCACATGTTGACTAGATGAAATCAACATAATGCGTCTTCATATGAAATATGAGGTGGTTGACAATAATTAGAGGAACTATGATCTAAAATTCCTGGAAGGAAATGTGTGAAGAAAGAAGAGAAGAGATCATGGAACATGCAACTATGAATGTAATCAACATCCAAGTACTAAAATATTTGACTATGATATCTCCATGAAAGATATGAAGCCTTTGATGAAGTTTGAAAAATGGGACCCTTGACAATGTATATCTTTCATAGATGTCTCAATATGTATGCAGGATGTTGATGCAAACCGAAAGATGTCATGATGAAATACCATAAGAAAGGTAATTTTGATTTAATGTTCATTTATTATTTTTTAATAATATATGGATAGGCTTATGTAGTTCTTCCAAGGGAAGAGATATGGATGTCTTCCAACTCTGATGACCATGTAGCGGGATAAAATATCCTTCAGGAAACATGGCATGAAAAAGGCAGCATGGCATGAAGGAAGGCTAGATATGGACTAATGGATCACTTTCCAATGAAAGGAATCATGACATGGATCATGGATGAAAGTGATGGATGATATGTGCCCTACCAGGAAGTCCTGAAAGAGGTAGAATACATGCAAAGAAGAAATTCATGACATTGAAATAAGGAGTTCTACAAGTAGTTGGTTGTCCCATGATCTCCACCTAATGAGCTGTTGGAAGCAAGTCCCTGGACATATGGCAGCTTGGTCAAGTCCCTATTTAAGAGGGAGCTTGAGAACATTCCTTTTATAGGAATGGGTACATTCCTCCAATGGAATGGGTATGTCCTCCCTAATTTGAGAGGGATAGATAGACACATCATTCTTGTCTTCACTTGGGAAGAAAGAATGGAGGATTGGGTAAACATCTAGTATCTGATACACGTTGAGGATGAGTTAGGGAATCCAAGATAAGAGTATTCATAGAGGACCGATATTCTTTAAGGATTGGGAATCCGAGATAAGAATAATCCTAGTGGAACACACTCTGAGAGCCCATGTGGAGTATGTTCCGAGAGAGACAATGATGAGGGTGTCTATACATTATTGGCCTCGCCAACATTGTGCTTTGATCTTGTGGAGAGATAGAGATGTTATTCAAGGCCTTGTTATGTGACAATTTTGGTTGATATGATGCTAAAAAGATGGGTTACTAATCCGTCTCTTCTTATTATAGTTCTTCAGATTGAGAATGACCAAGTATCTTGTATGAACTATGAATACCTCCTTAGTTAAGAGGTAGTGTTGAAAAGTATAACTAGGTTTGGTCTTCATAATGACATGTGAAATTGTGATTTTATGTAATTGATGTAATGAAGAAAATTAAATTATTTTTGTAAAGCTTGAATCATCATGATCAAGGAATTTTATTTTCATATTAAAGGCTCCCATTATGAGCCTTTAGGTTTGGCCATCAAGTCATAAAGTATATTGAGTCAATGTCAAAGATGAAAGACCCAATTGGGCATGTTACACATTGTAAAATACAATTTAATTAAGTCATTAACCCTCCAAGACCATGTCACAAGCATCCCTTGAAGTCGGCCTACAAAAAGAGAATAAGATTATTTCCAAAAGGAATGTCGGCCTATGGGCAAGGAGAATTCAACTTATTTCTATGGGAAAACCACTATATATATGCAACTTAGCCTTCATTTGAAGAACAAAATTCAGTCAAGGAAATATGAAGAAGAAAAGGTACGAAAATCACAAGAAGAATAGCCTCTCATCCAACGAGAAGAAAGAGAAGGAGAGTGAAGGAATTTGGGACTTTCTTTGGGTTAATTCTTCACATGTGTGACATAAACTAGGGTTTCTATTGTAGGGTTACCTAAACCTTTGTAAAATTCAAGTAAAGGGTCTTTACACCATCATTAATGCTAGCCTAATTAACAAGGAATAACCCTCAAGGAAAGCGAAGGAGAAGCATACCAAGAAGTTCCATAATTTAGCTCACACGTGTGTTGTTGTTGAGATTTCAGGTAGACGAAATTGCAAATTTGTGGAGGAAGGCCAAGACTTTAGAGTAGCCGATACTAGCAATGCATGAAGTCATGTTTTAGTTGTGTTGACTTGTGCAGGAAGTAGAAGCAATGAACAAGGATCTTGTGACTTGGTCTTGTAAAGGTTGTTGAGTCAAGGGTCTAGGTCATGGTCTTGGTATTTGTCAATCGAAGCCTCTATAAGAAGAATTTGTTTGGGTTTTCCTACCAAGTTGGAGAGGTTTTGGCCCTGGATGATTTCCTACATTTTGTGTCTCTTGTCTATTTATTATTTATGCATTGGTAATTTTTTGATGAAGAATAACACTATAATAATCTAAGTAAAGAGAAGATCCTAATCTAAAGAAGTAAACATAATTCACAAGCAGTTATCATTACAAGAGAAATCTCATAATTGTTATGCCCTAGATTTCTCAACAAGTTCCATTACAATTGCTTCCAAGACAGAAGCTAAATTTGGAGTCCCATGAAGTAGTTGCCCCAATCGGCCTAACTCGACAACCACGCTCCAAAAGAATTATCATGCCTAGTCTATATCATGTTGCCATTACTCCAATATTCCTTTATGATAACAAACTTTAGAGCCCCAACTCGTCGTGGGTGATTAACATAAGTTGCAAACTAGAGTACAAAGTCTATCATTCGCCTTGAGTTCACATAAATGTGGTCGATATAGAGAGAGGGGAGCACATACGAGGGAGGTTCCTGTCCAAGTAAATACATGGATTGCCATTTGGGTTTGACATAATTTGAGGGGGAGGCCATGTGCCTCCCCCTAAAAAAAAGATTTAAAATTATAACATTGGATTATGTAGTGCATAATAGAAGATTTAGGGATGGGGGCCTCTATAAGTGACCCTTTAACGACTTATGTTCTTGGAGATAAGATAGTAGCCCAATTTTTCATTGAATCTGTTATGGATTTGTGTTCTCTAAGAATGTGGAAAGATCTGAACTTGTTAAGGGAGGAGATCTGGATTTTAATCCTGACTAAGATTGAAACAAGTACAAAATCTGAGGGTATGACTCTCAAAGCATGTACCAGATAAGATTCTAAGAATCCCCTATAACTAATGGAGAACTGAATCCCCTTTTTAGGGCTAATTCAAGCACCTTAAGTGGCCTATAACATTCCGCTTAATTGGTTGTGGTCATTCCTAGACCCCATGAGAAAGCCCATTCGATTTGTCCTATGAGGCTAAAGATTGCCTCCACCACGCCTCCCACCACAACTTCTTCCCTCCCTTAATCTATATGACTTGGTTGTGTTAATATCTATTTGATTTTAAGGAAAAAAAATCATATGAAATATTTTGGACACTTCTTCCCTCTATTAATCTATATGACTTAGTTGAAAGAATAATACTATTTTTATCAATAGTTGAATCAAAATAATCTTCATTAGGTGGAGGAGAAGCAGGTATAAGGAGATGTTGTCATGTTTAGGATATATATATATATATATATATATATATATATATATATATATATATATATATATATATATATATATATATATATACAAAAATAATAATAAACTAATATTTACTTTTAAAAATTTTAAAAATATAAATTGGATTTATTGTAAAAAAAATACAAGTTATTAATGAAATTGAAATAGAAATAGATTTATGTTTTAGACTCAAGATTAGAAATATAAAAAAATCTTAAGTTTATTCCTTATTATAAAAATAAAAATTATTGAAAAAAATGTTTATGGAAATGATTTTTTTAATTAGTTGGAGGTTGGATTACATTCATAGTTGTTTGCACCGAGGGTAGTGAAGTGCTTTACAACCATTATATTGCACAGAGGGCAATGACGCGCTTTACAACCCAATATGGGGCAGATATTGTCACTTAATTAAGTGGCAACAAAAAAAAAAAGTAATATGTATGTAAATATGTCCATGACAATAAACAAATAAATAACTATGTATGCAAATATGTTCATGACAATAAACAAATGAATAACTACTTATATACCTATGTGCATAACAATATTTTTTTGGAAAAAAATGTATATAATAATATCTAAAATTATGAATCATGGTAAACCAATCTTAAACTCTAAACACCCAGAAGGATCAAATATCATAAGGTATCATTTTTTTTACATTTAATATGAAGGAATTCAAACATGACATGGAATTAAATGTATAAAATATCATAGTTTAAAAAAATTAACTCCTCTCAATATTTAATGGATTTTGATTTATACATTTAATTTGATTCAAAACAACAATAATATTTTTATTAATAATTAAGTCAAATATTCTCCATTCATATTTAAATCTAGATTTGAAATTATAATAACATGCTATGTCAATACCAATTTAATTTTAATAAAATAGTTTTAGACATAGATATTTCATAATGAAACATTTTATATGTATGTATGGAAAAGGCCAAAAGAAGTATGGGAGGAAAGCGTGTGTATTTTTAGCTTTTCCAGAAAAGTGGAAACAGAAAAACATTTCATTTTAGAATGTGAGGCCTTTAAAGACAGGACGGAAAGTTATGTAGATATTTTGGCAGGTAGCTCTTGGGATAGAGAAGCAATTTGCCCCATAGGCTATCTTTAGACTAGTGGACTTTAAAACAACTTCTTATTCTTCCATATAATTTTAGGAATTAGCTATATAGAATAAGTTGTTAAATGATTACCATGCCCATGAGTATTAGCTTCTAGTGATTTTAAATAGACCACATATTATTCATTGCACTAGATGATGCTCATAAGGGTGAAACAATGAGAATGATAATAACAAAATAAATTGCAAAAGATTAAACATTGTCATCGATATTTGCACCCATTAACCAACACTTATTTTAAAATCCAAATTCTTTTGATATAAATCTATATACTTAATTAGGAAAAAATAATATCATAATTATCACACTGAAACATATTAGATCATTTTAGGTATTCAATGCATAGAGTAAGTAATTAACTATTGCCATATTTATGAATATTTTCAATTGAATAAATTTCTCATAATTTTAAATAATCCACATAATACTCATTGCATTGAATAATGCTTACATAAGTGAAGATAGATTAATATCAACAAATAAATCCCATAAAATATATCATCACTTTCTATATTTACACCAATTAACAAAGACTTTTTTGAAATCCAAACTCTTTTGAACAAATCTTATAATAATAATAAAAATAAAAATAAAACACACAAACAAAAACATTTTGATGCATCTTGCACATTCATCTAGATATTATAAATGGGAAAATTTATCATTTCTACACCTCTTGCATATTCATCCAAATATCATAATTGGGAAAAAATAATCTCATAATGGTATATAATTTTAATTTCATTATTAAAAAATCACTAATTTAATGTTATAAATAAAAAAATAACTTTTTTTATTAGGGAGTTGTTTTTAGTGCGGTTTTTTAAGGTTTTTTCGCTGGATTTCTTTGGTCTAATTTCTCTAAATTCTGTAAAAATTCGTTGAAAACAGAATTTTGGTAAGTAATCTTGCACAATCTAAGTGCCCTAAAGGTTTTTTTAGGGTGCTGGATCCATATGTACAATCAAAAAACCAGTTTAAATATAAATAAAGATTTCACCTCGAATTTTTTTGGCCAAATTCTAACACAAAAAATTCCAAAAAATCACACTAAATACGACTCCCAACTCTCTTTATTAGTAATTAAATTTAAAAATTACTTTATCTAAATTAATACTAAATTCTTTGCTTGTCTAATCACGCTTCGTCTCCAAGACTGAGTAATACCAATCTCTTATGTTGCCCAAACCAAATTTCATTCACACCGCACTCTTTCTATATGTAATAACTTCGGTGGGGCGAGGTACTTTTTTATCCATAAAGAATATTAAGCGTTGCGTTAGATCAATTTCACATAGAGTGGAGCTTTTGAAACACCACCAAGGCAGGCAGCAGAAGCGGGGAGAGACCGGCAGGGCCACAGATACATTAATTGTTATTGTAGTCATATTGTGGATTCTTCGTTTCAAGGACCAGATTTGTGTGTGCATTCATTCATCCTTTCTTCCCGCCCTGAGAACATTTTCAGAAAGAAAAAAACGCTGTATTATATTAAAAATATAAACAGTACATTGACCAAATATGTCTCAGCTGCGAGAGAAGCACAGCGAGAAAACAGTAAATAATGCCACAATGAAGTGCTCAAGCAGACAACCGAGCAGAGAAAATAGTTGGCATCCTACCCTGAGAACATGTGTGTTAGTCATATATATATATATATATGTTCATTATAGTTTTTTTTATTTTAATGGTATGAGCATTCTTAGTTCTCATTATGAATATATCCATCAATTAATGTTCACAGGTCAGAGGAATACGCAATGCCAGAGACAGAGCCCTCTCGGACTCACAGTGATAATGGTATGTATTGGCATTCTCATCTCTTTGTATATTTATATATTTTATATATATATATATGTCTAAGCATTTTACAGTATGTGGGTCTCAGTCTGTTAGTCCATATCACAAGTGGGTTGGTTCCAGTGGCAATGCCCGAAGCATGTTTTATGCTGTGATTCTCATGCTAGCTCTGATGGCCATTCTAATTCATTCCCAAATCAGTAGACTCAACTGTCATGGAATCTTGCATATGTCATGTGTAGATTGGAGTTGAGGTATACTAATTGTGTATATGATTGTGTGAACTTGGCAGATACAAAAGGTGCACTAGTCCCCTTTTGCAGTGACAAGGAAGATGAACGAGAAGGGGAAGAAAATAATGATGTCGATGAGGATGACGATGAAGAGTACGTTTGTTACTGCTTGCTTATACAAATGCTGGTGTTGATAAAAGTATATGGTTCTAGATCTTATCTGTTCATGCATGTACGTGATTATATGAAATATGATCGTGCTGGTGATCATTCAAGATTGCTGAATTGGTGAGAGAGTGGGCAGGGCTTTTGTTCAGAATGAATTACAATGTCAGTCAACTGTGATTAGTAGCCACTAGCCAGAAAGATCTAACAGTTAGAGTTAAATAGGTAGTCATCCTGGTGTGAGCAAGCCCTTGGCTTTGATCACATATAAATTGTAAATATGTAGTAGACAAGGAGATAATTTCCACTGCTCAACCTGCTATCATTGTATGGTCTTACCACACTTTACAATGCACATTACCTCTTTTTTTAAGTAGAAAAAACAGCATTCTTTCTCTTGGGTCATCATCTAAGTTGCCGCTTGACCACATCCACTTGGTATCTCATCTAGCTGTCCCCTGGTCTTCAGGTTTTTACTGTACCACATCTTTAAGAATGGGAAATAGTGAAACTATGTTGCAAGATCTGGAGATAGCATTTTAGGTTTGAGTCCTTTCTCATTTAATTTTAAATGAAGAATTTATATGAACGATAGATATTATTGTAGATGTTGTTGGTTGGAAATATTTTTATATTTTATATTAGTAAATTTATATTGTTTAACATGAGGTTTTGTTTTTAGAAATCAAAATTTATACATTGATATATATGGAATGAAAGTTATGTTTTGATCATCAATGTAGGAGTATATTTGTTCATATTACTTTAATTTTATGTTAATTAGTCTTGAGCTTTAAATTAGTCATTCATATCTAATGTCTATTGTTGTGTGGTGTCTTTATCTTTCTTGTTTAATGAACAAATAGAGAGATGCGCTTGTGTAGCAACCATATTTTGATAGCTCATTAATTCAATAACATTGTGTCTTGGAAGGCACAATCTTCCTTCAACCCACAAATCTATTTCTTTTGAAACTACACCATCTCTATGAGTAAATCTCTTTCTTTTGAAACTACACCATCTCTATGAGTAGTGCAATTTCTTGATCTCTACCTACTTCTTAGTGAACTTGTTCTGCAAGCTCCATGACATTTGTCTTCTAATACCTCACAAATTAAGCATCTTCGTAGATGTTTGTCTGTCATTCCTCCTTGCAAATTGATGTCCATATTCCAATTGAAAATCTATGAATAGTTCCTTGACTAATTATAATTGTGGAGCATACTACGTAAAATTTTGTCACCCCATCCCAACCACAAATAACTCATGAACAACTACTTTGACTTCAAATTACCAAGAAACCCAACAAATTCCAATTTTGAGAGATATATTCCATGTCGTAATACTCTTCTAGACAACAATTACTAAGTCTTATCTCCAATCCCATGCTAGATTTTCCTAAGAATATCATCAAAAGGTTCCTAAATCAAATTTCCAATTAATCATTACATATTAATTTTCCTTGATTCACTGTAAGTACTCACCACTATCCCAAATGAGTTATAATTTGTCACCTTGGCTTCATGCTATGTGAAGTACAGTCCTTGCTTGGCAACTTCAAGTGAAGGGATTGGGTTATGCCATGTCATTTGACATGTTTATTGCTTGACATATATGCTTGTCTTCAGGGGAACATTGTCATGTCGGGCATATTGTTCACTCGAACCTTGGCGAAACTCACAAACTAGTTAATAGTCAAACTAGTCTTTTTGAGTCGATAATTGATCTTTCATGCTCCCATGTCTTGGTTTATTTCACTGTAAATGATAAGATTGTGAGGCAGATGATTTCTAAGTTAGCGATTTCCATAATAGGAATTTTCTCCTCGGCCTCTATTTTTATTAGTTTTCTACATTATGTATGTCTCATTTTAAGCTCGTTGGAGTCTAGGTTGGCTTTGTCACTTGCGTTGTCTACATGCTCCATACCAATTGTTGTAGAGGAGGGAGGTTTTCTGTCATCTATGCACCCTCTAAAGGATAGCAGTCTTGGGGATCCTCTCTCTTTACCATGATCTGAGGCTCATTTCCCTCTGTCAAGGAACAATTTGAAATGCTTTTTTTAGATATTTATTAAAAACACTGGCAGAAAGGTAACAAAATTTTGGGTTTGAGAAACTTTTACTATTTCTTCACTCAAACAGATGATTCATGAAATATGGGGATTACCTGTAAATTTCCATAGTCTTTAATTTCTAGGGAAGGCTCTGCAATATCCTATGCAACTCAAAGACTACAGTATTATAAAAAATCATTAATCATTCTGAAGTTCAGGTTGTTTGGGGCACAAATGGAGCCAGGGCTTCAAACGTTCCCTTTGTATCCTTGTGGTATCCATCAAATATGTTGTACAAGGGAAGACTTTTGCAATACAAGGGAAGGTTTTGACCCCTATAAAGTTGTGTCAAAACATTCTAGGTCCCTATATTGTGGACCAAATGGAGCAAGCTTCATCCATGGAGGTCAACAGCTCACATGTATCTTCCCTATTTTCAACACTTCAGTCAAAAGCCATTACCTGCAAATTTAATGGCTTTTGGCCAAAACCTGAAGCATTATTTCAGTGGTTGTTCACTCCTTGGACACCTAATTGCGACATTTACTTATGCTTTAAATGATTTTTCATAGTCCAATTTGACACTTAAAAAGATTTGGATTTTGTTCAAAATGAAGGGTTGTGGTTCTGGGGTAGATTCAGTCTATTTATTACTCCAATGTTCCTTGAGTTTGATGCAACAACCATCGTGGTTACATCTATGCCATTTTGGGTTAGGCTTCCAAACATCCCCCTTCCCTTCTTGCATCACAAAGTTCTTGAATACATTGGAAAACAAATTGGGAAAATTAAAAAAGTGGACCTGGAAAAAACAAATGAAGGAATATTCACCTTTGCTAGGATCTATGTGGAGATATACCTTGGCAAAGGGTTACTAGATCACATAATATTGAAATTTAACAATTTCCAGTGGTCCCAAATTCTAGATTATGAGAACACGACCTTTTGTTGTTGTGTATGTTTTCAAACAGGTCACTTACTAAACTCATGTCCACTGGCTAAGAATATCACAAAAAGAAAAAGAGGTAGACAAACAGGGAAAGATGATGGCAGTTTAATGAGCCCCCCCATTCGGAAGATTAAGCGGGGGAAAACAAAGACACACAACCCAACCAACCCGAATATAAAATGGACGGGGGTTTAGCGTCATAGGCAGTGTCTGTCTCTTCTCTTCCAAAGGGATGCAAATTAGAAAATCACCTGTCTCTAGATGGAAATGGCGGCACAAAATGAGCTCATGTTTCATAGAGCTCAGTTTGACACAAGGAAACTCCACATATGGAAGAGGTCAAGAATTGGCATTAATTTTGGTTGAACCAAATCCTAATGGTTGGAAAAAGGTGCAAAAAAGGAAGGGTAAAAAAGAAAAAAATCATCACTAGTTGTCATTCTTAACTTTCTTTTGTTTTATATTTCTAGGCTTTACGTTTTGTGGTTCTATGCCAATTTTTAGAACTATTTTTGTTTTTTCTTCTCACTTGATTACTCATGTATTTTCAATGTCACTTTTTGCATACGCCCACTATGTGTGTCTACAAAATGTCATTTTTATTTATCTTAATAAAAGTTATGGCTTTTTTTCCGTAAACAAAATACAAGTTATTAATGAATTTGAAACAGAAATAGACTTATATTTTAAATTTAAGATGGAAATATAAATAATTGTTTTTTTTATTTTTTCTTATAATCAGAAACGAGTATGTTTATATTGCTTCAAAAATTTTGAGGCTTATGCTCGGTGGTTTTACATCTGAAGACCCAAAGTCTAGGGGTTTCTAAACCAGCAAATTTCATCTACTCTGCTTCTTACATTCAATCAAGTGATTTCCCATTGACTAGCATACCTTCTAATACAAACAAATTGTTGCAGCAAGAGACAAAAATACATGACATGGAGAGAGGTCGGCTAAGGCATAGGGTCCCATGAATCCCCCTCATCACAGAGGAGAGATACCGCATGAAAAGAAACAACGATGTTGGCCTCAAGGTTCGCTTCTATATTATTTTTCCTAAGGACATGAAAGAACTGAAGTCTGTCAAAAGATGCGATCAGTTTATTAATACGATCGAACAACCGTGCAAGCGGAGATCTTTGGGGACCGATTTTGTCAAAATCAAGCCAATGAGGCTTTTTTAGTCTCCAATAATGCAAGCCTCTTTGATTCCATGTTTTTGCAGTTGTTTCATGCCTTGGAGAAGAGCCATGGCTTCCGCTTGATTGTTCGAGGTAAGCCCCAAACCCCAGGCAAAGTGGGAAATGATTTGGTATGAAGGGCAGTGGATAATTCCTTTGCCTTCGGCCTTCCCTAGATTCCCCTTTGTTGCGTCATCAAAAAACATAGTGTGGATATTTCTGATGCTTCTCCATTTGTGGAAGTCCTCGTCCTCCAACCTAATTTTCCATTCTTCTCTGCCTTTATCCATATTTTTTCCCATGGGGAGATTTAGCCCCAGCTGCTGACACCACTCCCTACCTTGCTGGTTTAAGCTACAAGCCTGCTTCTGGTTCACCTTGGCCTGCATTATTTCTTTGAATAGGCTTTTGATTTTCACACCGATTTTCTACTGGTTAAGGGCCTTCTCTTGAAATATCTGATTGTTTCTTTCAAGCCAAATCTTCCAACAAATGAGCTTAGGGATAATCATCCACCCCTCGAAAGGTAAGCCTCTCCCGGGGAAGGATTTATTGAACAGGTCTCCCCAAAAGGACATCAAACTCGTGATGTTGGATGGAAGGGTGGGGATGTTGTTCCAAATCAACAAAGTTTCATTCCATATGTCTCGGGCGTAGCGGCACTCAAGAAAAATGTGAACCGTATTTTCCTCCTGTTGTTGACAGAGTGGGCACCAAGAGGGGCCATGGAAGCCACGACGCTGCAAATTTTCAGCTGTGAGGATATTGTTTTGCCCTAGCTTCCAGATGAAGATATAAATCTTTGGAATGCTTTTAACCTGCCAGATCCCTTTCCAAATCGCAGGGTTCTGGGGGACAGTGGGAATGGATTTAAGACATCTGTAGCCTTCTTCTGTGGAGTAGCATCCCTTTGAGGAACCCCAACCCCTTCTTTCTTTTTTCCTCATGTTTAGGGGGGCTTTCCCAGCCAGCACTTCCATGAATTTGGTCCATGCTTGCTCCAGATGGGCAGGAATCTCTATTTTCTTCCATCCTTCCCAGTTTCTATTATCCCAATATGAAATTTCCCACATCGTGCATTGACCACCTACAATCATCCATGTTTTTAGCTCCAACAACTCAGGGTCCTCCCAATATCTTCTGCATCCATGATCTTTTCCTCCCACAATCTAATCTATTTCCCATTGCCTGGAATCCAATACAAGTGGTCGTGCAGCAGCAGAAGAGCGTGTTTGCACAGCTAATGAATCTAGGAGCCCTGACAATTAGATTGGAAATTCTCCAGGCTTCTAAGGTGCCTTTGAAAGCTATATTTTTTCCACAAGGAAACCTGCACCCATCCCGGGTTCCTTGCCACCTGCCGCCATAAGATCTTGGCCCCTAGAGCGATGTTGTGCTCCCTGAGATCTTTTATGTGAAGGCCACCTTCCAGCAGTGGCATGGCAATTTTATTCCAACTGATCGGTAGAATTCTCTTAGCATTGTTCTTGCCTCCCTTCCAGAAAAAGGAGTGAATGGATTTCTCCATCTTGTGGAGAATTCCCATCGGATCCAACAAAACAAACATCTGCAAAATTGGAAGAATGTTAAGAACTGACTTAATAAGAATGGTATTACCAGCCAGATTGAGCCACGACGTGCCCCAGGCTTGCATTTTAAGTTTGAATTTGTCTAGCAAAGGGTGTCAGTCCCTCCCACTCGGGCGTCCTTGGAAGATCGACAACTCGATATATTTAAAAGAACCCCATTTCGTGGAACCTTTGAAGCCAAAATTCTGGTGATTGTGCTTAGCTCGAGGCCAGTGAGGTTCTAAGCATAAATAAAGCATTTGTCCATGTTAAGTTCACTTCCAGACTCAAGGCAGTAGCGATCCAGCTCTAGTTTGAAGTGGGAGGCCGAGATGGTGGAAGCACCCCCTAGGAGAATGGAGTCATCAGCAAAGAGAGCATGGTTTATGTCTCTGACTCCCTTGGCTATCCTAATAACCATAAGCTCTTATTCAATTTTCCTTTTCTCAAGCATAAAACTAAGGGCATGAGCTTGAATGATATAGAAGAGGGGATAAGGGGCATCCTTGCTTTATCCCGCGACTCGCTTTGAAGAAGTCCACAGCACGCCCGTTGACGAGAGGAGCAATCCATGGTTTCACAATGCAGGCCTTGACCCAGTTTATAAAGCGACAGTCAAACCCAAATTGTTGCATGACCCCAAAGAGAAATTTTTTCCTAACTCTATCAAATGCACTATCCAGGTCCATTTTGATAGCCATTCCTTTTTCTCGTCTTTGGATGCTTGAATGGATCGCTTCCTGAACTAGAATGAAGTTATCAGTTATCTTCCTACATTTGAAAAATCCCCCTTAATTGTCAGGGATGATTTCCAAAAGAAGGCCTTTCAGTCTGTTGGCCATGACTTTTGTGATGATTTTGTAGCCAATGTTGCAGAGTGAGATTGGCCTGAATCTGTTGAAAGTATTTGCACCCTTGTCTTTAGGTATAAGGGCCAAGAAGGCCGAGTTGGTGTTGCCCCCAATCTTGTGGCAGGTTTGGGACTTTAAGATCATTTTGTAGAGATCCTTTTTTACAATGTTCCAACAAGTTTTAATGAATCGAGCAGTGAATCCATCCAGCCCATGAGCCTTGTCCAAATCCATTTCATCAAGGGCTTGCTTGATTTCATTGACTATGACAAGAGCAGTCAGCATAACATTCATTTGGGCATTGACCATTAGCGGGACCAACTCGAGCAGATTGGAGCTGAGGCTTGCTTGCTTGTCCTCTATGTACAAATTTTGAAATGCCAATGGGCAGCATGTTTGATGCTGGTGGGGACGAAGAAGGTTTGATCTCTTGTGGTTATCTCCACTATAGATTTAAAGCTTCTTTTGGTCTGAGTGTGCTTGTGAAAGAAGGAGGTGTTCCTGTCCCCAGCTTGTAGCCACAGACTGCGAGATTTAAGCCTCCAATATTCCTCCTCCCGAATAAAAGCCTTATGGAGATTAGCCTGGAGCTCCTCTTCCAGGATTAAGCTGTCCTTCGAGATTTCCATCTCTTCCATTTGTTTTTGGTGACTTTCCAAACAGGCTTGGGTTGTCCGCCTTGACTGAGTCAGAGAGGGGAGGGCTTTAGCCCAGCTTTTGAGGGCCCTCTTCACTCTCCTCAACTTTTCTTCCCATACAAAGAAGGGGGATCCACTGACAAGTTATTTCCAGACATCATCAACTCTATCCAAAAATTCGGATTGTTGCACCCAAAGGGCACTGAAACAGAAGGGAATAGGTCCCAGATTCATTTGCAGCTTCAGCTCAAGTCTAATGGCCTTGTGATCAGAGACTGACGAAGAAAGAATAGCATAATTGACATCAAGACCTAAAATCAAGAAGGAGCTCTGGATGAGAAAATGATCTAACCTTGCAGCAATGTGGCCTAGACCTGATCTTCTATTGGTCCAAGTATATTTTCCCTTGGGTGGCTTGACGTCCGACAGATCCCAGTACTGAATGAGCTCTTCCACCCATTCTCTGACTAGATCCCTTACAATGTTGCCCCTTCGCTTCTCCTCTTGACTTAAAGTGATGTTCATGTCTCCAGCGAGAATGACATTATCCATCTGAATCTCATTTTCTAGCTCCCTAATGGATTCCCAGTAGATTTTTTTGTCTCCCAGGAATACCGGAGCATAAATGTTGAAGAGATTCACAGTTTCTTTGGTGTGAAGATGAAAAAGTTGAGCGAAAATCCAGTTTGAGTTAATTTTAACCCGGATTTTCTCAAAGCATGTCATGTCCCATAGCATTCCCAGCCCTCCTGAGGCACCTCTAGAGGAGACTGCGACACCTCCCCCTTTTCCCCAAAATTGTTTGCTTTTATGGAGAAATTCCATTTCCTCCATTTTGGTCTCCTGGATGAGAATAATGTCGGGCCTTTCCAACCTTACTAGACTTTTCATTGCTTATTCTTTTAAGTTGCTACCCATCCCTCTACAGTTCCCGGAGACGATCTTCATTACTTCCTTTTTTGAGCTGAGAGGGCTCCTTTAGAGCCCTGCCTTTGATTTCTATGTGCTTTAGCATTTTTTTCCAACATCTTTTCTAGGGTCGCTTGAGTCCCCCACATCTTCTCCTTGTAGGTTTCTTATTCTCTCTTTTCCCTGGAGGATTTCCGTCCCCTGATAGATCTTCTGACTGAAGTTTCGGAGTCCCCAATTTCTCCTTCCTCCGACTCCTCTGAATCCTGAGCTTCCCCCTCGGTGACAGAATCTTTTTCTTTCGGGATTCCTCCAGGATATTCGCCAATCTTTAATGGTGCTAGGGTTTCCTGCATTTGGAGGTCCTTTTTCATGTTTTGTGGATCAATTTCTTGAACTTCCTCTATCTCTGAACTCAAGGCCGCAAAGCTGTTCTCTTGCCCTTTCTGGGAGAGTTTGGCTTTAGGAATACTCCCCGTGGGTGCTGAACTTCCCTTTCCTTTCTCTGTTGGCTCTGGCTTAAGGCTCGTTCTGGGTTTCTTGGCTTGTTGCCATCCTTCTTCTTTCTCCTTTTCTGGGGCTGCATTTTTGGGACAATTCTTGGCGAAGTAGCCATACTAATGACATTCGTGGCATTTGAACGACAACTGTTCGTAATCTAATTTCTGCAGATGGGACCAGTTTCCCACCATTAGCTTGATGGCTTATGGTAGCCCAACTTCAAGGTCTTTGTTGTTAGCTATGTCTATGAATTTTCCAAGGGCGTTGTCGATTTGCTGCAAGTATTCCCAGTTCCAACAGTGCACCGGCAAGTTTGGGAGTCTGACCGAGACTTAAACAACAGATGAGACATCCTTCGAGGGGTCAAAGTCTGGAGTCCAATGATTTAGGTACATCCCTTGAGGACACATGAAATATGTTATATTTCTGAAGATCAGGTCCTTATCCTCCTTTATCTTGAATTCGAACAGAAAAAATCCCCACCCCAGGAAGTATGAGGTAACGTTGTTTTCAATGAGGGGCTTCAAGTTTCAAGTGATCCAGCCCTCCATAGTTTTTGGTGAGGGCCATAAGCCCGTGAATTGTCCGACCAGCGTGCAGTCCGCAAGGGAAAGAGCCACTTTCATCGGACCCTCAGGCGGTAGAGCCACTGAGGGAATCTCATCCAGTCGCTTGAAAAATTTGGAGACGAGTTGCTTCTTCTTCTTAGGTTGGGAACTGATCAGTAGCTTGAACGCCTCGACCTCAGGAGGAGGAGGAGGAGGAGGTAGAGGCAGAGGAGGGTCATGAGATTCCACCATTGGGCCGAGCCCTAGCTAGGGCGAGCACCCCATGCAGAACCA
Organism: Pinus albicaulis; assembly: GCA_034641835.2. Classification (NCBI taxonomy): domain Eukaryota; kingdom Viridiplantae; phylum Streptophyta; class Pinopsida; order Pinales; family Pinaceae; genus Pinus; species Pinus albicaulis. Next base: position 1,552,197,886 of record CM076584.1, read on the forward strand.
GAAATCCTATGCGCGACAAAGGGCAAAGCGTGGGCTCAGCAGCGTTTGAGCAAATCTTACTCCTCAGAAATATAAAAAATTGTTAAGTGTACTCCCTATAATAATAATAACCATTATGGAAAAATATCTACTTAATTAATTTGTGATAACAAAAGTAATGGAGGTTTACTTATATTTGTAAGTCACTAATCAAATTATGAAAATGGTTGATTTTTTAGCAATTGGCATAGAAGAAGAGAATAAATTATATTCATAGTGGTTTGCATGGAAGGTAGTGAGGTGCTTTACAACCCATTATGGGGTATTTTTTGTCACATAACATTAAGTGACAACAAAAAAATAACTAGGTATGTAAATATGTCCAATAAAAAAATAAATAACTGCTCATATATGTATGTACATAACAATAGCTGATGGCAGGGTACCCTGATTACCCACATTCTCCACTCTTATAAAAATGCATCTTCATTTCATTTTCTGAACTGGCAATTTAAATTAATGCGGAAGCTTCTATATCTCAAATCTCTGATTTGAGATATAGAAATAAAATCCTCTTATGGTTATAAAACCACAATCTCCATTGTGCATAAGAATAGACGCACCTACTTATAATCTCTTATCTAGCAATTTAAGTTAATGCGAAAGCTTTTTATCAAAGGTTAAAAACTATGGTTATGAAACCATCAACCTTACCTATTCCATGCAATCGGATTAAATATTCAACTTTGCTATAACCCAATGCAAGCCTCTACCCTCACATACAGTTATATATATGGCAATGCTTTCCTACCATATATCTGCACCGTTCAATTATTTCATGTGACTTAAGTTTCGATTTTTGGTAAACCCCAAACACCAGCATACCAAATATATTATTATATTGACCACAGCGTTGTCGACTCACAAAAGCTTAGACATACTCACCAGTCCCGCTGCATTGGGGCCCACATATCAAATAATTAATAAACCATTATCGACTCCAGGAACGTTGGGCCATACCTCGACTTATCACCCTCGTAGCTTTAAGTGCGATTTCCCTTAGATCTTCCACAAAGTGGATCTGACGGAATTCGCATTTTTTCAAGAATAGAACTTTAACGCTAAAAAAAATGCGAAATAGCCGGTTTTAGAATACCACATTATGCCACGTGTAGACCGATGAACATTATCGCATTTTTTTCAGACATTCCGCTTACCATTTTAAACTAATGCGAACCCACTGGTTTTCAAACTTGGTTTTACTGTTCACCCTTCCGTTGACTCCTGGTTCCACACAAATTCAACTCCAATTCAATTGAATTCTATCTTCACACTTCCGCTTCGAATTCTGCTTCGCTACGCCTCTTCAGATGTTAAATCTATGCTTTATTAACACTTCTACATGGCATTTCCGCATACCTGTTTCAACATTTTAGTCCCGCTTAACTCCTTCGACTTCGCTGCGTTAATTTCTATTCATTCTAATTGTTGTGTCTTCGCTCCCAGGCCATTCCGTTTCACAACTGTGTCTTAGTCTTTTGAATCCCTTTAGTGTGTTCTCCGCTATGTGTACATTCACGGATTTCATATAATCCCTGTATATGAACCCTCGCTCATAAATTCCCCTGCGTGCATATATTACAACAGGACTATATTTCCTTGCCTTGATTCTATTAGATTGAAGGTCAATTTCAAAATCATATTTCTCCAAAGGCATTGATCCATGTTGTGATCAATGATCAAAACAAATGATCCCCACAGGATTTGATTCATAAATTTGTACACATTCAACTCCACATCACAACATCGACATGGATGTCGACTTCTTCAATGACACACAGAGTACATCTAAAACCCCAATTACAAAGTTTCATCACGCATTCTTATACAATTTCTTATTGAATTCAAGCCCATTCACACAAAAATTAAATCGAATAATACTCATGAATGATGAAACAAATTCTTCCATATTATATAAATTAAATTGCTTAAAAAACTTCCAACGTTGGCCAGATCTTCAAAATCGATGGCCCTTACAACTGCCCGCAGGCTTATAGGAACAAACTCCTGTTCTTCTGAAGACTGAATTCACACACTCTGTCGCCCTCTGCTTAATGCCTCTGAGGCTTATTTATACAAATTGGTAATAAATCGGTTCAGCTCCCTTAACGCTCAAAAAAACTCTTGAAATTCTAGCTTTCCTAAATCTAGACTAAATCCCTAAATTTGCTGAAACTGATTATTTCTTCATATTCCCAGCTAATTAACTCTCTCATGTTCTCCAATGATTTCAGAACATTTACAATTCCTCACTATATTTATTCAAAATACTAATAATTACATAAGAATTAGAAACATCAGATCCCCCTATGTCTACTTAAATACAAAGTATTTTATTGTGCCTAATGCCCCTGCATCAGACTCCCAAGGTTAAAATTAATCATGATCTCCTGATCATGTGCTTTCAGTCCTTGTCTTCCTGGATCCCACACTTTGTTCTGCAGTTGATCATCTGCTACAATATTCTTATTCTGTACTTCTCCAGGCTTCCATATTTTATGCTGCATCTTCCTGTTTGTTATGCTTTCACAGTCTATGACTGTCTTCTTCTTGTTGCTACTGCTTCTTTGTCTTCTTGCCACTGTCTTCTTCTTAGACACTTTCACCATCAGACTTCTTATCAATTCAATTTATTTATCTAATATGTCTTCTGACTACTGGATGTTGCTCCATCTTGTTTGCTAAACTTCTACTTCTACTTTTGCTTGTTGAGTTCTTATTTGCTGAACTCTTACTGCCAATTGCTGATCTCTTGCTCTAGCTTTTACTTGTTGAGCTCTTACGTGCTGAGTCCTTACTTCTTCAGTTCTTAATTCCACCCTATCATCCATACCTTCTTATTTTCTGCAACAGAAAAAATCTTCTTAATTGTCACTTGTGACAATTTCTTCGATCTCTGCCTTTAGCAATTCTTTGGACTGGTATTTAAATTGCCAGTCACTGTCATCATCTCTTTTCTTCTCATGGACTAAACATTATTTAGTCCTTCCATCAGTACCTGCAATCATAAAACAAACATCAAAGTTATAGAATCTTTGTGTCTCTTCCTCCTCTTCTGGAAACACTTCAATCTGTTGCTCTGTCATCAGCACATCAGTATGTTGATTCCAATCCTTCAAACAACTCTCGAGACTGTCAGTTAGTCTCTCCTCTACATCATTCTTCTCAAGGATGTTTCACTGCTCTAGTTCATAAAAATGAACCTTCTCATTCTCGTTCAATTCTGCCTTTACACTCTGAACACTCTTTCTCTGGGTTTCCATCCTCTGCTCCAGAACACTTAACTCATGCCACAAATATGTCATCTCATCTGAGAAACTCTCTATGCAATCTTCACTACCTTCACAAGTCAATTTTCCTACTGTCACTATCTCTCCATCTTTCATCAGAATAGAATTCTGATCTTCCAAGCCTGCAATAACTTCAGTTATCTGTCCATCACTTTTCACTTGGCCATTTAACAAAGTAAATCTTTCATTATCATCATTAATGACAATTTCGTCATCATCAGAAAAAACTGTCATGTCTTCATTGAAACAATTTCTTTCATCAAACAAGGAGTTTATGAATTCCTTTTCTTGTAGTAATTCAGTTTGATATTCATCTGAAATATAATCATCATATCTTGCTTGGCAATTTTCAGCTTTATTGAATACAGTTTCATCACATGAACTGTCTTCTTCAATACCTGCCTTCACAAAAATCTTGTCAATTTTAAAACCATAAGACCCCATGGTCTCATTTGATGATTTGATAATCAAATCTTCATGTTGTTCCAAGTCTTCTATACATTTCAGAAATTCTTCAATGGTCCTCTCTTCAGTCTCTTCGAGCTGTCCAATTGACTGCTCAATTTCCAGGTTCTGGCCATCATTACAATTTATTTTGCTTCTAATGTATTGAGAAGAAAAACTTTTCTCCAACTGTGTATGGACATTTACAACATATCTGGCTGTCTCATTTTCTTCCTTTGTGACAACATCAACAGTTTTTCCTCCTCCACATGTTCTTCCTGCAAACATACAAAATTTGTCAGACGTAAATTCATTCGACCTCTTGGTCTCACTTGAATTTCCAGTCTTCAAGTCTTTCTCCAAATACTCAATCATTTTGAGTAATCTCTCTTTCTGTTGAGCATTTATCATTTTCTCTCTCTTCATCTGTAGCCTGTGCCACTTTACCTTCTTCTTCACGAGCCAACCAACTCTCTAGCTCTCCTCTATCATCATCTGCAATTTGTTGAATTGTTCCCTGATCTCAGCTACCTCTTTCTCATACTCTTCCTTTCTTAACTGTCTCAGCATGCCATTTGTCTTGGCATCTTCTTTCTTCATCTTCATTTTGTTGTGGCCTCTCTCAGAACCTCTGCAATCTCTGCTATGACTATCAGTAGCCATCTTCTCCTTCATGAGTTCTCACTCACTCATCACGGGCTACACTGAAACCTCTGCAGTAACAAGTCCTCCTTGTTACAACTCACCTCACCAATCCTCTCTCCTCCAGATCTGGGCTCCTGGCAAGTATTGGTTCTCCTTCTGCTAGAACCTTTTGAGCACTCTCTTCTGCTCTCTCTAGGCTTCACTCTGCAAATTTTTCAAGAACACATCTGTTCTCTTTTCATCCAACCTCTGTTGGAATTTCTCAAGGTTCTGCCACACTCTCTTTTCACTTTAGAAACCTTCACTGGCTTCCTTCATCACTGCTTTTCAAAGCTGTGATATTCTTGCTGAGATGCTCCTCAATTGTCTGCAATCTGCATTCTGCAAACAATATCTTCAAACAGAATCAAAAATACCTCACCTTCAAGGTTTGTTCAACACCCATTTGCAATTGTTTCTGCAGTTTCTCCCAATGCTCTGCTGCACTACACACAGTCCTGTCAGATTTAGATCTGATCACTTTGCCATCACCATCACACCTGTGCTCACTGTGTGCTCAACTTAGTGTTCCTAAATTGAGGTCATAAATTGTCAACCAGGGCTAGTAAACTGCTGAAGTGAGGTGCACTATATGTGCCTAGGTATTTGTTTCTCACTACGTTGTGTTTAGTGTTTTTATGATGTTTCTGGTTTTGTGGTTTTATGTTAAGAAGGAAAAGAACTAGATGTTGAAAAAGAACAGTTGTTGGTCACACTAAAAACAGAGCAAAAGCTATTCTAAATTATGTGTGGCACTAAAGAACAGAAAATGCAAAGCCTGATAATGACTCATAGCAAGGAAATAAATCACAACAGGAACTCAATAACTCATAACATGAACTCATCCAATTCATTCATTAGAAATATGTTGGAATAGCTTGAGAAAAGGACAAGTTTAGTGCAAATGAGGTTCTCCTAAGTAAACAATCATCTTACAATATTACAAAGAATCTCATCCATGGCTAGAGGTTTATTGGAACACAATTGGGAAAGATTATTTGTAGCACAATAATATTTCTACTCTGAATTAACTTGTAATGCTAAGATTAATCCATTCTGCAGCTCAACTTGTCACTACTAAGCCTCATCTGAAAGTTAGATATTTTCTAGAATAGTTTTGGGAAAAAGCTTATTTGTGAAATTGCAAAAGATTGCAGAACAATCAAGGCCTTAAACTGATATCACTAATTCCTGTCCATATGATGATGCATTAATAGAAAGTTAGAACAAGAGTAGTTTGTAAACAATGAAGGTCGTGAAGTCTAATTTTGACAGTTAATACAACTTAAAGAACAATGGATAACACTGAAATAGAATGCAATTGATCAAAATTGAAACACAATGACCACAACTAAACTAGAATGCCATTAACCTAACTTGAAATACAGTGAACTGGAACTAAAATAGAATTCCACTAATCTAACTTGAAATACAGTGAACAAAGTTGAACTAGAGTGCCATTATCAAACTTGAAATATAGTGACAGAATTAAACTAGAGTGACATCTACCTCCGAAGTATTTCAACTGAACTAAAATGCAACTAATTCTATGAAATACTACAACCCTATCTCATTCAGTATGAGTGATATTTTGGAATAGTTTGTAAAAACAAGTCTGGCTGTATCTTTCAATGCAAATGAGCATAAAACATAAAGTTTCGGAAAAAAATGAAATTAACTCCTAAAATACTACAGTTATATCTCATCCAATGTTAGTGGTATTTTGGAATAGTTTGTAAGGATAAGACTGACTGTGGCATCCACTGCAAGTAAGTATAAAAACACAAAGTTCAGAAAACTGATTAAACTAGGAATGAAACAAGGCTAAGTTACTTATCTAAACCATATGAACAAAGCTTCTCAGGTAGCAGGGGCCCTCTACCACCGGATTAGCACGCAAATCTACTCAAGATTGACTCAGCTCTTGCAATAAAGTGATGCTTCTTTCATTAAAGGAGAAATTCTTCAAAAAAACAGAGTATTATGGTCTTCTGAGATCTAGCAATAAAACAAAATCTAGCTAGTTATCTCTCGGTCTCCCAAGCCATACTTATAACAAAATTACATAACTGTCTTTGAGATAAAACAGGAATAAATGCCTTTCCCAACTAAAATCAAACTATAACTCTGGTGGTGGTCTCGTACTATGATTAAGGACATCTATACAATCCTTGTCCTATTAGAAGTCTATCTCCTAGTTTTGGTTTCCCACGTTCATAACCACCTGTAGACTCGAGCTCAGACTTCGTGGAGAGCAAGAAATGATGGGGGAGTGATGTGGAATACGACCATATGCGTTTTTCCTTGAGGTGACACCTGGGACCTGCGTGAACATGAAGATAGTTTCGGAATAGGCGACTGGCTACAGAATGACTGCGTTATGTAGCCGAGTCTAGTCAAAAATTACTACAACAACAAAATCATGAAAACATAGCAAGTTAGTCATTATATACATTCTTAAAGTAATCATAATCAATCCTATTGATCATTTAAGCCCGTAATTGATGAGGGACAAAGGAAATGAAGTGAAATGTGGTGGAAAAGAAGGACATCTTTGGGGCTCAACATACCCCCACTGCAAGGCTTTTGCATGTCCTCATGCAACTAATCCATGTACTCTGAGACCTTTGCTAGGACATCTAGGCCCCTTCTTCTGCTTTGCCTGACAGTCAATGGCCTCCTGGGCTTCCTTATGATCAAATTGAATCTCAAATTTGTAAGTGCCCTGCTTAACTTTTTGTTTTTCTTCTTCAATTTTCCACTGGCCTTGTACAACTTTTTCAATTGTAGAGACAGAGTTGTATTCATATCACCTTTCAGCTTAACTTGCTCCCTTAAAATTTCATTCTCATTCTTGATATGCCTATTGAGCACTTCTAACTCATATTTGTCTCTTCTTAGTACATCAATTGCAGATGTTGGTGGGCTAGGAGTTCTGTCTCTACTTTTCGAGGCTCTCTTCTCTAATGTCTCAACATAATTATAAATTTTTTGTTGTGTTGGGTCTATCTCTGGAGCTCCTTCATCAAGATCCTCCTCGTACTGGTACTCAGGTGATCTAGCAGTAGGTGTTTCTTCATCCTCAATGTTTATGATTTCCGTTTGTCTAACCCCTATTTTCTTCAATATACCTCTGAGTCTGTGGCTCCGTCTTGGTTGAGATGGTACTTCACCTCTCTCTTTGGCATATTTTCTTATTATTCTCTCCTTCTTAAGCTGCTTCTTAATTTCATCCAAATTCTCATAAATCATCTCTTCATTGTCCCCTTGTATTGATTTACCAGTTTTAGTTTCAACAGCTTTGGAAATTTCCCTTCTCCTGCTTCTTCTTGTAGGTTTGCCTTCAGGTGGAGATTCCTCGGGTTCTTCAAAGTGATTCCTCACTAGAAACTCAACCCAATTATCTCCCATTTTTCTCAAATGATGTTCTATTAGGATTTTGACTAAACCATGGTGATATAAAGTGGTTTCTAGAAATTGAACCCTCTTTTGAACATTAGAGGCCATTCTTTTCAGACTATGAAGTAGGAAAAAGGGAAAATTGATTTCTTCATCTAAGAAATGCATCATTAACCGAATATGATAAACACAGAGGGTACCAAATCTTCCTTCACAAGTGATAATTTTTTCCAAAATGAGCAACATATTCCTCCATTTATTCTTCAGTGCCGAGCTAGGAATACCTTTCTTAAAAATGGAAACATCCATACCTGGTGTTTTGAGTATTTACCTCCATGCCTCATTATGAAATTCCCTATTTTTGAACCAACGTTCTCCTTGTCTGGGTAATTCCGTTGCTTCTGCAATGAAAGCCTCTGTAATATTGAATTTAATATCTCCTATTTCGACCTCTGCTCCATTGAAGGACCGTGCAAATGTTTTGGTTACTTCTTTATGAAAACCATTAAATTTTTCAAAAAAATGTAACCACCCAGCCTGCTGTAGCATTTCTCTGATTTGTGGATAACCTTCCAAGTACTTGGTGCCAACTGGTTCGGATCTTACTATGAGACCCATAGCTTCCTTTCTCAACCTTCAAATTACTGCTCCTCTACTCACGGTGAAAATGGTTGTTAAAGAGATGTTTTTACTCCAAAGATGTTTCCTCTGTTTTACAGACCGGAATGGCTAAGAATTGGCTACGGAAAGAAATGATATGGAGTGGTTATGAAATTAGTATAATGCGGTGAGGATGATTCACACAGATTAATGAGTTGAGAGCTATCACGGAAGAAAAGACCGCGGAAAAATTCTCATGTAATCTCAAAATCATCACTAAATGCTTCGGGCTAGTGACGTGACTGATTAGGTCACTTCAGTACTTAACCGTTAAGTTTTAAATGATGATTTGGAATGGCGGAGTGAAAGGGATTTTGTCCAAAGTTTTTATGATAGGTTTGATAGGCATGATCAACACGACTAATTAAAATAACTTTTTGAATCATACATGACTTAACTATGCTAAAACTTTCATGATCTGTCACCATAATAATTTCATAACTATTACCTTTGTCTTTCCTTTGAAATTTTTTTTGTGGTTTTGATATGCCTTGTCCTCCTTTGAAAATCATTGATCTTTAGTCCTCATAACTCCTTTGATTTTTCTTGTTGTCTTGGATATGCAAGATCAATTTGCTGCTAAATCAAGTGATTACTGGATAGTGCCTTCAGGATCTGCGGAAGCAGGAATGTCGGCTGATTGCGAATGTGTAAGTCTTGGGCTGTAGAATGGGGGAATGGTTTGAAGCATGAATGGAATGTTGTATGAAATGAGTTAAAAATGGATAATAAAATATGGTGTAATGGAGTATGAGTGAAGTAAATAATGGAATGAAATGAATCACAATTATGAAGTGGAGTGAAGTATGGAAAGTGACCTGCAACTTATGATTTGTATTATTCAATTGCAGAAAAAGATCAATTTTTTTTTTAAAATCTGAGATGGAAGTGAGGTGGACCATGGAATGAAATGAATGAAGTATGGAATGAAGTGGAGTATGGATGAATGGAGTGAAATGGAGTATGGATGAATGGAATGAAATGAATCATAAGTGAAATATGGGTTTGCACTTATGATTTTGTAATAGCTTCTTGCAGAAAAAGAACAAATTTGAAAAGCTAAAGTGTCAGAAAGATTCTGATTTTCACTCTATCTTTTCTATATAAACATGCTAATCAGTGATTAGTTTTCATGTTTATACTTTTTTTTTTTTTAATGCTTTTGAATTCAGAAAATTCAACTAAGTTGATGAAGAAGAAAAATTCTTCTTCATTAACTTCACATCACTGTTTTCCTGAAATCTCTTGACAAATTCTTCTCTTGAAAGTGGCTTGTGATACAGCTTCAATCTATGACCATTTACAATAAAAGTGACCTTCTCTTCATCTATTGTCCTGATTTTTATTGCTCCATTGTCAAAAATTCTTATAATTTCATATGGCCCAAGCCAATGTGTTTGGAATTTACCTTGAAAATCCTTGAACTTTGAATCAAACAAGAGAGCCCAGTCACCTTCTTTGAACTTCTTTTCCTTGATGTACTTATCATGCCATCTAGTCCTTTATTGTTGGACTATACTTGTTTTCTGGACTGCATCCTGTCTGATCTCATCCAATTCATTAATCTGCTCCAATCTGTGCTTTTGTGCCTCTGTTAGATCAAGTCCTAGCTGAACTGCCATTTTAAAAGTTTGAATCTAAAACTCTATGGGAAACAAAACTTGTTTTCCATAAACAAGTTCATAGGGAGTATGACCTGTTGTGCTTCTCCATGTAGTTCTATAGGCCCACAAAGCTTCAGGAAGCCTGTTTGCCCAATCTCTTCTATGTAAATGAACAGTCTTTGTTAGGATCCCTTCAATGACTTTATTGGTAGATTCCACTTGACCATTTTCTTTTGGATGATAGGGAGTAGATTTTCTATGTCTGATTTTGTACCTCTCCATCATTTGTTCCACTAGCCTTGATGTGAATTGAGCTCCTTGATCTGTAACAATTTCCCTTGGGACACCAAAACGAGTAAAAATATCCTCGAAAAGAAAATTAACTACAGATGCTTCAGTAGCAGAAAGTAATGGCTTGGCCTCTACCCATTTGGTAACATAATCAGTGCAAACTAATATATATTTCTTTTGTCTTGATGGAGGACTAATAGGTCCTACAAAATCTAAAGCCCTTTTTTCAAAAGGTTCAATATGTACCTGAGGCTGCAATGGCATCTCACCTGAAGGAGAAGGTTTCCCTACCCTTTGGCAACTGTCACACCTTTTGACATACTCTTTAGCATATTTAAAAAGGGATGGCCAATAGTATCCTAAATGAAGGACCTTATAAGTTGTCCTTTTATCAGCAAAGTGTTCGCCACAAGGTTCATCATGACATGCCTTGAGGATCTCAGGCATCTCTTCTTCCCTAACACATCTCCTAATGATAAAATCTGGACCTGTTTTGTATAACTCATTAGCAACCCATGAATATTTTGCACTGTCATAAATGATCTTTCTTTTGTCTCTTGCATTCATTATTGAAGGAAATTTCCCTGAAACTAAATAATTAGTAATGTCAGCAAACCAAGGAGTTTGAGTAGAAATTGCAAAAAGATATTCATCAGGGAATTGATCTTCAACTGGAGTATTGTCTTTGATGTTTTGGAGTCTAGATAGGAAATCAGCTACTATGTTTTGTTTTCCAGACCTATCTAGAATGGTAATGTTGAATTCTTGTAAAAGCAATAACCATCTTATGACTCTGCCATTAGTAATTGATTTGTTCATTAAGTATCTAATTGCAGAATGATCAGTGTGAACAAAAGTTTCATAACCTGTTATATAGTGTCTAAATTTGTTTATGGCATGAACAACAGCTAAAAACTCTTTTTCAGTTACAGTATAGTTTAACTCTGCAGGAGTCAAATTTTTACTGGTATAATAGATGGCATAGGGAATCAAATCTTTTTTCCCCAATACTGCTCCTAGAGCTGTATCGGAGGCATCTGTGGAGATATGAAAAGGTAACTTCCGGTTAGGTCCCCTTAATATAGGTGCTTCAGAAATTTTGTTTCGGGTCTCAAAGGCTAGCGGCAATCAGTTCCACTTGAATTCACGATCTTTGGTAAGTAATTTGAAAAGTGGAGATGCTATCTTGGTGAAGTTTTCTATAAACCTTCGATAATATCCTGTAAATCCTAGAAAACTCCTAACATCTTTTTGACAACTTGGAATAGATAAGTTAGAGATAACTTCAAATTTTGACTCATCAACTCTAATCCCATCCTCTGAAATGTGATGTCCTAAAACAATTCCTTCAGTAAACATCATAAAACACTTCCCATGACTAAGTGAAAGATTTTCTTCTTTACATCTCTTTAAAACGTTTTCCAAGTTTGTTAAGGCTTCTTCAAATGTGTTTCCATAAACTGTGAAATCATCCATATATACCTCTACACAATCATGTACTAGATCTGAAAAGATTCCTAGTACTGCCCTTTGAAATGTTGCGGGTGCATTGCATAGTCCAAATGGAAATACTCGGTAAGCATAGGTACCCAAAGGATAGGTAAATGTGGTTTTGTCTTGATCTTCAAGTGCTACTTGGATTTGATTATAACCACTAAACTCATCTAAAAATGAGAAGTACTTATTTGCCAGCTAATGTATCTAATACCTGATCTATAAAAGGTAGGGGAAAATGATCTTTAAGAGTAGCTTTGTTTAATTCCCGGTAGTCAATACATACCCTCCATTTACCATTTTTCTTTGGCACAATTACCAAAGGAGAAACCCACTGACTATCTGAAATGGGATAGATGAATTTAACATTTAACGATTTCTGCAATTCTTCCTTAACAATCTCCCTAAGATTTGCATTCATCCGTCTCTGAGGTTGTCTGATTGGTTTACAATTTTCCTCTATGTAGATGTGATGAGTGCAAGTCTTGGGGCTTATCCCTTTCATATCAGTGTACTCCCATGCATATGCAGAAGAATGTCTCTGTAAAATCTTGACTAGCTCTTCTTGTTGAGATTTCTCTAAGTTCTTGTTTATGTTTAAGGTTTTGCCTGGAAATATCTTAATTGTAGAGCTGCCAAATTTATCCATGGAATAAAGAGACATCTGCCTTGATGATCAAAACTCAATGTTGGATTCTTCTTGAAATTTTTCATGCTTATATTCCGAAGAGGATTCAAAGTTTTCTAAGGTATTCAAAATCTGGCTATCTTCACTAATTTCTGAAATTGTGAAGAGAGGTTGTAAGTCTTCTTCATCCTGTATCCATTGAGTATCATCTAATTCTGTAATTGTTCTTGCTGGAGGATACAAAGTAAGTTTCTTGGTTGAACTACCATCAGAGATGTACATATCACGGGATCTACAACTAATGAAAGCATCAGCTATAGCTAACCAAGGTCTTCCTAATATAATAGGATGCCCTCCTAGATTATTCTTAGGAGTTAGGATCATAAAATCCACAGGATATTCCCAAGAATCTAAGGACACTGAAATGTCTTCTATTACCCCATCAGGTTTGATCACAAATCTGTCTACTAATTGTAATAATGTGGGTGTAAAAAGAAGATTAGGAAGTTTCAGTTTATCCATGATTTGTCTACTCATAATATTGATTGCTGCTCCTAAATCAATAAGTGTGTTTTGGATCTCAATTCCGTTGATGTGAATTTTAACAACTGGATTTCCTGGGTCAAGATACTTTGGAATAGCAATCTTACCCATCATGATATCTGCTATTTTTCCTGCCAGTTGAATTTTCTTTGTCTCTCTTATTCTTTTTCTTTTTTTCTTCATGCTCAACTCCTTTATTGTCTTTGCTAAGATTGGAATTTCCTTGATGGCTTGTAATAATGGGATCTTAATACAAACATTTCTCAGCTCATCTAGGAAATCATAATTAGGCACCATAATTTGTTTCTCTACACCCCTATCAATTTGTAATCTTTCTGGAAAAGGAGGTGTAGAAGTGGATGTTGATGGTTGCTCTAATATAGGAGTTGAAATTATTGGTTCTTTTTGTTTTGATTTTTCAATGTTTGAGTCTTGGAAAGTTGTGTTCTCTTCAAGACTTTTATTTACCCGTAGAGAATCTTCCTCATAATTGTCTTGCTCTTGTATGATTACAGAAGGTTTCCTCTTTTCAAGTATTCTTCCAGACCTAAGTTGAACATCACTAAGGTCTAAAGGAGTGATCAAATAAGTTGGAAACTGTTGGCCTTCTATCATGTATGTGTTTAGAGGATTTTTATTGTTGGGGTTTGGTATGGGTTGGGCAGGCAACTGATTTGTTTTCTGAGGAAATGGTAATGGAAGTGGTTGATTTTTATGTTGTGGATTTTGAGGATTTTGTTGAAAATTTTGTTGAGGAGGGAAATGTGGATATGGTGGATAGGATGGTGGATATTGGTAATACTGAGAGTATCTTCCATAGGGATTTTGTGCTCCTTGCGCCCAAGTTTGTGATTTATTTTGAAATTGGGGCGGAGGTTGCTGCCAAGAATTCCAATTTGGTGGGGGTTGATTATACAACTAATCATGAAATCCTTGCGTTTGAGGTCCTTGCCAAGGCCTCCTGGAGACAAAATTGAGAGATTCTGTGGAACTTGTAGGAGTTTCTTCTTGAAAGACAGCTTTAAGTCCAGGAAGTGAAGGACAACTCTTGGTCTCATTTTTTTCTGAAAAAATTACACAAGTCTCCACAAATTTTGCATCCAAAGGGCACTCTCTCAAGGCATGTTTCTTTCTACATTTGGGACAAAATATTGCTAAAGCATCAGATTCAGTTTTCTGCTTGTTTTGTAACTTAAGGGTGTCTATTTGTTCACTAAGACTCCCCAAGATATCAGATTTGAATTCATCAAGCATATGTCCTATTTCTGCCCTACTTACTGTCCCAGAAGCAGACTTACTTGCCCTTGCAAGAGTAGGGTCTCTTGGTCCTTTTACAGTTTTAGATTTCCCTCTTGAAAGTTTGATACATAATTCAGCTATTTCAGGTAATGTAAGCTGAGATATATCCCCTTTTCCCATCATGTTAAGGATATCTAACCATTCATCCCTAATTGTCTTCAACAAGAGAGCTTTCAAGGTGTCTTGGTCTAAGTTTTCCATTTTTTCTCTTTTAATGTTGTAGTTAAATCTCTCCAACAAATCTTCCAAATTTTCATCCTCTTTTTGTAGAATTTTAAACACTTCCTCCTTATGGTTGACTGGCATACAGTAATCCAAATACCTCTCTAGAAATGCTTGTTTCATGTCTTCCCATGTCCTAATAGAACTGTTGATCAAACTCATAAACCATTTTAATGCCGCTCCTTTCAATGTTGAAGGGAACAGTTTAAGTTTTTGGGCATCTTGTAAGTAGTCATAGGTTCTACATAGGACTTCAAATTCAAATAGGAAGGTTTCAGGATCTTCAGTTTTAAGTCCATAAAAGTTTGGAAGGATAGAGGGTGAAATGTTTTTCGTAGTTGCATTGGTTTCTTCATCTACTATAGAAAACCCAAAAGAGCTTCCCATTTCTCTTCTACCTCTTCCTCTGCCTCCTTCTCCTTCTGCACCTCTACCTCCTTCTCCTCTACCTCTACCTCTACCCCCTCCAAATAGTGTGTGTTCTCCATTAAAAACTCCTACTCCCCCTTCTTCTGCCATAGTTGATTCTTCTGTGGAAGTTGAAAATTTTATGTCCCTAGCAGGGGTTCCTGAATCTTCTTCTAAGACAGGTTCAGTTGATGAAGTGGAAGGTCTTTCTAATGGAATATCTGATCTTAAGTCCTCTGGAAGTCTAGGATCAATAAAGGATGGAATGTAGGTTTGAGTTGGAGGTGTACTGACTCTTGGTCTCGGTGAAACAAGTGGTGTTCTAGGAATCAAGCTTCTGCTTCTTATGAATCTACCCCTGAGTCTCTTTCTCTACGCATATCATTGTTTTTGGGAGGTAAGAAACAAGGCTACCTAGTTACACTTCCCCGACAACGGCGCCAAAATGTGTGCTCAACTTAGTGTTCCTAAATTGAGGTCATAAATTGTCAACCAGGGCTAGTAAACTGCTGAAGTGAGGTGCACTATATGTGCCTAGGTATCTATTTCTCACTACGTTGTGTTTAGTGTTTTTATGATGTTTTTGGTTTTGTAGTTTTATGTTAAGAAGGAAAAGAACTAAATGTTGAAAAAGAACAGTTGTTGGTCACACTAAAAACAGAGCAAAACCTATTCTAAATTATGTGTGGCACTAAATAACAGAAAATGCAAAGCTTGATAATGACTCATAGCAAGGAAATAAATCACAACATGAACTCAATAACTCATAACATGAACTCATCCAATTCATTCATTAGAAATATGTTGGAATAGCTTAAGAAAAGGACAAGTTTAGTGCAAATGAGGTTCTCCTAAGTAAACAATCATCTTACAATATTACAAAGAATCTCATCCATGGCTAGAAGTTTATTGGAACACAATTGGAAAAGATTATTTGTAGCGCAATAAGATTTATACTCTGAATTAACTTGTAATGCTAAGATTAATCCATTATGCAGCTCAACTTGTCACTACTAAGCCTTATTCGAAAGTTGGAGATTTTCTAGAATAGTTTTTTGGGAAAAAAGGCTTATTTGTGAAATTGCAAAGGATTGCAGAACAATCAAGGCCTTAAACTGATATCACTAATTCCTGTCCATATGATGATGCATTAATAGAAAGTTAGAACAAGAGTAGTTTGTAAACAATGAAGGCCGTGAAGTCTAATTTTGACAGTTAATACAACTTAAAGAACAATGGATAACACTGAACTAGAATGCAATTGATCAAACTTGAAACACAGTGACCACAACTAAACTAGAATGCCATTAACTTAACTTGAAATACAATGAACTGGAACTGAACTAGAATGCCACTAATCTAACTTGAAATACAGTGAACAAAGTTGAACTAGAGTGCCATTATCAAACTTGAAGTATAGTGACAGAATTAAACTAGAGTGATATCTACCTCCGGAGTATTTCAACTGAACTAAAATGCAACTAATTCTATGAAATACTACAGCCCTATCTCATTCAATATGAGTGATATTTTGGAATAGTTTGTAAAAACAAGTCTGGTTGTATCATTCAATGCAAATGAGCATAAAACATAAAGTTTCGGAAAAAAATGCAATTAACTCCTAAAATACTACAGTTATATCTCATCCAATGTTAGTGGTATTTTGGAATAGTTTGTAAGGATAAGACTGACTATGGCATCCACTGCAAGTAAGTATAAAAACACAAAGTTCAGAAAATTGATTAAACTAGGAATGAAACAAGGCTAAGTTACTTATCTAAACCATATGAACAAAGCTTCTCAGGTAGCAGGGGCCCTCTACCACCGGATTAGCACGCAAATCTACTCAAGATTGACTCGGCTCTTGCAATAAAGTGATGCTTCTTTCATTAAAGGAGAAATTCTTCAAAAAAACAGAGTATTACGGTCTTCTGAGATCTAGCAACAAAACAAAATCTAGCTAGCTGTCTCTCGGTCTCCCGAGCCATACTTATAACAAAATTACATAACTGTCTTTGAGATAACATAGGGATAAGTGTCTTTCCAAATTAAAATCAAATTAGGACTCTGGTGAAAGCCTCGTATTCTACTTAAGGACATCTGTACAGTCCTTGTCCTAGTAGGAATCTATTTCCTAGTTTTGATCTCTTCCACGTGCATAACCACCTGTAGACTCGAGCTCAGACTTCGTGGAGAGCAAGAAATGATGGGGGAGTGATGTGGAATACGACCATATGCATTTTTCCTTGAGGTGACACCTATAACCTGCATGAACATGAATATAGCTGCGGAATAGGCGACTGGCTACAGAATGACTACGTTCTGTAGCCAAGTCTAGTAAAAAATTACTACAACAACAAAATCATGAAAACATAGCAAGTTAGTCATTATATACATTCTTAAAGTAATCCTAATCAATCCTATTGATCATTTAAGCCTATAATTGATGAGGGACAAAGGAAATGAAGTGAAATGTGGTGGAAAAGAAGGACATCTTTGGGGCTCAACACTCACATCTTCAGAACATATCCTGGCAATCTTCAAAACACTTTGCCTTCAACTTCAGATTCTGCAATTCTGAATACCTTCACTACACACCTCTTCAAATCTGCAATCACTCTTAAACAAATTTAAAACTTCAAATTTTCTTCACTACTTCAGTACACATGCATTTCAAAAATTAAATTTTCAAGAGCTTATCCTGCTCTGATACCACTTTGATGGCAGGGTACCCTGCTTACCCACATTCTCCACTCTCATGCATATAAAAATGCATCTTCATTTTATTTTCTGAACTGGCAGTTTAAATCAATGCGGAAGCTTCTATTTCTCAAATCTCTGATTTGAGATATAGAAACAAAATCCTCTTATGGTTATAAAACCACAATCTCCAATGTGCATAAGAATGGACGCACCTACTTATAATCTCTTATCTGGCAATTTAAGTTAATGCGGAAGCTTTTTATCAAAGGTTAAAAACTATGGTTATGAAACCATCGGCCTTACCTATTCCATGCAATTGGATTAAATATTCAACTTTGCTATAACCCAATGCAAGCCTCTACTCTCACATACACTTGTATCTATGGCAATGATTTCCTACCATATATCTGCACCGTTCAATTATTTCATGTGACTTAAGTTTCGATTTTGGGTAAACCCCAAACACCAGCATACCAAATATATTATTATATCGACCACAGCGTTGTCGACTCACAAAGGCATAGACGTACTCACCAGTCCCACTGCATTCGGTCCCACATATCAAATAATTAATAAACCATTATCGACTCCAGTAACGCTGGGCCATACCTCAACTTATCACCCTCGCAGCTTTAAGTGCAATTGCCCTTGGATCTTCCACAAAGAGGATCTGACGGAATTCACATTTTTTAAAGAATAGAACTTTAACGCTAAAAAAAATGCGAAATAGTCGGTTTTAGAATACCACCTTATGCCACGTGTAGGTCGATCAACATTATCGCGTTTTTTCACACATTCCGCTTACCATTTTAAACTAATGCGAACCCACTGGTTTTCAAACTCTATTTTACTGTTCAACCTTCCGTTGACTCCTAGTTCCGCACAAATTCAACTCCAATTCAATTGAATTTTGTGTTCACGATTCCGCTTCAAATTTTGCTTCACTACGCCTCTTCAGATGTTAAATATATGCTTTATTAACACTTCTACATGGAATTTCCGCATACCTGTTTCAACATTTTAGTCCCGCTTAACTCCTTCAACTTTTCTGCGTTAATTTCTATTCATTATAATTGTTGTGTCTTCGCTCCCAAGCCATTCCATTTCACAACTGTGTCTTAGTATTTTGACTCCCTTTAGTGTGTTCTCTGTTGTGTGTACATTCACGGATTTCATATAATCCCTGTATATGAACCCTCGCTCATAAATTCCCCCA
The DNA here is from genome assembly GCA_034641835.2 of Pinus albicaulis. NCBI lineage: Eukaryota > Viridiplantae > Streptophyta > Pinopsida > Pinales > Pinaceae > Pinus > Pinus albicaulis. The sequence goes on from CM076584.1 coordinate 1,552,216,810, forward strand.
CGTGCAGATATTACAACAGGACTATATTTCCTTGCCTTGATTCTATTAGATTGAAGGTCAATTTCAAAATCATATTTCTCCAAAGGCATTGATCCATGTTGTGATCAATGATCAAAACAAATGATCCCCACAGGATTTGATTCATAAATTTGTACACATTCAACTCCACATCACAACATCGACATGAATGTCGACTTCTTCAATGACACATAGAGTACATCTAAAACCCCAATTACAGAGTTTCATCACGCATTCTTATACAATTGCTTATTGAATTCAAGCCCATTCACACAGAAACTAAATAGAATAATACTCATGAATGCTGAAACAAATTCTTCCATAATATATAAATGAAATTGCTTACAAAACTTCCAGCGTTGGCCAGATCTTCAAAATCGAAGGCCCTTTCAACTGCCCGTAGGCTTACAGGATCAAACTCATGTTTTTCTGAAGACTGAATCACACACTCTGCCACCCTCTGCTTAATGCCTCTCAAGCTTATTTATACAAATTGGTAATAAATCGGTTCAGCTCCCTTAATTCTCAACAAAACTCTTGAAATTCTAGCTTTCCTAAATCTAGACTAAATCCCTAAATTTGTTGAAACTGATTATCTCCTCATATTCCCTGCTAATTAACTCTCATGTTCTCCAATGATTTGAGAACATTTACAATTCCTCACTATATTTATTCAAAATACTAATAATTACATAAGAATTAGAAACATCAGACCCCCCTATGTCTACTTAAATACAAAGTATTTTATTGTGCCTAATGCCCCTGCATCAATAGCTCTTTGGAAAAATATACTTAATAATATCTGAAAATATGAATCATCAATCTTAACTGGAAACATCAATATTAAACTAGAAACACCAAGAGGGATCAAATTTCATAAGGTATATTTTTTTTACATTTAATATGAAGGAATTCAAACTTGGCATAGAATGAAATGATTAAAAAAATACACTTAAAAAAAAATGAACTCCTTTAATTTTAAAAACAATAATATTTTTAGTAATAATTAAGTCAAATATTCTTCATTCTAATTTAAATCTAGATTCCAAACTAAAATAATATGTTATGTTAACACCAATTTAATTTCAATAAGAGAGTTTTAAAAGTAAGGATTTCATAGTAAAACATATTAGATATCATTTTAGGAATTAGCTATATAAAGTCATTAAATTATAATCATATCCATGAGTATTAATTATTTCTCATGATTTCAAATAGTCCACATATTATTATTCACTCTATTGAATTATGCTCACAGAGATGAAGAACGAAGATTGATAATAGCAAAACAAAATGACAAAATAGCAATCATCACCTCCCATATTTGCTCAGTGAAAAAAGACTCTTTTAAAATCCAAATATTTTTGCTATGAATATTTTAAAAAAGAAACATTTTTTACACATCTTATAATCAAGACTTAATCAAGACTTCTTTTAAAGTCCAATATTAATCAAGACTTCTTTTAAAGTCCAATATTTTTTGCTATAAATCTTAAATCTTATAATTTAATTAAAAAAAATTGACACGTCTTGCAGGTCAATTTAAATATTATAATTGGAAAAAATTAATATCATAAATATCATAGTGAAACATATTATATATCTTTTAGAAATTAACTTCACAAAGTAAGTCATTAACTATTACCATATTCATGAGTATTAGTTTCAATTCATTAAATTTCTTGTAATTTTAAATAAATGATATAACACTCATTGCATCAAAACATGTTTATATAGGTGATATTAAGAAAATAAATAACATTATATCAATCACCTTAGATATTTGCACCAATTAACTAGGATTTTTATTAAAAATCTAAATTTTTTTAATATAAATCTTATAATTAAAAAAACTAAACACATTTTATATATTAATTTTAAAAATATATATATCATAATTATATATTTTAATGTCATAATAAAAATATAACTATTTTTAATCATATAAGTAAGAAATAACCCCTCTTTATTAGAAGTTATATTGAAAAAAAAAAAAAAAAAAAATATATATATATATATATATATATATATATATATATATATATATATATATATATATCCAAACTTAAAACCAGAAGGGAATATCAAAATGATTATTACCTTCGTAAATTACATTTAAGAAATTAATACTCGAATATTTTCTTGTTTAATCATTCTTCATATCCAGGAACGAGTAATACCAAACTCTTCTAGGACGCTAAGCAAATCTCATTCAAACTGTACGCTCTCTATATATGTAACTTCGTAGGGGATAAGTGATACAATATGGCAAGGTACTTTTTTACCCATAAAGAATATTAAGTGTTGCGTTAAAATATGGGAGGGAATTTTTTAATTTTACAGCGTCGAGCTTTTCAAACACCACCAAGGCAGGCAACAAAAGTAGGGAGATACCAATTACAAATCATCACACCCAACACCAATTTGGTGGGTTCTTCATTTCACATCACCATATTTGTGTGTGCATACATTCATCATTTCTTCCTGCTCTAAGAACATGTGTGTTAGTCATGGATATATATACATACATACATATGTTCATTTTAGTTTTTGTGTTATGAGCATTCTTAGTTCTCATTATGAATATATCCATCGATTAATGTTCACAGGTTAGAGGAATACACAATGCCAGCTCACAAGCGTTCAAAGACAGAGCCATCTCCTATTCACAGTGATAATGGTATGTATTGGTATATTCATATCTTTGTATATTTATATATTTTGTATATATGTTGAACCATTTTACAGTATGGGGGTCTCGGTCTATTAGTCCAAATCACAAGTGGGTCAAAGTGGGTCAGGTCCAGTGGCAATGCCCGAAGCATGTTTTTATGTTGTGATTCTCATGCTAGCTCCGATAGCCATTCTAAGTCATTCCCCAATCAGTGGACTCAAATATCATGGAACCTTGCATATGTCATGCGTAGATTGGCGTTGAGGTATACTAATTGTGTATATGATTCTGTGAACTTGGCAGATACAAAAGGTCCACTAGTCCCGTTTTGCAGTGACAAGGAAGATGAACAAGATGGGGAAGAAAATAATGATGTCGATGAAGGTGATGATGAAGAGTAAGTTTCTTACTGCTTGCTTCTACAAACGTTGGTGTTGATACAAGTAGATTGTTCTAGATCATATTTGTTCATGCATGTACATGATTTTATGAAATTTTTAAATATGTTGTATGTTAAATTGGAATATTGATGTGATTGCTTGAGATTTTATTAAACTGCAGGGTTATATATATAATTCTCTAAAACAGTTATAACTCATAATTGAAAAATAACTACACTAAACTGCTAAATTGCCTAACTGCACAATATCTCGTAGGATTACAACATTTCCCCCCTTAATTCGAAGGGACGTCTGACATACCAAGTAAGGATCTAAATTTTTCGAACTTTTCACACCCTAATGCTTTGGTAAAAATATCTGCAATTTGTTCAGAAGTTGGACATTGTGTCAGATGAATTGTTTTGGCCTCTACATGATGTCGAATCAAATGATACTTGGTGTTGATATGTTTGGTTCGATCATGAAACTTTGGATTCCTGGCCAACTGAATTACAGAAGAGTTGTCGACAAATAGAGGAGTTGAAGCTTTTTGTTTCTCCTGCAAATCTTCGAGTATTTTTTGAAGCCAAATGATTTCCTTAGTTGATTGAGCTGCTGCAACATATTCGGCCTTGGTGGTAGAATAAACAGGAACATATTTCTTGCACGATCTCCAACTGATGCCTGTTGATCCAAGAATCATCGAATACCTAGAAGTTGAGACTCCATTTTCTTTATCTCCATCGAAATCTGAATCTGAATAACCAACAAGATGGAATCTAAAAATTTGGAATATTTGATGTCGTAAGTTTGAGTTCCTTTTCAATATTTCAAAACTCTTTTTGCTGCTACCCAATGCCCCTCACAAGGATGATGCATAACCCTTGAAAGCATTCCGACAACAAAGGTTATATCAGGACGAGTAATAGAAAAATAAATCAAACTTCTAACAAGTTGCTTGTACTTTGTTGGATCTTCAAGTTCTTCTCCATTGGAGTATCAACATGATTACATTCTGTCATACCATATATGTTCAATAACTTATCAACATATTTCTTCTGAGAGATGAAAATATGTTGTGATTTTTGATCAACTTCAATACCAAGATAATAATGAAGTAAACCTAAATATGTCATATCAAAAACTTTTTTAAATTCCTTCTTTATAGATGATATACATTCATCATTGTTTCATGTGATCATCAAATCAATAACATATACAACTAGATATATAACTGATCTTCCAATTTTCTTAACGAAAAGAGTTGCATCATCTAGGTCAAAATGTTTATAGTTTAATTTAAGAAGATGTTCAGTTAGCTTCTCATACCATGCTCGTGGCGCTTGTTTCAAGCCGTATAAATACTTCATTAGTTTGCAAAACTTTTGTTCTTTCCCTTTAATGGAAAAACCTTCTGGCTGAAACATGTAAACATCTTCTTTCAAATCTCCATTTAAAAAAGCAGTTTTGACATCCATATGATGAATTTTCCATTCTTTCTAAGCTGCAATAGCAAACAAAGATCTAATAGTGCCCCATTTAGTTGTAGGAGAAAAATTCTTTGTATAGTCGATACCCTCTCTCTGTGCATATCCCTTCGCTACAAGTCTTGCTTTGTGTTTGTCTAGCGAACCATCAACTTTATACTTAGTTTTATCAATCCATTTGCAACCAATAGGTTTGATGCCAGCAGGAGGATCCACCAGCCTCCATGTACCATTCTTTATGAGAGCATCATATTCCTTTTGCATTGCATCTTTCCATTGTTCATAACTAGCAAAGCAAGTAGGTTCACAATCCACAAAAAAATTAAATTCACAATGAGAATAGTTACCTGAGGAACTTCTAGCCTTAAACTCATCATATTTCTTTGGAAATGTTCGAATACGAGTTGACCTTCGCAAAGGTTGTGTAGGAATTTGTTCAGGAAGTTTCTCATCTTCTTCATCTGGCTTAGCTCTTTCCATTTCTGTCACTGTTTCTGTAGAAAAACTTGCATCAACTAATTCCTCATCAGCAACAACGGAATTATCATCATCAACCACAACCAATTTCTTGACTCAGAGAAGGAAACTCCACAGACAAATCTAATATAGGAATCCCCCCTTCAGGATGGCGAAGTATATTATCTGATTCATAATAAAACTTGTGAGGCATAAAATTTTCTATTTGATTAAGTTGTCTATCAACAGTGAGGGAATCTTTATCAGTTTCAAGAAAAATTACATCTCTTAACAAAATAAACTTTTTTTTGTCTTCATCATACAATCGGTATGCCTTAAAAGTCATGGAATACCCTAAAAATATACATTTTCTGCTTCGTTCACTTGGCTTATTCCTCTAATGTTTAGGAATCAAAGCATAACATTGAGAACTGAAAATTCGAAAATGTTTAACAACATGAAGACAACTATACCACATTTCATATGGAGTTCTGTTGTTAATGACAGAGGAAGGGCACTGATTTCTAATGTATGTCGCACAGAGCACGACTTCTCCCCAAAACATTAATTTTACATTCTTAAAAAACATCATTGACCTTACCATATTAAGCAATGTTATGTTCATTCGTTCAGCAACATTGTTTTGTTGCGGATTATATGGTATCGTGGTCTGGTGTTTGATGCCATTCTCTTGCAAATATGTTTCAAAAGCATGTGAAGTATATTCTCCTCCATTATCAGTCCTTATAGTACCAATAGTAAGTTGTGCTTCATTTCTTATCAAGAGATGAAATTTCTTAAACATATCAAAAACTTGTGATTTTTCTTTGAGCAGATAAACCGAACACATCCTCGAATAATCATCAATAAAAGTGAGTATGTATTTATTTCCATTCGCAGTTGATACAGGAATTGGACCACATAATTCAGAGTATATGAGACTTAATTTTCTTGTAGCTCTAGACTTAGAATTCTGAAAAGACTATTTGTGATGCTTGCCCAATATACAAGCATTACATGGGGTCAATTTTCTGGGAACTGTTGGAAGTCCCTTAATCCCCTGTTGTTTCATAATACGAATACTTTCATCATTAACATGACCGAAGCGTGCATGCCACAATAAAGAAGATGACAAAGTATCATTTTTCTGAACCAAATAAGTTGTGTTCAATGCAACAGATGACATACCATGCAACTTCAATAATTTATCTTCTTCCACACCAGTCATTACAGTTTTGTTGTCAGCTGCTCTTCTAATTTCTACTTTACCATCAAATATGTGAATGGAATGTCCCTGCTGTCTTATCTGTATAAGAGATAAAAAAATTCTTTGGAACTGCGGAATGTATAGTACATCATTCAAAATATAATTTGGAAGTCCAGGAATTTTTAACTGAATTGAACCAATCCCTGATGGTTTGATTTGGGACTTATCATCAAATACACTACTCCATCAATATTGTCACTAAATTGATCAAAAAATCTCTTCGAAAGGTCATATGACACGTGGCACCGGTGTCTAGAACCCAATTGTCATATCGTGAAGAAAAAGAAGTACTAAAAACATCTTCCATGTGGAAATTACAATGTGCAACAACATAATGTGCATTCTTAGAAGACTGTTCTCTGTCTGGAATTATATGATCTTTATTTTCAAGCAATTGTTCTCTTTTTTCATTAATTTTATCCCAGGGAATTCTACAATTTGCAGCAGTATATGTCCAATTTTACCACATCTAAAACATTTTACAGCTGGTTTATCAGAAAAAATTCTTTGTTTTTCATTCTTCTGTCTATCACCCTAAATATTTTTGCCCCCCCTGCCTCTATAATTCTTCCTACCTCGACCTCTATTACCTTTAATATTTCTAAAATATTCCTCCTGAGGTTTTTGGTATTTTTGAGCAAGACATAGGGTTTCTGTATTAGACCTATGTGATGCTTCTTTCTTGCCAAAAGCCTTCTCTCTTTCTGCAATTTTCCCTACTAATTTGTCAAAATCTATATCTTTTAATTGCCCACTAGCTTGAAGAAATTCCAAGTAGTGTGAATAACTAGGGTAAAGAGCTTTTATAAAGGCAGTAAGCAGCAAATCAACTTTAACTCCAGTACATTGAATTTCATGATTGATGGCTTTAATTTCAGAGGAAAGTTTTAGAGGATCATTATCGCTCATTTCCATATTAAAAAAATTCAATAATAACTGAATTATCTCCAATTTAGAATGTGAATCATAAAGCTCTTTTAGTTTTGTTATGGAATCATAAGTTGTTTTGCTTTGAGTAATGTATATGCTTACCTCTTCTGAGACTGAAGCGGATATTAAGGAAATGCCTTCTTATCCTTACTTTTCCAGATTGTGAGTTGTTTCCAATCATCAGGCTGCACTGGTGCATCCTCTCCTTCTCCTTCACAAACTCCATCCCATAAATCATTAAAAATGAGAGTATTTTTAACCTTTCTAAACCATTCTTGGTAATTTTATTTTATGTTCAAAACAACCCTGATTAAAGATACCAAGGAATTCATCTTAAAACTTTGATTTGATCTTAAAAAATTTGGATTCAACCACAGAAAAAAAATTATGCAAACACCGGTAGAGATTTCTCCAAAAAAAACTTTGTTTTTAACTAACAGATCCAGTGCTTCTATTTTTAACCACAAGCATGAACACAATTATCTCAAAAAAACTTTGTATTTCTCTTAAAAAACACTATTTTTTAACTTGCAGATTCAGAGGTTTTTATTGTTTTTTTTCTCAGCAAAGCACATATTTCCTTCAAAAAAAAAAAAAGTGTTTTTTTTTAACTTACAGATCATCAAACATGATGCTGGAAAAATAGTTTTTCCAACAAAAATCCTCTCCTGGGGTTCACGCTGGCAGTCACTCTAGCAAATGACAAACTTTCCTCCACAACGCTGGTCCACCAAAAAAATTGTCTCTTCTGCACCGGCAATCTACTGGCAAATAAAATTCGTTAGCGGTGTTGGCGCAGTGCTTACAGTCTCTCCTAGGCGCAGTCTGGTTCTTCTTCTACACCGGCAATCCAATTGGTCGATGATCTATACGACTGTGGTACAGATGGAGAGTCAAATATGCATTGAAGATAGAGGGGGGCACATTGCAGGTTGAAAAATAGTCAACCACTCCCTTAACATCAATGTTGCCGCCAGCCTCCTTGGATCTCAAGTGTGCTCTGATACCATTGTTAAATTGGAATATTTATGTGATTACTTGAGATTTTATAAAACTGCGGGGTTACATATATACTTCTCTAGAACATTTATAACTCATAACTGAAAAATAACTACACTAAACTGCTAAATTGTCTAACTGCACAATATCTCGTAGGATTACAACATTGTATAATCGTGTTGGTGACCATTAAAGATTGTTGAATTGGTGAGAGAGTGGGTAGAGATTTTATTCATAATGAATTACAATGTCAGTCAACTATTAATTAATTTAGAGTTGAGTAAGTAGTCATCCTAGTCCTAGTCCTAGTCCTAGCAAGCTCTTGGCTTTGATCACATATAAATTGTAGTACATAAGGAGAGAATTCCCAGTGTCCAGCCTCCTATCATTGTATGGTCTTACCACACTTTATAATGCACATTGCTCCTTTTCTCCTTAAATTGTGGTCTTGCCCTATAAAAATGTCAACTTCCCTTTTGGTGATTCCATGACCCCAGTTTGAATGGACTAGCCAGATGGAAGATGACCCCTTGCCTTATCTTAGTAGATAGGGGTTCAAAGGATTGGCAGTGAATCCATGTTCCCACTTTTAAATATTTAATGGAGTTAGTGATGGAAGATCCCTTGCGTCATCCTGGTAAATGGTCTTAGGACCAAGAGTATTTCATAGTACAAAATTTGAATTGATTTCAGATTGGAGAAATCTCTTCCCCTCTCTAATGCTATAGCTACCTAAAATTAACCCCCTCTTTGTTTTTCTTATTCATGGAGTGCTTGACAGTCTCATTGACTACTCTTGATTCATCAATGAGAATTAAGATAATTTCATCTTTCTTTTTGAAAGATTCTTCATCTAAATGTACTCGAAGTATATGACATGACACCTTGAACATTACGAGTCTTAAGAGAAGACTTTTGCTCTCTTTGGTGTCTTTTGCAACATTATAGTCTAATAGTATTCATCTTCTAACAAATTAGTTTATAATTAATCAATTATACTTCAAAAATTCAACCATAAAATCATAAGGACAATAGAGATCACAATGCACAAATAAAACACAATATTTACCCTGGGAAAACCAGCTTGGGGAAAACCCAACAACCTTTTCCTTAGAGAAATTCTTCACTTCAACAAGAGTTACATCTAATGTTGCTAGTCAACTATGACATCAAATTGATCAACAAGATATAGTCAAGCTACCCTCTTGTCAAGTCAAGTCAAGTAAACCTTTTTTCCATGCAACTTTGGCCCTCTTTTGTCTACCTAGGCTGAATTTAGGCCTCTTGAATATGCCCAGAAACTTGGCTTGCCCAGAATATGCTGCCCATAAACTGCTGCCCAAAAACTCCTCAAAATTTGCACGTGCGAGTTCAAGAGAGAGATAGATGCTAGAAATGAATTCATCATTCTTGTCCTTCTTCGTCTTTCTTCTCATTAGCTTGGATGCCCATAAACTATCTTGCTTGTCTGAGATCGAATGGTATCTTTGTGGAGGAGGTCGAATGCCTTTTGAGTATTTATCATAACAGGATTATTTGCCACCTTTTGATTCTCCTTATAAGGATACAACTATTTCTACTTGTATAAACTCTAATGAAGAAACCACCCCAAAAAAATTATTAAGCTACTTTCCTTTTGCTGAAATTAATCATCAATAACAATATCTCTGGGTCATCTGCCATCTTATTCAAATTTAGGATGGTTGGGGAGATTGGGTTTGTTGAAGATCTATGAATTGATTGACTTTGATCTGGGTGTACATTTAGAAAAAACACAAAATTAGGCTTCAAGCCTATCAACATTTTGCCTGAGCTCAACAATTTGAACACCATCGCATGAATCATGTTGAGTGACATGTCCAACTTGTTGGACAATTCAGTAATCATCAGAATGATAGTGCACACATCCATCCTTAAATAAGTCACAATAAGGTCTATAGTTTATGAGAGATAGAGCCCATCTCTGAAACAACCATAGTGATTGAAATCCCGCTCAATATGCTCAAGATCTATATGTGTTTTCCCAAACACAAGTCCAAAACTCAATCAACAACAACACCAGTCAGGACAATTTTGAAATTTGATATAGATGCCACCTAGAGGAGTTGCGATGTATTTAATGACAATGCCCTTGTCCTCTTAGTGGACCCACCACCTTATAGCTAGAAATAGGACTCCTTGCATGATCTCTTCTAGTATCAAATACACAAGCCACCGTCCATATGTCCTTTTCAACAAACAATTTCACAGACCATTTACCTCTAGGAGCGGCCTTGGTTCTAAATTTGAAGGATACAAGATCATTAACAACCCGAGAGAGTGGAAAAACTCTCATAAAGTCTCCCAACTTCCAGGACCAACACAACCAAAACAAAATGCACATGCACCCTCTAATAGAATAGACACCCAAAATAGACCAAATGAGGGACTCAAAACTAGGTTGAGGTCTCACCAACTCCACACAGACTAAACATACAAGCAACGACCTTGGGGCACAAAGTAATCAAGGAGCTCCCCATGTGTGACTAAGGAATTAGAAAAGAGGAAAAAAACCTTTGAAAAATACCTTGTTGACAAGCCTGTGTTTGAGAGACCTAGATTGATGAAATAAATTTGAAAGTTTAAACCAAAAGCCCCTACGAACCTTCCAAGGCATCCACCACCAAAAGTTCTATTGAAAAGTGTAACTAGGTTTGTTCTTCATAATAACATGTGAAATTGTGATTTCATGTAATTGATGTAATGAAGGAAAAAAAAAAAAATTAAAGCTTGAATCATGGGTTTTATGATCATGGAATTTTATTTTAGTAGTAAAGGCTCCCATTGTGAGCCCTTCAGTTTGGCCATCAAGTCATAAATTCTATTGAGTCAATGTCAAAGATTAAAGACCCATTTGGGTATGTTACACATTGTAAAATAGAATTGAATTGAGTCTTTAACCCTCTCCAAGACCATGTCACAAGCATCCCTTTAAGTCGGCCTACAAAAAGAGAATAAGATGCTTTCCAAAAGAAATGTTTGCTTGTGGGCAAGGAGAATTCAACTTATTTCTATGGGAAAACCACTATATATAACCAACTCGACCTTCATTTGAAGAACAAAATTCAGTCAAGGAAATCTGAAGAAGAAAAGGTATGAAAATCATAAGAAGAATAGCCTCTCATTCAATGAGAAGAAAGAGAAGGAGAGCGAAGGAATTTGGGACTGGATTTGGGTTTGTGTGACAGAAACTAGGGTTTCTGCAGTAGGGTTACCTCAACCTTTGTAAAATTCAAGTAAATTGTCTTCACACCATCATTATTGCTAGCTGAATTAACAAGGAATGACCCTCAAGGAAAGTGAAGGAGAAGCATACCAAGAAGGTCCATAATTTAGCTCAAATGTGTGTCGTTGCTGAGATTTGAAGTAGTTGAAATTATAGATCTATGGAGGAAGGCCTAAAATTCAGAGTAGCCGAGACTAGTAGTGCATGAAGGACTTTTTGACTTGTGTTTACTTGTGCAAGAAGGAGAAGCAGTGAAGAAGGATCTTGTGACTTTGTCTTGGAAAGGTTGTTGAGTCAAGGGTCTAGTCCATGGTCTTGGTATTCATCAATTAAATTCTCTATAATAATAAGACTTCGTTTTGGTTTTCCTCTCAAGTTGGAGAGGTTTTTGCCCTGTTTGATCGCTTACATTGTGTGTCTCTTGTCTCTTTATTGTTTATGCATTGGTAATTGTTTGATGAATAAGAACACTATAATAATCTAATAAAAGAGAAGATCCTAATCTAAAGAAGTAAAAAGCATTCACAACCAGTTATCATTACAAGAGAAATATTCTAATTATTATGCCCTAGATTTCTCAACATGGTATTAGAGATAAGGCGACAAAATCAAGGAAGGGCATCACATCAAGGGACACTCAAGCATTCAAGGGCTGAAGGACATCGAGAAAATCGATAAGATCATATTGAAATTAAAAGAAGTGTCAAAACCTTAGATCAAGGAAGAAGTCTACATTAGAATAAGTATTGGGATCATCGCTCAAATAATCATTAAGAAAAAGAAGGCCAAGACCCTACATCTACTCAAGTGGAAGAGATTTACAAATCAAAGAAACTATAATTCTATTCATCCAAGAGAAGCACTTCAAGGAAAAATACCACATCATCATCTTGAAGAAAGTCAAAACCCGAGAATATTTTCTTATCCGCACTCAATCATCACCTCAAATAAGGAAGATAGATCAAAAGCAATGTCATCACCAAATATATCAAAGCAATCTCCCTCACTTTAAAGAAAGGATTTCGTCCTTGATCATCCAAGAGGCATCAATACATCATCAAGGAGTCATCATCAATCATCATCATCAAAGATCTAAAGTGATCTCTCTCTCTGTGAAGGATCACTCTTAAAGAGAATTATCTTCATCAAGAAGAATTTTTCCATTATTTATATCATCATCGAATTCAAGAAGGCAACAAGTGCAAGAAGCATATTAACAAGTAAGTATATTTATGTCTACATCTGAATCTGTCAAAATTTCTTTTTGAAAGGAAGGCAAAAAATTGGTTGGGACTTCAAATTTTCTTGTATGGAAGAAAAGGACAGACCTAAATCTCATTGAAATTGAGGTCATGGATCATGTAAAGTGTTCAACCACGAAACATCCAAAGGAATATTCTCAAGCACTTACAATATTTATGAAATGGGAAGTAAGGGCTCAACGGATTCTCATAGAATCCATCAAGGATCCCCTCATTCCACATGTATCAAAACTCGAAACCTAAAAATAAATATATGACAAACTGGTAGAGTTGTATTCTGTAGCACTGTAGGAGAAGTTATCTCATTTAGGAAATAACTGTACTAGTTGAGGATGTAAAAAGAATAAGGAATAACCTCCTAATTTATGAGGATATCTTAAATCAAGGATCAACTTCAAGATCTGGGAGAAATCATGTTTGATAGAGAGATGACTACAGTAGTACTAAATGCACTACCGGAGGAATGGGGAAACTTTACTTCAATCTTTTATGGGAAGAAAGAAGCTACTCCATTTCAGGATTTATGGTCATTATGTAAGATTGAAGAAACCGGGCTAAAGGAAAAATCTGATGTAGGATCAAATGAGAAAAATCAAGCATATGCCACAATGATGAAAAGAAAAGGAAAATTTGGTCCTCAAAAGAAGAAGAAGAAAATGGCTAAGATTCAATGCTATAGATGTCAAGAATATGGTCATTACAAGAGAGATTGTCCTAAGATCAAGAAGTACAATAAAAAAAAGAGGAGGAGAAGAAGCCCACATCATTGAAGAAGTGGAGGAAGCTGAAAAGAAGAAATCCAAGAAAGAGGAATTAAAAGATCTCTACTATGATTGAGATAGTCTTCCTCACTAGTTCTTTTCAAGTTTCTGTTTTCAATTTATTATATCGTAAAGTATAGCTACCATGGTAGGAATCATTGGAAAAACATGATAGGATGCATCATGGCATCATAGAAGCATTAAAATCAAGAGCTCGTGACATCATCATAGGGAACCATGAATGTAGTTGAAATAGGTCTATGGAAGGATATAGCTCTTGCTAACCTCATTAGAAGCACAAGTAGTACTTATAGGAAAAAGAGAAGAAGAAAAGCCATCTAGCACAAAGCTGATCATACATCATTCAAATAGAAACATCTATTGGATGAGGATACTTAAGGTCCTCTATTGTAATCTTCATCGGAAGGTTCACCAATCAAAAGGGAGAAAGTGTTTCATCAAGAACTCCAACTTAGAGGAATTCATGAAAGGATTGTATGATGTCAATAAGTAGGTCAAGGGATTAAAGTTCTTTCAATCAAGAAATTTGTTGAAGGAAGATGACCTAAAATAAAAATGAGGTATATATGCTTTTATTTTATAATCTGGAGTCATGTCATATGGTTGCGAGCAACATGGAAAAATGATCTACTTAGACAGCATGATCAAGAGAAAAGGATATCCTCCATTGAAAAAGATGCAGGAAGGCATGGGTCACACATTGACTAGATGAAAGCAACATAATGTGTCCTCATATGAAATATTAGGTGGTTGACAATAATTATAGTAACTATTATCAAAATTTCCTAGAAGGAAATGTGTGAAGAAATAAGGGAAGAGATCATGGAACATGCGACTATGAAGGAAATCAACATCCAACGACTAAAATATTTGACTATGATATCTCCATTAAAGATATGAAGACTTTGATGAATTTTGAAAAAGGAGACCCTTAACAATGTATATATTTTGGATATGTGTCAATATGTATGTAGGATGTTGATGCAAGCCGGAAGATGTCATGATGAAAGACCATCACAAAGGTAATTTCGATTTAATGTTCATTTATTATTTTTGAATAATATCTGTATATTCTTATGTAGGGCTGCCAAGGGAAGAGTTATGGGTGTCTTCGAACTCTGATGACCATGTATCAGCATGAAAGATCCTTCAGGAAACATGGCATGAAAAAGGCAGCATGGCATGAAGGAAGGTTAATTATGGACTAATGGATCACTTTCCAATGAAAGGAATCATGACATGGCTCATGGATGAAAGTGATGGATGGTATGTGCCCTACAAGGAAGACCAGAAAGAAGTAGATTCCATGACAAAGAATAAATTCATGACATCGAATGAAGGAGTTCTACAAGCAGCTGGTTGTCCCATGATCTCCGCCTGATGAGATGCTAGAAGCAAGTCCCTGGAATAAGTGAGCTTGGACAAGTCCCTACTTAAGAGGGAGCTTGGGAACATTCCTTTTATAGGAATGGGTACATTCATTCAGTGGAATAGGTACATTCCTTCAGTGGAATGGGTATGTCATCCGTAAGTTGAGAGGGAGAGATAGACACATCATTCTTGTCTTCAATTGGGAAGACATAACAAAGGATTGGGTAAATATCCTGCATCATATACTCTTTGAGGATGAGTTAGGGAATCCAAGATAAGAGTACTCATAGAGGACCACTATGATTTAAGGACTAGGAATCCAAGATAAGAATAGTCCTGGTGGAAGACACTATGAGAACCCAAGTGGAGTATGTTTTGAGAGAGACAATGATGAGGGTGTCTATACATCATTAGCCTCGCCAGCATTGTACTCTGATCTTGTGGAGAGATAGAGTTGTTAGTCAAGGCCTTGATATGTGACAATGTTGGTTGATATGATGCTAAACAGATGGGTTACTAATCCGACTCTTCTTATGAGAATTCGTCATATTGAGAATGACCAAGTACCTTGTATGAATTATGAATACCTCTCTAGTTAAGAGGGAGTGTTGAAAATTGTAACTAGGTTCATTCTTCATAATGACATGTGAAATTGTGATTTCATGTAATTTATGTAATGAAGAAAATAAAATTAGTTTTGTAAAGCTTGAATCATGGGTTTCATGATCAAGGAATTTTATTGTAATAGTAAAGGCTCCCATTATGAGCCCTTGGATTTGGTCATCAATTCATAAATTCTATTGAGTCAATGTCAAAGATGAAAGACCCAATTAGGCATGTTATACATCGTAAAATATAATTAAATTAAGTCATTAACCCTTCAAGACCATGTCACAATCATCCCTTGAAGTCGGCCTACAAAAGGAGAATAAGATGATTTCCAAAAGGAATGTCGACCTATGGGCAACGAGAAGACGACTTATTTCTATGGGAAAACCACTAGATATAGGCAACTTGACCTTCATTTGAAGAACATAATTCGGTCAAGGAAATATGAAGAAAAGGTATGAAAATCACAAGAAGAATAGCCTCTCATCCAGCGAAAAGAAAGAGAAGGAGAGCGACGGAATTTGGGACTGACTTTGGGTTAATTCTTCACATGTGTGACATAAAATAGGGTTTCTGCAGTAGGGCTACCTCAACCTTTGTAAAATTCAAGTAAAGGGTCTTCACACCATCATTATTTCTAGCTGAATTAACAAGGAATAACCCTCTAGGAAAGTGAAGGAGAAGCATAACAAGAAGGTCCATAATTCAGCTCACATGTGTGTTGTTGCTGAGATTTCAAGTAGACGAAATTGCAGAACTGTGGAGGAAGGTCGAAACTTCAGAATAACTGATACTAGCAGTGTATGAAGGCATGTTTTACTTGTGTTGACTTGTGTAAGAAGGAGAAGCAGTGGACAACGATCTTGTGACTTGGTCTTGTAAAGGTTGTTGATTCAAGGGTCTAGGTCATGGTCTTGGTATTCGTCAATTGAATTCTCTATAAGAATAATTCGTTTGGGTTTTCCTATCAAGTTGGAGAGGTTTTGGCCCTGGCAAATTGCCTACATTATTTATCTCTTGTCTCTTTATTGTTTATGCATTGGTAACTATTTGATGAATAAGAACACTATAATAATCTAAGTAAAGATAAGATCCTAATCTAAAGAAGTAAAAAGCATTCACAAGCAATTATCATTACAAGAGAAATATCTTTATTGTTATGCCCTAGATTTCTCAACAAGATCCATTACAATTGCTTCCAAGATAGAAGCCGAATTGTGAGTCCCATGAAGTGGTTACCCCAATCGACTTGACTAGACAACCATGCTCCAAAAGGATTCTCATGCCTAGTCTGTCTCATGTTTCCATTGCTCCAATATTCCTTTATGATAACAAACTTGAGAGCCCCAACTCGTCATGGGTGAATAGCATAAGTTGAAAACTAGAGTACAAAGTCTACCATTCACCTTGAGTTAACATAAATGTGCTCGATATAGCGAGAGGGCAGCACATATGAGGGAGGTGTGTGTCCAAGTAAATACACTTATTTCCATTTGGGATTGACATAATTTGAGGGGGAGGCCATGTGCCTCCCCCTAAAAAAATTGATTTGAAATTATAATCTTGGATTATGTAGTGCATAATAGAAGATTAAGGGACGAGGACCTCTATAAGTGACCCATTAACGACTTATGTTCTTGGAGATAAGATAGTAGCACAATTTTTCATTGAATCTGCTATGGATTTGTGCTCTCTAAGAATGTGGAAAGCTCTGAACTTGTTAAGGAAGGAGATCTGAAGTTTAATCCTGGCTAAGATTGAAACAAGTACCAAATATGAGGGTATGATGCTTAGAGCATGTACCAGATAAGATTCTGAGAATCCCCTATAACTAATAGAGAATTGGCTCCCTTTTCTAGGGCTAAGCCAAGCCCCTTAAGTAGCCCATATCATTATGCTTAATTGTCTGTGGTCATTTCTAGACCCCATGAGAAAGCCCATTTGATTTGTCATTCGGGGCTAAATATTGCCTCCACCGCAACTCCCACCACAAATTCTTCCCTCTGTTAATCTATATGACTTGGTTGTGTTAATATCTATTTGATTTTAAAGAAAAAAATCATATGAAATATTTTGGACACTTCTTCCCTCTATTAATCTATATGACTTAGTTAAAAGAACAATAATATTTTTATGAATAATTAAATCAAAATATTCTTCATTTGGTGGAGGAGAAGCACTACAAAAGGAATATGGGGAGATGTTGTCATGTGTTATATAACATTATATTAAAAAAATAAAAAATAAGAATTTACTTATAAAAAATAAAATATAAATTAGAAAAAAATAATAAACAAATATTTACTTTTAAAAATATAAATTGGCTTTATAGTAAAAAGAATACAAATCTGTAAAAAAAAAATACAAGTTATTAATGAAATTGAAATAGAAATGGATTTTTGTTTTCGGTTGAAGATTGGAAATACAAAAAATTCTTAATTCCTTATTATAAAAATAAAAATTATGGAAATAAATGTTTGCTTAATTAGTTTGTAATAACAAAAGTAATGAAGATTTACTTATATTTATAAGTCACTAATCAAATTATGAAAATGATATTTTTAATTAGTTGGAGGTTGGATTACATTCATAGTTGTTTGCACCAAGGATAGTGAGATGCTTTACAACCATACTATTGCACTGAGGGTAGTGAGGTGCTTTACAACCATACTATTGCACAGAGGGTAGTGAGGTGATTAACAACCATACTATTGCATGGAGGGTAGTGAGGTGATTTACAACCCAAAATGAGGCAAATATTGAGACATAATTAAGTGACAACAAAAAAAAGCAACTATGTATGTAAATATGTCCATGACAATAAACAAATAAATAACTGTATGTAAATATGTCCATGACAATAAACAAATAAATAACTACTTATATACCTATGTACATAACAATATCTCTTTGAAAAAAAATGTATATAATAATATCTAAAAATATGAATCATACTAAATCAATCTTAAACTCTAAAAACGTGGAGGCATCAAATTTCATAAGGTATAATTTTTGTACATTTAATAGGAAGGAATTCAAACATGACATGAAATTAAATGATTGAAATGTTATTGTTTAAAAAAATTAACTCTTCAATATTTAATAGATTTTGATTTAATTCAAAACAACAATAATATTTTTATTAATAATTAAGTTAAATATTCTCCATTCATATTTAAATTTAGATTTGAAACTATAATAACATGTTATGTTAATACCAATTTAATTTTAATAAAATAGTTTTAGATATAGATATTTTATAGTGAAACATATTATATGTATGTATGTATGGAAAAGGCCAAAAGAAGTGTGAGAGGAAAGCGTGTGTATTCTAAAACATTTCATTTTAGAATGTGAGGCCTTCAAAGACACCAAGGAAAGCTATGTGGATATTTTGGCAAGGAAAGTTATGTAGATATTTTGGCAACTAGATCTTGGGATAATCTATTCAGCTAGGCGTTCCTCTAGAAGCTGGGAGGTTTATTGTGAAACTTTACAGGAAAAGGGCCGAATACAAGAGCCAGATAGAGAAGCAATTTGTCCCATAGGCTATCTTTAGCCTAGTGGACTTTAAAATAACTTCTTCTTCTATATAATTGTAGGAATTAGCTATATAAAGTAAGTTGTTAAATTGTTACCATGTCCATGAGTATTAGCTTCTAGTGATTTTAAATAGAACACATATTATTCATTGCACTAGATGATGTTCATAAGGGTGAAGAAATGAGATTGATAATAACAAAATAAATAGCAAAAGATTATTTGCACCCATTAGCCAACAGTGCTTTTAAAATCCCAATTCTTTTGATATGAATCTATATACTTAATTAGGAAAAAATCATAATTATCCTAGTGAAACATATTAGATATCATTTTAGGTATTCTCTCGATAGTGTAAATAATTGACTATTGCCATATTTATGAATATTTTTAATTGAGTAAATTTCTCATAATTTTAAATAATCCACATAATACTCATTGCATTGAATGATGCTCACATAAATAAAGAAGTGAAATTAATATCAACAAAATAAATCCCATAAAATAAATCTCATGAAATCAATTATCACTTTTAATATTTACACCAATTAACTGAAATTTTTTAAAATCCAAACTCTTTTAAACAAATTTTACAATGAAAAATAAATAAACACAAACAAAAACATCAAAAACATTTTGATCCATCTTGCACATTCATTTAAATATTACAATTAGAAAAAAATATCATTTTGACACATCTTGCATATTCATCCAAATATCAAAAAATAATCTCATAATTGTATGTTATTTTAATTTCATAAATAAAAAATAACTTATTTTAATGTTATATGTAAAAAATAACCCCCTTCATGAGTAGTTAGATTTAAAAACTTGATATCCTAAAGGGAATGTGAAGATGATTATTTCCTTTTTAAATTACGTTTTCTAACTTAATACTAGATTATTTGCTTGTTTAATCACGCTTCGTCTCCAAGACCGAGTAATACCAATCTCTTATGTTGCCCGAACCAAATCTCATTCACACCGCACTCTCTCTGTATGATTTAAGCGTTGCGTTAAATCAATTTCACATAGCGTGGAGCTTTTGAAACATCACCAAGGCAGGCAGCAGAAGCAGGGAGAGACCGATCCACATATAGATGCAATAATTATTATTTTGGTCATATCATTCTAAATATTGTGCAGAGGCACCGGCAGGGCCACAGATCATCACACCCCAACACCAATTTGGTGGATTCTTCGTTTCACATCACCAGATTTGTGTGTGCATACATTCATCCTTTCTTCCTGCTCTGAGAACATGTGTGTTAGTCATGGATATATATATATATATATATATACATATTCATTTTAGTTTTTGTGTTATGAGCATTCTTAGTTCTCATTATGAATATATCCATCAATTAATGTTCACAGGTCAGAGGAATACTCAATGGCAGCTCACGAACCTTCAGAGACAGAGCCCTCTCCGACCCACTGTGATAATGGTATGTATTGGTATGCTCATCTCTTTGTATATTTATATATTTTGTATATATGTTTAAGCATTTTACAGTATGTGGGTCTCAGTCTGTTAGTCCAAATCACAAGTGGGTTGAAGTGGGTCGGTTCCAGTGGCAATGCCCGAAGCATGTTTTATGCTGTGATTCTCATGCTTGCTCTGATAGCCATTCCCAAATCAGTAGACTCA
The DNA here is from genome assembly GCA_034641835.2 of Pinus albicaulis. Taxonomy (NCBI): domain Eukaryota; kingdom Viridiplantae; phylum Streptophyta; class Pinopsida; order Pinales; family Pinaceae; genus Pinus; species Pinus albicaulis. Next base: position 1,552,237,501 of record CM076584.1, read on the forward strand.
AAGCTCGTGGAGTCTTGCATATGTCATGCGTAGATTGGCGTTGAGGTATATTAGTTGTGTATATGAATGTGTGAACTTGGCAGATACAAAAGGTGCACTAGTCCCCTTTTGCAGAGGCAAGGAAGATGAACAAGAAGGGGAAGAAAATAATGATTTCAATGAGGATGATGATGAAGGGTACGTTTCTTACTGCTGGTTTATTTGTACGTGATTGATTTTATCAATTTTTTGATATGTTGTATGGTTGTGCTAGTGGTCATTCAAGAGTGCTGAATTGTGAGAGGCTGGGCAGAGCTTTTGTTCAGGATGAATTACAATGTCAGTCGACTGTGATTATTAGCCAGAATTTAGAAGAATCAACAGTTAGAGTTAAATAAGTAGTCATCCTGCTCCAAGCAGGCTCTTGGTTTTGATCACATATTAATAGTCACGGAGAGAAGTCCAACTGTTCAACCTGCTATCCTTGCTATCCTGGTATGGTCTTAGCACACTTTACAACACACAATTCCCCTTGTCTCTTTAAATTGTGGTCTTGCCCTATAAGAAAAAATGTCGGCTTCCCTTTTGGTGATTCCATGCCCCCATTTTGAATGACTAGTAATGGAAGATTCCGTGCCTCCATTTTGAATGAACTAACCAGATGGAAGATATTGGACATAATTTCAATTGCTTTCTGATTGGAGAAATCTCTTCCCCTCTCTACCATTAACCCCTCTATGTTTTTCTTATTCATGGAGTGCTTGACAGTCTCATTGACTACTCTGGATTCATCCGTGAGCATCAAGATAATTCCATTCTTGCTTTATGAGAGATTCCTCATCTAAATGTGCTCGAAGTGTAGGACATGAGGAGAAGACTTTTGTTCTATCTGATGTCTTTTGCAACTCTTATTCTTCTTTTGTCCATAGAAACAACATGTCCAACCACTATATTCAAGGGTGTTAATCCTTGCAAAGAATGGAAGGACTAGAAAGTATGTCTTGTTCAGATTGGCAAGAGTGTTTTGCTGGCTGAACAACACATTTTGTAATTTCAATAATTTTCCAAAGTCTACATCAGTAGCAATAACCATATCTAGCAAAACCCACGCAAAAGAGAGCATGCCTACCAGGATTTGAAACTTGGGTCATCGTCACTGTTGTTGTGGGGAAAAACATGAAACGAGAAAGAAATAAGAAAAATAACTGAATTAGAAACTGAAGGATAAACACTTTGATACTCTTATTAATTAAATGATTCTCTGTACTTTACAAGCCTCTCGGGCCATCTTATTTAACCTTGACTTATTTCGTTATTCCAACTACATTTCATTATTCAAACTACATTACGTTATTCCAACTACATCAATAGGTAATAAGTAAATTGTCCAGAATCACTTATTTACAATTGTTGTCATATTTTTAACAAACTCCACCTTGACAACAATTTTCCTAATCCCTTGCCCATGCCCATTCATCATCTTTTCTCCAAGCCGAGAGAAGCGAGACACCATCTCAGCTTCTCTACTGAAATTGGTTTCGTGAATATATCTGCATGATTTTCCTGTGTGCGGACCTTCTTGAGAACTACTTTGCCGCCTTCGATTACATGTCTCACAAAGTGATACCTTACATCGATATTCTTGGTCTTGCTATGATAGGCTGGATTTGTAGCCAAATGAATAGCGCTCTGACTGTCACAAAACACATTCACTTTCTCCTGCGTCCTTCCAATCTCATCAAGCAGACCTTTTAACTAGATTGCCTCTTTACAGGCATCTGAAGCAGCTATATACTCTGCTTTAGTAGTGGACAAAGCAACTGTCTCTTGAAGCTTTGGCATCCAGCTGATTACTCCACCTGCAAGAGTAAAAACATAACCTGTAGTAGACCTCTTTTTGTCCAAATCACCTACATAATTAGCATCCACATATCTGCAGACTGAACCTTCACGACCATCAAAGCTGATGCAATGGTCACTTGTGCCTCTCAAATACCGAAGCACCCATTTCACTGCTCTCTAATGTTCTTCCCCTGGATTTTCCATGAACCTGCTGACAACTCCAACTGCATGTGAAATGTCAGGTCTTGTAGATACCATCGCATACATTAAGTTGCCTACCGCATTTGCATATGGTACACGAGACATATACTTCTTTTCTTCATTAGTTCTAGGACTTAAATTCGAATAAAGCTTAAAATGGGAAGCTAATGGAACATTAACAGGTTTCACATTGTTCATACCAAACTTTTCAAGTACTTTCTCCACATACTTCTGTTGTGATAACCAAAGCTTACCATTCTTCCTGTCTCTATGTATCTCCATGCCCAAGATATGTTTTGCTGCTCCAAGATCCTTCATTTCAAACGTCCTAGAGAGTTGAGCCTTTAACTTGTTGACTTCTTCCATGCTTTTGCTTGCAATAAGCATATCATCAACATACAACACCAGGATAATGAATATGCCATTGAAACTTTTGAAGTATACGCAATGATCATACTCACTTCTGATAAAATTCTGGCTCACCATGAAGGAATCAAACTTCTTGTACCATTGCCTAGGCGACTACCTCAGGCCATACAATGATTTCCTGAGCTTGCAAACTAATCTTTTGTTGCGACCTTGTACAAAACCTTCTGGCTGATCCATATATATCTCTTCATCCAAATCACCATGAAGAAAGGTTGTTTTAACATCTAACTGTTCTAACTCAAGGTCAAGTAAAGCAGTTAGTGCTAACACAGTACGAATAGAAACAAGTTTAACTACTGGTGAAAAAATCTCATGAAAGTCAATACCTTCAACCTGAGAATACCCTTTTGCAACCAGTCTCACCTTATACCTTTCGATACTTCCATCAAGTTTTCTTTTCAACTTGAAGACCCATTTGCAACCAACAACACTTCTCCCTTCAGGAAGTTCTACAAGATCCCAGGTATTGTTTTTGGCTAAGGAGTCCATTTCTTCTTCCATAGCCTTTTTCCATATCTTTCTATCTGCATCATCAACTGCTTCCTGATAACAAGAAGGTTCCCCATCTTCAGTAATCAATGCAAACGATGAAGCAGAATCTTCATACCTTTTAGGTGTTTTTCTTTCCCTTGTAGACCTTAGTAGAGTGATTGGTTGCTGAATTGGTTCTGGAATTTCTCTAGTTTCCTTTGCTTCTCCACCTTCTTCATCAGAAGTCTCTCCTTCCTTTCGACTTTCTGAAAAAAGTTTAGTCTCCAATTGAATCTGTTGACTTCGCGATACCTGCTCCTGTTCAACCTTTTCAACATCTGATTTTAAAAGAGAAGATTCATCAAATGTTACATCTCTACTAATGACTATCTTCCGTGAAGAAGGATCCCACAACCTATATCCCTTCACTGAATAATCATATCCAACAAAGACACAACATTTTGATTTTGGATCTAATTTTGAATGTTGATTTCTAGGAATAAGAGCATAGGAATCACAACCAAAAATCTTCAAATGCGAATAATCACAAGACTGACCCGACCAAACTTCTTCAGGAATTTGACAGTTTATTGCAACTGAAGGTGATATGTTAACTAAATAACAAGCAGTGGATACTACTTCTGCCCACAACTCCTTTTGCAAGTTAGCATTACTGATCATGCTTCTGGCTCTTTCCATAAGAGTCTGATTCATCCGTTCAGCAATGCCATTTTGCTGAGGGGTATAAACAGCAGTTTTATGTCTAACAATCCCTTCATCCTTACAAAATTGTTCAAATTCTAAAGACGTAAATTCACCGACATTGTCAGTTCTTAAACATTTAATTGATTTTCATGTTTTCTTTTCCACCATTGTTTTAAATTTTTTAAACACATTAAATACATCAGCTTTCTTTTTCAACATATAGACCCAAAATTTTTAGGAGAAATCATCAATAAACGTTAAAATATATGATGCACCTCCATAAGACACAGTAGGAGATGGTCCCCAAAGATCAGAATGAATGTAGTCCAAAATCTGCTTACTAATATGATTTCCAGTCTTGAACCTTTGTTTACATTGTTTACCAAACACGCAATATTTACAAAAATCCAACTTCAAGGATTTCAAATCAGGAAGCAATTTGCAGTTCATCAGTACCTGAAGACCTTTCTCACTCATGTGACCCAACCGTTGATGCCATAGACGAGAACCTCTTCTGCTTTCTCTGATATGATCATTGCTTCACTAACTTGAGTGCTTCCTTTGAGTCTGTGCAGATTTCCGACCTTTTCAGCATTCATCACAACCAAGGCTCCTTTTGAGACTTTCAGCACTCCATTATGACCTGTAAATTTATAACCACTCGAATCCAAAACTCCCAAGGAAATCAAGTTTTTCTTTAGATCAGGTACATACCTAACATTAGATAATGTTTTAACTGTACCATCATAAATTTTAATTTTTACATTACCAATCCCAACAGTCTGACAAGATGCATTATTTCCCATGAATACAGAACTACCATCTACAGTTTCATATGAAGTAAACCAACTTCGGTGTGGACTCATATGATGAGAAGCACCAGAGTCTAATAGCCAATTATCATCATCTTGAGAAACATTACAGACAGGGAGAGTTTCAGCAATTAAAACCTCATCAACCATACCTAAATCAGCTTGATTTTCTTCCTTGTTATGGTTTTCTGAATCCTTTCGTTTCCAAAAATCTTTCTTGAGGTTCTGAGTTTATTGCAGTACCAGCACTTGGCTTTACACTTCTTTCCGCCCTTTGACTTTGATCTGGAAGAACCTCTTGTTTTCTCCCCCCTTTCCTTTGACCGACCTTTGGCTACCATGGCTTCAGGTGCAGATGTCTCAATGCTAGATTCTCTTCGTACCTCTTCAAATAAGAGAGCACCCACGAAAGATTCAAGCTTTAATGAATCGGCAGTGCTCAAACTGATTGAAGTCACGAAGTGATCCCAAGACTCAGGCAGGGAACACAACAAGGTTATTGCCTTGTCTTCTTCCTCCATTTTTACTTCCATATCAGACAACTGGAAAATAAGCATATTTAAAACATTTAAGTGATATGCAATTTTCGTACTCTCCTTCATTCGAAGACTATACAATTGTCTTTTTAAATAGATTATGTTTGTCAAATATTTTGTGATATAGAGTGTTTCCAATTTTTTCCACAACCCTGCAGTTGTACTCTCTCCAACAATATTGAAGAGTACTTCATCTGCCAAACATAACCGAACGGTACCTGAGAGCTCGGGCATCCAAGTCCTCCTAGTTTGAATTTGTCATGCTTGCTTGTTTTTTATTTACCCCATCTAATGCTTTATGCAACCCTTGTTGCACCAGCAAATCCCTAACCTTCAGTTTCCACAGAGCAAAATTGTTTTTCCCGGTGAATTTTTCCACCTCAAATTTTGTGTTTGTCATTTTTTCCATTTCTCCCATCTAGGATTTCAGATTTCCCTTCTTCTACAAATTAAAAAATTTCCCCTCTTCTTCTAGGGTTTCAAGATTTCTCCTCTTCTTCTAGGGTTTCAAGATTTATCCTCTTCTTCTAGGGTTTCAAGATTCCCCTCTTCTTCTAGGGTTTCAAGATTTCAAATCTCTTCGTTCTCCTACTAACTTTAAATAGAAATTAAAAAAATTACAATTTCTATTTTTTTTCTTCTTTCACTAAATCCCTGCACCCTTTTAAAAATAAACAATTTATGTTCAAACCCTTGTTCTCCACTGAACCCTTTAGAAACAAAAAACAATTTCTGTTCAACCAATTTCTGTTTAAAAAACCCTCTTCAACAAATGTTGATTTCCTGACTTGAAATTTCTTTTAAGAAAAGAATAGTTATGTTTCAAAAAACAGTAAATTCCTTCTCTTAAAAAAAAAAATTACCCGTTCTCCTATTTCCTGGTAGTGGCTTCTTTCTGCAATGGCAATTTTTAATCTCTGGCAGTCAGCAGATTGACCGACCTCTCCAGCTTCTCGGTGCTTTGGTTGGAACCCGTGGATGGAAAAAAAGGAAACCCACAGATGTTGTGGATTCAATGTGATTCAAAACAAACAGGCTAGCACTTTTGCAGCGGCTCTCCCCCAGCTCTCCGCTCGACGAACCCCACTCTTCTCCCAGCGGCAAGCGGATTCAATGGTTGGCTTCTTTTGCAGCTTCTCTCGACCCTCTCTCACAGCGAATGGACAGTCGGTTTCGATGGTTGCAAACTTCGATTCTTGAACAGCGGATCCCTTTCTCCAGCGGCAACGGCAGGGAGGCTTCAAAAAAAGAACGACGGCTCCCTTTCTGCAAGACGGCTGCTCGAAACTCAATCTCTCTGCAGCGTCCTCAATGCAATCTCCTGGCCCGGGGTTTATTGGTATGGCGGATGGAAAATTTCGCAAGATTCCTTGCTTGATGGCTCCCAACAACTCCTCTGCGGGCAGAATCCTCCCATGTACAGCAGCGGAATCTTTGTCACGGTGGACAGTTCCCCGTCTAACATCAATGTCATCCTCTTTTCATGCAGAGCTCATTCAATGAGCGACAGGAATAGTTGTTCAACACACCCTCTCGAAATAACTGGCTCCGATACCACTTGTTGTGGGGAAAAACATGAAACGAGAAATAAATAAGAAAAATAACTGAATTAGAAACTAAAGGATAAACAATTTGATACTCTTATTAATTAAATGATTCTTCGTACTTTACAAGCCTCTCGGGCCATCTTATTTAACCTGGACTTATTTCGTTATTCCAACTACATCTCGTTATTCAAACTACATTACGTTATTCCAATTACATCAATAGGTACTAAGTAAATTGCCCAGAATTACTTATTTACAATTTTTGTCATATTTTTAACAACTGTACCACTCTAAGTTGCCACTTGACCACATCCACCTGATTCAAACATAGGTATTCCATCTAGCTATCCCCTTGTCTTCAAGTTTCCCAGCGTACCACATCTTTAAGAATGGGAAATACTGAAACTATGTTGCAAGATCTGGAAATAGCATTTTAGGTTTGAGTACTCTCTCATTTAAATAAGAATTTATATGAATGATAGATATTATTGTAGATGGTGTTGTTTGGAATGATTTTAATAAAAGTGATGATATTTTATTTGAGTAAATTCAGTGTAATTGTATTGTTTAATATGAGTTTTTTTTTTCATGATGATGTTGATGATGGTTAACGTCCACTCAGACCAATCTTTGGTCTATCGGACCTAAAGAAAAGAGTTATTTAGTTTGATTTAAGATTTTATTCCTGTGCTCAAAAAGCTTGGAGAGAAGCCTCTCGAGCTCACTATACATAAAGAGAAATCAAAATTTCTACTTTGATATATATGGCATGAAAGCTATGTTTTGACCATCAATCTAGGGGTATATTTTTTCATATTACTTCAATTTTATGTTAATTGGTGTTGAGTTCCAAATTAGTCACTCATTTCTAATGTCTATTGTTGTGTGGTGTTTTTCATCTTTGTTGTTTAATGAACCAGTAGAGAGATGCATCTTTGTAGCAACCATATTTTGATAGCTCATTAATTCAATAACATTGTGTCTTAGGAAGGCACAATCCTTCTTCAACCCACTAATATCTTTCTTTTGAAGTTACACCATCTCTATGAGTAGTGAAATTTCTTTATCTCTACCTACCTCTTGCAGGTGAACTTGGTATCCAAGTTCCATGACATTCGTTTCCTTGAGTCCTTAGAATCTACTTGACCTCTAATACCTCACAAATTAAGCATCTCCCCATCCCAACAACAAATAACTCATGAACAACTACTTTTACTTAAAATTACCAAGAAACCCAACAAATTCCAATTTTGAGAGATATATCCCACTCCATAATAGTCTTCTAGACAACAATTACCAAGTCTTATCTCCAATCCCATGCTAGATTTTCCTAAGAATATCATCAAAAGGTTCTTAAATCAAATTTCCAACTAATTGTCATTATAGAACTTCCCAATACATCTTAATTTGCCTTGATTCACTGTAAGTACTCACCACTATCCCACATGAGTTAGAATTTATGATGGCAAAAGGTTGATTTATCACACACCTTGGTTTCATGCTATGTGAAGTACAATCCTTGCTTCGCGACATCAAGAGAAGGGATTGGGTTATGCCATGTCATTTCACAAGTTTATTGCTTGACATATATGCCAAAGTTTCACCATTAAATATAAATAATTTAAAATAAGTTTAATGCCTCAAAATTTTTCCTTAACCACACATTTAACCTTTACCTGTAACCCATGATTATCCTCTTTAGTCCATAAAAATTCTCTAGTCAAGCATGCTAGCCATGTTGGCAAACTCATCTACCTTTCTATTCATAGCTATAAGCACATGAAAAAATTCTACCTTTTCAAATTGTTCCAACTATTTATTTATCCCAAGGAGGATTTAGGCTAACCCACTTCCACCTCAATTCCACCTTGTGTTGTATCTTTATGCAAAGATGATCATTAGACTTTGGAGCAAAGCCAATACCTCAACTTGATTATTAAAAGATTTCCCCTATTCCCAATCATATGCATTTTCTTATTTTCCTTTAGGATAAAAAATGTCCCCCCTACTCCCACCACTCCTAATATCATAAACATTGTGTTAATATCTATTTGATTTTAAATAAAAACTCATATGAAATATTTTGGACACTTTTTCCCTCTATTTTTTTAATAGCAATTATATTAAGTAAAAAAAGTGTTGACCGCAGTTCGAGTACAAAAATGCTACATTTTCAAGGACCTTAGAGGACTTGTCACACCTTAACATTCTTATTTGCCTCATTTTGATTCTCCTTACAACAATATAACTAATTCTGCTTGTATAAAATTTGATGAAAGAGCCACCCAAATTTTTTGTCTTATCCTGCATTCCTTTTGTTGAGATTAATCATTAATAACAATTATCTTTGGGTCATCTTCCACCTAATGCAAATATGGGATAGTTGGGATATCGAGTTTTCAGAAGATATGTGAATTGATTGATGTTGATTTTGGTCTACATTCAAAAAAAGCGGAAAATTGAGCTTCAAGCCTATTGTATTTTTTGCTTTAGCTCAAAAATTTAAGCATTATTTGCATGCATCATGTTGAGTGCCATGTCCAACTTATTGGACAAATCAATAATCATCCAAATGAAAGTGCAAACCTCCATCCGTAAAGAATTCACAATAAGGTTTGCAGTTTCTAAGAGATAGCACAAATATCTAAAACAACCACAGTGGTTAAGATTCCCCTAAATCGACCTGAACTCTCTATTTGTTTTCCTAAAGACAAGTCCAATATTCAAGTCAAAAGCATCATCAATTAGGACAATTTTGAAATTTGATATAAATACCAACTAGAGGAGTTGTGACATCTCTAAGGACTATGCCCTTGTTATTCCGGGTGGACCCACTTCCTTATAACAAAAAATCATGACCCCTTGCACGAGCTCTTCTAGCATCAAATACACAGGCCATCTTCCATCCGTCCTTTTTGAAAAATAATTTCACAGACGATTTACCCCTAGGAGCAACCTTGGTTCTAAATTTGAAGGGTACAAAATCATTAAAAACTCGAGAGAGTGGAAACGCTCTCACTGAGTCTTGTAACTTCCTAGACCAGCAAAACCATGACAAAATGTGCATGTGCCTTCTAATGGACTAGACACTACAAAATAGAATGAACTAAGGACTAAAATCCAGGGCGAGGCTTGGCTAACTCCACACAGACTATATAGAGAAGCAGTGACTTTAGGGCACAAAGTAATCAAGTAGCTCCTTAGAGTTGACTAAGGAATTAGAAAAGAGGACAAAAGTTGTAAAAAATGCCTTGCTAACAAGCATGTGTTTGAAAGAGCTGGACAGATCAAACAATCTGAAATTCTAAGCCAAAATCCCCTACAAAATTTCCAAGGCGGCCACCACCCAAATTTCTATTACAATTGCTTTGAACGTAGAAGCTAGGTTGGGAGTCCCATGAAGAAGTTGCCCCAAAAGTCCTAACCAAACAACCACGCTCTGAAATCATTCTCACACTTGGGTTGTCCCACATTGCCATTGCTCTAATATTCCTTCATGATAATAGACTTGATAATCCAAACTCATTGCAAGTGATTAACATAAGTTGTAAACCATAGTACAAAGGTTATCATTCGCCTTGAGTTCACATAAATTCACTCGATATAGGGAGAGGGTAGCACGTATGAGGGAGATTCCTGCCCAAGTAAACACATTGATTGCCATTTAGGTTTGACATAATTTGAGGGGGGGGCCACGTGCCTGCCCCTAAAAAAAAATTGATTTAAAATTATAATCTTGATTGTGTAGTGCATAATAGAAGATTAAGGGATGGGGGCCTCTATAAGTGACCCATTAACGCCTAATTTTCTCGGAGATAATAGAGTAGCCTAGTTTTCCATTGAATCTGATATGGAGTTGTGCTCTCTAATAATGTGGAAATCTTTGAACATGTAAAGGGAGGATATCTGGAGTTTAATCCTGGCTAAGATTGAAGCAAGTGCCAAATTCGAGGGCATGATTCTCAGAGGAATGTGTCCGATAAGACTATTAGAATCCCATATAAATTTTAGATAATTGACTTTCCTTTCCAAGGCTAAGTCAAGTCCCTTAAGCAACCCATAACATTCTGCTTGATTGTTTGTGGCCATTCATATACCCCATGAGAAAGCCAATTCGATTCATCCTACGAAACTAAAGATTTCCTCCACCCCACCTCCCCCAACCTGCCACCCCAACTTCTTCCTTCTATTAATTTATATGACTTGTTTGTGTTAGTATCTATTTGATTTTAAATCAAAAAATCATATGAAATATTTTGGACACTTCTTCCCTCTATTAATCTATATGACATAGTTGAAGGAACAATAATATTTGTATCAATGGTTAAATCAAAATAGTATTCGTTGTGTTGAGGAGAAGTAATGAAAAAGGAATATGGGGGGATGTTTTCATGTTAGGGATACATAGAATTATATTAAAAAATAATACTAAAATATTTGCATTAAAAAAAAATAAAAAATATAAATAGCCTTTACAATAAAAAAGAATACAAATCTTAAAGTAAAAAAAAAGACAAGTTAATTTTGACAAATTTTGATGAATGCACTTTGGGGAGCAATGGAAGTTAGGTTTTCATCATTTTCGGGCTTTTTGTATCCCGCCGTTTTCACTAATGATTTTTCCATTGTCACAATATCAAAGACTTGGAATGGTACATGGCTTAAAGGGCTCCCTCTATGTGTGGCCCTCTTTTAACAATTGTCATTGTATTCAGGGGAACATTGTCATGTCGATAATATTCTTCACTCGACTCTTGGATAATCTTGCAGACCGGTTAATAGCTTAGTGATCCAGGTGGCTCCAGAGACACACATAGGACAAAAGGGGGCTTATGGAATCTCAAAAATCAAAGTGCTTGGATTTCTCTCGAACTAGGTTCAGGTTGAAGATCTCGTCGTCCTGATTGCAACGATGAAAACGGTTCGTCAAACAGAGCTCATATGCGAAAGTTAGGAGCAGTCAAAATTTTTGGTTGAATTAGTGACTTGGAAGGCCTAAGGAAGGCACAATTTTGACCTTTTTCGGCCACCGGATTCCGGCCAGCTCCGACCAAATTCTGGGAAAATTTGTGGCCTCTTTAAAATCACTCCTATGGTCATTTTCGAAATTTCTAAAAATGGCTAATATTTTTAATTAAAACAAAAATTAATTAAAAAAAGAGGGTGGTGGGCCACCACCCCACCCGACGCATGTCGCATTATTTTAAAAAATAAAAAATAAATAAATAAATAAATAAATTTGAAATGGGTCGACGGGCCATGACCCCCACGCATACCCCACGCATACCCAATCGTGTATATATAAAACACCAACCTTAATGCTGACGTGAGTTGGTTGGGTGGGCCGCCCAATACGGACCCGACCCCCCTCAAAACTAAAACACGCCAAATAAAAATTGTTATGCGAATTCCGTGGGGGAGGCAGGATTTGACCACCCGACCTCCCTTAACAAATCGCTTTTTTTTACCATTATGCCAACAAGCTCCCTTGTTAACTCCGCCCTCATTTTTCTATATAAACTTGCCTTTTTCCAAGTGCGCCAAGGCCAAGGCAGCAGAAGTGTGAGCATGAATTTTGAGGCAGAGGCCAGACCAGTGCAGATGCAGGCATGCAATTTGAGGCAGATTCCAGTTTGATGCCAAGGGAATCTTTTGATCTCACAGAGGTAAAATTTTCAGAATGTATTATACATTATATGCATTTTAACCATAATTTCACAGTGAACGTGATGGTGCGCCCAGATTTGCCTTTTGAGCAGCAGTTTTGCAGATTCCTTGTGGAGGACAATCTTCAGGAATCTTGAGGGAATCTTTCAGATTCATTGGAGGCTGAAATTCATCGGTGTCAGAATGAGATCAACTTTATACTCATTCTTCTCGAAATTTCGCAAGGATCTCAATGGTGAGATCGAATTGCTGTTTTGAGTTGCATATTTTCAGATTCCCTGTGGAGCAACATCTTTGAGGAATCTAGGGGGAATCTAAAATATTCCCTAAGGCCCATATTTTCACTCTGTCAGAATTCAGAAATTTGACAGTCGATTTTGCACTATTCAACAACATGAATCTGATGGTGTATTCAGATTTTCCATCTGAGCTTTATATTTTTCGGCCACTTTTCAAAGTGGAATACAGGTGTCATCATTCAGTGAGTGAGCAGTCAATTTCACACCTTTTGATGCCACGATTGTGATGGCGATTTCAGATCGAACAACAAAGCAACTCATTCTTCGGTCATCATTCTATGTGAGGTATATGATGTGCTGATTTCATGTATTTCTTTGTATCTTTGCTACGAGATGCATTGTGTTGTACAGATCCCCGTTGATGTTTGATGTGGGATCTTGTTTTGTTCCTTTGCAACATTAGGCGCAATTGCTAGTTTAATTAAAAAATAAATTGACATTCAATCTAAATATTATAATTAGAAAAATTATAGTAAAACATATTAGATATCATTTTAGGGATTAACTGCATAGGATAAATCATTAACTATTACCATATTCATGAGTATTAGTTTTAATTGATTAAATTTCTAGTAATTTTAATTGCATTGATGAAAAAGTGAAATTAATATCAGCAAAATAAATCACATTATATAATTACCTTACATATTTGCACCAATTAACTAAGATTTTTTTTTAAATCTAAATTCTTTTAATATAAATCTTATAATTAAAAAAAACCAATAACATTTTGATGAGCATGTTAATTTAAATATCGCAATTGAGAAAAATTAATATCATAATTATATATTTTAATGTCATATTAAAAATATAACTAATTTTAAAAATAAGAAATAGCCCCTCATTATTAGAAGTTATATTAAAAAAACAAAAAAGACTTGATATTCAAATTTAAAACCAGAAGGGAATATCAAGATTATTATTTCCTTCTTAAATTACCTTTTCTTTTCTTTATTAATACTTGATTATTTGTTTGTTTAATCATTCTTCGTATCCAAGAACGAGTTATACCAAACTCTTCTGTTCATTTTAGTTTTTATGTTATGAGCATTCTTAATTCTCACTGTGAATATATCCATCAATTAATGTTCACAGGTTAGAGGGATACACAATGCCAGCTCACGAGCATTCAGAGACAAAACCCTCTCCGACTCACAGTGATAATGGTATGTATTGGTATCCTCATCTCTTTGTATATTTATATATTTTGTATATATGTTTAAGCATTTTATAGTAGGGGGTCTCATTCTGTTAGTCCAAATCACAAGTGGGTCGAAGTGGGTCGGTTCCCTTGAACGGTGAAAATCAAGTGGCACTGCCCTGATAGCTCTGATAGCCATTCTAAGTCATTCCCAAATCAGTGGACTCAAATCTCATGGAATCCTGCATATTTCATGCGTAGATTGGCATTGAGGTATACTAATTGTGTATATGATTGTGTGAACTTGGCAGATACAAAAGGTGCACTAGTCCCCTTTTGCAATGACAAGGAAGATGAACAAGAAGGGGAAGATAATAATGATGTCGAGGAGGAGGATAATGATGAAGAGTATGTTTCTTACTGCTTATTTATACAAATGTTGGTGTTGATAGAAGTATAATGTTCTGGATGTTTTTTTTTCATGCATGTACATGATTGATTTTATGAAATTTTTGATATGTTCTATGGTTGTGCTAGTGGTTATTCAAGAGTGTTGAGTTGTGAGAGGGTGGGCAGAGCTTTTGTTCAGAATGAATTACTTTTTTGACAAGCATGTGTTTGAGAGAGCTAGATTGATCAAACAATTAGAATGTTTAAACCAAAATCCCCTATGAACCTTCCAAGGCATCCATTACCCAAAGTTTTGTTGAAAAGTGTAACTAGGTTTGGTCTTCATAATAACATGTGAAATTGTGATTTTATGTAATTGATGTAATGAAGAATACAAATTTATTTTTGTAAATCTTGAATCATGGGTTTCATGATCAAGGAATTTTATTTTAATAGTAAAGGCTCCCATTGTGAGCCCTTAGGTTTGGTCATCAATTCATAAGTTCTGTCAATGTCAAAGATGAAAGACTCATTTGGGCATGTTACACATTGTAAAATAGAATTTAAATGAGTCATTAACCCTCCAAGGTCATGTCACAAGCATCCCTTGAATTCAACCTACAAAGAGAGAATAAGATGATTTCCAAAAGGCATGTCGGCCTATGGGCAATGAGAATTTGACTTATTTATATGGGGAAACCACTATATATAAGCAGCTCGGCCTTCATTTGAAGAACAAAATCCAGTCAAGGAAATTTGAAGAAGAAAAGGTATGAAAATCATAAGAAGAATAGCCTCTCGTCCAGCAAGGAGAAAGAGAAAGAGAGCAAAGTAATTTGGGACTGTATTTGGGTCAATTATTCACATGTGTGACATAAACTAGGGTTTTTGTAGTAACCTCAACCTTTGCAAATATGTGGAGGAAAGCCGAAACTTCAGAGTAGCCGAGACTAGCAGTGCATGAAGTACTTTTTGACTAGTGTTTAGTTGTGCAAGAAGGAGAATCAGTGAAGAAGGATCTTATGACTTTGTCTCAGAAAGGTTGTCGAGTCAAGGGTCTAGGTCATGGTCTTGGTATTTGTCAATTGAATTCTATATAATAAGAAGAATTCATTTTGGTTTTCCTCTCAAGTTGGAGAGGTTTTGGCCCTGCATGATTGCCTACATTCTGTGTCTCTTGTCTAATATTGTTTATGCATTGGTAATTTTTTGATGAAGAAGAACACTATAATAATCTAAGTAAAGAGAAGATCCTAATCTAATGAACTAAAAAACATTCACAACTAGTTATCATTACAAGAGAAATCTCCTAATTGTTATGCCCTATATTTCTCAACATGGTATTAGAGCTAAGGTGACAAAATCAAATAAGGGCGTCACATCAAGGGACACTCAAGCATTCAAGGGCCAAAGGACATCAAGCAAATCTAGAAGATAATCTTGAAGTTAAAAGAAGTGTCAAAACCCTAGATCAAGGAAGAATTCTACATCGGAAGAAGTGTTGGGATCATCGCTCAAATAATCATCAAGAAAAAGAAGTCCAAGACCCTACATCTACTCAAGTTGAAGATATATACAAATCAAAGCAACTAGAAGTCTATTCATACAATAGAAGCACTTCAAGGACAAATATCACATCATCATCTTGAAGAAAGTCAAAAACCCTAGAAGCTTTTTTGATTTGCACTCAATCATCACCTCAAAGAAGGAAGATAGATCAAAATCATTGTCATCACCAAATATATCAAAGCAATCCCCCTCACATTGAAGCAAGGATTTCATTCTTGATCATCCAAGAAGCATCAATACATCATCAAGGATTCATTATCAACAAAGACATCATCATCAAATATTTAAAGTGATCTCTCTCTCTGTGAAGGATCACCCTTGAAGAGAACCATCTTCATCAAGAATAAGTTTTCCTTTATCTATATCATCATCAAATTCAAGAAGGAAACAAGTGGAAGAATCATCTTAACAAGTAAGTATATTTATGTCTACATTTGAATCTGTCAAAATGTCTTTTGCAAGGAAAGCAACAAATTGGTTGGGGCTCCAAATTTTCTTGCATGGAAGCAAAGGACAGACCTAAATCTCATTGAAAATGAGGTCATTGATCATGTAAAGGGTTCAACAACAAAACCTCCAAAGGAATATGCTCAAGCACTTGCAATATTTATGAAAGGGGAAGTGAGGGCTCAACGAATTCTCATAGAATCCATCAAGGAACCCCTCATTCCATATGTATCAAAACTCGAAACCTCAAAAGAAATATATGACAAACTGGTAAAGTTGTATTATGTAAATACTATAGGAGAATTTATCTCATTAAGGCAAGAACTCTACAAGCTAAGGATGTCAAAGAAGAAGGAATAACCTCATACTTTATGAGGATATCTGAAATCATGGATCAAATTCAAGATCTGGAAGAAATCATGTTTGATAGAGAGATGATTGCAGTAGTACTAAATGCACTACCGAAGGAATGGGGTAACTTTACTTCAAGAGTTTATGGGAAGAAAGAAACTACTCCATTTCAGGATCTATGGTCATTATGCAATATTGAAGAAACAAAGCTAAAGGAAAAATCTAATGTAGGGTCAAATGCGCAAAATCAAGCATATGCCACAATGATGAAAAGAAAACGAAAATTTGGAAAGTTTGGTCCTCAAAATAAGAAGAAAAACATGGCTAAGATTCAATGCTATGGATGTCAAGAATGTGGGCATTACAAGAGAGATTGTTCTAAGATCAAGAAGGACAATAAAAAAAAGAGGAAGAGAAGAATCCCATATCACCGAAGAAGTGGAGGAAGCTGAAAATAAGAAATCCAAGAAAGAGGAAGTAAAATATCTCTACTATGATTGAGATAGTCTTCCTCACCTATAATGGTAGGAATCATTGGAAAAGTATGATAGAATGCATCATGGCATCATAGAAGCAGTAAAAGCAAGAGCTCGTGACATCATCATAGGGAAGCATGAATGATAGTTGAAATAGGTCTATGGAATGATATAGCTCTTGGTAACCTCATTAGAACCATAAGTAGTACTTATAGGAAAAATAGAAGAAGAAAATGCATCTAGCACAAAGCTCATCATGCTTCAGTCAAATAGAAACATTTCCTAGATGAGGATACTTAAGATCCTCTATTGGAATCTTCATCGGAAGGTAACTGAAATTGTAGATCTATGGAGGAAGGCTGAAACTAGCAGTGCATGAAGGAATTTTTTACTTGTGTTTACTCGTGCAAGAAGGAGAAGGAGTGAAGAAGGATCTGTGACTTTGTCTGATAAGAATTGTTGAGTTAAGGGTCTAGTTCATGGTCTTGGTATTAATCAGTTGAAGTCCCTATAATAATAAGAATTCGTTTTGGTTTTCCTCTCAAGTTGGAGAGGTTTTGGACCTAGTTGATCACCTACATTATGTGTCTCTTGTCTCTTTATTGCTTTTGCATTGGTAACTGTTTGATGAAGAAGAACACTATAATAATCTAAGTAAAGAGAATATTTTAATCTAAATAAGTAAAAAGCATTCACAACCAGTTATCATTACAAGAGAAATCTCCTAATTGTTTTGCCCTAGATTTCTCAATATGGTATAGAGCTAAGGTGACAAAACAAAATAAGGGAATCAAATCAAGGACACTCAAGCATTCAAGGGTCAAAGGACATCGAGCAAATCTAGAAGATAATCTTGAAGTTAAAAGAAATGTCAAACCCTAGATCAAGGAAGAAGTCTACATCAGAAGAAGTATTGGGATCATCACTCAAATAATCATCAAGAAAAAGAAGGCAAAGACCCTACATCTACTCAAGTTGAATATATATACAAATCAAAGCAACTAGAAGTCTATTCATACAAGAGAAGCACTTAAGGACAAAGATCACATCATCATATTGAAGAAAGTCAAAATCCTATAATATTTTATGATCCGCACTCAATCATCACCTCAAAGAAGGAAGATATATCAAAATCATTGTCATCGCCAAATATATCAAAGCAATCTCCCTCATGCTGAAGCAAGGATTTCATCCCTGATCATCCAAGAAGCATCAATACATCATCAAGGAGTCGTCATCAACAAAGACATCATCATCAAAGATCTAAAGTGATCTCTCTCTGTGAAGGATCACTCTTGAAGATAACTATCTTCATCAAGAAGTTTCTCATTATTTATATAATCATCAAATTCAAGAAGGAAACAAGTGGAAGAAGTACCTTAACAAGTAAGTATATTTTCTTACATGGAAGAAAAGGATAGGCCTAAATCTCATTGAAAATGAGGCCATGGATCATGTAAAGGGTTCAACCACCAAACCTCCAAATTAATGTGCTCAAGCACTTGCAAGATTTATGAAAGGGGAAGTAAGGGCTCAATGGATTCTCATAGAATCCATAAAAGATCCCCTCATTCCATATGTATCCAAACTTGAAACGTCAAAAGAAATATATGACAAACTGGTAGAGTTGTATTTTGTAAGCACTATATGAGAAGTTATCTCATTCATGAAAGAAATCTACAAGTTGAGGATGTCAAAAGAAGAAGGAATAGTCTCATACTTTATGAGGATATCTGAAATCAAGGATCAACTTCAAGGTCTGGGGGAAATCATGTTTGATAGAGAGATGACTACAATAATACTAAAATCACTACCGGAGGAATGGGGTAACTTTACTTCAAGCATTTATAGGAAGAAAGAAGCCACTCCATTTCAAGATCTATGGTCATTATGCAAGATTGAAGAAACCGGGCTAAAGGAAAAATTTGATGTAGGATCAAATGAGCAAAATCAAGCATATGCCACAATGATGAAAAGAAAAGGAAAATTTGGAAAGTTTGGTCCTCAAAAGAAGAAGAAGAACATGACTAAGATTCAATGTTATGGATGTCAAGAATATGGGCATTACAACAAATATTTTCCTAAGATCAAGAAGAACAATACAAAATAGGAAGAGAAGAATCTCATATCACCGAAGAAGTGGAGGAAGCTGAAAAGAAGAAATCCAAGAAAGAGAAAGTAAAATATCTCTACTATGATTGAGATAGTCTTCCCAACCTAGTTCTTTTCAAGTTTCCATTTTCAAGTTTTTACGTCGTAAAGTATAACTATTATGGTAGGAATCATTGGAAAAACATGATAGGATGCATCATGACATCATAGAAGCATTAAAAATAAAGAACTCGTGACATCATCATAGGGAAGCATGAATGATAGATGAAATAGGCATATTGAAGGATATAGCTCTTGGTAACCTCATTAGAACCATAAGTAGTACTTTTGGGAAAAAGAGAAGAAGAAAAGTAATCTAGCACAAAGCTCATCATACATCAGTCAAATAGAAACATATGTTGGATGAGGATACTTAAGATCCTCTAATGGAATCTTCATCGGAAGGTTCACCAATCAAAAGGGAGCAAGTGTTTCATCAAGAATTCCAACTTGGAGGAATTCATGAAAGGATGGTATGATGTCAATAAGCAGGTAAAGGGATTGAAGTTCTTTCAATCAAGAAAGTTGTTGAAGGAATATGACCTAAAAGAAAATTGAGGTGTGCATGCTTTTATTTGATCATTTGGAGTCATGTCATATGGTTGCGGGAAACATGGAAAAAATATCTACTTCGAGAGCATGATCAAGAGAAAAGGATCTCCTCCATTGAAAAATATGCAAGAAGGCATGGGTCACACATTGACTAGATGAAATCAACATAATGTGTCCTCATATGAAATATGAGGTGGTTGACAATAATTAGAGGAACTATGATCGAAATTTCCTGGAAGGAAATGTGTGAAGAAAGAAGGGAAGAGATCTTGGAACATGCAACTATGAAGACAATCAACATCCAAGGACTGAAAGATTTGACTATGATATCTCCATGAAAGATATGAAGCCTTTGATGAAGTCTTAAAAAGGAGACCCTTGAAAATGTATATCTTTTGGAGATGTGTCAATATGTATGCAGGATGTTGATGCAAACTGGAAGATGTCATGATGAAATACCATCACAAATGTAATTTTGATTTAATGTTAATTTATTATTTTTGAATAATATATGGATAGCCTTATGTAGGGCTTCCAAGGGAAGAGCTATGGATGTCTTCCAACTCTGATGACCATGTAGCGAGATGAAATATCCTTCAGGAAACATGGCATGAAAAAAACAACATGGCATGAAGGAAGGCTGGATATGGACTAATGGATCACTTTCTAATGAAAGAATCATGAGATGGCTCATGGATGAAAGTGATGGATGATTTTTACCCTACCAGGAAGTCCCGAAAGAAGTAGACTCCATGCAAAGAAGAAATTCATGACATTGAAGGAAGGATTTCTACAAGCAATTGGTTGTCCCATGATCTCCACCTAATGAGTTGCCTGAAGCAAGTCCCTAGACATAAGGGAGCTTGGTCAAGTCCCTATTTAAGAGGGAACTTGGGAACATTCCTTTTAGAGGAATGGGTACATTCCTCCAGTGGAATGGGCATGTCCTCCCTAAGTTGAGAGGGAGAGATAGACACATCATTCTTATCTTCACTTGGGAAGAAAAAATGGAGGATTGGGTAAACATCTGGTATTCGATACTCTTTGAGGATGATTTATGGAATCCAAGATAAGAGTAGTTGTAGAGGACCGATATTCTTTAAGGATTGGGAATCCAAGATAAGAATAATCTTGGTGGAACACACTTTGAGAACCCATGTGGAGTATGTTCCGAGAGAGACAATGATGAGGGTGTCTATAAATCATTGGCCTCGCCAACATTGTGCTTTGATCTTGTGGAGAGATAGAGATGTTATTCAAGGCCTTGCTACGTGAAAATGTTGGTTGATATGATGATAAATGGATGGATTACTAATCCGAATCTTCTTTTGAGAATTCTTCATATTGAGAATGACTGAGTATCTTGTATGAATTATAAATACCTCCTTAGTTAAGAGGTAGTGTTGAAAAGTGTAACTAGGTTCGGTCTTCATAATGACATGTGAAATTGTGATTTTGTGTAATTGATGTAATGAAGAAAATAAAATTATTTATGTAAAAATTGAATCATGGGTTTCATGATCAAGGAATTATATTTTAATAGTAAAGGCTCCCATTATGAGCCCTTAGGTTTGGCCATCAAGTCATAAGTATATTGAGTCAATGTCAAAGATGAAATACCCAATTGGGCATGTTACACATTGTAAAATATAATTTAATTAAGCCATTAACCCTCCAAGACCATGTCACAAGCATCCTTTGAAGTCAGCCTACAAAAAGAGAATAAGATGATTTCCAGAAGGAATTTCGGCCTATGGGCAAGGAAAAGTCGGCTTATTTCTATGGGAAAACGACTGTATATAGGCAACTCAGCCTTCATTTGAAGAACAAAATTTGGTCAAGGAAATATGAAGAAGAAAAGGTACGAAAATCCCAAGAAGAATAGCCTCTCATCCAACGAGAATAAAGAGAAGGAGAGCGAAGGAATTTGGGATTGTCTTTCGATTAATTCCTCACATGTATGACATAAACTAGTGTTTTTGTAGTAGGGTTATTCCTTGCAAGACTAATTAACAAGGAATAACCCTCAATGAAAGTGAAGGCGAAGCATACCAAGAAGGTCAATAATTTAGCTCACACATGTGTCGTTGCTGAGATTTCAGGTAGACGAAATTGCAGATTTGTGGAGGAAGGCCAAAACTTCAGAGTAGTTGATACTAGCAATGCATGAAGGCATGTTTTACTTGTGTTGACTTGTGCAAGAAGGAGAAGCAGTGAACAAGGATCTTCTGACTTGGTCTTGTAAAGGTTGTTGAGTCAAGGGTCTAGGTCATGGTCTTGGTATTCGTCAATTGAAGTCTCTATAAGAAGAATTCGTTTGGGTTTTTCTGCCAAGTTGGAGAGGTTTTGGCCCTGGCTGATTGCCTACATTTTGTGTCTCTTGTCTCTTTATCGTTTATGCATTGGTAATTGTTTGATGAATAATAACACTATAATAATCTAAGTAAAGAGAATATCCTAATCTAAAGAAATAATTCACAAGCAATTATCATTACAAGAGAAATATCCTAATTGTTATGCCCTAGATTTCTCAACAATTGCTTCCAAGACAGAATTCGAATTGCGAGTCCCATGAAGTAGTTGCCCCAATCATCCTAATTGGAAAACCACGCTCCAAAATCATTCTCACGCCTAGTCTGTCTCATGTTTCCATTACTTCAATATTCCTTTATGATAACAAACTTGAGAGCCCCAACTCGATGTGGGTGATTAACATAAGTTGCAAACTAGAGTACAAAGTCTATCATTCACCTTTATTTCACATAAATGTGCTCGATATAGCGAGAGGGGAGCACATATGAGGGAGGTGCATGTCCAAGTAAATACATTGATTGCCATTGGGGTTTGACATAATTTTAGGGGAAGGCCACGTGCCTCCCCCTAAAAAATAAAGATTTAAAATTATAATCTTGGATTATGTAGTGCATAATAGAAGATTAATGGATGGTGCCCTCTATAAGTTACCCTTTAACAACTTATGTTCTTGGAGATAAGATAGTAGCCCAGTTTTTCATTGAATTTGTTATGGATTTGTGCTCTCTAAGAATGTGGAAAGCTCTGAACTTGTTAAGGGAGGAGATCTAGATTTTAATCCTGGCTAAGTTTGAAACAAGTACCAAATCTGAGGGTATGATACTCAAAGCATGCACCAGATAAGATTATGAGAATCTTCTATAACTAATAGAGAGATGACTCCCTTTTTTAGGGCTAAGTCAAATCCCTTAAGTAGCCCATAACATTCCGCTTAATTGTTTGTGTTCATTCCTAGACCCCATGAGAAAGCCCATTTGGTTTGTCCTCTGAGGCTAAAGATTGCCTCCACCGCACCTCCCACCACAACTTCTTCCCTCTATTAATCTATATGATTTAGTTGTGTTAAAATCTATTTGATTTTAAAGAAAAAAAATCATATGAAATATTTTGGACACTTCTTCCCTCTATTAATCTATATGACTTAGTTGAAAGAAAAATAATATTTTTATCAATAGTTAAATCGAAATATTCTTCATTGGGTGGAGAAGCACTACAAAAGGAATATCGAGAGATGTGCGTTATATAACATTATATTAAAACAATTAAAACATAAATTAGCAAAAAATAATAAACAAATATTTGCAATAGAAACGGATTTATGTTTTAGATTGAAGATTAGAAATATAAAAAATAAAAAAATTGTTTGCTTAATTAGTTTGCAATAACAAAAGTAATGGAGATTTACTTATATTTATAAGTCACTAATCAAATTATGGAAATTATTTTCTTAAATTAGTTGGACGTTGGATTACATTCATAGTTGTTTGCACAAAGGGTAGTGAAATGCTTTACAACCATACAATTGCAAGAAAAGTAGTGAGGTGCTTTATAACCATACTATTAGACAGAGGTAGTGAAATGCTTTAACACCCTAATATAAAGCAGATATTGTTGCACTTAATTAAATGGCAACCAAAAAAAAAAAATGTATGTAAATATGTCCATGACAGTAAACAAATAAATAACTATATATGTAAATATGTTCATGACAATAAGCAAATAAACAACTACTTATATATCCATGTACATAACAATATCTCTTTGGAATAAAATATATATAATAATATCTAAAATTATGAATCATAGTAAATCAATCTTAAACTCTAAACACCCTGAGCGATCAAATTTCATAAGGTATTATTTTTTTACATTTAATAGGAAGGAATTCGAACATGACGTGGAATTAAGAGTACATAATACGATAATTTAAAAAATTTAACGCTTCTTAATATTTAATATATTTTGATTTATACATTTGATTTAATTCAAAACAACAATAATATTTTTATTAATAATTAAGTTAAATATTTTTATTAATAATTAAGTTAAATATTTTCTATTCATATTTAAATTTAGATTTGAAACTATAATAACATGTTAGGTTAATATCAATCTAATTTTAATAAAATAGTTTTAGATATAGATATTTCATAATGAAACATATTATAGGTATGTATGGAAAAGGCCAAAAGAAGTGTGAGAGAAAAGCGTGTGTATTCTTAAACATTTCATTTTAGAATGTGAGGGCTTCAAAGACAGTAAGGAAAGCTATGCTGATATTTTGACAAGGAAAATTATGCAGATATTTTGGCAACTAGATCTTGAGATAATCTATTCTCGTTTATTGTGAAACTTTACAGGAAAAGGGCCCAATACAAGAACCAGATAGAGAAGCAATTTGTCCCATAGGCTATCTTGTGAACTTTGAAATAACTTCTTCTTCTTCTTCTATATAATTGTAGGAATTAGCTATATAGAGTAAGTTGTTAAATTATTACCATGTCCATGAGTATTAGCTTCTAGTGATTTTAAATAGAGCACATATTATTCATTGCACTAGATGATGTTCACAAGGGTGAAGAAATGAGATTGATAATAACAAAATAAATAGCAAAAGATTAATCATCATCACCTATATTTGCACCCGTTAACCAACAATGCTTTTAAAATCCAAATTATTTTGATATGAATCTATATACTTAATTAGGAAAAAATAATATCATAATTATAGTAGTGAAACATATTAGATATCATTTTAGGTATTCAGTCGATAGAGTAAGTAAAGTAATTGACTATTGCCATATTTATGAATATCTTTAATTGAGTAATTTTTTCATACTTTTAAATAATCCACATAATACTCATTGCATTGAATGATGCTCACATAAATAAATAAATAAGATTAATATCAACAAAATAAATCCCATAGAATCAATTATCACTTTTGATGTTTCCACCAATTAACTGAAACTTTTTTGAAATCCAAACTCTTTTAAACAAATTTTATAATAAAAAATAAATAAACACAAACAAAAACATCAAAAACATGTTGATACACATTCATTTAAATATTATAATTGGAAAAAAATATCATTTTGACACATCTTGCATATTCATCCAAATATCATAATTGGAAAAAAATAATCTTATAATTAAAAAATAACTAATTTCAATGTTATAAGTAAAAAATAACCCCCTTCATTAGTAGTTAGATTTAAAAACTTGATGTCCTAAAGGGACTGTGAAGATGATTATTTCCTTTTTAAATTACGTTTTCTAAATTAATCCTAGATTACTTGGTTGTTTAATCACGCTTCGTCTCCAAGACCGAGTAATACCAAACTCTTATGTTGCCCAAACCAAATTTGATTCACACCGCACTCTCTCTGTATGTAATAACTTCGGAGGGGCGAGGTACTTTTGTATCCATAAAGAATATTAGGCGTTGCGTTATGAGCATGTGTGTTAGTAATGGCTATATATACATACATATGTTCATTTTAGTTTTTGTGTTATGAGCATTCTTAGTTCTCACTATGAATATATCCATCAATTAATGTTCACAGGTCAGAGGAATACGCAATGCCAGCTCACGAGCATTCAGAGACAGAGCCCTCTCCGACTCACAGTGATAATGGTATGTATTGGTATCCTCGTCTCTTAATATATTTATATATTTTTGTATATATGTTTAAGCATTTTATAGTATGTGGGTCTCAGTCTGTTAGTCCAAATCACAAGTGGGTTGGTTTCAGGGCATGTTTTTATGCTGTGATTCTCATGCTTGCTCTGATAGCCATTCTAATTCATTCCCAAATCAGTAGACTCAACGGTCATGGAATCTTGCATATGTCATGTGTAGATTGGAGTTGAGGTATACTAATTGTGTATATGATTGTGTGAACTTGGCAGATACAAAAGGTGCGCTAGTCCCCTTTTGCAGTGACAAGGAAGATGAACAAGAAGGGGAAGAAAATAATGATGTCGATGGGGGTGATGATGAAGAGTACGTTTCTTACTGCTTGCTTATACAAATGATGGTGTTGATAGAAGTAGATTGTTCTAGATCAAAATTGAGTGATCTGGAGATAGCATTTTAGGTTTGAGTCCTCTTTCATTTAATTTTAAATGAAGAATTTATATGAATGACAAATATTATTGTAGATGTTGTTGATCAGAATGATTTTAATAAAAGTTATTATATTTTTTTATAAGTAATTTGTATTGTTTAACATGAGGTTTTGTTTTTTCATACATAAAGAGAAATCAAAATTAAAGCTATGTTTTGACCATTAATGTAGGGGTATATTTTTTTATATTACTTCAATTTTATGTTAATTGATGTTCTGCTTTAAATTAGTCATTCATATCTAATGTCTATTGTTGTGTGGTGCTTTTCATCTTTGTTGTTTAATGAACCACTAGACAGATGCACCTTTGTAGCAACCATATTTTGATAGCTCGTTAATTCAATAACATTGTGTCGTAGGAAGACACAATCTTCTTTCAACTCACGAATCTCTTTCTTTTGAATCTACACCATCTCTATGAGTAGTGCAATTTCCTTATGTCTACCTACTTCACTTGGTCTGCAAGCTCCATGACAGTTGTCTTCTTGAGTACTTAGAATCTACTTGACCTCTAACACTTGACAAATTGAGCATCTTCCTAGAGGTTTAACCTGAGGTTTTGTTTTTTACACATAAAGAGAAATCAAAATTTAATGACAGTTGTCTTCTTGAGTCCTTAGAATCTACTTGACCTCTAAGACCTCACAAATTAAGCACCTTCGTAGAGGTTTAACCTGAGGTTTTATTTTTTACACATAAAGAGAAATCAAAATTTATGCCTGGCATGAAAGCTATGTTTTGACCATCAATGTAGGGGTATATTTTTTCATATTACTTCAATTTTATGTTAATTGGTGTTGAGCTCTAAATTAGTCGTTCATATCTAATGTTTATTGTTGTGTGGTGTTTTTCATCTTTGTTGTTTAATGAACCAATAGAGAGATGCATCTCTGTAGCAACCATATTTTGATAGCTCATCAATTCAATAACATTGTGTCTTAGGAAGGCACAATGTTCCTTCAACCCATGAATCTCTTTCTTTTGAAACTACACCATCTCTATGAGTAGTGCGATTTTCTTATCTCTATCTACTTCTTGCAGGTGAACTTAGTCTGCAAGCTCCATGAAATTCGTCTTCTTGAGTCCTTAGAATCTACTTGACCTCTAATACCTCACAAATTATTCATCTTCTTGAGTCCTTAGAATCTACTTGACCTCTATACATCACAAATTAAGCATCTTCGTAGATGCTTGTCTGTTATTCCTCCTTGCAAATTGATGTCCATAATTCCAATTGACAATCTGTGAATAGTTCTTTGACTAATTACAATTGTTGAGCATGCTATGTAAAACGTTGTCACCCCATCCCAACAACAAATAACTCATGAACAACTACTTTGACTTCAAATTACCAAGAAGCCCAACAAATTCCAATTTTTAGAGATATATTCCACGCCGTAATAGTCTTCTAGACAACAATTACCAAGTCTTATCTCCAATCCCATGATAGATTTTCCTAAGAATATCATCAAAAGGTTCCTAAATCAAATTTCCAACTAATTGTCGTTATTGAACTTCCCTTTACATCTTAATTTGCCTTGATTCACTATATGTACTCACCATTATCCTACATGAGTTAGAATTTATGATGGAAAAAGGTTGATTTACCACACACCTTGGCTTCATGCTATGTGAAGTATGAGATTTTAAGTGAAGGGATTGTGTTATGCCATGTCATTTTACATGTTTATTTCTTGACATATATGCCGAAGTTTCACCATTAAATAAAAATAATTTAAAATAATTCTCTAGTCAAGCATACTAGCCATGTTGGCTAGCTCATCTACCTTTCTATTCATAGCTATGAACACATAAAAACTTATCTTTTCAAATTGTTCCAACTATTTATTTTTGTACTTCTATGTTGCCATTCACGAGTGATCATTAGACTATGGAGCAAAGCCAATACCTCAACTTGATTATTAAAAGATTTCCCCTATTCCCAATCATATGCATTTTCTTCTTTTCCTTTAGGATAAAAAATGCCCCCCCTACTCCCACCACCCCTAATATCATAAACATTGTGCTAATATCTATTTTATTTTAAATAAAAAATCATGAAATATTTTGGACACTTCTTCCCTCTATTTTTTTTTAATAGCAACTAATAGATTATATTAAGTAAAAAAAGTGTTGACCACAGTTCAAGTACAAAAAGGATACATTTTCAAGGTCCTTTGAGGACCCGTAACACCTTAAGAGTCTTATTTGCCTCTTTTGATTCTCCTCACAACATTACAACTAATTCTTCTTGTATAAACTTTGATGAAAGAGACACCCAATTTTTTTTCTTAACCTGCATTCCTTTTGTTGACATTAATCATTAATAACAATTATCTTTGGGTCATCTGCCACCTGATTCAAATATGAGATGGTTGGGGAGATTGAGTTTGCAGAAGATATGTGAATTGATTGACTTTGATTTTGGTGTACATGTGGAAAAGCAAAAAATTGAGCTTCAAGCCTATTGTTGTTTTGCCTTAGCTCAACAATTTGAGCATTATTTGCATGCATCATGTTGAGTGCCATGTCCAACTTAATGGACAATTTAGTAATCATCCAAATGAGAGTGAAAACATCCATCCTTAAGGAAGTCACAATAAGGTCTGTAGTTTCTAAGGGATTATCACAAATCTCTAAAACAACCACAATGGTTAAGATTCTGCTTAATTGGCATGAACTCTCTATGTGTTTTCGTAAAGACAAGTCCCAAATTCAAGTCAAAAACAACATCAATTAGGATAATTTTGAAATTTAACATAGAGACTAGCTAGACGAGTTGTGACATCTCTAAGGACTATGCCCTTGTTCCTCTTAGTGGACCCATTTCCTTATAACCGGCAATCATGACCTCTTGCACGAGCTCTTCTAGCATCAAATACACATGCCATCTTCCACCCGTCCTTTTTGACAAATAATTTCACGAACCATTTACCCCTAGGAGCAACCTTAGTTCTAAATTTAAAGGATACAAAATCATTAACATCCCGAGTGAGTGGAAACGCTCTCACAGAGTCTTGTAACTTCCTAGACCAACACATCCATGACAAAATGTGCATGTGACCTCTAACAGACTAGAAACTACAAACTAGAATGAACCAAGGACTCAAATCTAGGGCGAGGCTTAGATAACTCCACACAGACTAGATAGACAAGTAATGACCTTGGGGCACAAAGTAATCAAGGAGCTCCCTAGATTTGACTAAGGAATTAGAAAAGAGGACAAACGCCGTAAAAAAATGCCTTGCTAAGAAGCATGTCTTTGAAAGTGCTGGATAGATCAAAAAATTTGAAAGTCTAACCGAAAATACCCTACAAACCTTCCAAGGCGGCCACCACCCAAATTTCTATTACAACTTCTTTGAAGGAAGAAGCTAGATTGGGAGTCCCATGAAGTAGTTTCCCCAATTGTCCTAACCAAACAGCCACGCTCCGAAAGGATTCTCACACTTGGGTTGTCCCACATTGCCATTACTCCAATATTCCTTCTTGATAACAGACTTGAGAATCCAAACTCATTGCAGGTGTTGAAAACCAGATTACAAAAGTTATCATTCACCTTGAGTTCACACTCGATATAGGGAGAGGGGAGTACATATGAGGGAGATTCCTGCCCAAGTAAATACATTGATTGTCATTTAGGTTTGACATAATTTGAGTGGCCAAGTAAATACATTGATTGTCATTTAGGTTTGACATAATTTGAGTGGGAGGGCGCATGCCTCCCACTAAAAAAAAAATTATTTAAAATTATATTCTTGATTGTGTAGTGCATAATAGAAGATTAAGGTGTGGGGACCTCTATAAGTGACCCATTAACGACTAATGTTCCCGGAGATAATAGAGTAGCCTAGTTTTCCATTGAATCCGATATGGAGTTGTGCTCTCTAAGAATGTTGAAAGCTTTGAACATGTAAAGGGAGGAGTTCTAGAGTTTAATCCTCACTAAGATTGAAGCAAGTGCCAAATTCGAGGGCACAATTCTCAGAGCAATGTGTCTGATAAGATTATGAATATTCCATATAACTTTTAGATGATTGATTTTCCTTTCAAAGGCGTCCCATAAGCAACCTATAACATTCTTTTTGATTATTTATGGCCATTCCTAAACCCCATGAGAAAGCCAATTTGATTCGTCCTTCGGGGCTAAAAGTTGCCTCCCCACACCTGCCACCCTAACTTCTTCCTTCTATTAATTTATATGACTTGTTTGTGTTAATATCTATTTGATTTTAAATAATAAAAAAATCATATGAAATATTTTGGACAATTCTTCCTTCTAATAATCTATATAACATAGTTGAAAGAACAATAATATTTTTATCAATAGTTAAATCAAAATAGTCTTCATTATGTTAAGGAGATTTTTATCACTGGTTAAATCAAAATAGTCTTCATTGTGTTAAAGAGAAGTAATGCAAAAAGAATATGAGGAGATGTTTTCATGTTAAGGATAAATAACATTATATTAAAAAATAATATTTTTTGGATGGATTTTAAATCCATCGACCAATTTTCCTCACGAAGTTTCTTATAATAATAAGAAAATATTGACATATATATATATATATATATATATATATATATGCTTTACAATAAAAAAGAATACAAATCTTAAAGTAAAAAAAGACAAGTTAATTTTGATGAATGCACTATGAGGCGCAATGGCAGCTAGGTTTTCGTCATTTCCCGGGCTTTCTGCATCCCGTCGTATCAAGAACTTGGAATGGTACAGGGCTTAAAGGGCTCCCTCTACGAATGGCCCTCCTTCAACAATTGGTGTTGTCTTCAGGGGAAAATTGTCATATCGGTCATATTGTTCGCTCAACTCTTGGAGAAGCTCGCAGACCGTTTAATAGACGAACTAGTCTTCTTGAGTCGATAATTGATCTTTTCATGCTCCCGTGCCTTGGCTTATTTCACTGTAAATGATTAGATTGTGAGGCAGATGATTTCTCAGTTAGGTATTTTCATAAAAGGGATTTTCTCCTCTGCCTCTATTTTTATTAGTTTTCTACATTATGTATCTCTCGTTTTATGCTCGTTGGAGTCCAGGTTGGCTCTATCGCTTGTGTTGTCTACATGCTCCATATCAATTGTTGTAGAGGAGGGGGCTTTTTAGTCGTCTGTGCACCCTCTGAAGGATAGCGGTCTTGCGGATCCTCTCTCTTTGCCATGATCTGAGGCACATTTCCCTCTGTTAGAGAACAACTTGAACTGATTAATTTAGATATTTATCAAAAACACTGGCAGAAAAATAACAACATTTTGGGTTTGAGAAACTTTTACTATATCTTTGCTCAAACAGATGATTCATGGATGATGGGGACTGCCTGTAAATTTCCAGAGTCTTTAATTTGTAGGGAGTGCTCTGTAAGACTATAGTATTGTAAAAAAATCATTAATCATTCTGAAGTTCAGGTTGTGTGGGGCACAAATGGAACCAGGGCTCAAACGGTTCCTTTGTATCTTTCAAATATGTTGTACAAGGGAAGACTTCGACTATACAAAGGAAGGTTTTGGCCCCTACAAAAATGTGTCAAAACATTCGAGGTCCCTATTGTGGACCAAATGGAGCAAGCTCCATCCATGGAGGTCAACAACTCACATGTATCTTCTCTATTTTCAACACTTTAGTCAAAAGCCATTATCTGCAAATTTAATGGCTTCTGGCCAAAAAAATGAAGCATTATTCTAGTGGGTGGTCTCTCTTTGGACCACCTAATTGTGATATTTACTTACGCTCTAAAGGATTGTTCATAGTCCAATTTGACACTAAAAAATATTTGGATTTTGTTCAAAATGAAGGGTTGTGGTTCTGGGTAGAGTCGGTCTATCTATTACTCCATGGTTCCTTGATTTTGATGCAACAACCATGGTGGTTACATTTAGGTCAGTTTGGGTTAGGCTTCCAAACATCCCCCTTCCCTTATCGCATCACAAAATTCTTGAAGACATTGGAAATCAAATTGGGCAAATTCAAAAAAATGGACCTTGAAAGAACAGATGAAGGAATCTTCACCTTTGCTAGGATTTGTGTGGAGATATACCTTAGCAAAGGGTTACTAGATCACATAATATTGAAACATAATAATTTTCAGTGGTCCCAAATTCTAGATTATGAGAACACGATCTCTTGTTGTCGTGTATGTTTTCAAACAGGTCACTTACATAACTCATGTCCACAGGCTAATAATATCACAAAAAAGAATGAATTACAATGTAAGTCAACTGTGATTAATAGCCACTAGCCAGAAAGATCTAATAGTTAGACTTAAGTAGGTAGTCATCTGGTCCGAGCAAGCCCTTGGCTTTGATCACATATATACTATAGTAGACAAGCAGATAATTCCCACTGTTCAACCTGCTATCATTGTATGGTCTTACCACACTTTACAATGAGCATTGCCCCTTTTTTTCAGTAGAAAAAACAACATTTTTTCACTTGGGTCATCGTGACCATAATCATTGTAAGTTGCCACTTAACCACATCCACTTGGTGTTTCATCCAGTTGTCCCCTGGTCTTCAGGTTTTCTAGTGTACCACATCTTTAAGAATGGGAAATAGTGAAACTATGTTGCAAGATCTGGAGATAGCATTTTAGGTTTGAGTCCTCTCTCATTTAATTTTAAATGAAGAATTTATATGAATGATAAATATTATTGTTGATGTTGTTGGTCGGAATGATTTTAATAAAAGTTATTATATTTTATAGAAGTAAATTCAGTGTAATCGTATTGTTGTTTAACATGAGGTTTTGTTTTTCACACAAAGAGAAATCAAAATTTATGCCTTGCATGAAAGCTATGTTTTGAACATCAATGTAGGGTATATTTTTTCATATTACTTCAATTTTATGTTAATTGGTGTTGAGCTTTAAATTAGTCATTCATATCCAATTTCTATTGTTGTATGGTGTTTTTCATCTTTGTTGTTTAATGAACCAATAGAGAGATGCACCTCTGTAGCAACTATATTTTGATAGCTCGTTGTGTCTTAGGAAGGCACAATGTTCTTTCAACCCATGAATCTCTTTCTTTTGAAACTGCACCATTCCTATGAGTAGTGCAATTTTCTTATCTCTACCTACTTCTTGCATGTGAACTTAGTCTTCAAGCTCCATGACATTCATCTTCTTGAGTCCTTAGAATCTACTTGAACTCTAATACCTCACAAATTAAGCATCTTCGTAGATGCTTGTTTGTCATTCCTCATTGAAAATTGATGTCCATAATTCCAATTGACAATCTGTGAATAGTTTTTTGACTAATTACAATTGTGGAGCATTCTATGTAAAAAGTTGTCACCCCATTCCAACAAAAAATAACTCATGAACAACTACTTTAACTTCAAATTACCAAGAAACCCAACAAATTTCAATTTTGAGAGATATATTCCACGCCATAATAGTCCTCTATACAACAATTACCAGGTCTTATCTCCAATCCCATGCTAGATTTCCCTAAGAATACCATCAAAAGGCTCCTAAATCAAATTTCCAACTAATCGTCGTTATAGAACCTCCCACTGCATCTTAATTTTCCTTGATTCATTGTAAGTACTCAACACTGTCCCACATGAGTTAGAATTTATGATGGAAAAAGGTTGATTTACCACACACCTTGGCTTCATGCTATGTGAAGTATAGTCCTTGCTTGGCGACATCAAGTGAAGGGATTGGGTTATGCCATGTCATTTCACATGTTTATTGCTTGACATATATGCCAAAGTTTCACCATTAAATACAAATAATTTAAAATAAGTTTAATGCCTCAAATTTTTTCCTTAACCACACTTTTAACCTTTTGCACAATCATAATCATGACATCACTCATTAAGGGATTGTAACATGTGCTTATCCTCTTTAGTCCATAAAATTTCTCTAACCAAGCATGCTAGCCATGTTGGCTACCTCATCTACCTTTCTATTCATAGCTATAAGCACATGAAAAAACTCTATCTTTTCACATTATTCCAACTATTTATTTATCCCGAGGATTTATGCTAACCACTTCCACCATATGTTGTATCTTTATGCAAAGATCTAATTATTAATTCTAAATCTCGAATAATAATTGTACTTCTATGTTAACGTTTATGAGTGATCATTAGACCTTGGAGCAAAGCCAACACCTCAACTTGATTATTAAAAGATTTCCCCTATTCCCAATAATATGCATTTTCTTCATTTCCTTTAGGATAAAAAATGTTCCCCCCACTCCCACCACCCCTAATATCATAAATGTTGTGTTAATATCTCTTTGATTTTAAATAAAGACTCATATGAAATATTTTGGACACTTCTTCCCTCTATATTTTTTAATAGCAACTAAGAGATTATATTAAGTAAAAAAAGTGTTGACCACATTTTGAGTACAACAGGCTTATTTTCCTCCTTTTGATTCTCCTTACAACAATACAACTAATTTTTCTTGTATAAACTTTGATGAAAGAGCCACCCAAAATTTTTGTCTTAACCTACATTCCTTTTTTTGAGATTAACTATTGATAACAAATATTTTTAGTTCATCTACCACCTGATTCAAATATGGGATGGTTGGGGAGATTGAGTTTGTTGAAGATATGTGAATTGATTGACTTTGATTTTGGTGTACATTCATAAAAGCAGAAAATTGGGCTTCAAGCCTATCGTTGTTTTTCCTTAGCTCAACAATTTGAGCATTATTTGCATGCATCATGTTGAGTGTTATGTCCAACTTATTGGAAAATTCAGTAATCATCCAAATGAGATTGCACACATCCATCCTTAAAGAATTCATAATAAGGTCTACAATTTCTAAGAGATAGCATAAATCTCGAAAACAACCACAATGGTTAAAATTCTCCTTAATCTACCAGAACTCTCTATGTGTTTCCGCAAACACAAGTCCCAAATTCAAGTAAAAACAACATCAATTAGGAAAATTTTGAAATTTGATATAGAGACCACCTAGAGGAGTTGTGACATCTCTAAGGATTGTACCCTTGTTCCTCTCAGTGGACAAACTGCCTTATAATTGGCAATAGGACCCCTTGCACGAGATCTTCTAGCATCAAATACACAGGTCACCTTCCATCTGTCCTTTTTGACAAATAATTTCACAAACCATTTAATCCTAGGAGCAACCTTGGTTCTAAATTTGAAGGATACAAATTCATTATCAGTCCTAGAGAGTGGAAATGATCTCACAAAGCCTTGTAACTTCCCACACCAACACAAGCATGAAAAAATGTGCATGTGCCCTCTAATAGACTAGACACTACAAACCAAAACAAACCAAGGACTCAAATCCAAGGCAAGGCTTGGCTAACTCCACACATATGAGATAGACAAGCAATGTCCTTGGGGCACAAAGTAATCAAGGAGCTCCCTAGAGTTAACTAAGGAATTAGAAAAGAGGACGAAAGTTGTAAAAAAGTGTTGCTCACAAGCTTGTGTCTAAAAGAGTTGGATAGATCAAACAATCTGAAAGTCTAAACCAAAATCCCCTACAAATCTTCCATGGCAGCCACCACCCAAATTTATACCACAATTGCTTTGGAGGCAAAATCTATACCGGGTGTCCCATGAAGTAATTTCCCAAATTAGCCTATCTAGACAACCATGCTTCGAAAGGATTCTCATGCTTGGGTTGTCCCACATTGCCACTACTCCAATATTCCTTCATGATAATAGACTTGAGAATCCAAACTCATC
Organism: Pinus albicaulis; assembly: GCA_034641835.2. Classification (NCBI taxonomy): domain Eukaryota; kingdom Viridiplantae; phylum Streptophyta; class Pinopsida; order Pinales; family Pinaceae; genus Pinus; species Pinus albicaulis. Next base: position 1,552,273,207 of record CM076584.1, read on the forward strand.
GCTGATAATTAACATAAGTTGCAGACCAAAGTACAAAGGTTATCATTCACCTTGAGTTCACATAAATGCACTCAATATAAGGAGAGGGGAGCATGTATGAGGGAGATTCTTGTCCAAGTAAATACATTGATTTCCATTTATTTTTGACATAATTTGAGTGGGAGGTCACATCCCTCTCCCTATTGAATTATAATCTTGATTATGTAGTACATAATAGAAGATTAAGGAGTGGGGGCCTCTATAAGTGACCCATAACAAGTAATGTTCCCAGAGATAATAGAGTAGCCTGGTTTTCCATTTAATCTGATATGGAGTTGTGATTTCTACGAATGTGGAAAGCTTTGAACCTATAAAGGGAGGAGATCTGGAGTTTAATCTTGGCTAAGATTGAAGCAAGTGCCAAATTCGAGGGCACGATTCTCAGAATAATGTGTCGGATAAGACTATGAGAATCCCATATAACTTGTATAGAACTGACTTCCCTTTCCATAGCTAAGTCAAGTCCCTTAAGCAACCTATAACATTTTTCTTGATTTTTTGTGGCCATTCCTAGACCCCATGAGAAATCCCATTCGATTGGTCCTCTAGGACTAAAGATTGCCACCGCCCCTCCCCCCACCACACATGCCAGCCCAAATTCTTCCTTCTATTAATTTATATGACTTGTTTGTATTAATATCTATTTGATTTTAAACTAAAAAATTCATATGAAATATTTTGGACACTTCTTCCCTCTATTAATCTATATGACGTAGTTTAAGAAACAATAATATTTTTATCAATGGTTAAACCAAAATTCTCTTCATTGTGTTGAGGAGAAGTAATGCAAAAGGAATATGCGGAGATTTTTGCACGTTAGGGATAAATAACATTATATTAAAAAATATTGACATTAAAAAAATAAAAAATATATAAATTAGATTTATAGTAAAAAAGAATACAAATCTTAAAGTAAAGGAAAGACAAGTTAATTTTGACAAGTTTTGATGAATGCACTTTGGGGCGCAATTCCAGCTATGTTTTCATCATTTCTCCGCTTTTTGCATCCTGTTGTTGTGACCAATGATTTTTACATTGTTACAGTATCAAGGACTTGGAATGGTATAAGGATTAAAGGGCCCCCTTTGTGCAGGGTCCTATTTCAACAATTGTCATTGTATTTAGGGGAACATTGTCATGTCTGTCGTATTGTTCGCTTAACTTTTGGAGAAGCTCGCATACCGTTTAATAACCGAACTAGTCTTCTTGAGTCGATAATTGATCTTTCATGCTCCCATGTCTTGGTTTATTTCACTGTTAATGATAAGATTGTAAGGCAGATGATTTCTCAATTAGGGATTTCCATAATAGGATTTTTCTCCTTGGCCTCTGTTTTTACTAGTTTTCTACATTATGTATGTCTCGTTTTATGCTCGTTGGATCGTGGGTTGGCTTTGTTGCATGTGTTTTCTACATGCGTTGTATCGATTATTGTAGAGGAGGGGGGTTTTATGTCGTTTGTGCACCCTTTTAAGGATAACGGTCTTAGGGCTCCTCTCCCTTTGCCATGATTGGAGACTCATTTCCCTCTATCAAAGAACAACCTGAAACTCTTTTTTTTAGATATTTATTAAAAACACTGGCAGAAAGATAAGAACATTTTGGGTTTGAGAAGCTTTTACTATTTTTCGTTCAAACAAATTATTCATGGAAGATGGGGATTGCCTGTAAATTTCTAGAGTCTTTAATTTGTAGGGAAGGTTCTGCAATATCCCTTGCAACTCAAATACTATAGTATTGTAAAAAAATCGTCAATCATTCTGAACTTCGAGTTGTGTGGGGGCACAAACAGTGCCAAGGTTTCAAGCAGTCCTTTTGTATCCTTCAAAGATGTTGTACAAGGGAAGACTTCAACAGTACAAGGGAAGGTTTTAGCCCCTACATATTTGTGTCAAAACATTTCAGGTCCCATATGATTGACCAAATGGAGCAAGCTCCATCCATGGAGGTCAACAACTCACATGTATCTTCCCTATTTTCAACACTTAAGTCAAAAGCCATTATTTGTAGATTTAATGGATTCTAGCCAAAACATGAAGCATTATTTCAGTGGGTGTTCATTTTTGGACACCTAATTGTGATATTTACTTATGCTCTAAAGGATTTTTCATGGTCCAATTTGACACTCAAAAAGATTTGGATTTTGTTAAAATGAAGGGTCGTTGTTTTAAGGTAGAGTCGGTTTATCTATTACTCCATGGTTCCTTGACTTTGATGCAACAACCATGGTGGTTACATCTATGCCATTTTGGGTTAGGCTTCCAAACATCCCCCTTCCCTTTTGGCATCACAAATTTCTTGAAGACATTGAAAACAAATTGGGCAAATTCAACAAAATGGACTGTGAAAGAACAGATAAAGGAATCTTCACCTTTTCTAGGATTTGTGTGGAGATAGACCATAGTAAAGGGTTAATATATCACATATTATTGAAACATAATAATTTTCGTTGATCCCAAATTCTAGATTATGAGAACACGAGCTTTCATTGTCGTGTATGTTTCAAACATGTCACCTACAGAACTCATGTCCGCAGGCTAAGAAGATCATAGAAACGAAAAAGAGGTAGACAAACAGGCCAAAAGGATGGAAGTTTAATGAGCCCTCGCCCCCCCCCCCGGTCCTCCATTCAGAAGATGACGAGGGGGAAAACAAAAGAGACAAAACCCAACCAATCCGAAGATATAATGGAGGGGGATGTAGCATCATAGGTAGGGTTTGTCTCTTCTCTTTTAAAGGGACGTGAATCAGAAAATCATCAGTCTCCGAATGGGAATGGCAGCACAAAACAAACTCATGTTTCAGAGAGCTCAGATTCAGACAAGGAAACTCCACATCTGGAAGAGGGTCAAGAATTGGCATTGATTTTGGTTGAACCTAATCCTAATGGTTGGAAAAAGGTGCAAAAAAGGAAGGGCAAAAAAAGAAAAAAATCAACACTAGTTGTCATCCTTAACTTTCTTTTGTTGTATATTTGTAAGCTTTATGTTTTGTGGTTCTATGCCATTTTTTACAACCATTTTTGTTTTTTCTGCTCACTTGATGAGTCATGTATTATCAATGACACTTTCTGCATATACACTACGTGTGTCTACAAAATGTTATTTTTATTTATCTTTAAAAAATAAAAATAAAATTTGCCAAAAAAATACTAATTATTAATGAATTTGAAATAGAAATATATTTATATTTTAGATTTAAAATCATAAATATTAAAAATTGTTAAGTTTACACCTTATAATAATAATAACAATTATGGAAAAAATGTCTACTTAATTAATTTGTGATAACAAAAGTAATGTAGATTTACTTATATTTATAAGTCACTAATCAAATTATGAAAATGGTTGTTTTTTTACTAGTTGGAAAAAAATAAGAGAATGGATTATATTCATAATTGTTTGCATGGAGGGTAGTGAGGTGCTTTACAACCCATTATAGGGTAGTTATTATCACTTAACATTAAGTAACAACAAAAAAATAACTATTTATGTAAATATGTCCAATAAAAAAATAAATAATTACTTATATATATACATAATAATATCTAAAAATATGAATCATCAATCTTAAACCCTAAACCCTAAAAGGAGTCAAATTTCATAAGGCATATTTTTTTTACATTTAATATGAATGAATTCAAACTTGACATAGGATAAAATGATTAAAAAATTACACTTTATAAAAATTAATTCCTTTCATTTTTACATTGATTTAATTAAAAAACAAAAATATTTTTATTAATAATTAAGTCAAATATATTCTCATTTAAATCTAGATTCCAAACTATAATAACATGTTATGTTAACACCAATTTAAATTCAATAAAAGAGTTTTAAACGTAGAGATTTCATAGTGAAACATATTACATATCATTTTAAGAATTAGTTATGTAGAGTAAGTCATTAAATTATAACCATATGTATTAATTATTTATGGTGATTTTAAATAATCCACGTATTATTATTCACTGTATTGTATTAGATGATGCTCATAGATCTGAAAAAGTGGGATTGATAATAGCAAAATAAATGGCATTGTATCAATCATCACCTAGCCGAGTTAAAAAGACTTCTTTAGAATCCAAATATTTTTGCTATGAATTTTAAAAAAACAAAAAACATTTTTGAGACATCTTGCAACTCAATCTAAATATCTTAAATGGAAAAATTTGCTATCGTAATTATCATAGTGAAACATATTAGATATCCGTAAAAATAGATGGCATAGTACCAATCATCACATTTCACCAACTTCTTTTAGAATCCAAATTTGTGTAGAAATTTTGTGACTCTTTTTAGTTTCTCCTTATTTCTCTCATATAGTTAAATGCCCATTCCCATAACCATACATTCAACAAGCTGAAAAATAAATTTTTTCTGAAAACACAAATTCTGAAAATTTCAAAGTGCTGGAAATTGCAGAAATAAAAATACATAAATATTTTCAGCCACACACAGAAATTTGACATGCTGATTTTTGGTCAATATGACCCTAAAAAAACCCCCTACAACTCTTGGGGAAAACCAGTTCGAAAGCTCTTCTTTATTTCTGATAAATAGCTTTTACAATGAGAGAGAAATACTCAGAAAATTTCAGCAACCAAACTAGTACAACTTATCTCGTTTTCTGTGCTTAACCAACACCTCGAAAAATGTGCAAACAACAAAACATGAACAACAATAAATGTTGTATGGAACCTGCCTTGATTTCTGTGCACAAGGATAGCAGCAGATTGTACAGTTTGCCTCAAAATTCGTGCCACAAAAACAACAACTCCCTCTCCTCGAAATATGTGCCAGAAATTGTACATTTGCCTAGGAATGCGTACCGAAAGATATTGTATGAAAACTGCCTTGAAAAATGTGCCCAAACTGCCTTGAACTATGTGCCAACCTTGTTGTACAGATTCACTGAAATGTTGTCTCAGTATGCCTGCCAAGGTTTTGCTCTCCTTCACCTCACTACTCAGAAATCTTCTTTGCTCTCTTCTCCTCCTTCTCTCAATCTACTCATGAAAGACTGAATGACCTTTTCCTCCTTTAACTTAACCCTAAGTGACTTTTGGGAATCTCTAAATCCAATCGCTGAGATAGCTTTAGATCTAGGGCTGAGATTAAATGTGCATTTAAAATCCACTTTCTATTTTTTAATTCACCCCACTTTAATAAAGACCCTCTTAGTCATTTATTTCCAAAGTCACTTTTCACTTTGTAATGTCATATTGAATTTATTAAAGTCACTTTAAAATTAGACTTAATAACTTTATCACTTAAAGTCACTTTTAAATTAGATTTGACTTTACAATTTATAAAGTCACTTTAGCAGAAAAAGTGAAATACATTTGGACACTTTTCCCTAGGCCAAAGATACATTTGGACACTTTTCCCTAGGCCAAAGATCAAAATCTCAGGGAACCACCTGTCCTCCGGTAACCAAATTTCAACAATTTATTTGCTATGAATTTTCTAATTTAATTTTTTTTTAAATTGACACATTTTGTATGACAATCTAAATATTATAATTGGAAATATATATATATATATATATATATATATATATATATATATATATATATATATATATATATATATATATCATAATGAAACATATTAGATATCATTTTAGGGATTAATTGTATAGAGTAAGTCATTAACTATTACGATATTAATAAGTATTAGTTTCAATTGATTAAATTTCTGGCAATTTTAAATCGTTGATGATGTTTACATAGATAAGGAAGTGAGATTGATATCAACAAAATAAATCACATTATATCAACCACCTTAGATACATGCACCAATTAAATAAATAAAAAAATTTAAATCCAAATTTTTTTAACATAAATCTTTTAATTAAAAAAAAAAAAAAAAAAAACATTTTGAAACATCTTGTATGTTAAGATAAATGATAATAATTGGAAAAAATTAATATCATAATTATATATTTAAACATCATAATATATAAATAAGAAATGGCCCCTTTTATTAGAGGTTATATTTAAAAAAATAAAAATAAAAACTTTGATATCCAAATTTAAAACCAGAAGGGAATTTCAAGATGATTATTTCCTTCTTAAATTACATTTTTAAAATTAATACTCCATTATTTCCTTGTTTTGTTTAAGCACTCTTAGTATCCAAGACCAAGTAATACCAAACTCTCCATTCACCAAATTTCAAACCAAATTACATTCACTGGAATCAATTTTATAGCTTTGAGCTTTTGAAACACCACCAAGGCAGGCAGGCAGGCAGGCAGGCAGCAGAAGCAAAAGCAGGGAGAGACCGATCCACATACATGCAATAATTATTATAATGGTTATATTATTCTAAATATTGTGTAGAAAGGCGCCACATATCATCACACCCCAACACCAATTTGAATCCTTTGTTCCTGCTCTGAGAACATGTGTGTTAGCAATGGATATATATATATGTTCATTTTAGTTTTTGTGTTATGAGCATTGTTAATTCTCACTGTGAATATATCCATCAATTAATGTTCACAGGTCAGAGGGATACACAATGCCAGCCCACGAGCATTCAGAGACAGAGCCCTCTCCCACTCACAGCGATAATGGTATGTATTGGTATCCTCATCTCTTAATATATTTATATATTTTGTATATATGTTTAAGCATTTTACAGTAAGGGGGTCTCAGTCTGTTAGTCCAAATCACAAGTGGGTCGAGGTGGGTCGGTTCCTTTGAACGCTGAAAATCTAAATCTGCACTGCCCGAAGCATGTTTTTATGTTGTGATTTTCAAGCTAAATCAGTAGACTCAAAGCTCATGGAATCTTGCATATGTCATGCGTAGATTGGCGTTGAGGTATATTAATTGTGTATATGATTGTGTGAACTTGGCAGGTGCAAAAGGTGCACTGGTCCGCTTTTGCTGCGACAAGGAAGATGAACAAGTGAACTTGGCAGGTGCAGAAGGTGCACGAGTCCCCTTTTGCTGTGACAAGGAAGATGAACAAGAAAGGGAAGAAATTAATGATGTCGATGAGGATGATGATGAAGAAGAGGAGTACGTTTCTTACTGCTGGTTTATACAAATGTTGGCGTTGATAGAAGTATAATGTTCTTGATCCTATTTGTTGGTGCATGTACATGATTGATTTTATGAAATTTTTGATATGTTGTATGGTTGTGCTAGTAGTCATTCAAGAGTGTTGAATTGTGAGAGGGTGGGCAGAGCTTTTGTTCAGAATGAAATACAATGTCAGTCAACTGTGATTAGTAGCCAGAATTTAGAAAGGTCTAACACTTAACACTTAGAGTTAAGTAGGTAGTCATCCTGGTCCAAGCAAGCTCTTGGTTTTGATCACATATTAATAGTCAAAGAGAGAATTCCAACTGTTCAACCTGCTATCCTTGTATGGTGTTACCACACTTTACAGCACACAATTCCCCTAGTTTCCTTAAATTGTGGTCTTGCCCTATAAAAATGTCAGCTTCTCTTTGGGGATTCCATGCCCCTAGTTTGAATGGACTAGCCAGATGGAAGATTATCCCCCACCTTATCTTAATAGGGGTTCAAAGGATTGGCAGTGAATCCATGTTCCCACTTTTAAATATTTAATGGAGTTAGTGATGGATGATCCCCTGCCTCATCCTGGGAAATGGTCTTAGGACCAAGAGTATTCCATAGTACACAATTTGAATTGCTTTCTGATTGGAGAAATATCTTCCCCCTCTAATGTTATAGTTACCAGACATTAACACCCTCTATGTTTGTCTTATTCATGGAGTACTTGAGAGTCTCATTGACTGCTGTTGATTCATCAGTGAACATCGAGATAATTTCATTCTTTCTTTCTGAGAGATCCCTCATCTAAATGTAATCGAAGTGTAGGACATGACATCTTGAACATTGAGAGTACTAAGAGCAGAAGACTTTAGTTTTTTCTGGTGTCTTTTGCAACATTCAGATCTACTCTTATTCTTCTTTTGTCCACCAAAACAACATGTCCAGCCAATATATTCATGGGTGTTAATCTATTGCAAAGAGTGGAAAGACTAGAAAATATTGGTGTGTCTCATTCAGATTGGCAAGAGTGTTTTGCTGGCTGGCAATATGACACTCTTTTACGATGTTAGTGCTTAGCAATAATTGGAACCCTTCTTTTTGACATAGTAAACGTGGAAATAACTTGTCCCATCCTCCTGCACTTGAGTACAGAACAACACATTTTGTAATTTCAATAATTTTCCGAAGTGTACATCAGCAGCAATAACCATATCCAGCTAATTTTCCAAAGTCTACATAAGTAGCAATAACCATATCCAGCAGAACCCACGCAAAAGGGAGCATACTTACAAGATTTGAAACTTGGGCCTTTTTCACCGTAACCACTCTAAGTTGACACTTGACCACAACAACTTGATTTAAATATAGGTGTTTCATCTATCAGTACCCTGGTCTTCAGGTTTTCCAGTGTACCACATCTTTAAGAATGGGAAATACTGAAACTATGTTGCAAGATCTGGAAATAGCATTTTAGTTTTGAGTCCTCCCTCCTTTAAAATAAGAATTTATATGAATGATGGATATTATTATTGTAGATGTTATTGGTTGAAATGATTTTAATAAAAGTGATTATATTTTATATAAGTAAATTCAATGTAATTGTATTGTTTAACATGAGGTTTTGGTTTTTTATTCATAAAGAGAAATCAAAATCTATACCTTGATATATATGGCATGAAAGGTATGTATTGACCATCAATGTAGGGGTATATTATTTCATGTAACTTCATTTTTATGTTAATTCGGGTTGAGCTCTAAATTAGTCATTCATATCTTATTTCTATTGTTGTGTGGTGTTTTCATCTTTGTTGTTTAATGAACCAATAGAGAGATGTACCTTTGTAGCAACCATATTTTGACAGCTCGTTAATTCAATAACATTGTGTCTTAGGAAGGCACAATCTTCCTTCAACCCACGAATCTCTTTCTTTGAAACTAAGCCATCTCTATGAGTATCGCAATTTCTTTATCTCTACCTATTTCATGCAGGTGAACTTCGTCTGCAAGCTCCATGACATTTGTCTTCTTGAGTCCTTAGAATCTACTAGACCTCTGATACCTCACAAATTAGGTATCTTCGTAGATGTATGTCTGTCATTCCTCCTTGTAAATTGATGTCCATAATTCCAAATGACAATCTGTGAATAGTTCCTAGACTAATTACAATTGTGGAGCATGCGATGTAAAATGTTGTCACCCCATCCCAACAACAAATAACTCATAAACAACAACTTTGCTTCAAATTGTTGAAATTTGGTTACCGGAGGACAGGTGGTTCCCTAAGGCTTTGATCTTTGGCCTAGGGAAAAGTGTCCAAAAGAATTTAATTTTTCTCCTAAAGTGGCTTTATAATTTTTATAAAGTCAAATCTAATTTAAAAGTGACTTTAAGTGATAAAGTTACTAAAGTCTAATTTAAAAGTGACTTTAAGTGATAAAGTTACTAAAGTCTAATTTTAAAGTGACTTTAAGTGATAAAGTTACTAAAGTCTAATTTTAGAGTGACTTTAATAAAGTCAATGTAAAATTAGAACGGAAAAGTGACTTTGGAAATAAATGACTAAGTGGGTCTTTATTAAAGTGGGGTGAATTAAAAAAATAGAAAGTGAGATTTAAATGAGCATTTAATCTCAGCCCTAGATCTCAATCTATTTCAGCCATTGGATTTAGGGATTTCCCAAAAGTCACTTAGGGTTAGGTTAAAGGAGGAAAAGGAGGGAAAAGGTCATTCATTCTTTCATGAGCAGATTGGGAGAAGGAGAGAAGGAGAGCTGGAGATTTTTCTGAGCAGTGAGAAGAAGGAGGGCAGCAGTGAAGAGATTTCAGCAAAGGTACAACAGCATTTATTGGCACACATACCGAGGCAGAAAATCCGTGCAGCAAGGGAGAGGTAGTGTTTCCAAGTGAGGAGGCACAGAAATCGAGGAAGAGGGTACAACAACAAGCATGCACTTCAAGGCACAAAAATAGGCACGTTTTCCAAGGAAGAGGGTGGCTGTCATTTTTGGAACAAAACCTAAGGAAGAGGACAGCAGCACAGCCCAGATTTTTAGCACGGATTTCGAGAGAGGTTGTTGTACAAAATATGTACAGTTCGTACAGCAAAGTACGGTTGTTCTGGCACACTTCTCGAGGTGGACGTACAGCATTTAATGATGTCCTAAGGTGCTGTAAATTTTCTGTTTTTTTTTGTTGCTGATTTGGCACAATTGAAAAATAAAAAGCACTGAAATTGACATAAGTCTGTAAATTGGTCATTGAATTTTTCCCAGTTTTTTCCGTTTCACCGAAAAAGCAAATATTCAAAATAAAAGAGAAGCTTTCACAGATTCCTACCCCCTACAAGAGCGTAGGGGGTTTTTCCAGGTCAAGTGTTGACCAAAATCTCCGTGTTTAAAATGTGTTGAATGATCGTTTGGCTTATGGATTTTTATTTCGTATTTTCCATTCGTAAATTTTCCAGACCTAGGTTTTATAAAATTGATTTTTCTACTTGCTTAATGTAAGGATATGAAAGGCATTCAACTATTACTGAGAAATAAGGTAAACCCAGCCCAAACCAAAAAGCAGACTTTCTTACAGGTGGTGACTAAGCTTGAGGGCTGTATGCGCTTTTAGATAAAGATGAGAAAAATATAGCTCATGGATTTTTCACTCGGAAATTCCTGCATGTTGTTTACTTACAAACAGTAATTTTTATCTTTACTACAACAGTGTTATTTTCAGCTTATCTATGACAGCAAGCATGTCTTTGGGTTTGAGGGTGGAGGATAGGTTGGATGGGCATAATAACTACAACGTTTGGAAGGAGAGAATGCAGAGCATCTTTGAGGAGGCAGAAGTCTGGGATGTCATGGTGCATACCGCACAACACCCTGTTAATGTGCCGCCATTGATGCTGCCTCTCAACAAGACATAACAGCAAGAACAAGGGTAAGAGAGGCTCCATCCCATGACCGAAGACTATCATTCCTCATGTGAGAGGAAAGAGAAATGCTCATGAGATGTGGACAGCATTGTTCAATCTCTACCAAAGTACCAATGAGAACTGGAAAATGGTCCTGAAGGAGAAGCTGAAAACCATTAAGATGGGTAAGACTGATAGTGCAGCTGGATATCTCACAAAGATTATTAATGTGAGAGATGAGTTGGCAGCAATTGGAGAGGTCATTCAACCCACTGAGTTGGTGCGGATAGCAGTGAATGGCCTCCCCAGTTCATGGATGAACTTTGCTGATGGGGTTTGTGCACATGAGACCCTTCCCACATGGGAGAGGTTTTGGGATGATTGCATCTTACGTATGATCAGAGCTGCACCTTGGGCAGCCAAGCTGGGCTGGAGCAGATGGAGGATGTGAGTAATCGTTGTTAAGGTGAGGCAAGAAAGGCAAAGGGGAAGGAAGCCCACAAGCAATGGTGGGGGCAAAGGCAAAGGTAAAGGTAAACAGTAACACATGCATGGCCATTCCAAGGTGAAGTGTTGAATTGAAAGTCAAGATGGGACACTATGCAAATTGTGTGTCCGGAGAAGAAGAAGAAGAAGGGGAAGAATCAGTAGCATGGCAAGATCAAACAGAGGTTGAGTGACTTTGCATCGCTTTGACCGGAGTTTAGGTTCATCGCGTAGTCCTCTCTGATTACCGCGCGCAGGTTCGTAGAGTGATGTATTTCCCCCGACTAGTGGAGCATCTCTAGTATCCGGCGGGACAAGTACCACGTCATATGACAAGAGTCCGTGAGTACTTCTCAGAGCTTTCAGAGAGTGGCACTGATATAGAGGGTGACGCAGAATGACAGCAGTTGTTACGCTTATAGGGGGAATAACGACATTTCAGAGGAGCCCAACCCCCCTAGAGACAAACGTATGTTCTTCTTATGTGCCAGGGATGAGGAAGAATCCCATCCGTCCTGCGCCTACCTTGAGGATATGGTCATGAGATCTTAGGGGTGGACAGCCGATGTATCCCAGGGCGCTCCAGCCGATTCTAGCTTGTAGAGATAGGTACGCCATGCAAAGGTGTACAAGTTTGCATTTCAACCCCTTTACTGAGCAGAGGGGTACCTGACAGGTGAGAGCTATGCATAAAGTCAGAGATTTAGCACCCAGGATGGGGTATATGTATCATGGAGCTCTGATAGACCTTGCGGGAGATCACCACAGTAAAGCACTTTGTACTGATCACTTCGATAATTGCAGAGGACAAGATGGCAAGCCCCCACAAATGCCTTTCCCAAAGAAAGGACAACAGCGTAGCGATCAGATTCTTGATTTAATTCATACCAATGTGAGCAGTCGGATGTCTCATGTTTCGTTGAGTGGATATGAGCACTATGTTTTATTCATTGATGATCACTCCAGGAAGACTTGGATTTATTTCTTGAAGACCAAGAGGCCCTGCCGTTTCAGAGTTTGAGCGCCTCTGTGAGTACACAGATAAAGTCAAACATCAAGTCCCCGAGGCTCACAATGGGAGGAGAGAGTACACCTTGAGAGTTTGTTGAATATTGTGTGGAGGCGCATTGAGGAGTTCATCGTTCCTTACAACCCCCCAAGAAACGGGGTTGTGAGGAGGAAGAGCAGATCCATCGGAGGGGCTGCCAAAGCCATGTTACATGATCAGGGGTTGCCATTGTTTTTGTGGGCAGAGGCCTGCAACATTGTTGTTTATTTGCAAAACAGGAGTCCGCATCGTGCCTTGGGGCACATGACTCCGAAGGAGGCTTTTTCTGGGAAGAAGCCTGATATTGGTCATCTTCGTATATTTGGGTGTATTACATACTCCTACATACCCAAGGAAAAGAGGACCAAATTAGAGCCCACTGCAGGGAAGGGTATCTTTGTGGGCTACAGTGAGACCTCAAAGGCCTTTCGGATTTACATTCCTGCATAGAGGAAAGTTGTTGTCAAGCAGGATGTGAAGTTCGAGGAGGATAGGGCCTTTAGGAGGTCATGGGAGTTAGAGTATCTGGATTAGCCAGACCCTTAGCAGCAGCTGAGGCAGTCGCAGGGATCCAGTGGGCAGGGATCAGGAGGATCCGGAGGTACATCTATGACGATGTCTGGTCCGTCAATGAGCAGTGGCTCGCAGAGTCAGAGGGTTGGTGCTTCGGGAAACATGCAGAGCAGTCCACAGAGCATTTCACTAGGGAGTCCATTGATGGACAATTCACACGGTGCCCCAAAGATCTACATGTCTGCCAGCAGTAAAAGGACAGTATACATACGGAGTCTGTGCTCCTGATGATGATGAGGAGGAGGAGTTTCATTCTCCAATGGGAGAAGCATGCTCAGGGAAGAGGAAGCCCAAGTGGCTTCAGGACACCTTGAGAGATGCCACATCTATCGCTGAGCCTAAGAGGCCGGTCAGAGAGAGCAGACCACCCGAGAGGTTTTGTAGCTATATGGCAATGGCTACCAACATCCTTGACTCTGAGCCTTCTAGCTATGAGGAGGCAGCTAGCCAGCAGGTCTGGAGAGAGGCCATGCAGGAGGAGTATTCTTCTATCATGAAGAATGATGTTTGGGAGGTGGTGCTGAGGCCTGAGGGCAAATCCGTGGTTACTTCCAGATGGCTTTACAAGGTAAAGCATGCTGCAGATGGCAGCATTGAGAAATTCAAAGCGAGGTTTGTGGCCAGAGGGTTCTCCCAGGTAGAGGGAGTTGATTATGAGGAGACCTTCGCTCCCGTGGCTCGATATACTTCGATCCGCTCCATTATATCGATAGCAGCAGAGATGGGTTGGAAGATCCACCAGATGGATGTGAAGACTACATTTCTCAATGGCTTCATACAGGAGGAGGTGTACATTGAGCAGCCACAGGGCTTTGAGGTGCATGGGAAGGAGTCCCATGTGTGCAGACTGAAGAAGGCCCTTTATGGCCTGAAGCAAGCTCCTAGAGCTTGGTACTCCAAGATAGATACATACTTGCAGGGGATGGGTTTCACAAAGAGTGAGGCAGATCCGAACCTTTACTATATTGTGATAGGTGAGGAGCCTCTCATTCCGGTGCTATATGTGGATGACTTAGTCATTACAGGTGCAGAGCGACTCATAGAGCACTGCAAGAGAGATCTTGCGGTGGAGTTTGAGATGAAGAACATCGGCTTGATGCATTAATTTTCGGGTTTGGAGGTGTGGCAGGAGGAGGGGCATTTCTTCCTGGGGCAGGGGAAGTATATTATGGATATCCTTGGCAGATTCCACATGGAGGACTATAAACCCATGTCGACACCAATGATCACCAACTGGAAGAAGCTCCATGCTTCGGATTCCGAGTTGGTGGATCCCACATTGTACAGACAGCTGATTGGTTCCTTGATGTATTTGGTCAACACTAGACCAGATATTTGTTTTTCAATCAACACGATGAGTCAGTTTATGTGTGAGCCTAAGAAGGTTCACTGGGTGGCTGCAAAACACATTTTGCGGTACTTGCAGGGGACAGTGGATTATGGTCTAGACTACAGGCAGGGGGATGGAGTGAGATTGGCAGGTTACACTAATTCTAATTGGGCAGGTTGTGCTTCTGATAGGAAGAGCATTTTAGGGTGCTGTTTTGGGTTGGGTTCGGCAGTGGTGTCATGGTTCAACTGGAAGCAGCAGTTAGTAGCATTGAGTTCAGCGAGAGTAGAGTATATGGCAGCCAGTCTAGCTAGTTGTGAGGCCATCTGGCTTCGCAAGATGTTGTTTGGCTTATTTGGTCAGTCGTTGAGACCTTCAGTGATTTACTGTGATAATCAGAGTTGCATTAAACTCACGGAGAATCTAGTATTTCATGACAGGTCAAAGCATATCGGGATCAAATATCACTTCATCAGAGACTATGTTCAGAAAGGAGCTGTGAAGCTTGAGTATATTCCCACTGATGAGCAGGTTGCAGATATTCTTAACAAAGCCTTACCACGGGGCAAGCATGTCTACTTCAGAGACAAGATGGGTGTGGTGAGGAACACCTTCCTCGGTAAGAGGGAGTGTTGAAATTTGGTACCGGAGGACAGGTGGTTCCCTAAGGCTTTGATCTTTGGCCTAGGGAAAAGTGTCCAAAAGAATTTAATTTTCCTCCTAAAGTGACTTTATAATTTTTATAAAGTCAAATCTAATTTAAAAGTGACTTTAAGTGATAAAGTTACTAAAGTCTAATTTAAAAGTGACTTTAAGTGATAAAGTTAATAAAGTCTAATTTTAAAGTGACTTTAATAAAGTCAATGTAAAATTAGAAAGGAAAAGTGACTTTGGAAATAAATGACTAAGTGGGTCTTTATTAAAGTGGGGTGAATTAAAAAATGGAAAGTGAGATTTAAATGAGCATTTAATCTCAGCCCTAGATCTCAATCTATTTCAGCCATTGGATTTAGGGATTCCCCAAAATTCACTTAGGGTTAGGTTAAAGGAGGAAAAGGAGGGAAAAGGTCATTCATTCTTTCATGAGCAGATTGGGAGAAGGAGAGAAGGAGAGCTGGAGATTTTTCTGAGTAGTGAGAAGAAGGAGGGCAGCAGTGAAAAGATTTCAGCAAAGGTACAGCAGCATTTATTGGTACACATACCGAGGCAAAAAATCCGTACAACAAAGGAGAGGCAGTGTTTCCAAGTGAGGAGGCACAGAAATCAAGGAAGAGGGTATAGCAGCAAGCACGCACTCCAAGGCACAAAAATCAGGCACATTTTTCGAGGAAGAGGGTGGTTGTCATTTCCGGCACAAAAACCGAGGAAAAGGACAGCAGCTACAACTATGTTTTTTGGCACGGATTTCGAGAGAGGTTGTTATACAAAATCTGTACAGTCCGTACAGCAAAGTACGGTTGTTATGGCACGCTTCCCGAGGTGGTCGTACAGCATTTAATGCTGTCCTAAGGTGCTGTAAATTTTCTGTTTTCTGTTGTTGCTGATTTGGCACAATTACTGAGGCGGTGTGCAAGCACGGAAATCGAGATAAGTCTGTAAATTTGTTGTTAGAATTTTTTCTGAGTTTTTCCTATTTCACTGTAAAAAGCAATATTCAGAAAATAAAAGAGAAGCTTTCGAACTAGTTTTCCCCAAGAGTTGTAGGGGGTTTTTCCAGGGTCATGTTGACCAAAAATCTCTGTGTTTAAATGTGTTGAATGACTGTTTTAAGCTTGCTGATTTTTGTTTCTGCATTTTCCAGCATTCTGTAAATTTTCCAGAATTTGTGTTTTCAACAAAAAATTATTTTCGAGTTTGTTGAATGTAAGGATATGGGAAAGGGCATTTAACTATGTGGAGAAATAAGGTGAAACTGAAAACCGGGGTGGGAAACAGGAAATTTCTACACAAATTGCCAAGAAACCTAACAAATTCCAATCTTGAGAGATATATTCCACGCCATAATAGTCCTCTAGACAACAATTACCAAGTCTTTTCTCCAATCCCATGCTAGATTTTCCTAAGAATATCATCAAAAGGTTCCTAAATCAAATTTCCAACTAATCGTTGTTATAGAACTTCCCATTACATCTTAATTTGCCTTGATTCACTGTAAGTACTCACCACTATCCCACATGAGTTAGAATTTATGGTGGAAAAATTATGATTTGCCACGTACCTTGGCTTCATGCTATGTGAAGTACAATCCTTGCTTAGCAACATCAAGTGAAGAGATTGGTTTATGCCACGTCATTTCACATGTTTATTGCTTGACATATATGCCAAAGTTTCACCATTAAATACAAATAATTTAATAAGTTTAATGCCTCAATTTTTTTCCTTAACCACACTTTTAACCTTTTGCACAATCATGATCATGACATCACTCATTAAGGCCATGCTTAGCTCTTTAGTCCATAAAAAATATCTATTCAAGCATGCTAGCCATGTTGGCTAGCTCACATACCTTTCTATTCATAGCTATGAGCACATTAAAAAACTCTACCTTTGTCAAATTGTTCCAACTATTTATTTATCCCAAGGAGGATTTATGTTAACCCACTTCCACCCTGTGTTTTATCTTTATGCAAAGATCTAATTATTAATTCTAAATCTCGAATAATAATTGTACTTCTATGTTGGTGTTCATGAGTGATCATTAGACCTTGGAGCAGAGCCAATACCTCAACTTGATTATTAAAATATTTCCCCTATTCGCAATCACATGCATTTGCTTCTTTTCCTTTAAGATAAAAAATGTTCCCTCCACTCCCACCACCCCTAATCTCATAAACGTTATGTTAATATCTATGTGATTTTAAATTTAAACTCATATGAAATATTTTGGACACTTCTTCCCTCTATTTTTTTTAATAGCAACTAAGAGATTATATTAGGTAAAAAAAGTGTTGACCACAGTTTGAGTACAAAAAGGCTACATTTTTCAGGTCCTTAGAGGACCTGTCACACATTAACAGGCTTATTTGCCTCCTTTTGATTCTCCTTACAATAATACAGCTAATTTTTCTTGTATAAACTTTGATGAAAGAGCTACCCAATTTTTTTGTCTAACTTGCATTCCTTTTGTTGAGATTAATCATCGATAACAATTATCTTTGGATCATCTGCCACCTTATTCAAGTATGGGATGGTTGGGGAGATCAATTTTGTTGAAGATATGTGAATTGATTGATCCAGGTGGATATTGGTGGCCACCCACCTATTCTATTTGGACCCGCACCATCAATTCTTTCAGTTTTTAAATATCAGCACAACTTACTATTTTTAGTAGTTTTTCGGGTCATGAACTTCAAGAGTCGTTTTGAGGCCATAATGATCCAGGTGGATATTGGTGGCCACCCACCTATTCCATTTGAACCCCCACCATCAGTTCTTTCAGCTTTTCAGTTTCAGCACAACTTACTATTTTTAGCAGTTTTTCGGGTCCTAAACTTTCGAAGTCATTTTGAGGCCCTAAACGACATTTTTTGGAAAACCGGGAGCAACATAGGTCCATGGACCAATGCTTCTCACTCAAAATTTGTAGTCCTCGGACAGATCTTTCTAAAGAGGTATTGAGCGCGTCAAACAGATATCGTATGCCAAAGTTACGTCCCCGGGAAGATTGATGTACCAATTTACCCAAACATGACCCACAGTTTTGGCACTTCATCTCCTATTGTTAGGTTTTTGGATGTTTAGGGTTTTTTCTATTGTTTCTCAAAAATAAATAGGCCTTTGAGCCTCATTGTAACACAATTCAGAGGCATGTAGCCACCACATCTCTTCTCAGAGATACGCTACCAACGCCCTAGCTAGTTTATTTCCATTATGTCTGTAAGCATATTTTTGTTATTTGATATTAATGAAATGAAATATTATTTCCACTGCATCTCTGTGTTTATGTTTATTTCTGTATATTATTGTGTCCCTGCATAAATCTGGATCACTGATTGACTTTGATTTTGGTATACATTCAGAAAAGCAAAAAATTGAGCTTCAAGCTATTGTTGCTTTGCCTTAGCTCATCAATTTGAGCACTATTTGCATGCATCATGTTGAGTGCCATGTCCAACTTATTGGACAATTCAGTAATCATCCGAATGGGAGTGCACACATCCATCCTTAAAGAAGTCACAATAAGGTCTGTAGTTTCTAAGAGAGTTCATGAATCTCTAAAACAACCACAGTGGTTAAAATTTCCCTCACTCTACTTGAACTCTCTATGTGTTTTCCCAAATGCAAGTCCCAAATTCAAGTAAAAAACAACATCAATTAGGAAAATTTTGAAATTTGATATAGATACCACCTAGAGGAGTTCTGGCATCTCTAAGGATTGTGCCCTTGTTCCTCTAAGTGGACCCATTGCCTTATAATCAGCAATAGGACCCCTTGCAAATTTCACGGACCATTTACCCCTAGGAGCAAACTTGGCTCTAAATTTGAAGGATACAAATTCATTATTAGCTCGAGAGAGTGGTAGTGCTATCACAGAGTCTTGTAACTTCCCAAACCAACACAACCATGACAAAATGTGCATGTGCCCTCTAACATACTAGACACTACAAACTAGAACAAACCAGTGACTCAAATCCAGGGCGAGGCTTGGCTAAATCCACACATATTAGATAGACAAGCAACGAACTTGGGGCACAAAGTAATCAAGGAGCTCCCTATAGTTGACTAACGAATTAGAGAAGAGGACCAAAACTGTAAAAAAATGCCTTGCTAACAAGCCCAAGTCTAAAAGAGCTGGATAGTTCAAACAATCTGAAATTCTAAACCAGAATCCCATATAAATCTTCTAATGTGGCCACCACCCAAATTTCTACCACAATTGTTTCGAACGAAAAAGCTAGATTGGGAGTGCCATGAAGTAACTACCCTAATCGGCCTAACTAGACAACCATGCTCCGAAAGGATTCTCATGCTTGGGTTACCCCACATCACCATTAATCCAATATTCCTTCATGATATCTTACTTGAGAATACAAACTCATTGCGGGTGATTAACATAAGTTGCAGACCAAAGTACAAAGGTTATCATTCGCCTTGAGTTCGCATAAATGCAATCAATATAGGGAGAGGGGAGCATGTATGAGGGATATTCCTACCCAAGTAAATACATTAATTTCCATTTAGGTTCGATATAATTTGAGGGGGAGGACACGTGCCTCCCCCTTAAAAAAATTGGTTTAAAATTATAATCTTGCTTATGTAGTGCATAATAGAAGATTAATAGGTGGTGATCTCTATAAGTGAACCATTAACAACTAATGTTCCCAGAGATAATAGAGTAGCCTAGTTTCCCATTTAATCCGATATAGATTTGTGCTCTCTAAGAATGTGGAAAGCGTTGAACTTGTAAAGGAATGAGATCTAGATTTTAATCATGACTAAGATTGAAGCAAGTGCCAAATTTGAGGGCACGATTCTCAAAGTAAAGTGTCGGATAAGATTATGAGAATCTCGTATAACTTTTAGAGAAATTACTTCCCTTTCCACAACTAAGTCAAGTACTTTAAGTTGCCCATAACATTCTACTTATTTGTTTGTGGCCATTCCTAGACCCAATGAGAAAGCCAATTTGATTCATCCTTCGGGTCCAAAGATCGCGTCCACCCCCCCCCCCCGCCGCACCTGCCACCGAACTTTTTCCTTCTATTAATTTATATGACTTGGTTGTGTTAGTATCTATTTGATTTTAAATAAAACATTCATATGAAATATTTTGGACACTTCTTCCCTCTATTAATCTATATGACATAGTTGAAGGAACGATAATATTTTTATCAATGGTTAAATCAAAAATTTATTCGTTGTGTTGAGGAGAAGTAATGCAAAAGGAATACGGGAAGATGTTTTCATGTTAGGGCTACATAACATTATATTAAAAAATAATAATAATAAATGGTATTAAAAAAATATAAATATAAATATAAATTGGCTTTAGAGTAAAACATAATACAAATCTTAAAGTAAAAAAAAAAGACGAGTTAATTTTGGAAAATGTTGATGAATGCACTTTGGGGCCCAATGGCAGCTAGGTTTGTGTCATTTCCAAGCTTCTACATTCATCTGTTGTGACCAATGATTTTTCTATTGTTATAATATCAAGGACTTGGAATGATACAAGGCTTAAAGGGAACCCTTAGTGTGTGGCCCTATTTCAACAATTGTTTTTGTATTTAGGGGAATATTGTCATGTATGTCATATTCTTCGCTCGACTTTTGGAGAAACTTGCAGACCAGTTAATAGTCGAACTAGTCTTTTTGAGTTGATAATTGATCTTTCATGCTTTCGTGTCTTGGTTTATTTCACTGTAAATGTTAAGATTATGAGGCAGATGATTTATGAGTTAGGGATTTCCATATTAGGATTTTTCTCCTCGACCTATGTTTTTATTAGTTTTTTACATTATGTACATCTCATTTTATGCTCGTTGGATTTTGGGTTGGTTATGTCGTCTGTGTTGTCTACATGCTTTGTATCAATTGTTGTAGAGGAGGCAACTTTTTTGTCGTTTTTGCACCCTCTGAAGGATTGATCTGAGTATGAATGTTAGTTTTGTTGTGCTAATTTCATTTTTAGATTTAAAATTTATTTGTTGATCTTATGCTCGTTATACATAGGTTTCCTTGTTGCTTATGTGTGTCAAACAGGTAATTTAATTGAGTTCTTATGAGTGAATTCAAGAGCATAAAGTGTGAAAATCAAGTGTTGAACAACAAAAACAACATAAATAACATCAAACCATCACAATTGGTCCATCAACACAGAGTTTTGATGAAGGAGTTCACCCCTCCTAGGCTACATCTCCTTGGTCCAGCTTCCATGGCTTGGGCCTCTATATTAGCTCAATAGTGCAGAAATTGTTGTTTACATGCATCAAATGCTCCTGAAACATACTGCAATGAGTTCAAAATGTCGAAATATATTAGATGACTATTCATTCACTCCATTTGGCCTTCAGCTGATCTAGGCATGGCCTTCCTTCCTCGTGGCCCTAGGCTTCAATTTTCATCAAAGTGACAAAAACATATGTATAATTTCTCCTATGCCTCTACAACCTATTCCAATGTGTTCATAGCATACTAATATGTTAGGAATGACTATTCCTGAGCCAAAATTGGTTGAAAATTTCTCAAGATATGGCCTATTCAATTTTCCCCTAGAATCCTCGTCCAAAACTGGAGAAGACTCCAGTTAACCCCGTCAAAATAGTAGGTCCACCGAAAATGGGGGCGCCTCCTAAAACTCCGCCAACTTAAGAGTGAGTTTAATTAATGGTTAATCCTAGAAGGCGGATAAGGATGGATTAAATGTGCAATAAGCGCAGTTTATTATGGGCGTGGCCGGCGGTCATGTAGAAGGTCATGTGGGGAGGAGGGCTGGCCCCCTCACTTCCGCCATCATAGCCCGCATATGGTTCAAATATAAATTGGCCGCGAAGGCTTTAGAAGCCCCGCCCCATGGTTTGTTGGTAACGGTGTTGTAACATTTGGGGGAGGTCACAGGTTCGACCCTAACCTCCACCCCGATACATATATTTTGCACCACAAAATTTAAACCATAGTTTAAATACACATTAATATGCACCCTTCATAACAAACCTTTGAAATATGGCAATATAAAATTGCGCTCCACCATATAGTTATGATCCTTAGATTTAATATATATTTCAATGAAATGCGGACCACCATTGCCACCATAAAATTCGACCTCAAACCTTAGCATAAATTTTCCACCATAAAATTCGACCTCGGACCTTAGCATAAATTTTAATCCGACCACCATAATAATTAAAATTAATCCAAGCATTGAAATTCAAACCTTAGGAGCATATCCCTCGTAATAATAAAAAATATGAATTCAACCTTAGGAGGACATTGGGCAGTTTCACCTTCTGAAACCCAAACTGGCGAATCTTGTTGTGACACTTGTCACAGTGTCACTGGGCATAAACTGAAGAATATTCCCTGCATGCTAATTGGGCTTCCATGTCATCAACCTATCACTATTTTGCAAATTTTTTATTATTATTTTGCCTGTTCTGAACAGTGGTCAGCAGACTATAACTTCTTCATCCGAAGTCATTTTTCGACGAAACGATTTGCGTTGGATTCCTGGCGATGAGACGGTCATATTCGTTCAGTTTCCAATCAATTATGAGCACTTTCATTTTTGAGCTAAATGCTAAGCCTCTGATCATTCCTCCCCACTAGAAGCCTTTTGAACCCCAAAATATCTTCTATTATTGATCATGTGGATGAGGGTATTGTTCCCTCACCCTTCCAGTCTCTATCCACTGAAATTTTCCCAATTTCATCATTTGGAGATTTTCACAAAAATTTAACTTTTTCCTTGATTCTCACGACCTTCTCTTGCTGTCATTGACACCGTCATGCTGCAATTTTTCTGAATTTGTAGAGCAGCAATCTATTCTTGCAAAAACCATCTTGTTCCTACCTTGGTCATTAATCAAAGGAAACTTAAAAACTGTCTCACCTTGCACACTGTCACCATGGCGATTCTTAGTTGATCTTGCTTTGTACTTGTGTCGACTCTTGACCAAGTATCTTCGCCATTTCCATGTACCTTTTGGAAACCAAAAACAAGCAGTTGTGGAACCCATGCCTTTTTTTCCAAGTTACTTTGTCGCTTTCTCTTTGACCTTTGCACTCTCTTACACCGACATCTTGTTTCCAACACTGCTCAACACTAATGTTGACTGCTGCAAATGTTTTACATCTTGTTCACCTTCTTTCAAAGGCAAAATTTTAGAATCCTGAAATATCTTATTACAAGAATAAGCATCTTTTTGAAAGGTTTGATTTAAAACATCTCTTTGTTTGATCATCAACAATGTCAAATTCTGACTTGCATTCACTATCCTCGTCATTTATCCTGCATGTATAAGAGACAAACTTGTCTTCTTCTTATGTGCTCTAACTATGTACCCAATACCATCTTTAAACAAGTGATACTTACTCTCATGGCGATGAAATATTGCTTTTTGATCATACAAAAAAGGACTTCCAAATACAATACTCGATATCTCAAGTGGCACCACATCAAGTTCAACTTCATCAAGAAAGTTTGAATTGTTGGCGAATCTTAGTATGCACTTCCTTGTAACCTGCAATTTGCATTCTTGCATATCCAACCCAAAGGATATGGTCTTTTATGTCTAATAGTTTTAAGGTCTAGATGCTTAACCAAGTCTTCGGAAATCAAGTTAGCTTGTGACCCACTATCAAAAAGTATATCAATCTTGGTATGTTTAGAGACAACTCTAATATGGACAAGTTTTATTCTTGTATCTTCATCATGAGTAACATTTGAAAAATTTGAAGAGCTAGTGCTTGCAATATGTTTACCTTTCAAACCCATGCTGTAATCTTTGTCTCATCTCTTGAATCTGAACCTAAGTCATGTTCAACTATAGCAATAGTTTTACCCTTTTCTTTGGCTTTCAATTTGTTTGGCTTCAACTCTGGATGAAGTTTCCAACAATCGTCTTCATCATGGCTAGTATTTGAATAGTTTTTTATGTGAGTTTTTCCTTCTCTCTTTTGACAGAGCTATTTATTTTTCCTCTTCCATAAAACTTGCCCTTTCATTTACCCTCACTTTCAATTTTCTCATCTATGTTTTGTTTCCCTCTTGCCTCTAAGTGTGTGGCTTGAACACAAACTTCATCTATGTTTGTGGGATTAAACATGAGAATAGTGTGCCTAAGGTAACTGTGCAAACCCCCAACATACTTTAACAAAGTTTCTTGAGAATATAAATTAATGCCCAAAATAAGAGCTCTTCTCCTAAACTCAGGAGTATAATCTTCCACACTTTGCCCATTCAACTGTCTAAAATTTTGGAAATCCATAATGGCCTTTTGCATGTAATCTAATGGATAGAATTTCCTTTTAATGACAGCAATAAAATTTGACCAAGACATAGAGATCCCTCCATGGTTTTTAATCTCTTCTTGAGTCCTTGCTTCCCACCATACAAGTATAGATCCTTCCACCCTCAAAGAAGCCAATTGAATCTGTATGTCATCTTCATGAAGGTTCTAAATTCTGCAATATACCTCCAATTGACGTATCCAATTGTCCAATATTTTTGCATTTATCTCGCCATTATATATTGGAAGCTCAAATTTGACATCTAGTTTGAGTAAGGGTGTTTTTCCTTTTGTGGCTTTTGAGTGAGCGTGGGTGGTTTTTGTGGTGGAAGTGGAAGATGATGTTGATCGAGAAGATGAGGATGATGAAGATGGTAGAGATGGAGGTGGCTTTCCTCCACTACCCTTTGAACTCTTCCCTTCTTCCTTCTTATCATCTGAATTTCCTTCTCCATGTGGAGGCTTAGAACCTTCTCCTGTCATCCTAACAGTAAATGCATCAAACATAATTTTTACCATCCTCTTCATGTCATTGAAGTCTCTCTTGACATCATCCTCTTCTGAAAGACCTTCAGTCTCTCCAACACCTGACATGATTGCTATAGATTCAAGCTCATATTTTGATGCTTGTACCTCTTCAATCAACTCAGCTTCTTGTACAACTTGTACCTCTTCAATCTTAGCTTCTTGAGACAAAACTTAAGGTGCTTCAAGTGCAGCTATGAGTGAAACTTTGGGTGAAGATGGTGCTCTTGTAGCTCTCCTTCTTCTGGTCCTAATCTCATGACTTGCAACCAACAATTTCCCTTCACCTTTCTGCAACTTTAACCTTTTCAGCATCACAAATTTGCAACCATTAAACTTGCACAAAAATCAAGCAACTATCAAGAAAATAACCTTGCCTTTCAACTAAGCTCTGATACCAACTTGACATGATTATGACTGTTATTTTTTTTGTGCTAATTTCATTTTTAGATTTAAAATTTATTTTATAATCTTATGCTTGTTGTACATAGGTTTCCTTGTTGTTTATGTGTGTCAAACAGGTAATTTAACTGAGTTATTATGAGTGAATTCAAGAGCATAAAGTATGAAAATCAAATGTTTAACGACAACAACATAAAGAACAACAAAGCATCACAATTGATCCAACAACACATAGTTTTGATGAAGGAGTTCACCCCTCCTAGGCTACATCTCCTTAGTCCAGCTTCCATGGCTTGGGCCTCTATATTAGCTCAATAGTGCAAAAAATGTTGTCTACATGCATCAAATTCTCCTGAATCATACTCCAATTTGTTCAAAATTTCAAAATCTATCAGAAATGACTACTCATTCACTCCATTTGGCCTTCGGCTGATCTAGGCATGGCCTTCCTTCCTGGTGGCCCTATGCTTCAATTTTCTTCAAAGTGACAAAAACACATGTAGAATTTCTCCTTTTCCTCTGCAACCTATTCCAATGTGTTCAAAGTATGCTAATATGCTAGGAACGACTCTTTCTGAGCCAAAATTAGTCAAAAAGTGCTCAAGATATGGCCTATTCAATTTTCCCCTAGAATCCTCCTCCAAAACTGGAGAAGACTCCAGTTAACCCCGCCAAAATAGCAGGTCCACCGAAAATGGGGGTGCCTCCTAAAACTCTACCAACTTAACAATGAGTTTAATTAATGGTTAAACCTAGATTAAAGGTTGATAATGATAGATTAAATGTGCAATAAGCACAATTTATTATGGGTGCTGGTCGACAGTCATGTGGAAGGTCACGTGGGGAGGAGGGCTGGCCCTCTCCCTTCCGCCATCGAAGTCCGCATATGGTTCAAATATATATTGGGCGCAGAGGCTTTATAAGCCCCGCCCCGCAGTATTTTGGTAACGAAATTGTAACGTTTGGGGGGAGGTCATATGTTCGACCTTGAACTCCGCCCCTATACATATATTTTGCACCACAAAATTTAAACCATAGTTTAAATACGCATTAATATGCACCCTTCATAACAATCCTTTGAAATATGGCAATATAAAATTGCGCTCCACCATATAGTTATGATCCTTAGGTTTAATATAGATTTCAATGAAATGCAGACCACCATTGCTACCATAAAATTCGACCTCAGACCTTAGCATAAAATTTAATCCGACCACCAAAATAATTAATCCAACCATTGAAATTCAAACCTTAGGAGGAGATCCCTCATAATAATAAAAAAATTGAATTCAACCTTAGGAGGACATTGGGCAATTTCACCTTCTCAAACCCAAACTAGTGAATCCTGTTGTGAAACTTGTCACGGTGCCACTAGGCATAAACTGAAGAATATTCCCTACATGTTGACTAGGTTGCCATGTCATCAACCTATCACTATTCTGCAAATTTAAAAAAAAATTGCCTGTTCTGAATGGTGGTCACCAAAATATAACTTCTTCTTGGCAACGAGATAGTCGTTGTCGTTTAGTTTCCAATCAATTCTGAGCACTTTCATTTTTGAGTTGAATATTGAGCCTTTGATCAAGGGTAGCGGTCTTGGGGCTCCTCTCTCTTTGCCATGATATGAGACTCATTTCCCTTTGTTAAAGAACAACCTAAAACTCTTTTTTTATATATTTATTAAAAACATTAGTGGAAAGATTACAACATTTTGGGTTTGTTAAATTTAGATAGACATGGAATATTCTATGCTTAATGCAATTTTACTTCAATCTTTTTTAGGCCTGATTTAATTTAGCAATTACATAAACATGAAAGTAAAATGTTGATAGAACACAGTAATAGATCAATAAGAGACAAGCCAATAATATAGATCAGATTTTACAATTCTTCTTGTCCAGCAAAGATAGAGAGTGATGTGTGTTACGACAGTCAATAGGATGCATCAGCCAACAAAGTCTTTCTCAACATCAGATCATCCAACCCTTCAAGTGTCACACACACCCCTCAAATACAACTCCTCAAAATTCAACTTTGGTCAACAGAAAGTCAACGCTACAGTTTAGGGCTTCGATCAACGGGCTCCTTTTTCCTCGATCTTTGTGCCCTCAAATACGGCCTCACAAGATCCTAATTTCTGCACAATTTGGCGGTCAAAACACCAAGGTTTGACCACGGTCAACGCACCAGAAATCAACCCTAAAATAGTCTGCAAATATTCCCAGTTGTAGCTCCGCACGTGTGAGAGAGAGAGGCCTCCAAAAGGTTGATCGAACCAATCAAATCACAAGAGAGAATGTGTGATGAGTTGATGAGAAAATGATCTCCAAGTCTCTCCAATTTATACCAGTCATGGAGGGTGTATGACACATTTATTAGGCTTGTGAGCCTACATTACAAATTTGGTCGACCTTGCGCATGTGTGGAAAATAAAATCGAAATATATGTTCTGCTCATCCAATCAAGATGATATTTAGATCAATCTTGCACCTCTCCGAACGACGAATCCAACAAAAATATAATCATCATCATATGAGCAGTGCAACCTGGAGTTTGGACATAGTTGCCCAAAATTAACACGGTTTGAGAAACTTTTACTATTTCTTCACTCAAAAAGATGATCCATGGAAGATGGGGACTTCCTGTAAAATTCCAGTCTTTACTTTGTAGGGAAGGTTCTGCAAGGTCCCTTGTAACTCAAAGACTATATTATTGTAAAAAAATCATCAGTCATTTTAAACTTTAGGTTGTGTGGGGGCACAAATGAATCCAGGGCTTCAAATGATCCCTTTGTATCCTTCAAAGATATTGTACAAGGGAAGACTTCAACAATACAAGGGAAGGTTTTGGCCCCTACATATTTGTGTCAAAACATTTGAGGTCCCTATATTGTGGACCAAATGGAGCAAGCTCCATCCATGGAGGTCAACAACTCACAGGTATCTTCCCTATTTTCAACACTTCAATCAAAATCCATTATTTGCAAATTTAATGGCTTCTAGCCAAAACCTGAAGCATTATTTTAGTGGGTGTTCACTTCTTGGACGCTTAATTGTGATATTTACTTATGCTCTAAAGGATTTTTCATAGTTCAATTTAACACTCAAAAATATTTGGATTTTGTTCAAAATGAAGGGTCGTGGTTCTGGGGTAGAGTCGTTCTATCTATCACTCCATGGTTCCTTGAGTTTGATGCAACAACCATGGTGGTTACATCTATGCCAGTTTGTGTTAGGCTTCCAAACATCCCCCTTCCCTTCTGGAATCACAAAGTTCTTGAAGACATTGGAAACAAATTGGGAAAAATTAAAAAAATGGACCTGGAAAGAATAGATAAAGGAATTTTCACCTTTGTTATGATTTGTGTAAATATAGCCCTTAGCAAAGGGTTACTAGATCACATAATATTGAAACATAATATTTTTCAGTGGTCCCAAATTCTAGATTACAAGAACATGACATTTCATTGCCATGTGTGTTTTCAAACATGTCACCTACAGAACTCATGTCCACATGCTAAGAAGATCACATAAACGAAAAAGAGGTATTAAAATAGGCCAAAACGATGGCAGTTTAAAGAGCCCCCTCGTTCGGAAGATGAAGAGGGGGAAAACAAAGAGACACAACCCAACCAACCTGAAGATAAAATGCAGGGGATGTAGCAGCATAGGCAGGGTTTGTCTCTTCTCTTCCAAAGGGACGCAAATCATAAAATCATCAGTCTTCAGATGGTAATGGCACACAAAATTAGCTCATGTTTCAGAGAGCTTAGATTCAGACAAGGAAACTCCACATCTGGAAGAGGATCAAGAATTGGCATTGATTTTGGTTGAACTGAATCCTAATGGTTGGGAAAAGGTGCAAAAAAGGAAGGGGAAAAAAAAGAAAAAAAATCATCACTAATTGTCGTCCTTGGCTTTATTTTGTTATATATTTCTAGGCTTTATCATTTGTGTTTCTATGCCATTTTTTAGAACCATTTTTGTTTTTTCTGCTCACTTGTTGAGTCATGTATTTTCAATGTCACTTTCTGCATATACACTATGTGTGTCTACAAAATATCATTTTTATTTATCTTAATAAAAATTATGGTTTTTTTTGCCAAAAAAAAATACAAATTTTAATGAATTTGAAATATAAATAGATTTATATTTTAGATTTAAGATTAGATATATAAAAAAATGCTAAATTTACTTCTTATAATATTAATAAGACTTGGGGGAAAAATATCTACTTAATTAATTTGTGATAACCAACGTAATGGAGATTTACTTATATTTATAAGTCACTAATCAAATTATGAAAATGGTTGTATCATAGTTGTTTGCATGGAGGGCACTGAGCTTCTTTACAACCCATTATAGGGTAGTTATTGTCACATAACATTAAGTGACAACAAAAAATAACTATTTATGGAAATATGTTCGATTAAAAAAAAAATACTTATATATGTCTATGTACATAACAATATTTCTATGGAAAAAATATACATAATAATAATTAAAAATTTGAATCATCAATCTTAAACCTGAAACACTAAGAGGCATCAAATTTCAGAAGGTATATTTTTTTTACATTTAATATGAAGGAATTCAAATGTGTCATAGAAAATGAAATGACATTTTAACATCCATGAGAGTAAAAATAGTCTATGAGACCATTAGTTCCCTGCTTTTGGCATTTTGCAATTCAATCATTTTCTTATTCAAATTGATGATGGGTTGGCCCAACCTTTCAACAATCCCCTCGTTGAAAAGACAATGCCCAGAAACCGATACTAACATGTTCTCATAACTTTCTCTTATGTCTTTGAACGCATCACATTCCAAAATGAAATGTTTTTCCTATTCCACTACCTTGGATGTGCAAAATGTACACACCTGTTCTTCTCATGCTTCTTTAGGCCTTTTCCACCGTCATGTTTCACACCGAGGTTGATGCGAGTTGGTTCTTAATTGAGCAATAAAAACCTTTGCCCTCCACGAAATGCTAGCTCCAATGTATAAGCTTGAGCTCAAAAAACAAACATCACAACATTATCAACCTTCTCACCCCACCTTCACCGTGTTGAAATAATTAAAAAATTACACTTTAAAAAAATTAACTCCACTCAATATTTAATAGATTCCAATTTTTACATTGATTTAATCTAAAAAAACAATAATAATTTTATTAATAATTAAGTCTAGTATTTTCTTATTTAAATCTGGATTCCAAACTATAATAACATGTTATGTAAACACCAATTTAATTTCAATAGAAGAGTTTTAAACATAGGGATTTCATACTTAAACATATTAGATATCATTTTAGGAATTAACTATATAGAATAAGTCATTGAAATATAATCATATCCATGAGTATTAATTATTTGTCATGATTTTAAATAGTTCACATTATTATTCATTGTATTGGATGATGCTCACAAAGATGAACAAGTAAGATAGATAATAGCAAAATAAATGGCATAGTATCAATCATTACTATAAAATCCAAATTTTTTTTGCTATAAATCTTATAATTTAACTAAAAAAAAATTTACATATTCAATCTAAATATTATAATTGGAAAAAATTAATATCATAATTATCATAGTGAAACATATTAGATAACATTTTAGCGATTAACTCCATAGAGTAAGTCATCAAGTCATCAACTATTACCATATTTATGAGTATTAGTTTCAATTGATTAAATTTCTTATAATTTTAAATAGTTTATATAGCATTCATTACATCAAAGGATGTTTACATAGGT
Organism: Pinus albicaulis; assembly: GCA_034641835.2. NCBI lineage: Eukaryota > Viridiplantae > Streptophyta > Pinopsida > Pinales > Pinaceae > Pinus > Pinus albicaulis. Next base: position 1,552,304,256 of record CM076584.1, read on the forward strand.
GAAAAAGTAAGAATAAGATTGATATCAACAAAATAAATCAAATTATATCAATCACCTTAAATATTTGCACCAATTAACTATAAGATTTTTTGAAAATCCAAATTATTTTAATATAAATTTTATAATTAAAAAAACCAATAACATTTTGACACATCTTGTATGTTAATCTAAATATCATATTTATATATTTTAATATCATAATAAAAATATATTAGAAGTTGTATTAAAGAAAAAAACACCTTGATATCCAAATTTAAAACCCCAAGGGAATGTGAAGATGATTATTTTCTTCTTAAATTACATTTTTAAAATTAATATTAGATTATTTGGTGGAAAAGGCCAAAAGAAATATGGGAGGAAAGAGTATGTATTTTTGTCTTCGTAAAAGTGGAAACAGAAAAACATTCCAAATAAAAAAACAATGTGTCGTATAAACTATTTTTGGCTTCAGTACTTTCTTCCTGGTATAATCATTCTCCCTATCCAAAAACGAATAATACCAAAATTCTTGTCGTACCCTGACCAAATTTAATTCACACTACACGCTCTCTATATATGTACCTTCAGAGGGGCTAAGCGAAACAATATGGGGAGGTACTATTTTACCCATAAAGAATATTAAGCGTTGTGTTAAATCAATTTTATAGCGTTGAGCTTTTGAAACACCACAGGCAGGCAGCAGAAACAGGGAGAATGGACATATTATTCTAAATATTTTGTAGAGAAGCACCGGCAGGGCCACAAATCATCACACCCCAACTTCAATTTGAATCCTTTCTTCCTGCTCTGAGAACATGTGTGTTAGCAATGGATATATATACATATATATGTTCATTTTAATTTTTCTGTTATGAGCATTCTTAATTCTCACTGTGAATATTTCCATCAATTAATGTTCACAGGTCAGAGGAATACGCAATGCCAACTCACGAACATTCAGAGACAGAGCCATCCCCGACTCACAGTGACAATGGTATGTATTGGTATCCTCATCTCTTTGTATATTTATATATTTTGTATATATGTTTAAGCATTTTACAGTAGGGGGTCTCAATCTGGTAGACCAAATCACAAGTGGGTCGAGGTGGGTCGGTTCCTTTGAACGCTGAAAATCTTGTGGCACTGCCCCAAGCATGAACTTTTTATGCTGTGATTCTCATGCTAGTTCTGATAGCCATTCTAAGTCATTCCCAAATCAGTGGACTCAAATCTCATGGAATCTTGCATATATCATGTGTAGATTGGATTTGAGGTATCCTAATTGTGTATATGATTGTGTGAACTTGGCAGGTGCACTTGTCCCCTTTTGCAGTGACAAGGAAGATGAACAAGAAGGGGAAGAAAATAGTGATGAGGATGATGAAGAAGAGTATGTTTCTTACTTTTGGTTTATACAAATGTTGGTGTTGATAGAAGTATAATGTTCTGGATCTTATTTGTTCATGCATGTACATGATTGATTTTATGAAATTTTTGATATGTTCTATGGTTGTGCTAGTGGTCACTCAAGAGTGTTGAATTGTGAGAGGGTGGGCACAGCTTTTGTTCAGAATGAATTACAATGTCAGTCGATTGTGATTAGTAGCCAGAATTTAGAAAGATCTAACAGTTAGAGTTTAGAATTAAGTAGGTAGTCATCCTGGTCCCAGCAAGCTCTTGGTTTTGATCACATATTAGAATTCCAACTGTTCAACCTGCTACCCTTTTATGGTCTTACCACACTTTACAACACACATTTCCCCTTGTCTCCTTAAATTGTAGTCTTGCCCTATAAAAAATGACGGCTTCCCTTTTGGGGATTCCATGCCCCCAGTTTGAATGAACTAGCCATATGGAAGATGATCCCCCGCCTTATCTTTGTAAGGGTTCAAAGGATTGGCAGTGAATCCATGTTCCCACTTTTAAAGATTTAATGGAGTTAGTGATGGATGATCCCCTGCCTCATCCTGGGAAATGGTCTTAGGACAATTCCATACTCTACAAAATTTGAATTGCTTTATGATTGGAGAAATCTCTTTCCCTCTCTAATGTTATAACTACCAGACATTAACACCCTCTACTTTTTTTTCTTATTCATGGAGTGCTTGACAGTCTCATTGACGGTTCTTGATTCATCAGTTAGCATCAAGATAATTTCATTCTTGCTTTCTGAGAGATTCCTCATCTAAATGTACTCAAAGTGTAGGACATGACACCCTGAGAGGAGAAGACTTTTGTTCTCTTAGTCTTCTTTTGTCCACCGAAACAACATGCCCAACCACTATATTCATGTGTGTTAATCTTATTGGTATGTCTCATTCAGATTAGCAAGAGTGTTTTGCTGGCTGCCAATATTACATTCTTTTACAATTTTAGTGGCAATCTATTTGAAGAGGTGAGGATCCTTTCCATTTTGTTAGCAAGTGCAACAGTAAATTAAATAGAGAGATGTTTCATATTTCAAGCTTTTACAGGAGATTTTTTCTCCAATAGTTGGAACTCTTCTTTTTGATGGACAGTAAACGTGGAAATAGTTTGTTCCATCCTCCTGTACTTGAGTAATCTCAATAATTTTCCGAAGTCTACATCAATTGCAATATTAACCATATCCAGCAAAACCCACGCAAGGAGGGAGCATGCCTGCCAGGATTAGCAGTAATAACCATATCCAGCAAAACCCACGCAAGGATGGAGCATGCCTCCCATGATTTGAAATTTGGATCATTGCCACTTGACCATTCTAAGTTGCCACTTGACCACATTCACTTGATTCAAATATAGGCATTTCATCTAGCAGTCCTCCGGTCTTCAGGTTTGCCAATGTACCACATCTTTAAGAATGGGAAATAGTCAAACTAAGTTGCAAGAGATGGAGATAGCATTCTAGGTTTGAGTCCTCTCTCATTTAATTTGGAGATAGCGTTTTAGGTTTGAGTGCTCTTTCATTTAAATATGTTTTTGAGGCTTATTTGTCAATTATGTTTTTATCAGTTTCCCATTTAAATTAGACATAATAATATATTGATGAATTCTTTCTGCCTTTAGAATCAATGTTATTAGAACTGAATCGGATCGGAATCGGGAAAAAAAAATGGTTTACCAAAAACACATAAAAATATTTGTATTTTAAAGAAAAACATATATATTTCTGTGTATCCATATGAATCCAAATCATTTATACACAAATATGCAAAAGTCAGCATTTACATAGCATGTAAGGGTGCACATAACCAAAATAACATCAAGTGCAATCCATCTATGAACCAAAAATACATCAACAAATAGGCTCTATATGACTTCTAGCATCCAAAAAAAATCATGCTACAACAAATGCCTACATATCATCAAAATCATTGCCTATATATGGGTCTTCGTCATCCATATAACCATGTAGGCATTAAAATAAGATATAAAATGCTTAGGATGTCTTGTCAAGATTTTGTTTCAGTGATAGGTACATTATAGTAGAGTCATGATAAAGGAGTTTGACAACCAATGCCACTAACATTAAAGTACATAGAGGGCTTGGTGCTCTTTACTAAATACTAGTTCCACACCCTCATACATGACAAAATCCAATAGAAACGTTGCAACCCCCCAATCTTGAAATCCTGAAAATTTGTTAAGTCTATTGAGTGAAATCTAAAATTCTACTTTCTCCATATTAGAGCCAATGAGGTTGGAACTAGTCTCAAACATCCTGATTCATTTCATGGTAATGTTAAAAATTTAAGTAAAAGGATGAAAATGAAAGATAAAGGAGAATGTCACTTTTAATTTAAGAATTTAACATTACTATGAATTGCATAGCAATATTAAAGCCATAGGCTTGATTATTAGGCTAAGGGCCATAGGCTTGAATATTAGGCTAGCCTAGGGGAGAAATAGAAGCAGACCAAACAACTAAAATAATAATAATAATAATAAAATTAAAAAATTAAAAATAAATAAAAAGGCAACTTTTTATGCTAGCCTGCATAGGTGCACAGAATCAGTCTTGAACCAGATGGTTCGGTGAAATACGTCGGTTTAGTACTGAACCAGTCAATTCCGTTACAGAACTGGCAGGTTTTGTTACAGAACCAGCTAGTTTGGTACCGAATTGGCTTATGCCAGCTTGGACCGATTTTGGGCCAAAAATGGTCGGACCAGTTGTTTTGTCAATTTCGGTCCGATTTTGATAACATTGGTTAGTACTCTCTACCAAATCTGAATCTGCAACTGTACTTCATTGTTTGAGACATATATGAAACCATAATTGACTATGTCACAACTATATCATGCTTGTACTTCAACACATATACATGCCTTAAGTCAACCATAAATTCATCAATTTCCTTTTCTCGAAACCAACACTAACGCTACTTTCTAGTAACCTTAACTAGGTGTTCTTTCTAAAAGAACTTCTACTTTGGAAATCCTGGCTACTCCCTCTGTCATTGCTTCCTTTCCATCATATTAGTTAATTAGCCTGATAATATCAATGACAGTCCATCATCTAGAACTCAGAGGTCAACTCCCTCTAAAGCTAAAGCAAGGCTTCTGACTATTCCCTCTGTTACAAAAGTAATTCATTCTGCCATAGTTGCTCCCTCTAATACAAGTCATTATGCTTTTGTCAAATACAAACCAAAATTTCAACCAAGACTCATCATATATTCATCCATTCAAGAATATTAAGTCCAACATATATGTTTGTGATTGTACAAAGCCATCTTCAATCTTGAGACTTCTTCTCGTGTACCTCAAAGCCTTGAGGTAGCTCTATGTACACTTCTTCATCTTCAATATTTTCATTGAGAAAGACAATCTCTGCATCCAACTAGTGTAAGCAAATGTCTTGTCGTGATCCTCTCCCTCTTTCTAGGAGAACCTTCTATTCTCAATTCTTATTTTGTACTTGTCTAGGTTGTCAATTGTTGCATACTAGACCATTGACTTCTCTTCGACACAATCAAAGTATACTTCAAACTTGATGATTTTCTTGCTCCCTTTGAGCTCGGATCTCATCTAGTACAACAAAAATCATGATTATGAGAAAATCCTTTTGCTTTGCTTCATTCTTCCACTTCTTCCATCTGCTTGCCAAAGCCTTGGCAACTTTTACTATGGAGCTGCAATCCTCACTAGGAGGCCATGGAATAACAATTACAACTAATCAAGGATACAAATACAAGAGAATAACTAATAAAAACAATAGTAATAATCAAGGAAGAGAGATATAAAATACTTATCTTTTGAAGATTATGGGGAATTTCAAATCCCTCTTGATGTTAGCTTCCTTGCATCCATATTGCTACTTTAGTATCCTTTTCCTCGTCATCAACATGATGTCATTCCTCCGTCGCATAAGCTAGGGTTTCTTCTTTCAGTGGAAATTTTAATTTAGTTCTAAGGTTTTATTCATAAATCGTAAAGCTTTCTTGTTCAAGCCCTTTTAGCTAGCTAGGGTTTTCAAACCATATATTTCCAATTATCATATCCAATTGTCAAAAACCCAACAATCAACATGCTCTTTACATATGAGATGAGTTTCATCATCAATAAATCAATCAATCAATGGGGGATATTTTATCCACTGATTACCCTTGATTTCTCCAAACCAAGTAATTCAGATTCCTCGCAATCATTGTAGTAGAATAAATATATTGTCCTTGGAGACTTGGTCTTCATTTTAATATGCAAAGAGTAGTTTTCATCATTCTGGCCTGAATTATTTACAAAATACATCTCAATGTTCAAATTGTAGTACAACAATAATGTGAAAATTTATAATCTGAAATTCTACTGGAAAAAAAATTATTATTCCTACTTATTTTCCACAATAAGTTATTTACAAAAACCCATCAGTAAATAAAAAAAAAAAATTATACTGCAGTTATCACATAATTTCATAGAGAAAAGAACAGTGAAATATAAGCACAAGAATCAATCACATCAACACAGTTATTTTTGGACAATTGTCCCCAAAAAAACCCAATGCGGGCAAACTGATGCAACATATGAGGGTTTATCTATTATTCTTCAGCAACAATCTCTTTACAAGGAATGACTTGCATAATTATGGATAAAATTTCATGAAAACACCTGAGATAATTTTCTTCTAGCCTCTGGAGAAATTCTGACACCCAAGAGACCCTCTGGCCTCCACTGCGTCACCTCTGCGTGATCTTTTGCGCAAGGATTGCATGAGGACTATGTCCTCAACTGCATTGCCTCTCTGTGATGTCCCTCTGCACTGCCCCTATGTTGCTCTGCGTCCCCCTTCCTCAGACTTTGACTGATGTTGAAACCCTCCTCTTCCTTCGCCCTCCGACTCTCCCTCTGAAATCAAATTCTAAATTCTGAAGAATCAACTTCCCTCAGGTTACTGAATATTTGCCCAGCTTATCTTCAACTGACCCACAAGTCTTCATTTATAATTTTCTTATTGATAAATCAACGAACGTGATCTTATCCTTAATCAACGGCTAAGATTAAAATAGACTCGATCCTCGTCACCTAGAAGATTCTCACCCACATTCAGGTTAATTCACTTTAATAAGTTTAACTTAGGCTCGATGAAAAATAATTAATTATTTGAATAACTTTCACTCTGGGTGGAATTCCTCTAAACGATTTTGGGTCTTGGAGATCTCATGTGTTCTAGACCCTCCACAAAATTTCAGAGCTAGAGCACATCCGATGCTACCCAAAAATCAACACTCCCTCTTAGCGATGAATGTGCTCTAACAATACTTCCCACTAGAAGTATCAACCTAATCCACGGCATCGGTCCTCTGCGCTGTTGATGCTCGGTCTATTGCCCCTCATCTACTACGCTGCTGCTATCTGTACTGCTACCCACAAAACTGCCATTGTTGCTACTGCATTTGTACTGCAGCTCCCTCATAAGTGTTGCATTATCCGCTTCTACTGAAACGAATTCTCAACCATCCCCATATTCTCCCTGAAATAAACAAACTTTGTTCTCCCAAGGGCCTTGGTGAGAATGTATGCCACCTGTTCTCCTGTAGGAGTGTACTACAACTGTACTTCTCCCCGCTGGACACAATATCTGATAAAGTGACACCTGATGTCAATGTGCTTCAACGGATCCTGAAAAACAGAGAGCTTGATGCAACTCTGATTATCACACATAGCATTGGTCACTTCCATCTTTCTCCTGAATAGATTCACCAATAACATTCTAAGCCATATGGCTTCACATGAAGTTGTGCTTGCTTCCATATATTCTGCTTCAGTTGAGCTCAGTGCTACGGATTTTTGTTTCCTATTGCAACAGGAGGTCATTCCTGTTCCAATACTGAAACGATACCCTGAGGTACTTTTCCGGTCTACTGAACTCCCTGCCCAATCTGTGTCAATGAATCCACTTAGTCTGATGTCATTGCCTATGATATACTTTAATCCATGCTCGATTGTTCCTTGTATAATCTGAGAACATGTTTGGTTGCTGCCTAATGTGCCCTCTTTGGTTCCACCATGAACTGACTGAGGATGTTTACACATAGCAGATGCCTGGCCTACCGTTGACCATATACATAAGAGATCCTATCAGCTATCTATACAAGGCGGGGTCTACTTCTTTATCGTCAGATGCATCAATATTTTTCCAGTTGGTAATCATTGGAGTAGCCATGGGTCTGTAATCCTGCATCCTGAATCTCTTCAGAATTTATGTAGCATATCTCCCTTGCCCAAGGAAGATTTCACCCTTTTGCTACCAAACTTCTAACCCAGGAAATAATTCATCAACCCCAAATCCTTCATGTCGAATTATGCTGCCAGGTTTTCCTTATAGTCCTTGATGAGCCTAGATGAACCTGTCAGAAACAAGTCATCTACATATAGTACCATTATTAGAGGCTCATTCTCTACTGTCAGATAGTAGATATTGGGATCTGCGTCACTCTTGACAAATCCCATCTTTTGTAAGTAACCATCGATCTGACCATACCAAGCTTTAGGAGCTTTCTTAAGGTCGTACAAGGCTTTCTTCAGCCTGCATACATGATTTTTCTTCTCATGTGTCTCAAAGCCCTCTAGTGGTTCGATGTACACTTCTTCTTCTATCACCCCATTCAAGAATACAGTCTTGACATCCATTTGGTGAATCTCCCACCCCATCTGCACTACAAGGGATATCACTGATATGATATAAGTATACCTGGCTACTGGGGTGAAGGTTTCTTCGTAGTCTATTCCTTCCTTTTGAACATACCCCTTAGCCACGAACCTGGCTTTGTACTTTTCCACATTGCCATCTGCAACATAATTGATCTTGTAGATCCATCGCGAACCTACAACTCACATGTCCTGGGGCTTAGGTACCACTTCCCAGACATCATTGATCATAATGGAACTGCATTCTTCCACCATTGCATATACCCATACCTGATGTTGAGCTGCCTCTTGGAAACAAGAGGGTTCTCCAACCTGAGCCACCAAAGCATGGTACCTATCAAGTTGTCTACACTGCCTTTTCTCGTTTCTAGGAGCCCCGACAAATTCCTCTGCGTCCCTCGGAATCTGTCGCAATTCTCGGCTCGTTCTTCCGCTAGTAGTGGGTGGATCTTCCTGCTCCTCCTCCTGGGAATCTTCCTGAGGTAATACTTTTGGATTCTTATGCATTGGAGAAGCATTGGTTCTTGTTTCGATTGGACGAAGTGTCTGGACCAATGGATCATCCTCTGACTGTGTTTCGGAAGGCATCTCCCGAGATTTCCTAAAAACTCAGTCCTCCATGAACTTTACATCCCGTCGTACTACGATATTCCTACTTCTAGGAATGTAGATTCTATATGCCTTAGAATTCTCGCTATATCCCACCAAATATCATTTTTCTACAGTCTGATCCAACTTCTTCCTCTTTTATTTGGGTATATGGCAGTACACCAAACTTCCAAAGATCCTTAAATGACTCACTTATGGCCTCCTGCCAGTGAAGACACTCTCTAGTGTAATCTTACCTAGTGCTCTATGAGGAATCTTGTTATGAACATACATAGTTGTGCTGCATGCTTCTGCCCATAGAAATTTGGGAATATCTTGATCATACAACATTTCCCTCACTTATTCAACAATAGTTTTGTTCTTCCTCTCTGCAACCCCATTTTGCTTTGGATTATATGGAGCGGTCCATTCTCTTTTGATGCCTTCCCTTGCGTAGAACTCAGTGAAGTTTTAATCGATATATTCTCCACCATTGTATGAATTTAATACCTTTATCCTCTTCCCTGACAAATTCTCAACCAGAGCCTTAAAATCTTTAAATCGATCAAAGACCTCATCCTTGGTCTTTAGAAAGTAGATCCAAGTTTTCCTGGAATGGTCATCAATGAAGGTGACGAAGTATTCGGCACCACTAAGAGCTCTTGTGGACATTGGTCCACTATTAATCCCAAAAACTCTTTGCCCTACGGTTACTTTTGGAGTAAGCTGCTTTGGCGTACTTTCCTAGTACACACCCTTTGCAAACATCATCTCGTTTGGTGCTTAACTCTAGAACTCCTATGACGATTTCTCTGAGAATTCATAGAGCCCCACGGTGTAAGTGCCCCATCCTTCTATGCCATATTTCATTCAAATATTTTTCACCACTACTTCCTATCAGTGCCATTGGGGTTTCTAACTGTAACTTATATAGTTTGTTGCTCCTAACTCCAATTTGGGCCTTCTTCTTCCAACTCGAGTGTTTGACATATACTTTCTTTCCAATGAAGTATACATCATAGCCCTTGTTTTGTAACTGAGATACAAAGAGCAAGTTCATCCCTAAACCAGGCACATGCAACACATTGGTGGCCCGAAGTTGATCCCCTACTTCAGTTTGAAATGTTATAGTACCTTTTCCAATAAGGGTACATTTAGCCTTATTTCCCATGGTGATTTTGAAGTTCAATTGTTATTCTTGGTAGCTCGAGAAACATTCTCATATTCCCATCATATGCATAGAAGCCCCACTATCTATATACCAAACCTCTGAGGAAGCATAGCTTGAAAAGTAAGCAACTTCTTCTTCCAATCTGGAAGTCAACACAAAGATGTTGTGATCCATCATATCTTTCGTGCTTTCCTCTTTCTCACAAGAATTGTGTGAATCCTTTCAAGTTACTACTCCAGTAGCATCAAGACCACGTTCCATTGCAAACTCTCCAACTCTGTTGCTCGGTCTCTGCTCCAATACGATGTGAAAATTTATAATCTGAAATTCTACTGCAGCAACTGATTTATTTCTCGTACTTATTTTCCACAATAAGTTATTTACAAAAACCCTTCAATAAATATCAAAATAAATTCTATTGCAGTTATCACATAATTTCATAGAGAAAATAACAGTGAAATATAAGCACAAGAATCAATCACATCAACACAATTGTTTTTGGATAATTGTCCCCGAAAAAACCCAATGTGAGAAAATCGGTGCAACAGATGAGGGTTTATATATTATTCTTCAGCAAAAATATCTTTACAAGGAATGACTTGCAGAATTATGGAGAAACTTTCATGAAAACACCTGAGATAATTTTCTTCCAGCCTCTGGAGAAATTCTGACACCCAAGAGACCCTCTGGCCTCCACTGCGTCACCTCTGCGTGATCTTCTGCGCAAAGATTGCGTGAGGACTGTGTCCTTAGTTGTGTTGCCTCTCTATGTTGTCCCTCTGCGTTGCCCCTTTCTTCTTTGCGTCCCTCTTCCTCGGTCTCTGACTGATGATGATGCCCTCCTCTTCCTTCGCCCTGCGACTCTCCCTCTGAAATCAAATTCTAAATTCTGAAGAATCGACTTCCCTCGGGTTACTGAGTATTTTCCAGGCTTATCTTCAACTGACCCACAAGTCTTCATTTATAATTTTCCTGTTGATAAATCAACGACCATTATCTAATCCTTAATCAACGGATAAGATTAAAATAGACTTGATCCTCGTCACTTAGAAGCTTCTCACCCACATTTAGGTTAATTGACTTTAATTATTTTAATTCCCTTAGTTTTAACTTAGGCTCCATTAAAAATAATTAATTGTTTGAATAACTTTCACTCCGGGTGGAATTTCTCTAAACAATTTATGGGTCTTGGAGATCTCATGTGTTCTAGCCCCTCCACAAAATATCAGAGTTATAACACATTTGATGCTACCCAAAAATCAACAAATAAGACCTTTAATCCAATATGTCTTTAATCGTTTATGTGATAGGATAGTACTAGATCTTATCAACATATAAAATGCATCTTTTAATACTTTTAAAAATGCTTGAGCTTCAATATCTTGCTTCTGAGCATAATGCAACATCTTTCAAGAAAACATATAAGTCAGTTATTCATTATTGGGATTATCTTTATCAGATCATGATGTTGTCATCAAGAATATTTATGTATGAATGAAGATTATAAATGAGTGAAGGAACTTCTTCAATCATAATTGTCCTTAAAGGTTTCTTCTAGGATCCTTAGTTCAATCTTTCAATATTCAAGGTATACATTGTACAGAGATCCAAACTTTCATTGAACTAGAAATTAATAACTCCAAAGAAATCCTTTTGATACAAGTCAGAATTTTAGCTAGACCTATACTTGGTCCTTAGATTGATGATAGGCATAATCTTCAAGAATGTTGCCAAAGGAACTTGATCTCAAACAAAAATCATTGTTAGCAAATTGAATGATTGTTCATACCTTTTATTCCATGTATCAACCACAGGCTTGGTCTCTTGTAGATCTAAATTCCTCATAGAATATCCTACTTTTGAAGCTTGCTTAGATCTTAAACACTTCAACGTTGCCACTTGTCATCAATCCAATATTATACTGCCTTTCGTAGTTCGAGGATTAAAATTTAGTTTCATGTACAAGTAAATGACATTGTTTACTTATCTTCACATATAGATGTTTTTCAAATCTTCTTTGGGATGCCTCCTCCAATATGACATTAGCTTGGCTCTTCAAGAAATCAATGTACTAACAATTTATTCTTCTTTAGGAGTTTTCACAACAAAAGTGTAATCCTTGAGGCTTCTTGTATACTGTGTATGCTATAATGAGGCCTTTTGGCCTACTTGAGGTTTCTCTGCCTTAGTCACTCAAGTTTATATATCTGTCATAGCATGTTAGCTTTTGATTTTATATTGAAGTATCAAGATAATTTATTTTTGCATGGATATCCATCTTGAGAAATTATGTTTACTCCCTAGTCTGGTGGTCCTTTCTAATCTTGGTTTGAACAACTTATTTAATGATCCATAATACCACTATTCATTGCAATACTTCTAAAATTCTTCGGCCTATTGTATTAGACCCTAACACCCTTTTCGACCTCTTACGATTTTTCTCTAGGTTTATTGAACTTCTATTGTAGAATATGAGTCTTTATTCAGCCTTATTGAAAACACACTAAGATCCTTCAGCCTAATTGTAACCAAAATGAGACATATTTGTTCTTGGCCCTTGTCAGTCTAAGGAGTTTGGTCTTTTGCAACTTGATCTGAGGTTTATTTCTGAGGTTAATTTGGATTGAGACCTTTTTTCCAAACAACTTTTAGCCTTAAGAATGAATACTAGTCCTTGATCAATTTCTCTGAAGAAAACTTGAGATTTTTTGTCCTTATGTCACTTGGCTTTTGAGTTCATTTTCTTTCTTGGACTTCAAAGATTTTTATCTTGACATAAAACATATTAACTAGTTAAGTCTGATTTTTCCACTTCCTGAGGCTTTCGGTCTTGAACTGAGATCTAGATCATTTCGTGCTCTCCAAGATCTAAGGTATCATGGTTTGGACTGACCTTTATGAGGGTATTTATTACACACAATATTTCGGTGGCATATAAACTTGTCCTAACTTGGCTTCTCTTCTAGTTTCCTGTGCTAATTCAACTTCTCTTTGTCTTTACATCTTTGAAGTTGCTCTTCAATCATAGCTCTGATTTCATGTTGATTTTTCATAGGTCTTCTAAACTGATAATTATTCCTTATGATTTTCTTAACTTAATATGTCTTACATCCATATTCATCATAAAGTAATTACACATAAGACATCAACAATATAAAATGCCAGTAAGATTATGAAGAAACAATAAAATAAGAACACAATTTTTTTACTGTAGGAAAACCCACATGGGGGGGAAACCCAAAAAACTTTTCCTTAGACAAATTATTCAATTCAACAAAGATACATCTAAACATAAAGTCAAACTAACAACCTTGGACACACCTGATCAAACTTCCCAAAAGACAAGTCAATTTGTTGCTTATCAACTTCGACCTTCTTCTTCTTCAAGAAAGACTTGATTCTAATCCTTAGATAAACTCAGAAACTTGGTCATAGGTTCAGCCTTTGTTTGCTTCACATATATCTTCTTCACTAACTGTAGATATGGTTCTTCACTAGCCTCAGACTTGCCTCTTCGCTAGCCTTAGACTTTCCTCTTCGTTGGCCTGAGACTTGCCTCTTGATTAGCCTCAGACTTTCCAAATTGCTATATTTATGAGGAGGTTGAATTGGCACACACACACACACATTCACACACACATAGATATAGTGGTCATGTTAGCCAAATGGGCGCCTCTTCATGACAAGGCCGACTTGACTTGTAGGAGGGTTGACCAAGTCATCTTTGGAGCCAAAAATCAAATTTAAAATTCACAATTTTTCTTTTAGATCTGACATGAAGAACATGTCATTATTTTATATTTTGGCAATAAAATGAAGAACATGCTTTGTATTTATCATTATAAATACATTGAGGGCTAAAATATTGATTATGAAGACCGACCATCGCTACAAAATTCAACACCTCTATCATGTAAGCAAGTCCTTTTGTTGTTGCTGCTCGTCTATCATGTAAGCAAGTCCTTTTGTTGTTGTCGCTCCTCTATCATGTAAGCAAGTCTTTGTGCTATTTGACATGGTCTCTTCAAAGAAGGTATGCTACTCCTAGGTACCTTATGTATTTGAGCATCTTGACAATCTCAACCCATGAAATCCTCTAGGAAAGTTGTTCCTTCCACTATGCCTGACATTCTACTCCCTCAGAAATGGAAGCTCTTCCTATCATCTGGCATGATCTTGAATGTCCTAACAATTTGTACAATTTCTTCCTTTCGAACACCAATCACTCTACTGAGTTTGTGCTCAAGCCCTTAGGTCACTTAAAAAATTGTTCATCTGGTGACTGAAGCAAAAATATCCTTGTAGTCCACCCCCTCTTAATGGGAGAGCCACAACCTTGCTTTGTTCTTCCTGATGTTGTCATATGTTGTTATAATCATTGCCTTAACAACCTTCATGATGTGCCTGCAAAACCTCATTCAGGAGGCCTTGGAAGAAATAATCATAACCAAGAAAAAAATATAAAGACAAGAGAATAACCAAGGAATAAAAATAATAACAATAATAATCAAGCGAGAAAAATATGAAGTACTCATCTGTTGATTAAGAAGGAAATTGTTGAGGGTTGTAGGGAATTTTCAACTCCCTCTTGATCCTTGTTTCCTTGTAAAAATCAATGAAGTCCATATTCAATCTTATCAAACTTAGATTCCTTTATCTTCTTTTGAGGGGCATGCTCATCTTCGTCCTCAACATCAGTTGTTGATGCATGTTGTTTTCCTTTTGTTTTCCTTGCATGAATTGTAAGGGCTAGAGTTTCTTCATCTTGCGGATTCATCAAGCTATCTAGCCACACCATGGGATCAAAAACAATCTATCATCAACACCAATTCATTCCACATGCTATCAAGGAGATAAACCAAGTATGCATCACACAAACTCCACTTGCATCAGTACTAGGGTCTTGCTCTAGGGTTTTATCCCACAAACCCTATGATTTTCACATCCAATATTTCAATACAAGTCTAGTCTTATCTAGGGTTTACAAATCATAAGCATTCCAAATCTTGTACCATGCAAGCATAAAGACTCCAAGACGAATACATCAATAAACACTCCCCAACTCCCTAATCATAACAATCACTAACCACCTAGTTGTTAGCCCTCCTTGTAGCCCTTTTGTTCATTGTTGGTTAGCCTACATTCCCAACCTCAACCTCTTTCAACCTTGGCTTAACATAGGCTTTCAACTTTACCCTTGACCTTTGGTTTCCTTCCTTTCCTCAACCCTCCTAGTTGTAGCCTTTTTCTTTGTAGCCCTGAGGCTCTAGGTCTTCCTATCTAGCCCATGGTCCCCAAATCTAGGTTTCGACCGTACTTCTCTACCAGTGGAAGCTCTCTAACCAGCACCCTATGCCATTGGTCAACCTCTTAAGGTTTTTGTCTCACCATGGTCCGATTTGATCAATACACTCTACACCTTGCGGTTGGTCTTTCTAGCTATGGCCAGGTCACTTTTGGTCCTTGGTTGTCTTGAGAAGGCTTCAGTTTATTCTCCAACTCCTTGGCTTGTTTCCTAGGAAAAACTAACAAAATTTGGATGCCCTAGATCCACCTTGGTCCTCCAAAATTATCCCTCCACAAAAATTTAACAAACTTCAGCTTCTTGAACAAGACTTTCAACTCTGCTCCTTCCTTTAGCACATAATGGTACCAAACTGACCTCCAAAATAGTCATAAAATTTGGCCTCCACAAATTCTTCCTCCTCTAGGTTGTGGGTTTCCTTTTAGGGCTGATATTCAATGATTGCTCTTTTAAGGAGCCTCTAATTCCATCTTGAATTTAAAATTATTTAAATATTTAAATAATTTTTTTATTTTTTTTTTGGTTTTGAGTAAACATTAATTAGAAAAAGTTACATATAGTTTGAATTTTCCAAAAGAGGACTAAAAATCTAGGAGATGTTTGAGACTAACAAGTTTCCTACCAATAACAGACAATGAGAAAATGACTATGATAATCATAACAACAAATAAAACTCCATGAGGATTCAAGATTTCAATGGGATAAATGCCTTTGACTTTTTCATAACATCCCCGAGTTGACAATAGTTCACCATCTTCTTGGATTTGTGCCTTATTGTTCTTGCAAGCTCAGTTTTTGGCTTCTTTGCAAGAGACCACCTTGAAATCCATCGTTTGAATCCCCAATACTGGACTATGAGGAACTTGAATCTAATTACTTTCTTTAAAGATAACCCTTATACAAAATCCTAGCCTCATGAGCTGGCATGTCCTTCACATCTCTTCCATGCCCTTCACATCTCTTCCATGCCATTCTTCTATAAGGATGATTAGTTGTGGGTCTTCCAAATCCATATCCTCTGGTAGGGATTTCACTTCAACTTCTTTCGAAGGGGAGCTATTCATTTCTTGTAGTAATGGATTTCACTGGTGCTCTTCAAGCGAATTTTTTCACAACCAATGTAAGGTTAAGGTATTTAATAAAAAAATGGATAACTATGCATAATATCATAACTAGTTTCGGTCTTCATAATTGTTGATGTACTCATTTCAATATGTATCCAATGTAACAAACAAAAAAAGAAAAAAACTAATATTTTTATAAAGCATGCGTTTCATGCTGATTATTGATGGTATTCTAGGTAAAAACATGTTCTTCATGCTTCTAGGGTTTTTTAGGTCTTAAGATTTACTGTCATGAGTCAAAGGAGTAAACACCATGTTTATAAGACCCTTTCGAGCAAAATGTAATTCGAAAAATAATTTATTTTGAGTCTATAAAGTCCTTGAAACTCCAAAAGTACGAGTCACCCTAAAGGCTATATAAAGGAGTAGTTCGACCTCATTTAGCACTCACTCATCAAGAAGTTCGATCTCTCAAGAAATAATTTGATCTGTAGCTAGAAAGATGGAAAAACGAAGAGCGAAGGTCTAGAAGGCAAGAGGAATTCAAGAAGGAAGAAAAATTTCTGTTTTTGGGCTCCATCTCTCTCACACGTGCGAAATCTAGGGTTTTTGTGGCTTCCTAGAAGGGCCAATTTTGCAGATCCGAGTTGCAGGTGCAGCATCAAGTTGTAGGAAGAGCGAGTATTTTGTTTAGACCTCGTTGACCTTGGGAAGAATTGGTTTGCTTAAAGGAGGATTGCAAGAAGAGTTGTCCTTAGGGTTTTGATCAACTGTTGCAGGATCAAAGTTGTAGAAGAGATGCAATATCGAAGATGCTAGGTCGAAGTTGCAGTTTTGATGATGGTTGGAGCAAGACAAAGGAAGGAATTGTTGGAAGGGATGACTTGAGGACTTGGGTCTTTGTGTCTTATTTGAAGCTGATTCTATAAGAAGAGAAGAATATTCCAGGTTTTCCCCTTAGAGGGGTTTTGCTCTGGTTGAGAGCCTAAATTTTGTGTCCTCTATTGTTACTGTTTCATTCTTGATATTTGTTTGATGAAAATATCTAACTGAAGAACATAGTAATATTAACAAAGTTCACAAACAAATATTAAGGTCAAGGAAAATTGACATAATAAGTTTCCACTTTGAATTTTCCAATGCCCTGGGAACTCAAATTCCTTCTTCTTTGTGGGACTTTTCCTAAATTGATTATCTTTAAGAGAAAGGATTTGTTCTAACGATTCCTTGGTATTCATCGAACAATCCCTAATAAGATGTTCATATTCATGAGAGTGTATGCATCTAAAGGAGACTTGTTCATAATCTAGAGACTGCTTCCAAACACTATATTGATTGATAATATATATCTATGGAGGTTGGAAGAAGCTAGGAGATGTTCATGTAAACACAAACATGTGCATATAAAGTGTACCTCCCTCTCTTGGTATCCTTTGATACTTTGAAAAAGTTGTCGATGGAATTATTGATGCCTTCAAGGGCTTACTCCCAATATTCCTTGGGAAGAGAAAAGCAATGAACCCAAACCAAGGCTGCAAAGAATTCCTCTTTCTCTGGATTATATTGTTCCTTCTAAAATCGCATGAAGAGCCTTGGATTGTTGAAAAAATACGACCCACCTTCAAAAACCCTCAATTTGTCCTCCAAGATGAAGAAATTAATTGTAAAAAAACCATTTTCTCCTAACTCCAAATCTATTTGACCCTTGGGGGTTCCATTTGTTTTCGGATCCACCCAATCAAAGCTTTTTCAAAATGCCATAATCCAATAAATTTGCATATGCATACACGATCTTGCATATATTGGATATATTCTTCGATGTTACTAGATTTAACCTCATATTTTGGATCTTGCAGTGCTTTTGGTATGAATCGCCCTAGATTTTTAGCTTGCCATCATGCACCCCATGGAGGGTTTGTTGTGAAATCGGAAACCCCACTTCATCCAATAGCTCTATGAAAAGGATGACAAAGATGAGGAGATTAACGAGGAATACTAGTAGATCCAAACTCATTATGAATTTTCGAAACAAACTTGTTAAAGGAGGGGGCAAAGCCACCACTCACGTAGCCAAGCATAGATGGATATGCAAAAGAAACCATAGAAACCCTAATATTTATATTGTAGAGCCCATTTTTATAATTTGATTTTTATATCTATTGAAATTTGAATTTAAACTATTTGTATAATGATGTTATTATTATCATTACTATTGTTATTTATGTAGAGAAATTGGCAAGTGGACAAGACTTTTGTACTCATGTGATAGGGAATGGAAACTGGATCAAGCTCACACTTGCCTAACACGAGGTCGATTCCTCTACATGGTAAATCAAGGGTATTTGAACTTGAAACCTTAAAATTCATAAAAAATTACATCACTGCATTAAAAAATTGAATCCCCCACGAAACCATATATATATATATATATTATTATTATTATTATTATAAATATTTTATAAATTTATAAACTATAATTGAAACAAAATATTAACAATATAGATTGATGAATCAAATCTATTTAAAATTTGTAAATAATTTTCTGGATTTTGAATAGATAATTTGAATAAAACTAAATATTAAATTAGATGATATTATTTTTATAGTTATATTTTTTTTTGTTCGAAGCTCAACTTTGTATTACTTCTTTGAAACATTACATTGGATAAGTTGTTGTGTTACTAGTCGTTTTGACAAGAAACTAACACAATACCACAAGTTCAGTTTCTTTAAATTAGAAGTGTTTTTCTTGATGAGTTTTACAAACAAAAAGAAGGATTGACCAGTGTTCCTACTACTATACTAGGAGTTACAAGTATTACAAAAATTATGGCTCTGTTTTTCAGAGCGAGTTAGACATTGCCAAAACTGAAAGATACTTTTCGTATGGACTAGAATATAATGTAGAAATTTGGTATGGCCTGGTGCCAACGAGAGACCATGAATTTGTTGTCCAACATTGAATGACGAGTTGGGAACCATGATCCTGTGTCCAATAGCGCACCACGAGCCACCAGCCAGTAAGGAACTACATACTGCATACCACGAGCCACCAACCAGTAAGGAACTCCATACCGCCAATCTGTGTGGATGCACGAACCACGAACCACTAGTGAGTCGTGAGCTCCAGACATGTGTTCGCCTATGAACCATTTGTGAGTCGTGATCTCTAGACCTGTGTTCGACCACAAACCATAAACTATGAAGCCACCCTGAATTATGACCATGAACCCTATGTTGCGAACCATATATCAGTGACACAACACTAATTATGGTCCCATAGTTGACCACAAGTCCTGAGCCTTGAAGACACATAGAAGCGAGGCCAACCAATTTCGTCCATACCACCCCTGAAGTCATATGAAGTTGTCAACTAAGGACCACAAAGAAGCATATTACTGTGTTCCAAAACTGCCAATGCTAAGGCCTAGGCTGGAGTGGTCTGGTAATCTAAGTTTGTAAGCACCTCATTCCATAATTTTTAAGCATTTTGAGTCGCTTGCATCATGTAATCCAAGCCCACCACCCCAATTCTGCTCCCGAGAGGTACATTCCCCTGATTGCGGAATGTTTTTATATACTCCCTGATTGAGCCTAGGCTAAAGCAGATAAGACCAGACCCAAAATTGCTAATACGTAGAGCCCCATGGGTCTATGTAATTGAAGCCTAAGAATGGTGATAGGAGAAATGATTCTCTAAGAGGGTCACACCATGTTAGTGAAGCTGGGTGGCCAGTTTAGAGTCCCGAGCTAACCTGCAAAGAGAGGAGGTACGTCGAGGGTGGTCAAATGAAAAACCAAGAGTGAGGCAGACATTCCAGTGAAGAGAGAGTCGAAATATACTCAAGAGTGGACCAATTAAGGAGTGTGAGGAGAGGATAAACGCGACATGGACGACGAATTTGCAATGACAAAACATAAATCATCTTTGTCTCTAAAAAACACCAAGAAAAATAGGACCTAGGTGATAGAAATATTCCTTAGAGAGGACATGTTTTCACAATGACGTCACTCTTACCCGGACCAAGAATGAACCACTACAAACAATTATTCATTGTCATTATTATCCCGCAAACCAAGCTGAAGCGAACAAAGTTCCTTCTCAAGTTAAATACCCCAGAACACTTGGAATACAAAGATACCCATGAGGATACAAATATTATGTTAGATAGTATGATGAATGAGATAGATGATTGAATGTTACAAATGAGGCCTGCTTATATACCTACGCAAGTGCCTCTTCACGAAAGGTCATGTCTTATCAAACATGGCCTTTCAACCTAATTACTAATTAACTAATTAATCACTATTTACATTATTTTATTCATTACATTGCCTTCCCCTCAAAAAGCTTTGTCTTCAAATCTTGTCGATGAAAGGCCTCGATTTCTTTTCCTGCTACGAACATCTTCTCGTCTCGGGGCAGTCGTCCTGTCGATACAAGTTGATATGATCTTCTAAGAGATAAACAAAATTGTCGCACGGAGAATGGATCAGACCATCCCAAATCAATCTTCTATGGAATCTTATGATGACTGGCAACTTTTGATGACTCGTTAGTATTCTTTGGAATATCAGCTTGTTTCTGTTTTGAATATATAGCTTGGTTGAGTTGTCTGCTCCCGTGATTTGGATGTCAATAGGGAAATTTTTTGGTGTGACTTTGATTTTCTTTTGGCGAGGACGTTATTGAGTAGGTTACATGACCTTCACTTAGTATGTTCCTCGTCTGAACTGCAACATCGAAGTTTGTATCGTTTGCAACTTGCCTGTCTTCTTCTTGAGTTGTGACATTTACTGGATCAACATTCGATTTTTCTTCAACTTGAACCTCTATATTTGAATATTTTGATGCTTCATTTGCGACAAGTTGTTGCACATTGTTTTCCAACGACTTCTTGTCTTTCTTTAACCTCTTAATTTGCGTTAGTAATTTATTGTTGTGATCCCTGAGGCGAGCAATCTCTTCATTCTTGTTAGTGGTGATTTTTTCAATTTCCTTCAGCATATTTTGTATCACCTTTTTACCTTCTTGAGAAATTACTTTTGAAATTTCTTGAATGTTTTCAGGTGTCACTGAATCTAGTTTTAAGTTAACATCCTGGAGCGTTATTTTCTTCTTTTTGTAGGAGAATGTTAAAAAATTATTTTTTCATATTAAGGATGAATAACCCTAGTTACAAAATAAGGTTTTAACGGTAAATTGCGAGACCAAGGAACACTCCCCAATACTTAGGTGTAAATTTCCTATGTCGTATTGTTTTTCATTTTCGTGAAATGAATTTGTTTCAGTTATATTTGATTCGGGAATCACTAATTGGTTAGCATATTTAGTACTAACATAATTATTCTCCTGATTAAGATCGATAGATACGAGAACACTTGGAATACAAAGATATCCATGAGGATACAAATATTATATTAGGTAGTATGATGAATGAGATAGATAGATACGAGAACTTCCTTTCCCGCAAGTGACCCTTTAATTTTAATTAGCGCACAGACAAACATACTATAATTTTCAGGAAATCTTCCTTCTTTTCTTTCCAAATTAGATTCAATTTCCTTTTCATCAATGATTGATTCCATTTTGTCTGTTGAATTGAGTTTTTAGGGTTTTTAAGGTAACCCTTCCTAACTTTCTCTTCTTCTTTTTAATGAAGTTATTATTCCTTCGAATTATATATATATATATATATATATATATATTTTAAATTTAATTGATTAAATTAATTAATATATTCTCTACACCTTTTGGATCCTTTATAAAAATAAACTTTACAACTTCTTTATCACTTAAGTTACATAAACTTGACTTAAACTTGAACTTTATATATATATTCTGAATATATATATCTATAATTAAAGAAATATTTATTTTTCTTTTTTATTGTTCCACTTCACCTCTTAAATCCTTTTGGTAGAATGAATAGCTTTAATTCCGTTGAGTATGGTATAATTTATCAAACGTCACACTATTTTGTAATTGGGTTGCATCCTCAAGTCCTTTATTTATGAGACTGACAGGAAAGAACCCCCTCAACAATTTTGCGGCAACAGTTGGTACGATTTTAGTTTGGTTGTGAGACGATGGCGTCAAGGCACGAGGAGGGCACAATTTTATATGGATGACATAATTTTTTTAGTTTAATTCAATTCTGACTGCAGTATAGAAAATTTAAGAACTTCCAATGTGCCTGTGATTCGGCTCTCGGCCTTCGACAGTAATCGGCTGGCTGGCGCGGTGTGCTTATGTAGTTCCAGATTCCTTCTCAGTTTAGAAGATGTGGACTCCTGTATCTATTGATGTCAATTCAATGTCGGAATAAAGGTGATTCTATAGGTGGTTCGTTGTTCCTTAACTTCGAAACAGAAAAACGACTTTGATGGCCGGACCAATAGCTTGTAATACCACCACCGAGACCAATACGACTTCATAACACTGCACAAGAAATTCGCTTTTGGCTATCTTCATTGATTGCGTTCTCGATCTTAGTTTTTCTTCTTTTCTCATCTGTATATTATTCGTATAACATCCAATTTGGATGGTGGCTACTCCTTGCGGAGGTATGGCATAGGGGATTGATAACGGTTGATTGATTGGAGGCTCTTCGATGGTGCTGTCCGGAGGTTGAGTTCACTGATTGCAGTGATGACCTGCGGTTGGCAGTCAGGTACGTTGGTTTTTTTTTTTTTCTTTATAATAAATTTCCCTTTTTTATACAAACTCCTTGCCTCCTTTTTTTTTTTAATCACTTATATATATATATATATGTGTGTGTGTGTGTGTGTGTGTGTGTGTGTGTGTGTGTGTGTTTGATTATGGCCAAAGGCCTCTGACAAACTCAGCAACAGAGAAACTCCAAAATGAAGCGAATGCTTCAGTCACGAAGGCAACAAGGTTGACGATTTTTATGGTCAAATACCTAGATCGAAGAGCGTGGCTTTGTGCAGCAGTGAGCGGCCAGAAGATTGAACTCCTCTGATACCAAATGAAGCGAACAAAGTTCCTTCTCGAGTTAAATACCCTAGAACACTTGGAATACAAAGATATCCATGAGGATACAAATATTATATTAGATAGTATGATGAATGAGATAGATGATTGAATGTTACAAATGAGGCCTGCTTATATAGCTACGTAGGTGCCTCTTCACAAAAGGTCAGACATGGCCTTTCAACCTAATTACTAATTAACTAATTAATCACTATTTACATTATTTTATTCGTTACACAAGCCATGTTTACTCTACGATGCCTGAGACCAAACTGGGGTGAGCATCATGTCTTGGATATGGCAAGTGTGTTGGTGAATTAAATAGTTGACCAAGTGGTTGTGATGTCTGTAATATTTCTAAATTAGCATGCAGCTAATTGGAATATTAATTCTGCTCTTAACCTATAGTTAGATGAATAAATGGGTAAGGATCCCCATGAATCTGTTTGGCAGCAATAAAATCCCTCTAATGGGAAAAGGGATCATATTCATAGTTGGATAAAACACCCTCATGTCTGAAAAAGGGCTAATGCATGAAGACAAGGTCAAGTTTGACCAAGTCAACAGAGATGGAATGGAGGGAGTGAATCATCAAAATAGATAGCCAATATGAATGTGGATTAGTTTAGATAGTTATATAAAAGTTGGATTGAAGACCCTTAGGTGTGAAAAGGGCTGGAGCAGGTTGAAGAGGTCAACTTTGACCAAATCAAACAACGTTGCTATAGAGGAGTGGCATTAATGATGGGACAACACAATTTTGGAGGGAGAATGATTGTGTGATGGTGGAAACCCTAACAAGTGGGACCCAAGGTGAGAAGGCTCACATTGTTTATAAGGAAGAGGATGGAAGCCGTATGGGGTCAGCTTATGAATATTATTTTGATATGTCTATTTAGACTTTGCTCTCTTTAGCTGTTTAGCCAAGATTGTTGGTGCCCTTTAGCACAAGGTATTCATGTTTAGGAATTCCATCTCTTTCCTTGAGAGGCCTCTTGGGAGAGCCCTGATCTATCATTCCACATATCTGACATTCTGGCCAAGCTTCAGTCTTTAGCTACAACACAGTTTCTGTAGAATATTGTGTTGTGTTGTAGGGTGTTGCAGTGGAGGGTTGAGAAACCCACTTTCTGAGCTAGTTTTTTATAGGAGGAAGGATTCCTTCTCTTGGGAGATCAATTTGGAGGGTTCTTGAGTACATTTCAGATCTTTGGCATCAGGCCAATCTATTCCCATCACTTACAGCGTAATTTCAGTTAAGAATTGCGTTATTTTGGAGGGTAGCTTCAGTGAGGGATCTTGTGGCTCTTTTGGAGTGTTTTCCTGTGATTGAAGGGTTCAACCTTTCGTTGGAGGGGACCTTTGAGTAGATCTACATCAGATCTATATTATTTCGACCTCGTATCTTCATGTGCTTCATTTTTCAGTGACTCTTCAGTCCTTGGGCTATAGATCACCATTTGTATTTGGGTGTATTTCCAAAAACTCTTCTCGGGTTCTCTTGGAATGGTGTAAAGGAGACTAGATCTCAGTTCTTGAGCATTAATGTTTAATATAATATCAGATCTATTTGTCTCTACAATTTCTGAGTGTAAACCATCATTAGACAGCGTTGTCACTTGTTGCAGTATTTCTGTGTTGCAGTAGTTTTGGGGTTGCATTGTTTTTGAGCTAATCTGGGTGTGGGAGACTTGTTTAACTCATCTATCATGATTTGTTTCTGATCTCCTTTTGGGTTTGGGTCCCATAATGAATAAACTAATGGATCCATGAGCTGTTATGAGTTTTTAGAGAATAAATAAATGAAAAATGCGTTTTCTGTGCAAGTATTATTGATTTCCTCATTTGGGAATATTACAGTGGTATCAAAGCATAATCTTGGCTTAGCTTGTGAGTTTTCAACCAATATGCTATAAAGAAGAAGAAGAGAAGGAGAAGAGATCTAAAACGATGGAGGGAATGAGCTTTGTCTCATCACTTTTTAGATCTATGAAGAACCACTCCAAGGAGGTTAAGCATATGCAAGAGGAAAGATACAATGAGACCTCTAGAGGGTTTGAAGAAGAGAAAGGTTAATGTACTTCCTATTCTTAGAAGAAAGAACCAGTGTTGTAGAAAGCTCCAAAGCATTACACTATGCCCTTTCCTTTTGAGGAAGAAGACAAGATGCATGGAGATGGAGGGCACTTGGAACATGAGATCCTGAGTGGACACCTTGCAAAATATAAGTCTCGACCTAGAGCTTTTAAGGAGACTCTAACTCTTACACAGTTTATGCAGTTTGAAGAAGAAAGGAGGCCTTGCAGCAATAGGGGAATGAGGGGCAATAGGTTTCTATTGTCTACTTTTGATGGGTCATCCACATGTACAACAAGGGCTTGGGTAATGAACCTAGATGCATTCTTCCTACTACATCCAGTGGTAGAAAGAAAGGCCGTTGAGATTGCAGTGCTGCACCTTGAGGGTGAAGCAAACCTTTGGTGGTTTAGCCATTTGAGCCATGCAAGAGTGATTGCTTTTGCAGATTTCACTCAAAGGTTGATCAAAAAATTTGATAAGAAGGAATCAAAGGAAAAGCAGTCTTCACCACCACTTGAAGAGACTTGTACCGACACTGATACAACTATGGAAGAGCAACAATCATCATCAGCAGTTGGGGGAACCAACACATTGGAGGGAGGAACTCTTGCAACCATACAAGATGTTCCCAAGCTTCACTAAGGTATGCATAAGTTTCCACTTTCTATTATTTCAGCACATCTTATGGAGGGTTGTGGAAATATGCCATTGCATGACCAGGGGTCAAAACATATTGCTGATTTGGAGCAGCAGACTTTCACTGCGCTAAGTAGCCTTGAGTTGTTCAAGGAGGGGATAAACAATCATCCTAGTGTGTAATTATTGAGCTGCACACAACACTTGGGGTTGGGGTGTGGATTTTTGGAGGGTAAGATGAGCTTTGTCCTAAACAATCCAATGCAGAACTATATGTTCAGCATTGAGCTTGAGCATGAGACAACAAATACACCATTGTGGAGATCAACAGCGCTGTCATTGAGCAACAGTGATGAGTTGGGGGCCCAGTTATTATTAGAACATTCTGATGACCATTACACTTGTGTGACATTGGATGAGCAGATGATCAATGAGAGACATCTTGTCTTTCATCACTGTGATAGATCTTTTGGGATGGGCATTGTACAACCCTATGAGGAGGTTTTTCTTTTAACATACTTGGATCCTTATGGATTCAATATGGTCATTGGTGTGGGGTCTTCACTAGAAGATCTCCAAGAGGTTGCATTTCAACATCCCATGAAATGCAAAGGTAGAAATCTGATTTGGGAGGATGGTATTCTCCATTGGAGGAGTACCAAGATGGAGCATGGTCGGAGACACCCACATTTGGATGAATGGGTGTGGATGGTGAGCAAGGGGTGGGTGAGCCACTTGCATATCTATGACACAGGGCAGCAGGAGGCATGGCTACGTTGGCTAATCTTGAAAGAGTTTTGTCATCATGTGACATATCCTTCTTCAAGGGGTATGTTGGTGGAGGAAACTTGGCAGGACACTTGCATCATATGGAAGCAAGAAGTTTGGGTGCATTGTGTTGATATGAAATTCTTCATGTCAATCATCATATCTTCACCTCATGATTTGTATGATGGAGGTGTGAGGGAGCAACAAGAGTTATTGTTGCTTTGGCTACTCTTGGGAGAGTATGGGTAGATTTTTTCCCATACTTGGCATGATATTTTAGGAGAAAGGGATGGCACAATCAAAGTGCAAAGAGGCTACCCTTCAACATTGGAGGATAAGGAGGTACTTCCACATAGGAAGGAGATTGCCACACATAGCAGCATGATGGTGGATGACTTTGGCATATGGCATGTCAAAGAAGGAAGTCATGGAGTGACAAGAGCCTTATCACTAAGGCCAACAACGCTGTCACTTGGGAATATGTTCCTATGGATGGGTGTTCCAAGGGGAGTATGCATCCCTTCACTTTGCAGACTTTTATGAGGAGATTCTCATGGGAGGACTCATCCATGGACCTCACTTTCAACCTACTCACTATGCATGGTAAGAAATGTATTTATGTACTTATTGATCATTTCATTGGGTATTTGCATTATCTCACCATCTATGTACAGTGATTGCTCCACAAGAGGGCAAGATTATTTTTAGGTTTCCGGGTCATTCTAGGACCAACACTTATGATAGAGATAACCCTTCTCTACATGACTTTGGGGAAGTGTGGTGTTATTATTATTATGCTCAGTTGATATATAATGCCATTTAATACCTCATAGTAGATGAGAAAACATGCATAGCTAGTAACTCGTTGAAGGACAACTTGCCACATGATGTTCTAAAATAGTAGTTGGAAAGACTACACTGTATCCATTGGAAAAACCATTGGGACTATCCAAACTTGCACATAACCTTCAACATTTTTCTGATTTGGATACCATATGGTGATGATGTACCATTCACTTTGTATGGGATGGATTGGGCCAACATGATTCATGATTCTATGGAGAGGATCTTTGAAGATCCAGTCTTCTTCTTGCCACTTGAGGGCAACATTATTGCAGCCCAAGATCAACAGATACTCTACACTTATCACAAGTGGAGAGAGAGACAATGTGTGGTAGGCTATTTTTTCTACCATGTTCAGTTATGCAACCCACCTACATTGCAGGAGCCAAAGGTGGAGGAGATTTTTCATGAGTTACCATTTTGGAGGGTGGCTCATTTTGTATGGATGATAGCTTGGGGATGGGAGATTCACATGGGGATGATAGTTCCCAATATATATCAATCTCATGCCTCAAGAAGGCCTCTAGATAGCACATTGTCGCCTCCATGGGTGTTTTACTTCTACATGATAATAGCTATTTGGGATGGTCACCAAAAGCTAACTTGCAAACTTTGGAGGGGCAACTTGGAGATGTATTGATGCGACAACATCTTTTTCCTTGGAGGAGTGTATCATATGAGGATTCTACAGGAGGAGGAGAGGAGGCTCTTTAGTTCTATCCTTGCAGTTGCTTAAGGACAAGCAACATTTGGGAGGGGAGGACTGTAATATTCCTAAATTAGCATGCAACTAATTGGAATATTAATTTTGCTCTTAACCTATAGTTAGATGAATAAATGGGTAGGGAGGCCCATGAATCTGTTTAGCAGCAATAAAATCCCTCTAATGTGAAAAGGGATCATATTCATAGCTGGATAAAACACCCTCATGTGTGAACAAGGGCTAATGCATGAAGACAGGGTCAAGTTTGACCAAGTCAACAGAGATGGAATGGAGGGAGTGAATCATTAAAAGAGATAGCCAGTATGAATGCAGATTAATTTAGATAGCTATATAAAAGCTGGATTGAAGGCCCTTAGGTGTGAAAAGGGCTGGGGCTGGTTGAAGAGGTCAACTTTGACCAAATCAAACAATGTTGTTATGGAGGAGTGGCATTAATGATGGGACAACACAATTTTGGAGGGAGAATGATTGTGTGATGGTGGAAACCCTAACGAGTGGGACCCAAGGTGAGAAGGCTCACATTGTTTATAAGAAAGAGGATGGAAGCCATATGGGGTTAGCTTATGAATATTATTTTGATACGTCTGTTTAGAATTTGCTCTCTTTAGCTGTATAGCTAAGATATTTGGTGCCCTTTAGCACAAGGTATTTCTGTTTAGGAATTCCATCTCTTTCCTTGAGAGGCCTCTTGGGAGAGCCCTGATCTATCATTCCACATATCCAACATTCTTGCCAAGCTTCAGTCTTCAACTACAGCGAAGTTTATGTAGAATATTGTGTTGTGTTGTAGGGTGTTGCAGTGGAGGGTTGAGAAATCCACTTTCTGAGCTAGTTTTTCATAGGAGGAAGGATTCCTTCTCTTGGGAGATAAATTTGGAGGGTTCTTGAGTACATTTCAGATCTTTGGCATCAGCCCAATCTATTCCCATCACTTAAAATGTAA
Organism: Pinus albicaulis; assembly: GCA_034641835.2. NCBI lineage: Eukaryota > Viridiplantae > Streptophyta > Pinopsida > Pinales > Pinaceae > Pinus > Pinus albicaulis. The sequence goes on from CM076584.1 coordinate 1,552,333,480, forward strand.
TTTCAGTTAGGAATTGTGTTATTTTGGAGGGTAGCTTCAGTGAGGGATCTTGTGGCTCTTTTGGAGTGTTTTCCTGTGATTGAAGGGTTCAACCTTCATTGGAGAGGACCTTTGAGTAGATCTACATCATATCTTTATTATTTCAGCCTCCTATCTTCATGTGCTTCATTTTTCAGTGCTTCTTCAGTCCTTGGGCTGTAGATCACCATTTGTATTTGGGTGTATTTCCAAAAACTCTTCCCGGGTTCTCTTGGAATTGTGTAAAGGAGACTAGATCTCAGTTCTTGAGCATTACTGTTTAATATAATATAAGATCTATTTGTCTCTACAATTTCTGAGTATAAACCCTCATTAGACTGCGCTGTCACTTGTTGCAGTATTTATGTGTTGCAGTAGTTTTGGGGTTGCATTGTTTTTGAGCTAATGTGGGTGTGGGAGACTTGTTTAACTCATATATCATGATTTGTTTCTGATCTCCTTTTGGGTTTGGGTCCTATAATGAATAAAATAAGGGATCCATGAGTTGTTATGAGTTTTTATAGCATAAATTTATGAAAAATGCGTTTTCTGTGCATGTATTGTTGATTTCCCCATTTGGGAATATTACAATGTCACTTATCCCTGATCACCGACTAACAAATGTTGAGGCTAGGCACCTGTCGTGAGGGGATTTTTTATATTTATATTAATATATTATAATTTTAATATTTTTTAATCTATAAAAAAACAATACCATTTTTAATAATAATAATAATAATATTATTATTATTATTATTATTGATTTCATTGTTTACATATGAATTCTAAATTTTAAAATTAAAGTTTAAATAGAAAAAAAAAAACAATAATATTTTTATTAATAATTAAGTCTTATTATTATGAATTTCATTTTTTTTTTTTTTTAAGTTAAAGATGTATTGACTCATAATTTAAATTACAGCATATCTATCACCATAATTCAAAGTTTTACCGACATTAATTTGTTGCATGGGAAACCATATTTGTTGACTGGTAATATATACACAAGTTTACCAAAGTATTGTGTTTGGTTCAAAGAACAACAAAAATTGCCTGATGTGGGACTACATAACAAAACAAGATAGCTGCAAAGAGATATAACATAAAATCAAGAATCAAAAGAAGTCACATGAGCAAGATCCTTTGTGTTGGTACGAGAGGCTGGAGCAGAGGGCTTGAGCTCGCATTGGAGGTGGATTTCCATATGAGCCAAATGAGCAACCAACCTAGCCAATCATGTACACTAATATCATTGCACCTGGTTAATCATGTTCAAAGAAGAAATTATTTCATTATGGTCTTCATGCTTCTCTTCTAAGACACATCCCCAAAATTTTTTCATTTGCCAATAGAGGGTGATGGAATTCAAGTATTAATTCTATCTTCTCTTACTATGACTAGGGTGAGAAACCCAATTAGACATCTCTTCCAAAATCTCAGAATAAGAGTAAGCCTAACTGTCATCTGTGGTCCTGGTTTCAAGCTGGTGAATTTCATCTTGGATGTTTTGAGGAGTAACATAGTAGAAGACTAGATCGACCTCCTAGGTTTGGGCCTGTGCATGTGATAGGCCTTGCAGATCTCAATCACTGCCATCCTTGCCACCTCCACCCCTACAACTGCACATGCGTTGCGTAGGCATTATGAGCCATTAGAGACAAAGACATACAAGCTTAATGGTACCCACCAAGTTAAGATAGGAGAGGGGAAAAAATAAAATAGGAAAAAGGCGAATCTAACCCACCAATAAAGGATGAAACACCATAAGTCTAGAAGACATCCACTAGAAAGGTCAGGCACAAGATGCAAAAACCGTCGAGGGGATTGTAGTACCAGCTAAGAATCACACATAAATAGATAAGAAAATGTAGATAATAGTGATTTATGATAAAGCCAATGCCTAAAGAACATTGTCCTAAGATGCTAGAGAGGATGAGGAAGCAAGCATTGCGCACAAGGATACAACGATGACTGTCTTCCCCTCCTGAGCTGACCAGGTTTTTTGAATTACACAATCTGTACATTATGGAGAATAGCTTCGGACTCAATGCCATGATTCAAAACCTTAAGGAAGCATCTGTAACTACACACTGCCAAAAGTGTTATGGCCATCACACCATGCCAATCCACTACCCCTACTTTCATAGGAACAAATATTTATTTAGAGAAAAGCCAAGCATCCCACAAATGTTCGATAGGTGTTTCACTTGGTAGTGGCCTGACACCTTCAGATTGGTGAGTAAATACTCCCACCAATGGTGGGTGAGGGCACATATAGGTCATTGACGCTCCAAAACCAGAGGCAGTTGACCCAAATGCGGAAACAAACCAAATGTCACACCATTGATTTGTTGAGTTTCCTCCTAACTATGGTCTGAGACTTACGAATTGCCAAGACAATATTCCCACCAGAGGTAGGGAAGGCAACCAAGACCAACATAAATACCAACCATCCACTAAGCAATGCACAAGACACACATGTGCATGAAGCTTTTCAATCATAAGAGTGTGTAGTTAAATTCACATGTGTTACCGAGGGAAGACAAACCACACAACCCACATTATTAAGTGTTGTGGGAGGTGGTAGGGTGGCGGGTGGCCTCCAAACCTTCCTTGCCACTTGGCTCATCACCCCAATTAGGAGATGAATTTCATAATTTATATATGAATTTTAAATTCTAAAATAAAAGTTATTGATAATACTTATTTATTATTTAAACAAGATAGTTTATCAATTTTTAAAATTCATTTGACCTACACTTAATATTAAATAGAAAACTATTAATATTTAAATGTATAAATAATGAGAATATGTTATTAGTTATTATTAATGTATCTTAATCTCATAATTATTAAACATATAAAAGGATCCAATTTTTTATGGTGTAGATTTTATCTTTTAATACCATGTCATCTATTTATTCATTTGAATGATAAAAAATTAGAAATTAAGAAATCTTATCCATATTGGTGATTTGATTTTAAAATGGATTTACAATTTTTTTTTAGATGTTGTCGTGTACGTATTTGTTCATTTGTTGTCATAGAATTTTTTTTGTTCTTGTTCATATGTAATGTTATGTGAGTCAACTATAGAGCACCACTCCTCCATCCTCTAGCTGCAACCAATTATTAATAGAGTAATTTGTTTTCTTTGCAAACTAACAAAAAAAATCATTAAAATCTAAATCTACTTAAAAAACAAAAATCTAAATATATATCTATATATATATATATATATATAACACTAAAGTGATAACATTTTCTTTTATACTAAATTAGATTTATTTTTTTATATAAAGAGATCTAACATTAATCTAACAACATCTCTCCCATATTGAATTGTAAAATATTTTTTCACATACAAAAAAATATTATTGTTATTAATTTTTCAATTTTAAAAAATTAACATACATCATAAATTTAAATATCATAATCGGAAAACTCAAGGGACCTCTGCAGAAGTTAGGGTTTTCTGCGAGAAGAGAATGACAACCTTAGTACAAGCAACAACAGTGAACCTCCCCGAATATTCAGATCTCCACTCTTCAATGGAAAAAACATGGGGTATTACTTGAAGTTCAAAGTGCATGACAATAAATCTAAGTTCAAAGTTATTCACAAGATCAATCTTTGCAAGTGTGAGCCCTAGGATTTGTCTAGATTTTTGCTAAGAATAATCGGAGTAGACAAAAAAGAGGAGTGTGAAGAGAGATGAACCATTGGTCTCGTCATCCTCCACGGGGAAGGAGGGATCTCCATGACAGTTGCAGGTCCATCCACACCTGCTGAAACACAAGCCATGAAAGTTGTCACCGCTCCGACATGCCCCAACTTAGGCAGAGCGGTAGGTTCTAGAATCTTCATGATACTCTCTGCTTATGTGTGGCTAGGCTTAGTTGTTTCCGTCAGAGGTGTTGGAGGCCTTTCACCAGGATTGATCTAACCTCAGATCTCAAGGCCCGCCTTACCACGAGTCTTGACACCCTCTATTTATATATTTTACACATTTCTTAGCAATAAGCACTAGGTGATGGTGACCAAGGGAAATCATGTTTGTTGCAAGGTTCTTTCTACTCCTAGGATGAGGTTATTACCCCAAATCTGGTGAATTTTACAATATTTGTGAAATCAATCTCAGGGGTTTCCCTTTGTTTGTAGGTCAAAGCCATAGATATTGTCTCCTCACTCGCAACCAGGATACAAGATTGGGTGAGAATCCCATATGACTATATTCGACTCCTACATGGAGGCCAACAACTTCAGGATAAAAAATCCCTCAATGAGTACGACATAGCCAGGGATGTCTCAATTTATATTGTATCAAGAGTAAGAGGGGGAACTAAAGGTTAGGGTGCATCCTCCTCATCCCAACCTAAATCCTTTAAGGATGTCCTAAAACTAGGTCCTTCACCGCCAAACCCTAATAATCTCTCTGGACCTACATTTGTGGTCAATAAGGTAGTAGAAACCCCTTCTCTTGAAGTGGATAACATTATAGGTAGATTCGTGGTTGTAGATTATGAACAACAAACGATTATTTGCTGCTTCAATGGGTTCTTACCCACTACATCAGCTCTTTAGGAGTGGGGTGCACCAAAATTGGTCTCAAAATATTGTGTTGTATTTTTTCTTAAACATATTATTTATTGTGCTTTTCAATAATCTAGAAGACTGATAAAAGGTTTTTGATCAGGGACCCTGGTTTTGGGGCTGCTCCGACCTCTCCTTTCAACCTTGGTTTCCTGATTTTAATCTTATTTCTATGTTGGCTCTAGCAACCCTAATCTGGGTAAGGCTCCCCAATTTTCTCATCCATCTGTCACATCTAGATATCTTAGAATGTGTGAGAAACTTACTAGGCCGCTTCATTAAAATCAACATTGATAGGTTGCAAAAGGAATTCTCATATTTGTTCACATATCTGTTGAAGTGGACCTTAGTAAAAGGATTGCATGATAAAATCCTTCTCAAATGGACTGTCAGGGTATGTTCATAACCGATGGATTATGAAAAAATTGTTTTCCGCTGTAGGACTTGTCAATATCCTGGTCATATTTAGAATGCTTTCCCCTTTTTGCAAGGGCCCTATACACACCCAGATTCTAAGAAAAAGAACTATGGATGACAAAGATCCAAGGAGAACCAAAGGACCCAAGACTACTACAACTCACAAGCAGGATAACACAAAAGCAAAAATCACCCACTGAAAAATCAACACCTTCAAACTCAACTCAGCCTCATGTAGAGTCTCTCCTTCCAGCCTTGGTTTCTTGATTCTAATATTGTTTCTATGTTGGCTCTAACAACCCTAATCTGGGTAAGGCTCCCCAATTTTCTCATCCATCTGTCACATCTAGATATCTTAGAATGTGTGAGAAACTTACTAGGCCGCTTCATCAAAATCAACATTGATAGGTTGCAAAAGGAATTCTCATATTTGTTTACATATGTGTTGAAGTGGACCTTAGTAAAAGGATTGCATGATAAAATCCTTCTCAAATGGACTATCAGGGTATGTTCATAACCGATGGATTATGAAAAAATTGTTTTCCTCTAAAGGACTTGTCAATATCCTGGTCATCTTTAGAATGCTTGCCCCTTTTTGCAAGGGCCCTATACACACCCAAATGCTAAGAAAAAGAACTGTGGATGACAAAGATCCAAAGAGAACCAAAGGACCCAAGACTACTACAACTCACAAGCAGGATAACACAAAAGACAAAATCACCTACTGAAAAATCAACACCTTCAAACTCAACTCAACCTCATGTAAAGTCATCTAAACCCTTGATAGAGGAAGCTTATCCTTGATCAATAAGGAAATAGACTCAACCATAATTCTGGCAACATTAATGAAACATACCCATGAATACGATCAACCATATAGTGATAAGGAAACAACAGATATTCCAAAACATTCTGTAGTGGAAGCGTCTCAAGGAAATACCGCCATTGCCTCATCTACATTTGCCTCTGATAACCCCTCATAATGGATAAATGTTCAGAACATAAAAGGAAAGAAGGAAACACTCGTGAATAATCTTGGGATCTAAATCCAAGAAGGAAGTAAATGTATTGTTGTGTACTATGCTTATGGAAAGAATGATGTAATTTGATACTTTGAGGTAAAACAAATCAATTTACAAAAAAAAATCATGATTCGAAAAATATAATATTTTATTAATAATTAACATAAAATTTCTTTAATATTTAAACCTAAGAGTAATATATTATGTTGTTTAACAACTTGAATATTTACACGGTAAAGTTGAAAACAACTCCCCTAGTTGCCATTGTATCCATGTTTGAGCCACTGGATCAAATGTTAGGTGATTGAAATGTTTTAGGCTATTAGATCAAGTGAATATTTTAATATATGTTTTTTATAATGTTATTTTTTTTTAAAATAAGTTAGATTGAATAATAAATTAATGATAAACTATAAATACAGCCCATGGTATTGACCCATGGTATTCATGTGGAATTTAGTTTCTTTATAGGGAGAACTAAGATGGCCTAAATCAATCTTAACTCTCGATCTAAACTAATTATTTAATAAAAATATTTTTAAATGTTTATAACCATTATTCTTTTAAATTTTTACTTAATAAAATGTATCTAAATTTTCATACATCCAAATATACATAGTTTTTTTTGTTCACTATTTGAAAACAACTCCGTTCGCTGCCACTGTTTCCATGTTAAACGATTGAAATGTTTTAGGCCATTAGATCAAGTAAATATTTATATATATGTTTTTTATAGTTTTTTTCTTTTTAATAAGTTAGATTGAAATTAGGTTTTGGTGACTTTTAAGTTAAAATGTTGTTATTAAAAATTTGTTAGATTTTAACCTCAATTTTTTTAATAAAATTTAAATTAATAACTTAATAAAACTAGATTTAACATAAATTAGTTTAATGAATAAAAAAAAAATTGTAAAATACATAAACATTAAATTTTTGGGTACATAAACATACAATTTTTATTTATAATAAAATTTATATCATAAAATTAAACTCCACACAAATCAATTAATTTATATTACATGGATAAAGAAACAATATAAAAAAGGAAAATAACTATTTATATATTTAAATATTACATTTTTGTGCTACTATGCTCTCCAACAAAATATGATAGAAAGGTTGTAATGTTATGTTTAACATTTTGACTATGTCAAATTACACAAAATAAAAAATAAAAGTAAATTAAATAAAAATATTGACATAATGTAATGAACATTTTAACTAGGTCAAAATACAATAAAAATAAAAATAATAAAATAAAATAATGATAAACTATAATCAGAGCCCACGACCCATGGTATTCATGTGGAATTTAGTTTCTTTATAGGTGGGAACTAAGATGGCCTAAATCAATCTTAACTAATTATTTAATAAAATTATTTTTAAATGTTTATAACCATTATTCTTTTAATTCACTTAATAAAATGTATCTAAATTTTCATACATCCAAATATACATAGTTTTTCTTGTTCTGTATTCTTTTTCTTACAACTATTTTGTTATTCAAAAAATACATGGTTTTTTTTTGTTATATATTATTTATGTTACAACTGTTTTATAATTCATGAGTAGTATTTCTTAATATATAAAAAATTAAATTAATAATGAAATTTTTTAAAATATGTGATCTTTTTTAAATTTCCAAATTATTTGAGAGGACATGATTTATCTTGGGCAATACTGATGAATGTTCATAATTCTCATTTCTTAAATAACACTAAACTTACCTTTAAAGGGGTCGGTAACAATTGTTTGTATCAAAGTCAATGATACAGAAGAAAGGAAACATGGTGAAGAGAAGCTTCCAACCTTACAACAAGCCCTAAAATGGCATAACGTTGAATGTATGGAATCTATTTTCCCCGATACACATGAGAAGTGCAATGAAAAATCTTGGAATTTGGAAAAAGTCACGAAGCTTATCTAATGTTCCATTCATTTAGATCTGAAGTATATGGAAGAAGAAAAGGCCCTAAAAAGGCATAACATTGAATGTATGGAATCCATTTCCTTGATACACATGAGAAGTGCAATGAAAAATCTTGGAATTTGAAAAATGTCACGAAGCTTATCTCATGTTCCATTCATTTAGATCTAAAGTATATGGAAGAAGAAAAGCAGGACAATGGATACTTATCAATAATGTACGATTCTTTATAAGGAAACGGCGTTGACAAGGTTATGGAGGACCAAATAGCAGAATTAAAAACAAAATACGACTCTTTAGAAAACGGGTTACTCAAGGATTTTGGAATCCAGATGAGCTACATTATCTCACTGATTCATGCAAGCGCTCAAAAAGAGACATGCAATAGTGATATAGAGACATTTTATTCATAAACAAGAGAAAGCTAGAATTATAACCCTAGATAGAGTTATGGGAAGAGAAACATTCCAATTGTAAGGAGGACTTGAAAAATACTAGACAAAAGACACTTACCTATTGCAATCAGTTGAAAAAAAGGTATCTCTAAAGGGTCAGTTGGGGAGGAATCTATTATTTAAAAGATTGGGAAAATAATTTCATTTCAAAGCAAAAATGTACTATCACTAGGGAACAGAGTTATTACATTTAAAATTTGTTCCCATTCTTGTCACTACAAAATTTGATTGTTTCTTTTTATTTGATGGGAAAATAAATGATCTTTAAAAGACACTAAAGTCTTGAATTATGATCCTTAAAGAAGTTGCTAGATTCCATGATTATGAGCTGATTTTTTCTTCTTACTTTTGGGTCTTCATGATGTTTGTTATTCTAAGTGATGTGAAAAGTTCCAAAGAAGTGGAATATTGGTCGTTCAAAGAGGAATTATGGAAATATGATTGTAGATAATTTATTAATACAATTTATCTGAACTGAGATTAATTAATCATCCCCAAGGGTTAAAAAGGGCCCAAATGTCTCTTATCCATAAAATTGACGATTAAGATAACTCTATGCTCTATGTTCAAAGGACAGGTGAAGGTGGATTTACCATACTTAAGCTTCTTAGTAGTCTCTTATGAAGTACAACATGAGTAGTATCAGAGGAATTCAACATTGCGAATGTGATAGAAGCAAATAATTTCGTGGAAGAGTGAAGTATGCGCAACTTGATCATAAAAACCAAGTGCATCCTTCATGTAGATTTAGTCATATAGAGGTCTTGAATACTTTGGACAAAATGTCTCATCCATTATGAAAAAACACATCTTACATGCAATTAATAACAAAGAAGTTGTTCCACATCAATTACTCAATATGGATATTTTGATTTGAGGTCCAGTAAACATAATTCTCCACTCCTTATTCTGGAAGATCACTTAGAGCCGAGAAAGTTCCTACTATCTCTTCTTTCTTATATGCTATTCTTTCCTATACCACAACCTTACGGCGTTTCTTTTGCAACATGTGGTACAATTGCTAGCATAATTTTTTAATTGAGATTATCTCATATCGTTGAGCAAAATGATTGTTATTTCCCCACTTACGTTCAATTTGACCATAAAAAATACTATTTTAATGACAAAACTAAGTAATTTCCCTTAAAAACTTGAATTTTATTATAAAAAAATGATGATATTTTTGTTGATTATTAAATTTAAATAATTTTATATATTCAAAATTGTGAAAAAAATATTTTTATTGATTACTCAATTTATATTTATTTTATTTTATTTTATTTTACCTTGCTCCCTATTTAATTTTTGTCAATATAATATTATTAAATTTAAACTAGTTTTTTGTTTTGTTTAGTCTTACTCGATATTTAATTTAAATATGTGTCAGTATATTGTTATTTTAATTAGAAAAAGAGGTGGTACTCATCCATAACATGATATGAATATTTTAAGTGGAGAATTTATTTTTAATGTTTAAGTTTAAATTTAAAATGATGAGAATAATATTTTATATATTATTGCAATATTGTTATTTTATTATTTAAAAATTTGATTTTAATAAAAATTTATAAATAATATAGTTAACATGATAAATTTTGTATGGGTGTTTGATCTAAGATTTTTGTGATCCATAATGCAGATAAAAATGTCTTTCAGATTAATCCGAATGACACTTTTATCTATGTTGTATGTGTGTGTTATTTTAATTAAATCGACCATATTTTATATATGGAACTTTGATAAACTTTGTGAAATACATTGTTATGTTAAATCTTATTTTAACATTAGAAAAGTAGTTTTTACTTACCTCAAAATTGAATACCAAGTTATATATATATATATATATATATATATATATATATATATATATATATATATATATATATATATATATATATATATATATATATATAAAAATTGGTAATTTTGAATAAGACTTAAGGTTGGCTTTGCTTTTTGAACTTTTAAGACTCACTGGCTATAATTTTCAACATTTTCAAAATTTTGCATAAGTTTGAGAGTCTAGACTAATACATGTGTTAAAAATAGAAGTCCAGTGGAAGATAAATTACACCTATTAGCTACCATTTGAGTCATTATGCTTTAACAAAGTACTAAATATTTTTTATTAGTAATTAAATTAAATTATTTTAATGTATAAATAGTTTGAGTGGGGCTTAATGGTTAAGGGTGTGTATTTCTTCCTAAGAGGTCACAGGTTCAAAACCTGAGGGGGTAGAGTATGTATGCCTTTGTAGACTTAGCAGTCAAACGGAGGTGGATTCCTTGTCCCACAATAAGGGGGTTTCATACACTATTTTTTTTTAATAAGCCTTTGTAGACTTAGCAGTCAAGCGGAGATGGATCCCTTGTCCCACAATAAGGGGGTTTCATACACCAATTTTTTTTAATAAGCCTTTGTAGACTTAGCAGTCAAGCGGAGGTGGATCCCTTGTCCCACAATATTGTTTAAGAAAGATAATATTTTATATAAATAAATTTAGTGGAATTGTATTTTTCAAGAGGAGGATTTGTTTTTCAAATAAAAAAAAATATAAATTTATGCAGGGGGTATATTCTTGCATAAATACCTATTAATAAAAAAGAGTTGGAAATATATGATTTTTTTTTACAAATTACTAGTTGTATTATAACTTCAGTTTTATGTTGACTTGGAGTTGAGCTCCAAATTCATCATTCATATCTACTATCTATTGTTGCGTCGTGTCTTCATCTTTGTTGCCTAGTTAACCAACAGAGAGATGCACCTTTGTAGCAACCATATTTTGATGGCTGATTAATTCAATGACAATGTGCCTTATGAAGGCACATTCTTCCTTCAACTCAAGAATATTATTTCTTCTAAAACTACACCATCTCCATGAGTAGTGAAAATTTCTTACCCCTTCCTACTTCTTTCAGTTGAATTGGTCCGCAAGCTCCATGACACTTGTCTTCTTGAGTCCTTAAAATCTAGTTGACCTTTGATACCGCACAAATTAAGCATCTTCCAAGATGCTTGTCTGTTATTCCTCCTTGCAAATTGACGCCCATAATTCCAATTGACAGTCTGCGAATAGTTCCTGGACTAATTACAACTATGGAGTGTGTTATGTAAAATGTTGTCACCCCATCCCAACAACAAATAACTCATGAACATCCACTTTGACTTCAAATTACCAAGAAACCCAACATATTCCAATTTTGAGAGATGAATTCCACGTTGTAATAGACCTCTAGACAACAACTACCAAGTCTTATCTCCAATCCCATGCTAGACTTGTTCATCAAGCTCCTAATAATATCATCAAAAGGTTCTTAAATCAAATTCCCAACTAGTTAGAGTTATAGAACTTCCCACTGCATATCCATTTTCCCTTATTCACTTAAAGTACTCACCACTATCCCACAAAAGTTAGAATTTATGTTGGTAGAAGGTTGATTGACCACAAACCTAGAATTCATACCTTGTGAAGTACAATCCTTGCTTGGTGACATCAAGTGAAGGGATTGAGTTATGCCATGCGATATGACATGTTTATTGCTTGACATATATGCCATATTTTCACCATAAAATACAATTAATTTAAATAATGGGTGGTTTAATGCATCCAATTTTTTCCTTAACCACACTTTTAACCTTTTACACAGTCATGATCATAAAGTTACTCATTAAGGGATTATAACCCATGCGTATCCTCTTTAGTTCATAAAATATCTCTAGTTAAGCATTCTAGCCATGATGGCTAGATTTTCACCATAAAATGCAAATAATTTAAAATAATGGGTGGTTTAATGCATCTAAATTTTTCCTCAACGACACTTTTAACCTTTTGCACAATCATAATGACGACCATACTCATTAAGGGATTGAAACCCATGCTTATTCTCTTTAGTCCATGAAACTTCTCTACTCAAGCATGCTAGCCATGTTGACTAACTCATCAACCTTTCTATTCATAACCACGAGCACATGAAACAACTCTACCTTTTAAAATTGTTCCAACTATTTATTTATCTTAAGGGTGATTTATGCTAACCCACTTTGACCCTATATTGTATCTTTATGTAAATGTTTATTTATTTAATTCCAAATCTCAAACAAAATTATAGTTCTATGTTGCCATTCATGAGTGATCATTAGACCTTGGAGCAAAGCCAATATCTCAACTTGACTATTAGAAACTTTCCCCAATTCCCAAGCATGTGCATTTTTCTCTTTTCCCTTAGAATAAAAAACGATCCCCCCACTCTGGCCACCCTTGATTTTAAATAACAAACTCATATGAAATATTTTGGACACTTCTTCCTTATATTAATTTATATGACTTAGTTGAAAGAACAATAATATTTTTATTAATGGTTAAATCAAAATAATTTTTATTGCAGGAGAATAATGCAAATGGATATGGGAGATGTTGTCATATTAGCATTACATAATATTATATAAAAAATAATAACAAAGTAGACAAATTGGATTTACAATAAAAAATAAAATAAATCTTCCCAAGGGAGCAGCTAAATTTGGCAATAGTTCTATGATGTATTATGTAAAACATGAGATTCAATGTTCAAATCTCTTGTGGTTCAAGCCAAAAAGAAAAAAGAAAAAAAAAATACAAACCTTATTCTTAAAAAAGTACAAGTTATTAATGAAATTGAAATAGAAATAAATTTATGTTTTATAGTTACAAATAGAAATATAAAAAAAGTTGTTACTTCTTATGATAATAATGACACAAATTTCTTTTTGATTGTGAATTGATTATGGAAACAAATGTCTAATTAATTAGTTTGTAATAACAAAAGTAATGAAGATTTACTTATATTTATAAGTCACTAATCAAATTAAGAAAATTGTTTTTTTATCAGTTGACAAAGAATTATTGATTGAATTACATTCATAGTTGATTGCATGGAGAGTAGTGACGTGATTTGCAACTCAGTACGGTTTGTAATAATAATGAAGATTTACTTATATTTATAAGTCACTAATCAAATTAAGAAAATTGTTTTTTTATTAGTTGACAAAGAATTATTGATTAAATTACATTCATAGTTGATTGCATGGAGAGTAGTGATGTGATTTGTAACTCAGTATGGGGGAGATATTGTCATGTAACATTGAGTGTCAACAAAAGAAAATAACTATGTATGTAAATATGTCCATGACAATAAAAATAAATATAACACACACACACACACATATAAGTAACAACAACTCTTTGGAAAAAAAATGTACATAATAATATCTAAAAATATGAAAGAAAGAAAGAAAGAAATTTCAGGGTCCAAGACGCTAAAAATAGCCTATGAGACATATTGCTTCTCCATCTTCTCTTGCAATAAATGCTCCAAGCTTCTCAACAAACCACTCACTGAATAGATTACCCAAGAGCTAGCTGCTAGAATATCTGCATAATTTTCCTTGCTGTCTTTGAAGGCCTCCCATTCTAAAATGAAATGCTTTTCTTTTTCCACTTTTCAGGAAGAGAAAAAAATCCATACTCTTTCCCCCCACATTACTTTTGGCCTTTTCCAACGCCATGTTTCACAAGGGAATTGATGAGAATTACTCCTTAATTGAGAAATAAGAATTTTGGATCTCAAAGAAATATTAGGCTCCTATGAACGCTTTCAAAGAAATATTGGCCCCTATGTACGCTTTTTGTTGATGATTATGAATGGGGTTAAACTCTTCAATAGAGTACTTCTTCTTTCTCCCTAACTCTTTCTCACAAGTACATTTGTGGAACTTATCCATAACAAAAGTTTTTATCTCTTTATTGTTTGTGGGACACATGCTCGAGCAAACACCCCATTTACTAAACCATTTGTTATTTTGGTGCATCCAAGTCTTCTCTCTTTGGCGCAATATGTCATTAAACACAACCTTAGACCATCTACCCTCTTCTATTTGTTCATTTAAAAAAAAAAAAAATCTTAAATCAATATTAAACCCCAAACGTCAAGAAAGATTAAAGTATTTTTTTATTTTTATTTATTTTTATTTTATTATTATTTTTTTATATTATTACATTTAACTCCTTTGGATATTTAATATATTCTATTTTTTATACGGATTTAATCTAAAAAATAATATATTCTAATTTTTATATTGATTTAATCTAAAAAACAATAATATTTTTATGAATAATTAAGTCAAATATTCTTCATTGATACTTAAATTTAGATTCTAATCTATAATAACATGCTATGTTAACACCAATTTAATTTCAATAAAATAAATTTAAACATAGAATTTTCATAATGAAACATATTAGATAACATTTAAGGAATTAGCTATATAGAATAAGTTATTAAATTATTACCATATCCACAATTATTTCTCATGATTTTAAATATTCCACATATTATTCACTGCATCGGATGATACTCATAGAAGTGAAGAAGTGAGATTCATAATATCAACCATATCCTATGATATTTGCATTCTCAAGAGAGACTTATTTTAAAATCCATTTTATTATTATTATTATGAATCTTATAATTAAAATAAATAAATAAATAAATTGACACACCTTGCAAGTCAATCTAAATATCATAGTTAGAAATTTTTTTTATCATAATTATCATAGTGAAACATATTAAATATCATTTTAGAGATTAACTACATAAAGTGAGTCATTAACTATTACCATATTCATGAGCATTAATATATTGTAATTGGAAAAAATTAATATCATAATAATTATAGTAGAACATATTAGATATCATTTTGAAATGATATCTAATATTTTCATCTCTCTTGATTTTGAATTGCCGCTGATATAATTGCATTTGTTATAGGCTTTGATGTCTCGTGTCTCGTGATGTAATTTGGTTCTTTTTTGGACTATTTTTACGGCATATATTTTGAAAATTTGTAAACTTATACATGTTGAAATATGTAAACTGATTTTCCCTTATTAATGAAATTAAGTTGTTTTTTTCCTCTGAAAAAATATTAGATATCATTTTAGGGATTAAGTCTATAACATAAGTCTTTAACTATTACCATATTCATGAATAGTAGTATATAGTAATTGGAAAAAATTAATATCATAATTATTATAGTGAAACATATGAGATATCATTTTAGAGATTAACGATATAGAATAAGTCATTAACAATTACCATATTCATGATTGATTAAATTTATGGTAATTTTAAATAGTTCATATAACATTCATTGGATCAGATAATGTTCACATAGACTAAAAAATGGAATTGATATCAATAAAATAAGACTTTTGTGATCCATAATTTAGAAAAATGTTAATGTGGGTCAGAAACTACATTAAATGATTAAACGTGACCAAATCCTAATAATATGATTAATTTGAAAAATATTTTTCTAAAATAACTCACATTCATATTTATTAACCATAACTTTTAAATTTTTTTTTTTAAGAAAAAATAATATAATTATAAAATATAACTAATTTTAATATTATAAATAAAAGCTAACCCCTTATTATTAGTTAGATTAAAAATAAAAATAAACCTTGATATCCAAATTTAAAACCCGAAGGGGATATCAAGATTATTATTTCCTTCTTAAATTACGTTTTTAGAATTAATACTCGATTATTTGCTTGTTTAATCACGCTTTTATCGAAGACCGAGTGATACCAAACTCTTCTGTTACCTGAACCAAATCTCATTCACACCGCACTCTCTCTACATATCTAACTTCGAGGGGCTAAGCGACACAATATGGCGGGGTACTTTTTAACCCATAAAGAATATTAAGCGTTGCGTTAAATCAATTTCATTTAGCGTGGAGCTTTTGAAACACCACCAAGGAAGGCAGGCAGGCAGCAGAAGCAGGGAGAGACCGATCCGCATATATACAATAATTATTATAATGGTCATATTATTCTAAATATTGTGTTGAGAGGCACCGGCAGGGCCACAGATCATCACACCCCAACACCAATTTGGTGGGTTCTTCGTTTCACATCACCAGATTTGTGTGTGCAAACTTTCATCCTTCCTTCCTGCTCCGAGAACATGTGTGTTAGTAATGGCTATATATACATACATATGTTCATTTTAGTTTTTGTGTTATGAGTATTCTTAGTTCTCACTATAAATATATCCATCAATTAATGTTCACAGGTCAGAGGAATACGCAATGCCAGCTCACGAGCATTCAGAGACAGAGCCCTCTCCGACTCACAGTGATAATGGTATGTATTGGTGTCCTCATTTCTTAATATATTTATATATTTTGTATATATGTTTAAGCATTTTACAGTATGGGGGTCTCAGTCTGTTAGTCTAAATCACGAGTCGGTCGAAGTGGGTCGGTTCCTTTGAACAGTGAAATTCTAGTAGCACTGACCGAAGCATGTTTTTATGCTGTGATTCTCATGCCAGCTCTGAAAGCCATTCTAAGTCAATCCCAAATCAGTAGACTCAAATCTCATGGAATTTATGTCATGCGTAGATTGATTGACGGTGAGGTATACTAATTGTGTGAACTTGGCAGATAGAAAAGGTGCACTAGTCCCCTATTGCAGTGACAAGGAAGATGAACAAGAAGGGGAAGAAAATAATGATGTCGATGAAGATGATGATGAAGAGTACGTTTCTTAATGCTTGTTTATACAAATGTTGGTGTTGATGGAAGTATAATGTTCTGGATCTTATTTGTTCGTGCATGTACGTGATTGATTTTATGAAATTTTTGATATGCTGTATGGTTGTGCTAGTGGTCATTCAAGAGTGCTGAATTGGTGAGAGGGTGGGCAGAGCTTTTGTTCAGAATGAATTACAATGTCAGTCGACTGTGATTAGTAGCCAGAAATATCTAACAGTTAAGAGTTAAGTAGGTAGTCATCCTGGTCCAAGCAAGCTCTTGGTTTTGATCACATATTAATAGTCAAGGAGAGAATTCCAACTGTTCAACCTGCTATCCTTGTATGGTCTTCCCACACTTTACAACACTCATTCCCCCTTGTCTCCTTAAATTGTGGTCTTGCCCTATAAATAATGTCGGCTTCTCTTTTGGTGATTCCATGCCCCCAGTTTGAATGGACTAGCCAGATGGAAGATTATCCCCCACCTTATCTTAGTAGGGGTTCAAAGGATTGGCAATGACTCCATTTTCCGACTTTTAAAGATTTAATGGAGTTAGTGATGGATGATCCCCTGCCTCATCCTGGGAGACGGTCGTAGGACCAACAGTATTCCATAGTACACAATTTGAATTGCTTTCTGATAGGAGAACCCTCTTCCCCTGTATAATGTTATAGCTGCCAGACATTAATCCCCCTCTTTGTTTTAATTATTCATGGAGTGCTTGGCAGTCTCATTGACTGCCCTGGATTCATCTGTGAGCATTAAGATCATTTCATTCTTTCTGTCTGAGAGATTTCCTCATGTAAATGTACTCGAAGTGTAGGACATGACACCTTGAACATTGTGAGTACTAAGAGGAGAAGACTTTTGTTCTCTCTGGTTTCTTTTGCAACATTCTAGTCTACTTTTATTCTTCTTTTGTCCTCCGAAACAACATGCCCAACCACCATATTCATGGGTGTTAATCTGTTGCAAATAGTGGAAGGACTGTAAAGTATTGGTATGTCTCATTCAGATTAGTAAGACTGTTTTGCTGGCTGGCAATATTACATTCTTTTACAATTTTAGTGCTTAGCCTTAAGAGTTGCTCTTCCAAGCTCTCCATTTATCATTGCGTGACCTTGAAAAACAAGGTCTGGACAGCAGAGGATGATCTTAACCTGAATTTAAAAGAGGTGACACCAATCTATTTGAAGAGGTGAGAATCCTTTCAATTGTGTTAGCAAGTGCAGATTGATAATCTATTTTCTCCACACTAAATTAAATAGATGGATGTTTCATGTTTCATGCTTTTAAAGGAGTTTGTTCCCCAATAGTTGTAACCCTTCTTTTTGACGGACAGTAAATGTGGAAATAACTTGTCCCATCCTCCTGCAATTGAGTAAAGAACAACACATTTTGTAATCTCAATAATTTTCCGAAGTCTACATCAATAACAATAACCATATCCAGCAAAACCCACGCAAGGAGGGAGCATGCCTGCCAGGATTTGAAACTTGGGTCATCGTCACAGTAACCACTCTAAGTTGCCACTTGACCTCATCTGCTTGATTCAAACATAGACATTTCATCAAGCAGTCCCCTGGTTTTCAGGTTTGCTAATGTACCGCATCTTTAAGGATGGGGAATAGTGAAACAATGTTGCAAGAGATGGAGATAGCATTTCAGGTTTGAGTCCTCTCTCATTTAAATTGGAGATAACATTTTAGGTTTGAGTCCTCTCTCATTTAAATATGTTTCTTAGGCTTATCTGTTAACTATGTTGTTATTGGTTTCCCAATTATTCCCTGTACTACTTATCTGATCTCAATCAGTCACCTTTTGCATGGTTCTTGGCTATATCTCGTGTCAAAAGTTTTTCAGCAGCAGGCGTATCTGTCCTTGTTTTTTCATGTCTCTGAATTGAAAACTGACAGGAGGATTAGGGACACATTTTATTGTATGAGCTTCTCAGTTCAATATTGACAATGGTTTATGAATGTTCATATTGACAATGCAGTATGAAGTGGTATAACAATCTGTAAAATAAGATTACATGCCTTATCATAGATTCAAATGTCTTTATCTTGCAGGTTTGTTATGTATTACGTTATTCAGTAAAAACACTATGTACAATCCTACAAGTACCATCTACTTACCCAATAATAAACATATGGGTATTTAAGATCAGAGGATTTACATTAAATTACTTTGAGCTAAAACTCGAGTACAATGCTGATTGACTGGTCTGCCGCTGGGGAGGCCAGACCAATTGCACAAAAACAAAATTTTCAGATTGTTCATATTTTTTGGACCTGAAGGTCTGAACTTTTGAACCGTATACAGGGGTTGACATAGACTTTGTTATATGGACCAGAAAACCAAAATACAGGGTGGCGGCAGATATGCCATGCAGGCTGCAGATGTGGGCAGCCAGCCTCCTGCTCGTTTGATGATTAGTGATCATGGTCAGACGGACAGCTGGTGGATTCACACTCGCCGTGGAGAATTCTGTCCTGTTGGGCAATGCTTTGATATTCACGTTTCCTTTGAGCAGTGGAGATCTGTTCCCATTGAGAGTCTAAAACCTCTGAGGTGAAGTTCAGCCCTTCATTAGCCAGCCGATCCGCCAACTTGTTGCATTTTCAGAGGATATTTTGGAGAATGAGCGTGTTGAAAGCTAGGAGTTGATCTGCAATATTTTATAGGCTAGCCAGGAGACGCCAGCTTTCAGTGAGTTTGGCTGGAGTGGAGCCATTTTGCATTCTTTTGAGCATGTTGATAATGATTTTGGAGTTACCTTTGATAACAAGCATTTCTATGCCTAGTCTCTTTGCGATTTGTAATCCTTGTTCTACTGCATAGAGTTTAGCAGTATTGTTGGTGTTATGGCCAATGGCCCTTGCGAAAACATGCTAAATGTTTCCTTTTTCATCTCTGAATGCACCACCATAGCTAGTGGGTCTGGGGTTGCCCTTGGATGCACCATCAAAATTCAGTTTTATGAAGCCTTTTGGGGGAGGCGATTAGTGATTTGGACTGGTCTGGGTATGAGGAGTGTGGAAGCTGTGACTTGTTAGCGTTGATGGATGCAGATCTAGAAGAGAGAGGATGGAGGCTTTGAAGGTTCACATTCCTAGTCTTGAGTATGCCATGGAGAAACGTGAATGGTGTTAGACTCCTGTATTTCACAGTATCACCAGATGATTGATTATTTTCTCAGGTCTTTCATACTGAAAATAATATTCCATGGCTGTAATTTATTTCTAGAAAAAGAAGGGAAAATCCTGGCTAGAACATCAAAGGGATCAATCTGCCTTTCAGTTCAGTGGAAAGGGGAAAATGTTGCCGATAAGGTGTGATGGTGATCAAAGTTCATTTCTGCCCTCATTCCATTTCATTCACCCTCTTTGCCCCTCATTTTCTCCATATTCCAAAGTTCTACACTTTATTTCTTTCAAACCCCTTCTTTAACTATTAAAATTCAAATTTTATAGTTAAGAAAGAGCAGCTCCGCCCCCCACAGCTGGCTGCTTGATACATACATATATATCACATAAACCTCAAAGAAAACTTTAGGACTCCACTGATGCGATGCGATGACGGTGGGACCCGATCATAATCGCAAAGTTTACATGATAGGCGTGGGAGGTAAGTTTTAAAATCACTGAAGTGCGATATGCGATGATTGTGGGACCCGATCGCATATTGCAGTGCACACATCGCAAGTTTCAAAAGATAAGTGTTAAAGAAAAATTTAAAAATAGCGAAATGCGAAGTGCGAGGTTGCCGCGGATGCGATGTGGTTCCAAGATGAAATCCGTCCGGGTGTATGAAGTTTGTATGCTGTTTTATGAAGAAATAGGCTAAAACACGGCAGAAGGACTTGTGGTAGAATAAGCCCCGACAAGGAGCATAAGCAAAGGAGGTCGAGTCGGGCAAAGGGCGTTCATGCAAAACTGTTATGGGATACCAGCGAAAGCGGAAAGGCAGTAAACACATCAGCACCATCATCAATCAATGAAAGTGGCTAGCACTACACGAGATTTAATTACTCAACGCCGGCTTTCTGAAAAGCAGGGCCAGATGTCAGAGCCACCATTCGTTGCCTCTTCATGACCATCACAACCACCTTCAAGCTTACTTTTTTGATCTTACGAAGAGCCATCGAAGTTTTTAGATCCATGAAGAGCTGCCCAAAATTAATTCTACAGGAGGTGTTTTGTCAAAGATTTTTGCTTGGGCCTTGCATGGCCACACTTGTCTAAATTCAGTTTGTTTGTAATTAATGAAGTTTGCCAAAGTAGATTAGGGTAACCGACTCAAGTTTTAGTTAAATACTCTTGAATTTTCGTTATGAAGGGTTGGACCTTGTTAGACTCTGCGTTGGAAAAGATCATTGTATTGGAGCACTGTAACTATTTGAGTTGGGCATCAATAATAAGAGACCTTTCACAGGATTCTTGAGCTATGTTAATGGTGATGTTTTTCCTCTGTGTTAATGTTTTCCTTCTGTCTCTTCATGCTGTGCATCAATTTATCTGATTTCAAAACAGAAAATTTAGATTAAGATTTGCTGATAGAGCACCTTAATTCTGTCTGTGTTTGTTATCTTAATGTTTTCTTCTGAAGTATAGTTAAAGAATTCTTAACTGCTCTTTAGCTATTACTGAACTCACTGCTTTCTTTCACCTCATATTCACACTGCCAGTAAGATCCAGTCTGCATAGTTAGCTTTCCCTGTGAATGCCCTTGAAAAGTTGATGCATAATTCAGCCTTTTATGACTCCATAGCTCAATGGATTAAGTTTCACAGCTCTATCTGTCCAACCACCCAATCAATCAAAACAAACAACCCTCATAATTTCTATAACTAGCCTAATATGAGCATTTATAATTATCAAGCTAAATCATAAAAATAGACAGAGCCCTCTCTGAGTCTAGGAAGGCTAGGTCCTGGACTCCCAAGTGGTTTGATGTTGTCCTCTGTCGTTTGTTCTTGCCAATATTACAAATTACAGGGCCACAACATAATGGCGACTCCACTGGGGAAACACTTATTGAAAAAGCTTAGTGTTTCTTCAGAACTCAGAAATCCCTGTCAAAATTAGATGATTCGAGTATTTTCCAAGATTGGTATCTGGTTGTTGATTGTGGACAAGCAACCAGACACAAGAAAGTTGAAATCATCCACCTGGCGACTCCAATTCAGACCAGTTCCATTCAAAGACTCCACTGGAGGATGGACCTGAAACATGATCAGTGAGCCTAGAAAGAGAAAGTATTCAAGCCCAAATTGGATTAAAGAAATTGTTGTTTTTATCTGTAACTATGTTCTATCCTACTTTAAGCCTGATCAAGAGTACACTGCTGAGGTTTACATTGATCATTGGCAATTAATGAGCCTCCAAAAGCTAAGCCCCAAATTGTAGACCATGTACATACTTATACACTTGTGCACATCCCGGATGCACTTGTGGAAAACCTAGTGAAACATGAGCCTCAGGCTTTAGCCCCTACTCCTGCTAAATTCCCACATGGTTATAAGCCTCCTTCTTTACCGCCTATACCTGTAAAAGTCCCAGACAGATACAAGCCTTTGGTTTTGCCTCCTATCCTCCATGACCGCCCTGCAAATTTTATCAATAATCTACCCAGGTTTGATGGAGAAAATGCAAAGATCACTGCCGAAAATCACATTCAAAATCTTGAGGATTTCCTTGATCTGTTTCAAGTGGGAGAAGATGATGTGCGTATCAGAATGTTTGCCCTATCATTGCAAGGTAAAGTCAAAAATTGGTTTAAAGATCTTCCAACTGCAAGCATTAGCAATTTTCATCAATTCACTCAAGTTTTCCTAGACAGATGGGTGGTCATGGGAAATGTTTTTCTCATCATGGAAGAGTATAACCATTTAAAAAGACAGCCAGGGGAGACAGTACAACATTTTTCAGCCAGGTTCAATAAGATATACCATTCAATACCTGCTAAGATAAAGCCACCCCCAGGATTGGCTCTCTTGCACTACCCAGATGCCTTTGATCCAAAGATGGCATTCTAGTTAAGAGAAAGGGACCCTGCAACCCTGGAAGAAATTCAAAAGGTGGCAGTTGATGTGGAAGCCAACCTGCTGAACAGAGAGGCAAAGTTAAAAGCAATGAAGAAGGACAAAATAGAAAAGAGCAACTGATATCTTCAGAGATAAAACTAGATATCTTGACAGATACAGTCAATGAAATGATACATATGATTAGTAGGAAAGATGAACTTGCTGTTCGAATACCTCATGTTCCATTGGCTCTGGAAAAGACAAGCATAAATGTACTCAAGCAGTTTGCAGCCCATCCTGGACACCCTAAAATAGAAAATGATTACTTCATGTACTCTATTCACAACATGGCCATAGATGAAGCTCAAAATCAGAAAGAGTTAGGGAAATTTCCTGAGACCATATGCATGTTGGATGACCTTGCATATGGAAATAATCTTCTCAGAAGTAATCATCAAGTTGAAAAGTATATGGTTGAGATTGAGGTTGATTGTTCAAAGCAACCAACACCATCTTTTTGGAAAGAACAAACCTGGTTATCACAATGCACAGATGGCAATCAAACTCTGCATGCTGAGCAAGATTGTAAAGAGAAAAATGCAGGAAGTTGTCAAGTAAGTACAAAATGCCTTCCTCTATATTTTGCCTCACTCTTAAGAGAGCATTATAAGCAGGTTGCAAATAGGAAGGAGGAGGAATGCTCTAATGAATCAGTCAAAGAAAAGATAGATGATACTAACCTTGTTTAGATCAAGAAATTCGGTCCCCGAACCATTTTGAAATCACAAAATCTGAAACAGATGATGAATTTATCAAGATTGATTCTTTTCCCTTATGCTTTAATGCATTTCAGATTGTGAAAGGGAATCTGGATCACATTCTAGTTGATAATCACAG